>CM060419.1:184850732-186050732 GCA_030545235.1 Helianthus tuberosus
CACACTAACAATACACCCACGCAGGGGCTCAACAGTAAATACAGGAGAAAATAACTGTGGAAGGATTCAACGATCCTTCTTGTTCTTCCCCTTGATCAATCCCACTAATCCCTGGAAGAATGTTTGCCTCTCCCGGCGGTCCTCGTGAACTACCCGTTCAACTTGATTTAACCTTTGCAGGAGTTCTTCATGTTCGGGTGGTGAGAATCTAGGTGGCTGCGATTGAGCCCGGATGATGGGTCTAGGAGGTATCGCGTATCCCTGAGTCGGGTAACTCACCCCCCATGGATCCCCAAAGGGTCCTTGGGTGTTGTAGTTTGCTGCTAACATGTACGGATCAGCCTCCACGTACCCATAGTCGTGATGCGTTGGGGGTTCAAACGGGTTGTTTCCCATGCCACTCGTATATGCCGGGATTGGGTTTTCAAATCCCATCGGCGGTGGTTGCAGTACAGCAGGGTTGGAGGGTCCACCCATTTGTGGGTCCTCCTGGTATGGCAGGTAGTGACTAGCACTTGACTGTTGTGGGGAACTGAAATTGAAGCCCCCCGGTCGTACCGACATGCGGGCACCGGTTCTCCTACATCTTGGCGGTTGAGGAGGTGCCGGTTGAACTGGTGGCGGTGGAGGTGGTGGCGTAACTGCCACAAACCGGTGATCCTCGGATGAATCTTGATGATGCGGCTGTGGCTGTGGCTCCTGTTGCTGCTGATGCTGCCCATGAGACGACGAGTGGTGTGATGGTGTATAATACCATTGGTGTTGATCGAACAGGGCTTGGAAGCTGTCTGGACCACCATAGGGTGATCCGTGAAAGGACGATCCGTCGGAGATATCGATCGGATGGTTTGGGGTACCACTCGCAGGCATGACGGGGTCCATGTCCTCGTCCATGTCGTCAGCTTGATCACCGGAGAAGTGATCGTCTGGCCCTAGTGGGTTGAAACCCACGGGTTCTTGCAGGTAATCGGCCGGATTAAACTGGCCTCTAAAGATGGGTGTGGGGTCACCATACGAATGGTGAGACAGGGATCTCTGAAGCGGTATGTAGGAAGGCAGAGGGTTGTTGGGCTCGTCTTCCGAATGTGGTCCATATGAATTGTGGACCGGAGGGGTAGAGCTGTGCGAAACAGATCGTCTCGCTGGTTCGAACAGATTTCTCCTGTTCCGTCTTGGACCTTCGCTCTCCGTAGCAGGTTGGGCTCGTACATTTGACGGTCCAGCCTCATGGTCATTGGGGGCGGCTGCTGGCCCCTTTCCTCGTCCTCGTGTTCGGAAAAATCTAGGAGGCATCCTCGTTATTCCTGTCAATACAGCATGAGATAACAATAACGAAAATATAAAATTTAAAGGACAAAACAAAACCCGAATAAGGTGGAATTTGTCCTAGGTTATAAGTCTAGACTCGAAGGTTTAGATATGTGCAATTGTGTAACTGAGATTAAACACAAAAGGCTAGTGTTTAATTCGCTCAGAGTTGGCTCTGATACCAACCTGTCACACCCCGATTTCCACGTGTCACCGGTGGGCCCGGTGGGGGAGTATCGTGACGTGGTTGGCAACGTAATAGTCAAACCACACAATATAATAATGCACAGCGGAAGCAAATTTAAAATATAATACAACCGAATTTATTTATTGTAATCAAAGTCACAATATCCGGTGTTTATCCACAGTAGGATCGAAACAAAATAACATTTAATGGTTCAACAGACTTCTGGCATCCTAAGCTTGCGAGACTTTTTAATGATGCTTAGAAGACAATCCAGCCAATTTCGCTTAGTACCTGCATTCAGTCTTTTTGGGAAAATACGTCAGTTTACACTGGTAAATACATTCAACTGACTCATTTTGGAAAATGATTGAAAATTGGTTTGGATGCACATGGCATAAACATTTTTTTATAACTTGGGAGAATTATTTAATATTATAATCTTGTGAACGAATTACATGTTACTTATGCGTTCAGTCGCCCGGAACTAGTCCGGGTTAAAGATCAATAAACACACCACTTCAATGAGTTATACACGGGAGTACGCCTACACCCCGTGCTCAGGTCGTGGCCATCTCGTAAGATGATGTCAGGGATATCCGGGACATGGTCATTAACCCCCCAAAGGCTGTAAAGTAAACAAGACTGTTTAAAACGAGCCGATCAAATTATTCAACTGCCCACTAAGCGTGGAGATTTGATGCCCGATCAAGCGGTACGCTATGTACCGTAACCCAAGCCCGTATAGGGAAAATAAGTTAAAAGTATTTACCTGATGCAAGTATAAATCACAATAAGTAGAATGCACGTAGCTTTTACTGTTTCTCCTAATCTGGAACGAAGGTTTAATATAACCTATTAGAATCCTAGCGGGTCTTTAATTAAGCTTAAGCTTAGACCGGCTAGTTTCAAAGATACGGTTCGTACGCACGATTAAGCGAAGACCGGATAGAATGCGAATTAGACCCGACAAGTTTGAAGACTTGTTTAATATGGGTTTATTATTCACATTCTGGAATTTGAGATAAAACCGATAAGGTTTGACCCGTTTCGGCTAACTTATGTAAACTTGTTACATAAACCGAGCTGAACGCGTAATATGCGTAACGGGTAACCGTAAGAGCCATATACAGGTTTCCTAAGTTAATATGCTTCAAATATGTTGTAACATCAGTAGGATGTCTTTCGTTATGCCCGAAACGTGTTTAAACACAAACTAGGCCCCGTAGGGGTAGTTTGGTCATTTAAAAGTTTATAAAAGAGTTTAAGTGACAACTTGAGTTACAGGTCTGATGTAATCAGAAAATATACTCAATTTGCTAAGTTACATCAGTAGGTTAAGGCATGTATGTGAATCTTATCATTTTTAACCAAACTAGGCCCCGTAGGGGTATTTTGGTAATTTCACATAGGCCGAAAGGCTCAAAACTGAAGTCTGAGTTTATCAACCTTTGCTTACTGTTAATATATTATAATTTGCCTCTTACATCAGTAGGTATCAACCCGGGTATGTCCAATATGATTTTAAAACATACTATGCGCTAAAAACGATAAATAAGGCGATTAAAGGCCATTACCGGGTTCGATACTTAAATCTGATATTTTTATATTTCCAGAAGGCTTAAAATAATTTTTTTATCATTACTAATCAGTGGCAAAAGGTTTGGGGTCGTTTAGATATGTAAAACTCATTTTATGGCCCGTAAGGGCAAAACCGACAATTACCGAATTAAGCCTACGACTATGAGTTATGCTCAGCCTAAAATTAATTAAAAATATTTAAAAATCCCAAAATAATATATTACATCAGTGGGTAAAATATTTGACACCAAAAAGTATGTTTAACTAGGCTATACGCTAATTACGCCATTTTATTAACATAAAGCATTAGTTTTGCGATAATGAGCATAACTCTTAATCTATAAGTCAAACTGATGTCAAACTTTGCATACAAGTCTATATATTAGTAACAAAGGTTTCTACACTTTTACATTTTCATAAATCACGTTTTAAGGTAATAAGGGCATAATGGTCAACATACGAGCAATTAACGGAAATATGCATATTAATTGGATAACTAGGGAACCAAGGTGTATAATCACAGAGGGTTGTTCTAACATGTATCCTAATCCAATTAAAGCTCTGAGGCATTTCTAAAACATGCCTAAACGGGTCAAAACTGAAAGTCAAAGCGAAAGTCAAACTATGTGACTTTCGGTTCCGAACCGGGTCTAAACAGGAAATAGTCGGGTTGAACATGTTTGGACATGTTCTTACACTTATTACTAAGTTATAACAATGATCAAACATGTTATATATGTTCTAGATAGCTATTTATGCACAAATGACATTTTAAGCATTATGTTAACTTTTTACTTAAAAGTTTGACCCGACATTTGACCTGCTTAGGATGGTGATCAGGGGGAAACCCTTTTGGGGTTTTATTACCCACATAAATACCATCCTATAACTACTTTTAATTCGAGATATGACTGAGCCATTATTGACTAACCTCGAAGTCAAACCGTAATTACGACGGTTTGACTTTTAGCTAATTAACTAAGCTAAAGGTAATTAGAGAAAGATTAGAATACTTACTGAAGTTCTATGCACGAGATATGATCACTTGGAAGCAAGCTTGAGCTCCAGAAATGATCCAAGAGTTCAGGAGAAGTTGTGAGGAATGTTTGAAACCTTGAAGGCCTTTTATACTTGTTGCACTCACCATAACAAGTTGACAACAAAGTCTAGGATCCTTCCACAACTGATTAACACTTGTTACTAGTGCCTAGGGAAGTCTAGGGGTCGTCCACAAGTGAGGAAAACCGGTTTAATGGGTCAGAATTGCGCATAACAGGCAACAGCCTGTTTCTGGTCGCTGGTAGTTAGCTTACGGACCGTAAGCTTACCAGTGTTGCGGTCCGTATGCTTGTTATCAGACACAAAAACTTCCTGATCTTTGGTGTTTTGAAAGGGCAGCCCACTTGCACGAATTGTGGACCTCAATTGTCATTTTGGGACCTCCCAAAATGGTCTTGTACAGTTACAAACCCTACCAATTGAAGTTGTTTGCTTGGATGCTTTATAAAAGTACCGAAAATTTAGGATTACCGTAGGAATTTCTTCGTAGGAGTCCACCACTTCAATTGTAATTCATTCAATGCAATAATTCCCAGAACTTGATCATACACGAGATGTTTTTAATATAATTTGGGTCTTGGGATTTGTAACGAGGTCGTTCAGAGGTAAAAATTTAACATGACGCCACTTTAAATCCTGCCAAAACGTCTTTATTAAATCCGGGTTTATAACGCGTTTTGTCTTTATTGACACGTGTCGTTATTTTATTTAACACGAATTTTCGAGGTGTTACATCCTCACCCCCTTAAAATAAATCTCGACCCGAGATTTACTGAAATAAATAAGGGTATTTTTCCTTCATGGTGGATTCTAACTCCCACGTATATTCGGGACCTCTACGGGCATCCCATTTTACCTTTACAAAAGGTATATGCTTCCTTCGAAGCTTCCTTACCTGTCGATCTTCAATCGACAAAGGTTTTTCAACAAATTTTAAGCTCGCGTCTATATGCACATCTGTATGTGGTATAACCAGTGATTCGTCAACGAAACACTTATTCAGATTGCAGATGTGGAACACATTGTGAATTCCACTGAGCTCTTCCGGTAAGTTCAACTTATAGGCAACTGACCCGACACGTTCAATAACCTCGAAAGGTCCTATGTATCTCGGGCTTAGTTTGCCTTTCTTACCAAATCGCATCACTCCCTTCCAGGGCGAGACTTTAAGTAGGACTTTTTCACCCACTTCGAAATGAAAATCCTTACGATTTGGATCAGCGTAACTCTTCTGCCTATTCCGGGCAGCTTGTAGATTGTTACGAATCTGGACAATCTTGTCCGTTGTTTCGAACACGATCTCTGGTCCTGATAACTGGACTTCTCCAACTTCCGCCCAGCAAACTGGCGATCTACACTTTCTACCGTATAATGCCTCAAAAGGCGCAACCTTAATGCTGGTATGGTAGCTATTGTTGTAGGAGAATTCGATTAATGGTAGGTTCTTATCCCAGCTACCTCCCAAATCGATCGCACATGCACGTAGCATGTCTTCCAACGTTTGAATAGTACGCTCACTCTGACCGTCTGTCTGGGGATGATAAGCCGTACTAAAATTCAAGCGTGTGCCCAAAGATTGTTGGAAACTTTTCCAAAAATGTGACGTGTACCTAGTATCCCGATCAGAGATAATAGCTACAGGTATGCCGTGTAAGGCTACAATCTTATCAACGTATAATTGGGCTAACATATCGGAGCTATAAGTCTCCTTGATGGGTAAGAAATGAGCTGACTTAGTCAGTCGGTCAACTATAACCCATATCGTATCATTGCCTTTCCTTGTCTTGGGTAACTTGGTAATAAAATCCATGGTTACCATTTCCCACTTCCACGTAGGAAGTTCAGGCTGTTGTAGCAAACCCGACGGTTTCTGATGCTCGGCTTTGACTTGCGCACATGTCAAGCATTTTGCTACATGGGCGGCTACAGACTTTTTCAAGCCTATCCACCAATAATTTGCCTTCAAATCCTGGTACATCTTATCAGCTCCAGGATGAACGGAGTATTTGGAACTGTGGGCTTCTTGGAGGATGACCTCACGAAGTCCTCCAAAAATTGGAACCCATATTCGTCCATTTAATCGCAGAATTCCGTCCTTGCTAAGAGTTAACTGCTCCTCAGTTACTCCTAACTTTTCATTAGGATAGTTAGCTTCTAACACAGCTTCCTTCTGTGCAGCTAACACCCTTTCTATCAAACTGTTCTTTATTTCCATACGCTTGGCGTTAATTCGGATGGGTTTAACCCTTTCATTTCTGCTCAAGGCGTCAGCGACTACATTCGCTTTGCCGGGATGATACTTGATTTCACAATCATAGTCATTCAAGGTTTCCATCCAACGGCGTTGCCTCATGTTTAATTCCTTCTGATTAAACAGATGTTGGAGGCTCTTGTGATCCGAATAAATCACACATTTGATACCATAAAGATAGTGCCTCCAAAGCTTCAGTGCGAATACAACGGCACCCAACTCCAAGTCATGGGTGGTGTAATTCTTTTCATGCACTTTCAGTTGTCTTGATGCGTAGGCAATCACCTTGCCTTTCTGCATAAGCACACACCCCATGCCAGTGTGCGAAGCATCGCAATAAACCACAAAGTCTTCAATTCCATCTGGCAGTGTCAGTACCGGGGCGTTGCTCAACTTTTGCTTCAGAATATCAAAGGATTCTTGCTGCTTAGGGCCCCAAACAAACTTAACCTTCTTCTTAGTTAAGGAGGTTAGGGGTGCAGCAATCCTTGAAAAGTTTTCAATGAAACGCCTGTAATATCCTGCCAATCCCAGGAAGCTACGAATCTCCGTAGGCGTCTTTGGCTCTTTCCAATTCATAACAGCTTCAACTTTAGCGGGATCCACCTGGATACCACGCTCACTAACCACGTGTCCAAGAAATTGGACTTCTCGTAGCCAAAATTCACACTTAGAGAATTTGGCGTAGAGCTTCTCCTGGCGTAGAAGTTTGAGAATACAACGAAGGTGTTTCTCGTGGTCAGCTTGATTCTTAGAATAAATAAGGATGTCATCGATGAAGACGATAACAAATTTATCTAAGTAAGGCTTGCAGACGCGATTCATGAGATCCATGAACGCGGCTGGTGCATTAGTGAGTCCGAAAGGCATCACTAGGAACTCGTAGTGACCGTAACGAGTCCTGAATGCAGTCTTGTGAACGTCTTCATCCTTAACCTTCAACTGATGGTAACCTGACCTCAGATCAATCTTTGAGAAGTAACTTGCCCCTTGAAGCTGATCGAACAAATCGTCGATCCTGGGCAATGGATATCTATTTTTGATCGTGACTTTATTAAGCTCGCGATAGTCGATTCACAGACGCATCGACCCATCCTTCTTCTTGACAAACAGGATTGGCGCTCCCCAAGGAGATGAACTAGGTCGAATGAAACCCTTAGCCAGCAATTCATCTAGCTGCGTCCGCAACTCCTTCATTTCGGTGGGTGCCAATCTGTATGGTGCTCTAGCAACTGGTGCCGCTCCTGGGATGATATCGATCCTAAATTCACCTTGTCTATCTGGTGGTAACCCAGGTAGATCTTCAGGAAACACTTCTGGGTATTCAGAGATAACAGGGATGTCTTCTAACTTCGGTTTGGGCTCATCAATAATCACCTGTGCCATGTAGATGACACACCCCTTCTTCAAACACTTGGAAGCCTTGAGCATAGTCACGTGCTCAGGTAGTCCATACTGGGTATCTCCCCGAATGGTAAGTGACTCACCAGACGGAGTCTTTATCACTACTTGCTTCATGTTACAGACAATTTGGGCCTGGTTATGAGATAACCAGTCCATACCCAGAACTATGTCAAATCCGGCTAACTTAAACGGAAGTAGAGACAGAGGAAAAGAATGGTTCTTAATGGATATAACACATCCATCTAACACAGTAGAGACGGTTTCTATGGTACCATCTGCTAACTCTACCTCATAGTTTGTGTTTAAGGTTTTGACAGGTAAATTCAACAATTTACAAAACTTATGATCTACGAAAGACTTATCTGCGCCTGAATCAAAAAGTACTCTTGCAAAGACATCATTAACAAGGAATGTACCTGTTATGACATTATCGTCCTGCACAGCTTCTTTCGCGTCCATTCTGAAGACTCTGGCATTAGTCTTCTTAGCCTCCTCAGGCTTCTTGTTGTATTTCGGGCAGTTGGTCTTGATGTGCCCCTTCTCATTGCAACGGTAGCACGTTGCGTATTTTATCTTTTTGCAATCCAGGGTTTTATGGTCCGTGGACTTGCAAATTCCACAAGCAAAGGATTTTGACTGAGTCTGAGAGCTCGACTCTAGCCTGCACTTTCCATAGTGATGCTTCTTGCAAGTTTTACACTTGGGCTTCTCATCAGACTTATGCCCATCCTTCCTCGATTCAGATCCCTTCTTGTTATCACCGTTCCCACGGTGTTTCTTGTTCGACCTTCGCGAACCATCATCTTCACGCTTCCTCTTCTCGGCCTCCTCATTCCTCTGCGATCGCTGCCGGACCGCATCCAGAGTGAGGGATAAGGAAATGTCAGTTAAAGACCTGAAGGTAGCTGGCCGGGAAGCTTTTACGCTTGCCTTGATCTCGGGTTCTAAACCACCAATAAAGCGAGCGATTCTCTTTGGCTCCGGGGTTACTAGGTAGGGAACCAACCGGGACAGCGTATTGAAGCTTGTCAGGTAAGCTTGGCAGTCGAGGTTCTTCATCACCAACGATAGAAAGTCAGATTCTATCTTTTCCACCTCATGTTGAGGGCAGAAATTTTCCTTGATCGGGGCAATGAATTGATCCCACGACATGCTATACAACGGGATCTTTCCGGAGGCCTCCATCAGAGATCTCCACCAAGCCAATGCTTCACCCTTGAAGGACTATGACACAAACTTAACTATATCCCTTTCAGCGCACTCGCTGATATCCACTACCGTGTCCATTTCGTCCAGCCAAGTCATACAGTCGACGGCCCCTTTTTCCCCAGTAAAATCCCTGGGTTTACAAGACACGAAGTACTTATAAGTGCAACCCTTGTTACGGGGTCCTTGATGCAGTACCAATTGCCGAGATGGGACACTTTGACGGTTGGTGGACTGACGGTCATCGCCATCTTTCTTGGGTCCATCCTTTTTGGGAGGAGGCTTGTTATGAGCCTCAGAATGTGTCCTTGGCTTTGAATGTGATGCAGAGTGGGTCCTACTTCGAGTACCACTGTATTCCTTATATTGTCTATCCAAAGCCTGAGTAACAGCGCCGTCTATGATTGCTTTTAACTCGGCACCCGTTAACGTAATCTGGGCGTTCTCATTCGGCTCTGCTGGATGGCTATTGCCTTCATTAGAGTCAGCCATCTGTATTGAACTGTTGCAGAAAACAAGGACAATATTTTATTTGAGAGTTTATTATGGAATTACCCCTTAGGGTAACTCGTTAACCATGGTAACAGAGACCACATGTGGTTAACTTATTAATCGTCTTAATTTAGGATTTCAATTAAAATTTATCCTAATTATAAACAATAACAATATATATTAGCACATAAGGCTTAGTCACATGGACAATTTAAATTATAATCTATGATTTCAGAGAATCAAGACTTTTAGGGTTTGAACCTAGTCCATTACCCTTATCAGACAGGGAGTCATAGCTACCGCTGTCTTTTGGCTCATTTGGACGTGAGCTGGGCCCGTAGGCGTCGTATTAACACGTATGTTACAATATGATCATCTTAATTGATGATCTTAACCCATGATTCAGAGATCATATAACTGGGTTTGGAATCTTTTAAAGAATCCTTATACATATAAGAATGACATGTGATTTTAACGAATCACTTCTGCCAGGAGTGTTAACATGTTTTAAGATGTTAACGGGGATTTAAATCTTTTAAACAGGTCTTACCATTTTGGCCCGGTCTTATATTTGACACGAGGCTAGGTTTCACACTTTAAGATTCTTAATTAAATAATTTAATAGGCAGGTCATTTCAAAAGGAATGATTTTAATTTATTTATTTCATTTATATATATTTATGCACAAAATGGCAAACATGAAATTTATAAAAACAACATTCCATTCATTTATTCAAAGCATTACACACTTGCCCTAAACGGGTCTTTCAAATTACCTCCTTACCCTCACAGGGGTTAAATAACACACATGCCCACGCAGGGGCTAAATATCACACATATCCACGTAGGGACTACATAATATAATAGTCCACGTAGGGACTCACACTAACAATACACCCACGCAGGGGCTCAACAGTAAATACAGGAGAAAATAACTGTGGAAGGATTCAACGATCCTTCTTGTTCTTCCCCTTGATCAATCCCACTAATCCCTGGAAGAATGTTTGCCTCTCCCGGCGGTCCTCGTGAACTACCCGTTCAACTTGATTTAACCTTTGCAGGAGTTCTTCATGTTCGGGTGGTGAGAATCTAGGTGGCTGCGATTGAGCCCGGATGATGGGTCTAGGAGGTATCGCGTATCCCTGAGTCGGGTAACTCACCCCCCATGGATCCCCAAAGGGTCCTTGGGTGTTGTAGTTTGCTGCTAACATGTACGGATCAGCCTCCACGTACCCATAGTCGTGATGCGTTGGGGGTTCAAACGGGTTGTATCCCATGCCACTCGTATATGCCGGGATTGGGTTTTCAAATCCCATCGGCGGTGGTTGCAGTACAGCAGGGTTGGAGGGTCCACCCATTTGTGGGTCCTCCTGGTATGGCGGGTAGTGACTAGCACTTGACTGTTGTGGGGAACTGAAATTGAAGCCCCCCGGTCGTACCGACATGCGGGCACCGGTTCTCCTACATCTTGGCGGTTGAGGAGGTGCCGGTTGAACTGGTGGCGGTGGAGGTGGTGGCGTAACTGCCACAAACCGGTGATCCTCGGATGAATCTTGATGATGCGGCTGTGGCTGTGGCTCCTGTTGCTGCTGATGCTGCCCATGAGACGACGAGTGGTGTGATGGTGTATAATACCATTGGTGTTGATCGAACAGGGCTTGGAAGCTGTCTGGACCACCATAGGGTGATCCGTGAAAGGACGATCCGTCGGAGATATCGATCGGATGGTTTGGGGTACCACTCGCAGGCATGACGGGGTCCATGTCCTCGTCCATGTCGTCAGCTTGATCACCGGAGAAGTGATCGTCTGGCCCTAGTGGGTTGAAACCCACGGGTTCTTGCAGGTAATCGGCCGGATTAAACTGGCCTCTAAAGATGGGTGTGGGGTCACCATACGAATGGTGAGACAGGGATCTCTGAAGCGGTATGTAGGAAGGCAGAGGGTTGTTGGGCTCGTCTTCCGAATGTGGTCCATATGAATTGTGGACCGGAGGGGTAGAGCTGTGCGAAACAGATCGTCTCGCTGGTTCGAACAGATTTCTCCTGTTCCGTCTTGGACCTTCGCTCTCCGTAGCAGGTTGGGCTCGTACATTTGACGGTCCAGCCTCATGGTCATTGGGGGCGGCTGCTGGCCCCTTTCCTCGTCCTCGTGTTCGGAAAAATCTAGGAGGCATCCTCGTTATTCCTGTCAATACAGCATGAGATAACAATAACGAAAATATAAAATTTAAAGGACAAAACAAAACCCGAATAAGGTGGAATTTGTCCTAGGTTATAAGTCTAGACTCGAAGGTTTAGATATGTGCAATTGTGTAACTGAGATTAAACACAAAAGGCTAGTGTTTAATTCGCTCAGAGTTGGCTCTGATACCAACCTGTCACACCCCGATTTCCACGTGTCACCGGTGGGCCCGGTGGGGGAGTATCGTGACGTGGTTGGCAACGTAATAGTCAAACCACACAATATAATAATGCACAGCGGAAGCAAATTTAAAATATAATACAACCGAATTTATTTATTGTAATCAAAGTCACAATATCCGGTGTTTATCCACAGTAGGATCGAAACAAAATAACATTTAATGGTTCAACAGACTTCTGGCATCCTAAGCTTGCGAGACTTTTTAATGATGCTTAGAAGACAATCCAGCCAATTTCGCTTAGTACCTGCATTCAGTCTTTTTGGGAAAATACGTCAGTTTACACTGGTAAATACATTCAACTGACTCATTTTGGAAAATGATTGAAAATTGGTTTGGATGCACATGGCATAAACATTTTTTTATAACTTGGGAGAATTATTTAATATTATAATCTTGTGAACGAATTACATGTTACTTATGCGTTCAGTCGCCCGGAACTAGTCCGGGTTAAAGATCAATAAACACACCACTTCAATGAGTTATACACGGGAGTACGCCTACACCCCGTGCTCAGGTCGTGGCCATCTCGTAAGATGATGTCAGGGATATCCGGGACATGGTCATTAACCCCCCAAAGGCTGTAAAGTAAACAAGACTGTTTAAAACGAGCCGATCAAATTATTCAACTGCCCACTAAGCGTGGAGATTTGATGCCCGATCAAGCGGTACGCTATGTACCGTAACCCAAGCCCGTATAGGGAAAATAAGTTAAAAGTATTTACCTGATGCAAGTATAAATCACAATAAGTAGAATGCACGTAGCTTTTACTGTTTCTCCTAATCTGGAACGAAGGTTTAATATAACCTATTAGAATCCTAGCGGGTCTTTAATTAAGCTTAAGCTTAGACCGGCTAGTTTCAAAGATACGGTTCGTACGCACGATTAAGCGAAGACCGGATAGAATGCGAATTAGACCCGACAAGTTTGAAGACTTGTTTAATATGGGTTTATTATTCACATTCTGGAATTTGAGATAAAACCGATAAGGTTTGACCCGTTTCGGCTAACTTATGTAAACTTGTTACATAAACCGAGCTGAACGCGTAATATGCGTAACGGGTAACCGTAAGAGCCATATACAGGTTTCCTAAGTTAATATGCTTCAAATATGTTGTAACATCAGTAGGATGTCTTTCGTTATGCCCGAAACGTGTTTAAACACAAACTAGGCCCCGTAGGGGTAGTTTGGTCATTTAAAAGTTTATAAAAGAGTTTAAGTGACAACTTGAGTTACAGGTCTGATGTAATCAGCAAATATACTCAATTTGCTAAGTTACATCAGTAGGTTAAGGCATGTATGTGAATCTTATCATTTTTAACCAAACTAGGCCCCGTAGGGGTATTTTGGTAATTTCACATAGGCCGAAAGGCTCAAAACTGAAGTCTGAGTTTATCAACCTTTGCTTACTGTTAATATATTATAATTTGCCTCTTACATCAGTAGGTATCAACCCGGGTATGTCCAATATGATTTTAAAACATACTATGCGCTAAAAACGATAAATAAGGCGATTAAAGGCCATTACCGGGTTCGATACTTAAATCTGATATTTTTATATTTCCAGAAGGCTTAAAATAATTTTTTTATCATTACTAATCAGTGGCAAAAGGTTTGGGGTCGTTTAGATATGTAAAACTCATTTTATGGCCCGTAAGGGCAAAACCGACAATTACCGAATTAAGCCTACGACTATGAGTTATGCTCAGCCTAAAATTAATTAAAAATATTTAAAAATCCCAAAATAATATATTACATCAGTGGGTAAAATATTTGACACCAAAAAGTATGTTTAACTAGGCTATACGCTAATTACGCCATTTTATTAACATAAAGCATTAGTTTTGCGATAATGAGCATAACTCTTAATCTATA
This sequence comes from Helianthus tuberosus, assembly GCA_030545235.1. Lineage (NCBI taxonomy): Eukaryota > Viridiplantae > Streptophyta > Magnoliopsida > Asterales > Asteraceae > Helianthus > Helianthus tuberosus. Next base: position 184,864,515 of record CM060419.1, read on the forward strand.
AGTCAAACTGATGTCAAACTTTGCATACAAGTCTATATATTAGTAACAAAGGTTTCTACACTTTTACATTTTCATAAATCACGTTTTAAGGTAATAAGGGCATAATGGTCAACATACGAGCAATTAACGGAAATATGCATATTAATTGGATAACTAGGGAACCAAGGTGTATAATCACAGAGGGTTGTTCTAACATGTATCCTAATCCAATTAAAGCTCTGAGGCATTTCTAAAACATGCCTAAACGGGTCAAAACTGAAAGTCAAAGCGAAAGTCAAACTATGTGACTTTCGGTTCCGAACCGGGTCTAAACAGGAAATAGTCGGGTTGAACATGTTTGGACATGTTCTTACACTTATTACTAAGTTATAACAATGATCAAACATGTTATATATGTTCTAGATAGCTATTTATGCACAAATGACATTTTAAGCATTATGTTAACTTTTTACTTAAAAGTTTGACCCGACATTTGACCTGCTTAGGATGGTGATCAGGGGGAAACCCTTTTGGGGTTTTATTACCCACATAAATACCATCCTATAACTACTTTTAATTCGAGATATGACTGAGCCATTATTGACTAACCTCGAAGTCAAACCGTAATTACGACGGTTTGACTTTTAGCTAATTAACTAAGCTAAAGGTAATTAGAGAAAGATTAGAATACTTACTGAAGTTCTATGCACGAGATATGATCACTTGGAAGCAAGCTTGAGCTCCAGAAATGATCCAAGAGTTCAGGAGAAGTTGTGAGGAATGTTTGAAACCTTGAAGGCCTTTTATACTTGTTGCACTCACCATAACAAGTTGACAACAAAGTCTAGGATCCTTCCACAACTGATTAACACTTGTTACTAGTGCCTAGGGAAGTCTAGGGGTCGTCCACAAGTGAGGAAAACCGGTTTAATGGGTCAGAATTGCGCATAACAGGCAACAGCCTGTTTCTGGTCGCTGGTAGTTAGCTTACGGACCGTAAGCTTACCAGTGTTGCGGTCCGTATGCTTGTTATCAGACACAAAAACTTCCTGATCTTTGGTGTTTTGAAAGGGCAGCCCACTTGCACGAATTGTGGACCTCAATTGTCATTTTGGGACCTCCCAAAATGGTCTTGTACAGTTACAAACCCTACCAATTGAAGTTGTTTGCTTGGATGCTTTATAAAAGTACCGAAAATTTAGGATTACCGTAGGAATTTCTTCGTAGGAGTCCACCACTTCAATTGTAATTCATTCAATGCAATAATTCCCAGAACTTGATCATACACGAGATGTTTTTAATATAATTTGGGTCTTGGGATTTGTAACGAGGTCGTTCAGAGGTAAAAATTTAACATGACGCCACTTTAAATCCTGCCAAAACGTCTTTATTAAATCCGGGTTTATAACGCGTTTTGTCTTTATTGACACGTGTCGTTATTTTATTTAACACGAATTTTCGAGGTGTTACACAATAGTATTTAGGGTTTAGCATTAGGGTTTAGCTTTTGGGTTTAGCATTAGGGTTTAGCTTTTGGGTTTAGCTTTAACTTTTGGGTTTAGCTTTATCTTTAGGGTTTGTATGAGGGTTTAGCATTAAGGGTTTAGCTTTAGTGTTTAGTTTTAGCTTTTGGGTTTAGCATTAGGGTTTAGCTTTAGGGTTTAGAATTATGGTTTAGCTTTAGGGTTTAGCTTTAGGGTTTAGAGTTTAGGGTTTAGCATTAAGGTTTAGCTTTAGTGTTTATGGTTTAAGATTAACAATATATACATTTTTTCAATTTTAAACATGTATATACATATATGTATAGTTAAAAGATTAACAATATACACATGTGTATAAATCCAAAAAAAAATTTTTTTTTTTTTTTAAAGCTGCGATTTTTCAAAAAAAAAAAAAATTTGCATTTTTTTCACCTTTTTTTTTTTGCATTTTTTGCTTAGAGAAAATGTGTGGTCCAGATTGCTTCTCAAGTTTCTCAAATAGGGTGGACTTCTCTTAGGATCCCTACCCTATATATATATATATATATATATATATATATATATATATATATATATATATAGTGTGAGGTTCATTGGGGAACACTAAAAAAGTGGGGAACAGCGGGGAACCGGCTCAAACGAACTCCGATTGGACTCATTCCAGCGGCGTTGGAACCGTCTCGTCGAACCCTAACTAGGATCTTTTAACCCTAAACCCTAAATCATAACCCCTAAACCCTAAATATATTAGGGTTTGACTTTTAGGGTTTAGCTTTAGGGTTTAGCCTTAGGGTTTAGCTTTAGGGTTTAAGGTTTAGCTTTAGGGTTTAGGGTTTAGCTATAGGGTTTAGCCTTTAGGGTTTAGCTTTTAGGGTTTATAGTTTAGATTTTACGGTTTAGCTTAAGTTTTAGCGTTATTTTTTAGCTTTAGGGTTTAGAGTTTAGGAGTTATGATTTAGGGTTTAGGGTTAAGAGATCATAGCTAGGGTTCGACGAGCCGGTTCCAACGCCGCTGGAATGAGTCCAATCGGAGTTCGTTTGAGTCGGTTCCCCGCTGTTCCCCACTTTTTTAGTGTTCCCCAATGAACCTTCCCCATATATATATATATATATATATATATATATATACACAGTTATACACACACAATACTAAATTTGGAGGTTGAGGAATGTGGATGGGGTTTCTGATGTAGATGGATAATGATATGGCCCAAGACACTACTGAGCTAACCAAAAGGCCCACAAGAACCATTAAGAAGCCTGCATGGCTTGTGGGCTGATCCAACCGGAAGACCAGTTGCAAACTTGCAATTGTTTCCCTTTAGCTGCATGTTTGATTTTATGAGTCCTTTATTCTGTTTGCATAATTGCATTTAGGAGTAGTGGTGCAAGCATGCCATGAAATAACTATGTGAAGTAATTATATTATGATAAACTTTATGAGTCCTTTATTCTGTTTAAGGCATTTTAAAATGTAGAAAACTGATGTGATAGCATTATGCTAGATTTGATGTAACAACAAATGATAAATAGTTTATTATTTCGCTATATACATTTATAATGGTTGTTGGCTTTATGACGCTTGTTAGAGCTGCATCCAGCTCATTGAGCCGGTCCTATTTCTCCTAGCTAAAGCCACCAACGTAGGAACCCGCTCCAAAGCCACTCGCCAAGACAAAAAGCGCACCTTAGTATGGCTTGCAAGCTGCATACGGGTCCTTAGGCTCCGGACTGAAAACAAAACAGATTTGTCTAGTTCCACGCCCGACCCAATAACCGATGTTTGCACAGGCGACATACCATCCACCAAACTAACTAGGTCTGCCATTGCTACATAAGCTATTTATTAATAAGCCACCAGTCTTATATAAGTTAGAAAAAACTCAAATAAATAATATAGACCTAAGATCTGATGGAAAACTTGCATTGAAAGATTACTAAATACGAGGCATCAAATCAACGGTTAGATAACTGAAATTAACTAATGTAACCAACTTCAGAAATAGAATAACAAACAGATCTTACTAGGCTGCAAGAAATAATCAAGAGAACCATGTTCCTTCTTATCAGTCCAGAACCATATTCTTTTATAAATTGAAATGAAACTACTTGATTGTCATTAAAACAAATTGTTGGTCGTTTTAAAAGATAACAAAGTAGTTTCAGTTCATAAATATTCAAATTTGAAACGTAAATCATGATAAATTTAAAAGCTTTACGGATAAATAGTTAAATACAGCTCATAAACATAGTTAACATCAACCCTATAAACCATAAGCTGGTTTCATACTCCCAACTACACTAATTCGTTAGATCTACTTTCATGATGATACAAAAACCTAAAAAACATAGTTAAATACAACTATTTACAGACATTTCAGAGTTTCATGTCTAATCATCAGACCTTTGTTCTTGACTTCTTAAAATAGGGAAGAAAGAATCACTTTTGTATCGGCATTTGTTAAAAAGTCGCGATGAGTACGTCAGCTCGGTTTTGGTTTCATCAGAAACCCGTCTTCTTTTATTTGTTGAGTACGTCAGCTCTCGATCAGCATCGACATCATCATCATCATCATCATCATCATCAATCTGAATGATCTCATGCAACTTGGGATTTGTTTTTTGCATGGAGTCCTTTTTACTAAACAGTGGCATTCTATAGCTTCCTGTGACACATAAAAGTCTACCATAAGATCTTGGACCATTTTTCTAAAACTAAAATAGGAAATAATCCAACTCTATATTTTTCAAATAACAAACTAAAAGTGTCTTACTGATTTCTTATAATTTTTAAGTTTTTAACATTTTCAATTGAAAATGAAACTATAATAATCAGATCTTAGTAACAGAAACAGAAGTATAAAATCAATACCAGCACAATCTTTTTGTTCATTCCTTGAAGCGATCAATGATTTCATAGCAAAATTCTCTGAACTGAAAACCAGAGCATCAAATTCCGAAGGTCGTTTCTCATAAACCTTAAATTTGTTCTCGTACTCAACAATCACCTTCCTCATTGCATCAATCTCGTTTTGTTGCTTTTGCAACTCATCATTTAAACCCCTAAATTTCTCTTCGTACTCACCATTCACCTTCTTCGTTGCATCAATCTTATTTTGTTTCTCCTTCAACTCATCATTTAAAACCTCAAATTTCATCTCAAACTCGCTATTCACCTTCCTCATTTCATTAATCCCATTTTCTAGCTTCTTAAAGTCACGACTTAAAACACTGAATTTGGTCACGTACTCTGCAATCAGATTCGTCTTTGCATCAATCTCGTTTTTTTGCTTCTTCAACTCATCATTTAAACCCTTAAATCTTATCTCATACTCATCATTCACCTTTCTGATCACATCAATCTCGTTCTGTTTCTTCTTCAACTCATCATTTAAACACCTAAATTTCCCTTCACACTCACCATTCACCTTCCTCTTCACATCAATCTCAAATTGTTTCTTCTTCAACTCATCATCTAAAATCCTAAATTTTCTCTCATACTCACCATTCACCTTTCTCACCACTTCAATCTCCTCTTGTTTCTTCTGCAACTCATCACCTAAAACCCTAAATTTCCCCTCATACTCACCATTCACCTTTTTTATCGTCTTCAACTCATCATTTAAACCGCTCAATTTCCCCTCATACACACTATTCGCCTTCCTCACTGCTTCAATCTCCTCTTGTTTCTTCTCCAACTCATCATTTAAACCCCTAAATTTCACCTCATTCTCACCATTCACCTTTCTCACTGATTCAATCTCCTCTTGTTTCTTCTCCAACTCATCATTTAAGCCCCTAACATTCACCTCATACTCATCATTCGACTTCTTCATCGCATCAATCTCGTTCTGTTTCTTCATCAGCTTATCATTTAAACACCTAACTTTCCCCTCATATTCACCATTCGCCTTCATCATCGCATCAATCTCGTTCTCTTTCTTCTTCAAATCACAAGTTAAACCCCTAAACTTTCTCTCATACTCATCATTCACCTTCCTCACCGCATCAGTCTCATCTTCTTGCTTCCTCAACTCATCATTTAAAACCCTTGATTTCATCTCATATTCATCATTCGCCTTCCTCATTGCTTCAATCTCCCCTTGTTTCTTTTCCAACTCATCATTTAAACCCCTAACTTTCACCTCATACTCACCATTCGCCTTCTTCATCGCATCAATCGCGTTCTCTTTCTTCTTCAAATCATCATCTAAAACCCTAAATTTCTTCTCATACTCACCATTCACCTTCATCACTGCATCAGTCTCATTTAGTTGCTTTTTCAACTCATCATTTAAACCCCGAAATAATATCTCATACTCACCATTCACCTTCCTCATTGCTTCAATCTCCTCGTGTTTCTTCTCCAACTCATCACTTAAACCACTAAATTTTCCCTCATACTCACTATTCACCTTCTTAGTTTCATCAATTTCATTTCGTTGCTTCTTCAACTCATTATTTAATACCCTAAACTTTCTCTCATACCCATCATTCACCTTCCTCACCGCATCACTCTCATCTTGTTGCTTCTTCAACTCGTCATCTAAAACCCTAAACTTTCTCTCATACTCACCATTCACCTTTCTCATTGCTTCAATCTCCGCTTGTTTCTTCTCATACTCACCATTCAACTTTCTCATCGCATCAATTTCGTTCTGTTTCATCTTCAACTTATCATGTAAACCCCTAACTTTCACCTCATAATCACCATTCGCCTTTTTCATCGCATCAATTTCGTTCTCTTTCTTCTTCAAATCACAACTTAAACCCCTAAACTTTCTCTCATACCCATCATTCACCTTCCTCACCTTATCGCTCTCATCTTGTTGCTTCTTCAATTCATCATTTAAAACCCTAAATTTCATCTCATACTCATCATTCGTCTTCATCACTGCATCAGTCTCATTTAGTTGCTTTTTCAACTCATCATTTAAACCCTTGAATAATATCTCATACTCACCATTCACCTTCCTCATTGCATCAATCTCATCTTGCTTCTTCTTCAACTCATCATCTAAAACCCTAAATTTCACCTCACACTCACCATTCACCTTCCCCATTGCATCAATCTCATCTTGCTTCTTCTTCAACTCATCATCTAAAACCCTAAATTTCACCTCACACTCACCATTCACCTTCCTCATCACATCAATCTCACTCTGTTTCTTCTCCAGCTCATCATCCAAAACCCTAAATTTCACCTCATACTCACCATTCACTTTCCTCACTGCATCAATCTCATCCTCTTTCTTCTTCAAGTTCCACTTTAAAACCCTAAGCTTCCCCTTATACTCACCATTCACCTTCTTAATTGCATCAATCTCATCCTTTAACTTCACATTCTCCATCACCAGTACACGTTTCTCCTCTTCAGCCTTCGTTTTCAACTCAACATTCATCTCTTTTAACCGTTCTTCACGATCCTTTAACGTTTCTGCAACGTACTGAAAGTCCATCGGAAAAAGGATGATCGGAGCTGCCAAACGAACTCCTCCGCCGTCGGAGATGCAGATTCCGGCCGGCGATCAGTTATTCAGTCACCTTTTACACTCATTTTGGTGCAATTTGAGACTATGAAAACCCTGATTTCTGATTTTGGAAGACGTTATGAATGAATATGTTTGATTAACGATTTTGAAGAAGATGAAAGTTTCGTTAAGACCCTCAACTTTATTTGTACTTCTGAAAGGACCCCTGTACTGTCAACAGATTCGGGGTTTTGTTCCAAGTGATGAAAGATACTACTCTCAATTTTCGATTTGTACCACATTGCTTCTAACTTTCAACTTATTGACCGATAGCACTCTCAAACTAACCCAACAATAACCCAGTTTGTTGACATCAGCCGTCACGTCATCAAAAAAGCTACGTTAGCTGCCACATCATTAGAAAATTTCACTTAAGATGCCACATCACCACTCAAGTGCCCAACAAAAAACTAACTGGGTTAGGGTTCAGTTAATTTGGGAGTGCTATCGGCCAATAAGTTGAAAGTTGGGAGTGGTGTGGTACAAATCAAAAGTTTGAAGTGTTATCAGCCACTTGGTAAAAGTTGGGGTTATTTAAATCCATATTTTAATACGTACAAAATAGAAAAATGTGTATAGAGCATAATTTGGTTTAGCGTCACAGGGTGGACTGATAAAAACGACAGAAAGTCGAGTCTAGCATGGTCTGAAACTAACTAAAGCTTATTAATGTTAAACCGAGATAATTCAGCCAAAGTGTTGTTTTGTCGATGAAATAGAATGACGATTACCCTAGGTGATAAAAGCGAGGCATAACACCAGGTGCGCAGCTTAAGAGGGGCCGGGGGGCGCCCGACCCCCCGAACTTTTCACTCGGTAGTGTTATATATATGTAGTTTTCGTATAAATTTTTTTGGGTATATACGTTTTCAACCCCCCGGTTCTATAGAAATTTTTGAGTATAAACGTTTTCGACCCTCCGTCTTCATTGTCAAGCTTCGCCACTACATAACACCATGTTACCTGTGTAAAAGTTTTAACTTTGTGGTTAGCTAAATGCTTAGTTTTCGTTAATTAATAATTACAAAACCTTCATATTTTATATCCTTGAAAGTTAAAACCAACATATTAAAGATGTTCACTTTTTAACTTTTCAAAACTGATATATGTTTATTTCTAGAGCTCAACACTGCCATGCTTTCTGATTATGAAATTTTAATACGGTTGATTTTTCTTTTTCAAAACATAAATAATTAGTATACTTCAGTTATATTAGTACAATTTAAGGTGTAATTGGTAAATTGTCAAAGTAAAAGCTTGTACTTTAAAGGTTGTTCAAAGTAAAAGCTTGTTCTTTAAAGGGTGTAGAAATGGTTGATGCATGGTTGTGGGACGGATGCATCTTTTATGTATCGTACCATGGTTACAAAAGTCGTTAGGCGCTCTCTAGTCGATCGGCGGGGAGTTTAGAGTACTGAGGGAGTACTCGGACATGTTAAATTATAGAGAAATATGTGAAAATGATATTCATTAAAGAATATGATATGCATAGAAATTATGTTTTTTTTTCAAAGTCAAACTTGGCCTGAGTTGACCTACTATTCAATTCTGGCCGAGGTTGACCGCGTTTGATCGATTCCAGTAACTAGGCAGAGTCGAAGAAAATTACCTCGACAACCTACCTTTGAGCAATTACTCGGAAAATACTCCGGCTTGGAAACCTTGTTTTACAACCATATATCGTACATGGCCTCTCTATTGACTTTGACTAATTAAAAACTATTTAAAGAACAAATAAGGTTCATAAATGAACAATAAATTTCTAAGCAAAATCTTTGATATCGGATAATTTCAAAGTCCTCAGTGAGATATTTTAATTGTATGTTAGTTTGCTAGCCAATGAGTACTAGATCAATTGGTTTGGAAGAAAATAGTCTCATGACTTTCCAATGTGATGTTAATAGGTCATTTGGTTCAATTTGCTTGTAATTTATTTCAGATGGATTATTGGTTTTACCACAGTGGGCTTTCGGGCGGTGAGTTTCCCCTAGAATGGTGGGCGTGGTCACCAATGTTGTTTGCGTACGTAGGGCGTGGGTGGCATTTCACCAATGGGTTTACTCCGGTGACCGATCTTGTATAATATTTGTTGGTTGTTCAGAAAAAAAAATGTTACTTTGCTATTTATATCAATATTTAATAACTCTGTGAAGTAGTAATAATTATATTAACTGGTAAGTTTTAGAAAATATAAACAAAAACTAAGATGTACAAAACTAAGATGAAAATAGCATTCAGGGTAGATTTGATGTAAAGACAAATGATAAATGGTTTTACATTATGTTGCTACATTCTTTTATGATGGTTGATGTCTTTATCACGTGTTAGAACTATACCCTGCTTATTGAGTCGTTCAGTGACGGAGCTTGAACGAAAAATCAGTGGGGTCAGACTTATAAAATCCAAATCAATGGGCTGGATTCTTAAAAATCTTACATGTTAAAGTAAAAAAGATTATGGAAATTTTCGGTAAAATTAATACTACGAGTTAAAAAAATCAGTGAGGAACGGGGCACCCCCGAGCCACCAAGAATCTCCACCATTGAAGCCGGTCCTCTCCTATTTAAGGAGGGTCTAACCTTTCATTTCAAAGGTATCCCTCCATCCTATTTCTCCTTGACTTCGTCGTCTGAGCCTCTGAGGATGGTCCTCAGTCTATGGCCTCGAACCCTTCTAATGGGCATTGTTGTCACGTCCCACCTGGCCATGCCACGCCCCTCACCACTTTCCTCACACCGTATGGCCTAACAGACAAAACCCAAGTTAAAGCTTAAAATTTAAAAAAGGTCGTTTAAAAAGTGTAAAAAGATTTCATTAATAGTATAAATAAACTTATTTACCAAGAAAGAAAATAAAAATGAAAAAAAAAAATGCAACAGTATATCTTTCCCATTTCAAAGTTTTTTTGAACTCCAAAAGTAAGTATAGCTCTCACGATGCAATCCTTTAACATGTAAACATCAAAGCATAGTGTTAAAAATGAGATAGTAAATAAGTTGCACTTAACATTTAACAAAGATAGAATTATTATTGCCGCCTATAGAACATCAACTCATAAATCTTGAAGCACAACCAAGACACTAAAAACAATTACTGACTTAACTGAATGCTCAAAATCAGATTCAAGAATTGTGACAGTAAGTGAAGGAACTGAAATGAAGTGTATTCTCTTAAGTAACTGAACACATTGATGGGCAGCGACATACAATCAACATATTACATAGAGCCCTATAAAACCATCTGATAACAAAAACAGTAACAAAAGCACCAAGCAAAAACAAAGACAAAACAATCAACATATCACATGTACCTGTTGGTTGACCTTGAATGTCTCTGACTGGTGTTGATTGGGGCGCAAGCGTTATTATTTCCTCCGAAAATTTATGCAGATTAAGCACGCCTAATCATCATTTGTGGAAATAACAGTACTAAGATCTGATGGAAAACTTGCATTGAAAGATTACTAGATATGAGGCATCAAATCAACAGTTAGATAACTGAAACAAACTATTGTAAATTCAAAAACAGAATAACTAACAGATGTTACTAAGCTGCAAAAATAATCAAAACAACCATTTCTTTCTGACCAGTCCGGAACGATTCATCAGAACCTAAGAGTGACAAGAAGTATGCTCTTATAAATTGAAATGAAACTACTATATTCAGTTAATAGCAACCCTATAAAGCTTTACGGATAGATACAACTCATAAACATAGTTAATAGCAACCCTATAGACCATAAGCTGGTTTCATAATCCCACTGCACTAATCTGTTAGATCTACCTTCATGATGATGAAAAAACCTATAAAAACATAGTTAAAAACAATTATTTACAGCAATTTCGGTGTTTCATGTCTGATCATCAGGCCTTTGTTCTTGACTTCTTAAATTAGGGAAGAAAGAATCACTTTTGTATCGGCATTTGTTAAAAAGCCGCGATGAGTACGTCAGCTCGGTTTTGGTTTCATCAGAAACCCGTCTTCTTTTATTTGTTGAGTTCGTCAGCTCTCGATCAGCATCGACATCATCATCATCATCAATCAGAATGATCTCATGCAACTTGGGTTCTGTTTTTTGCATGGAGTCCTCCTTTTTACTAAACAGTGGCATTCTATAGCTTCCTGTGACACATAAAAGTATACCATAAGATCTTGGACCATTTTTCTAAAACTAAAATAGGTAGCAATCTAACTATAGATTTTTCAAATAACAAACTAAAAGTGTTTTACTGATTTCTTATAATTTTTAAGTTTTTAACATTTTCAATTGAAAACGAAACTATAACAATCAGATCTTAGTAACAGAAACAGAAGTAGAAAATCAATACCATCACAGTCTTTTTGTTCATTCCTTGAAGCGATCAATGATTTCTTAGCAATTTTCTCTGAACTGAAAGCCAGAGCATCAAGTTCCAAAGGTCGCTTCTCATAAACCTTAAATTCGTTCTCGTACTCAGCAATCACCTTCCTCATTGCATCAATCTCGTTTTGTTGCTTCTGCAACTCATCATTTAAACACCTAAATTTCTCTTCGTACTCACCATTCACCTTCTTCGTTGCATCAATCTCGTTTTGTTTCTTCTCCAACTCATCACCTAAAACCCTAATTTTCCCCTCATACTCACAATTCACCGTCCTCATCACATCCAACTCATCCTGTTTCATCTTCAACTCATCATCTAAAACCCTAATTTTCTCCTCATCCTCACCAAAATCACTCTGTATCTTCTCCAATTCACACTTTAAAACCCTAAATTTCACTTCATACTCACCATTCACCTTCTTAATCGCATCAATCTCATCCTTTAACTTAACATTCTCCAGCACCAGCACACCTTTCTCCTCTTCAGCCTTCGTTTTCAACTCAACATTCATCTGTTTCAACCGTTCTTCACGATCGTTTAACGTTTTCGCGACGTACTGAAACTCCAGTGGAAAAAACGATGATCGGAGCTTCAACACGAGCTCCTCCGCCGTCATAGATGAAGATTCCGGCCGGTAATCGGTGATCCAGTCACTTTTTAAGCTCATTTTGCTACAATTTGAGACGATCGATTGGTTGAAATGTGAAAATTTTGATTTCTGTTTTGTGAAAGACGTTTGTTTGTTTGATTAACGATTTTGAAGTAAAATAAAAGTTCTATTATGACCCTTAGTGTTGTTTGTACTTGTGAAAAGGACCCCTGTACTTTAAAGAGATTTGGTACAAAGTGATTGATGCTTTATCGATACTTTTTCATACAAGACAAACAAATGTTTATTTTCAACTTTAATTGCAATTTTTTTGTTTTACGGTTCGTTCTAATTTTGCGAGTAAATACGTCGTAACGTACATGTGGGTTTAAAAGTATTTTTTGACTACTTTTTCCCATTTGACAAGACCGTCACCACGCGTTTATTTTCCCTGTTTGACAGGTTCGTCGCAACGCGCGTGGTCTTAGATCGACTTAGTTACTATTTTTCTATTTTTACATTTCAGTCTAATTTATTCGCATTAACATGTCGCAACTGGCATACGTGGTTCAACGATTTTACGTATGCTTTTCGTTCGGTGTTATTTTTTCCTTTTTATTTATTTTGTTTTTACGATTAACATGTCGCAACTGGCATACGTGGTTCAACCATAGTGTTACGGTGGATAATTTTGTTTAGCGTTATAGGGTAGACTGATCAAACAATGTGTAACGCCCAAAATTTCTAATCCGAAAGTAATATTATCATGCTATAATTTAACAAAAATCGGGCATGACCCGTTCGTATTATGATCAATTCCCTGTAAGACTAACTTGTAATAACTTAAAAATACAACACAGCGGAAAATATGAACCCAAAATTTCGTTCTTTAATAGACATAGTACTTACAGGAAAGTTCGAATACCAAATGTCATACACTCATTAAAAAGGATTTACCACGTTCCATTATATTAATACTTCGGACCTACATTTGTTAAACTATGTGACCGATCCTTCCCGTACAATCCTTTGCCCTTGACTCGATTCTTCAATCTTTCTATCCTTCATACTGATGCTAAAATCAACGCAACCTGCATTCACCACATACATGTGCATCGGTTAGATTTAATGACATCATTCCTAAACTAAACACACATGATCAATAACCAGTCCGCGTTCCTTCTTCCCATACTGATCCTTACGAATATGCTTCCCATGTACATTTGTGCACTTCAATTCCTTAACCTTGGTAAAGACATTAATAGGGTACCTGCAATCACATTTCATACTCAAGACAACGGTTTAGTAACTTAACGCTTCCACTTATTTAAGTTGTACGAACACATACCCAAGTTCCGTTCGCTCATAAGCAATGAATCCTACTTCAAACGCAGGCACAAACACACATGTATTCATAGACGTGAACTTCCACACGTGATTACGTACCCACGTACAAACGTACAACCCTTATAAATCACTTAAATCATCCCAAGGTTTACTAAGGTATGCTGATTACAAGCTTCCATACAAATAGACCACGTACCTACATTATAAACTGCACAATTCTACACTATTTTAACAGCTCGATATGCATAAAAACTGCACTATTTTAATAGCAATACACAGCACAATTCTGCACTATTTTGGCAGCTCAAAATGCATAAAAACTGCACTATTTTAACAACAATTGACATGAAAATTCTGCACTATTTTGGCAGCTCAAAATGCATAAAAACTGCACTATTTTAACAGCCATTAACATGAAAATTCTGCACTATTTTGGCAGCTCAAAATGCATAAAAACTACACTAATATACTCTGATTTTAACCTGTTCGGTCTTCTTAGCGAATACCATCACCTCCAATAACCGAATCCTAAATAAACTTAGATTACCATACTTAAGTAACTCGCATATAGCCTTCCTAAAATGGGGTAGGAAGTGATTCAGAAATCACGTCCTTAATGCTCCTTACTTGTTACCAATGTCAATAAAGTATCTTGCATAATTGCTAACATTTATCATACAAATAACCTCTTTTACTACTAAGGACGGAGTCGAGGAGTTTACTTACCTCGTGCGTCCGAATTTACACATAGCTTCCTCATCCCTTTTCCGTTTGCCTTCCATGCTTTCCCCTCTAAACATGATCCTAAACTTTCATACCATCAATATTACTACTTCATTAGAATAAACACACATTCTAACATTGCATTCATTTTCACATTCGTAATCTATTTTAACTTTACTCGTTAATTTCCAACAACGCAAAGTATTAACTAGAATCATATCTTTTCATTCCCTACTCACATAGTAAAACACATATACAACCACAAGATCATATATGCACACAACACAAACGATTTCTTCCGTACTAGTCAACTCATAATTCATGATTAACAACATCATTAAAATTAGCTATTTTAACCCTAATCTTGAACCCGACATCATCCTTACTAGTAACCCACAAACTTGTTCTCTTGAGCATTTCATCGAACACTTGGCGGGCATCATAATTAAGGTACAAGGTACAAGTCTATTAAGCATATTCCTACTAGTTCATCATCACACAACAATCACATTCCTTTGAATTTACATAGATTTTTCATCCTAAATCAGTTTGTCTAGCATTCAAGCATTACAAACAAAATCATATATCAAACTAACACATAATCATAATCATTATAAGCTTCCTATTCATAACACAATCTTTACAAAGTGGGTTTTTACTACACCTTTCATACAACCTAAATTCAAGCATGATTCTTGTTCTAAAACGCAATTCTAACTCAGATTTATCATATTTGACACAAGAAATCGAGATTGGGTTTAACCCCCCATTCTACAAATCATAATTTCAGAAAATTAAACTCACCACTTCGCTAGTTAGGGTTAGATTTTCGAAAAAGAGGACTCATGCATCGAATTTTCTTGTGATTTAGGCTTCAATTTCTTGATATCTAGTAGTTAGGGTTTTTGGCTCCCCTTTCTTCCTCCCCTGGTTCGCACGAACACAACAGTGTTTGTGTTTTTTTTGTTAATTTCTCAATTAACCCTTTTTATTCACTAGTTACACAATTAGCCCTCCCACTTTGGGAGAGTTTTAACTTTAGCCTTTTTATATAACTAGTTATCATTATATCATGACTTTCATTAACCAAGTTAATTTCTTTATTTATTATTTATCATTTTTGGGGTGTTACAAGTCTACCCCCCTTAAAGAAGGTTTCGTCCCCGAAACCTCTTTCTTTTCTTCTGCAACCCGTCTAGTCTTATTCTTCGTTCATCCACTCATTCAAGTTACATTGGACGACTTACATAAGAATGTTGTGAGAAATTGACTAATCACACATCCCATAGTCCATAATTTGAAACTAGCATCCTGACATATTGTTCATACTTATCAAGATTTTAAATTTTCTTGCGATACCCAATCCCTAGTCATCATTATTTTGTTCATTTCCGCATTCAATCTCGTTCACTCGTACACATTTAACATATCGTACTTATTCATACGGAGGTACTCTCTCAATGATAGCGTAAAATTTTTACATTCATATATTAAGTAATTTGCTAACCTTACTACCTTGGTGCAGTACTTGAACATGCAGCAACGAGTCGGTCCTCTTCGTCATCATCCATACCATGTTTCGGATTGACCTCGTTCATCCGCGTGACGAGCTTTCGCTTTCAAACATTCTTTCACTGACCTTGCTAGGGTTACCACATCCTGCTTCCTTATTTATATATCAATACTTTCTCAGTTCCTTCGTAAGACATTTATGCGTCTCACCTGTACAAAACATGTCAATACGTGACCATTTCTTAACATATCATTTCAGTTGTTTGACCCGCTCACGATGGTTCAATACATAACTGTTCTTTCGCAATTCTTTAACTTATTTATCAACTTCTGCAGTTTGACTTTTCAAAGTCAACCTGCTACTTCTTTCTCATTATAAATATACATAACGAAGAATACGTTGGTACTTCTTGTCAATTCAAGCATGCATTCAATTTCATCGCTTTATGCTTTAGCACTCCTCACGTATACTTGTCCTTTCCATTAAAACTTAGGTATTCTACCCGGGTCGTAACCCGTCATTCACCTTGACTCGCTAGAGTCGAGTATTAACATATCTCACGCCTGAATTCATCCAAGGTTTAATTCTTATTAGCTAAAACTTCTTACCACATCATCCATTTTCGAGGTCTTATACTTACTTAATGGACCAAACCGCTCTATCCATTCTTTTATTACTTCTTCTATTATTAACAATTCATCCTCTTTCGGCTTTTCAAAAGTCAAACTACAATCACTTTCTCATCTGCATTTTATTACTTGGTTTACTTACTTATCATTATATTTTGTTTGACCATCAGAAGTCTAATTTGTAAATACGGTCTTACATTTGCCTATCAATTATTCTATTCTGGCTCATCCATCTCTAGTCGAGTCATAAACTCATATTAAATGCATAACTTTTATACATACCTGACGCAAGTCAAATTCCATTGACTAGTTATCCATACCTTGCTTAACTATTTCCCTCCAGTTTGTAACATTACATTACCATACATCATGCTCACCTACGATTAAATAACTTAACCATTTCAAACATTAAATACCGGGATCAAATGGTACTCACCATTTGACCCGTATAACTCATTTATCCTTGCATACAATACATGAACGTGATTATATTCGTATATTTACATATATATATATATATATATATATATATATAAGTTTAAGACATAACTTGGTTAATATTCGCTTTTAAAGAATATTTACTTGCTTAGCCTGTAATTACTTACATATTCGAATCTTTTCATTTCTTATCATTCATTATGTTTCGAACCCGTCCCGCGGTTTATAACATCTCGTTCCTACTTTTATTCTTTCTTTGCTTTGAACCCGTCTCGCAGATTCTAACCTATCATTCATGCTTTCATTCCTTTCATGCTTCGAATCCGTCTCGCGGATTCTAGCACATCATTCATACTTTCATTCCTTTCATGCTTCGAATCCGTCTCGCGGATTCTAGCACATCATTCATGCTTTCATTCCTTTCATGCTTCGAGTCCGTCTCGCGGATTCTAACATATCATTCATACTTTCATTCCTGAAAGTCTTACATTCTTCTTAACCCCACGTCCACCTACTACCTAGTTCTAGCGGACATACCTGTAACAATTATCACGGTCTCACGAACGTCATATGTTTCTTGTGTACTGGCCAGGTACACAATCCACATACTAGTTTCGTGTCTTCGTGTAATCGCCACCTTATGTCCGAAGAATTAAGTTTCGGCACGTGTAACATTTTCAAAACTTCATTATCATTCCATTATTATATTTCACTTAAAATTTTTCTTTCACTTGCTAGATTTTACCATTACATGTACTTACACATATTAAATATACGTACCTGGGATCAATTTATCTTACTACGTGCCTTGGTGTCGGTCCAAGACCGTACTCGCGGATCATCCTCTCCAACAACTATGCTTACCCTTCACATAACATACTGTTAGTTTTTCTTAATATACATGCAACATGCTTAAATACACACTTACATTAGCTTCTACCTTTATATTTTGATCGAGTCTTGGATTGTACGGGTTCCTTGTCACAAGAGCACTCTGGTTTGAGTTCAAGTATTTACCTCCACATACTTGATTTCCCTCAAACCAAGGCTCTGATACCAACTTGTAACGCCCAAAATTTCTAATCCGAAAGTAATATTATCATGCTATAATTTAACAAAAATCGGGCATGACCCGTTCGTATTATGATCAATTCCCTGTAAGACTAACTTGTAATAACTTAAAAATACAACACAGCGGAAAAATATGAACCCAAAATTTCGTTCTTTAATAGACATAGTACTTACAGGAAAGTTCGAATACCAAATGTCATACACTCATTAAAAAGGATTTACCACGTTCCATTATATTAATACTTCGGACCTACATTTGTTAAACTATGTGACCGATCCTTCCCGTACAATCCTTTGCCCTTGACTCGATTCTTCAATCTTTCTATCCTTCATACTGATGCTAAAATCCACGCAACCTGCATTCACCACATACATGTGCATCGGTTAGATTTAATGACATCATTCCTAAACTAAACACACATGATCAATAACCAGTCCGCGTTCCTTCTTCCCATACTGATCCTTACGAATATGCTTCCCATGTACATTTGTGCACTTCAATTCCTTAACCTTGGTAAAGACATTAATAGGGTACCTGCAATCACATTTCATACTCAAGACAACGGTTTAGTAACTTAACGCTTCCACTTATTTAAGTTGTACGAACACATACCCAAGTTCCGTTCGCTCATAAGCAATGAATCCTACTTCAAACGCAGGCACAAACACACATGTATTCATAGACGTGAACTTCCACACGTGATTACGTACCCACGTACAAACGTATACAACCCTTATAAATCACTTAAATCATCCCAAGGTTTACTAAGGTATGCTGATTACAAGCTTCCATACAAATAGACCACGTACCTACATTATAAACTGCACAATTCTACACTATTTTAACAGCTCGATATGCATAAAAACTGCACTATTTTAACAACAATTGACATGAAAATTCTGCACTATTTTGGCAGCTCAAAATGCATAAAAACTGCACTATTTTAACAACAATTAACATGAAAATTCTGCACTATTTTGGCAGCTCAAAATGCATAAAAACTGCACTATTTTAACAGCCATTAACATGAAAATACTGCACTATTTTGGCAGCTCAAAATGCATAAAAACTGCACTATTTTAACAGCCATTAACATGAAAATTCTGCACTATTTTGGCAGCTCAAAATGCATAAAAACTACACTAATATACTCTGATTTTAACCTGTTCGGTCTTCTTAGCGAATACCATCACCTCCAATAACCGAATCCTAAATAAACTTAGATTACCATACTTAAGTAACTCGCATATAGCCTTCCTAAAATGGGGTAGGAAGTGATTCAGAAATCACGTCCTTAATGCTCCTTACTTGTTACCAATGTCAATAAAGTATCTTGCATAATTGCTAACATTTATCATACAAATAACCTCTTTTACTACTAAGGACGGAGTCGGGGAGTTTACTTACCTCGTGCGTCCGAATTTACACATAGCTTCCTCATCCCTTTTCCGTTTGCCTTCCATGCTTTCCCCTCTAAACATGATCCTAAACTTTCATACCATCAATATTACTACTTCATTAGAATAAACACACATTCTAACATTGCATTCATTTTCACATTTGTAATCTATTTTAACTTTACTCGTTAATTTCCAACAACGCAAAGTATTAACTAGAATCATATCTTTTCATTCCCTACTCACATAGTAAAACACATATACAACCACAAGATCATATATGCACACAACACAAACGATTTCTTCCGTACTAGTCAACTCTTAATTCATGATTAACAACATCATTAAAATTAGCTATTTTAACCCTAATCTTGAACCCGACATCATCCTTACTAGTAACCCACAAACTTGTTCTCTTGAGCATTTAATCGAACACTTGGCGGGCATCATAATTAAGGTACAAGGTACAAGTCTATTAAGCATATTCCTACTAGTTCATCATCACACAACAATCACATTCCTTTGAATTTACATAGATTTTTCATCCTAAATCAGTTTGTCTAGCATTCAAGCATTACAAACAAAATCATATATCAAACTAACACATAATCATAATCATTATAAGCTTCCTATTCATAACACAATCTTTACAAAGTGTGTTTTTACTACACCTTTCATACAACCTAAATTCAAGCATGATTCTTGTTCTAAAACGCAATTCTAACTCAGATTTATCATACTTGACACAAGAAATCGAGATTGGGTTTAACCCCCCATTCTACAAATCATAATTTCAGAAAATTAAACTCACCACTTCGCTAGTTAGGGTTAGATTTTCGAAAAAGAGGACTCATGCATCGAATTTTCTTGTGATTTAGGCTTCAATTTCTTGATATCTAGTAGTTAGGGTTTTTGGCTCCCCTTTCTTCCTCCCCTGGTTCGCACGAACACAACAGTGTTTGTGTTTTTGTTTTGTTAATTTCTCAATTAACCCTTTTTATTCACTAGTTACACAATTAGCCCTCCCACTTTGGGAGAGTTTTAACTTTAGCCTTTTTATATAACTAGTTATCATTATATCATGACTTTCATTAACCAAGTTAATTTCTTTATTTATTATTTATCATTTTTGGGGTGTTACACAATGTTAAGTCCGAAAGCTAGATCTAGTATGCCAATGAGGTGGTGGTGGAGTGGTAAGGGAGAGACTTGGTGTTAAAGGGACGCAATTGTTTTCTGAGGCACCTGGTGATGATGGGAGACTAGGCGAATAGGTGGAGATCACTAGTTCGATCCTTGAACTGAGCGGGTTTTACCTCACCGCACTGTCGTGCCTACGGGCGAGTGTTCACGGGTTTCGGCCCTAGGTGAGGGTTTTCCCCGATTCGGAGGCGAGTGTATCCCGATGTGGTGAATTTCGCCACCCATTAATATTAAACCAACGATTAATATTAAACCAAAGAGGAGTTTTTGTTCTCTGTTTATATCTATTCTGTCTTTTCTTGTCTAAAACAGATTATTTTTTAAACATTATCCTACTCACTCACTCACTCACATAGCTACTAGGGTTGCAAACGAACACGAACAAGATCTTTTCTGTATTCATTTGTTAAGCAAACAAATGTGTTCACTAATTGTTCATGAACACTTACCGAACGAGATTTTTGTTCTTGTTCATTCACTGAGGAAATGAAAGTGTTTGTGTTCGTTCGTTAATATTAGGTAATGAACGCAAACGAACGTTTATGAACATAAGTGAGCACAAACAAGCGTTTATGAACAAAAATAAACGTACATCAAAATTTCAAATAAAATAGGCATCTTTTATGACAAACATTACGTAGATCCACCCATAATGTACTAACCTAATATTTTTTATATAATTTAAATAAGATACAATAAACTAATATTTATTATGTAGTTTATTAGTGGGAATACTGAAGTATTTAATTATAATATACAAAAATTAAAAATCCTAAGAAACTATCAAGCACAAACAAACACAAAAACCATTATAAACGAACACGTTACCAAATGTTCACGAACATAAATGAAAGAACGAGACAATTGTTCATGTTCGTTCATTTATTAAACGAATGAACCCAAACAAACTTCCAGCCGAATGGTTTATAATTAGTACATGATTTGAACTTTAGGCCTCTATATTTACTTGACTATAACTATTTAAGGGTGTAAGGAATGGTTAAACACTTGAGAGTGGCAAACTAAAAAATCAACCAATCAGAGTGCGCCACGTCAATCAGTGAAAAGTGTTTAAACTTTGCTGAAAAGTGTTGGCAATGGTTAGACACTTGGTGAAGTGGTAAACTTTAAAAAAAAAGGAAAAATTTGTGATTGGTTGAGATTGGAATGGACCCCACCCCACACTACCCTCTCTCTCTCTCTCATACACTCCCTCTCTCCTACAATCATCTCCCGCATCGGCAAGGCTTCATCGCCTGACCAAAGAAACCGAATCGGCAAAGGGTCGGCGGCGGTGTTTGTCGCCCGGCAAAGCACTTTGCCGAGCCCACACCGTATACCCTAATAAAGAAATAAACTAATTATTAATTAACTGATTAATAAGGTTCATAAATGACAATAAATTTCTAAGCAAAATCATTGATGTCCTCAGTGAGATTTTTATAGTGTATGTTATTTTGCTACTAATATCAATATTTAATAACTATGCGAAGGAATTATATAAAATGATAAGTTTTATAAAATATAAAGACAACCGATGTAACAACAATGATTTACATCAAACTATATACAATTTCAATGTGTGTATTAGAGATGGTCATAGACAAATGAAAGTAAAACGATATGTATCATATGATAGGGTGTATTTCTACCATCAAATGTTTACTGTTTGTCAAGATGTTGTGTATTTAGCAATCAATACTAATTTACCATTATTATTATATATCAGTAATAATTATTCCATATACCATCAAATGTTTACTGTTTGTCAAGATGTTGTGTATTTAGAAATCAATACTAATTTACCATTGCCATGGCATTATAGCCTAGTGGCATCTTGGGGGTGGGATAAAGCTTTGGGACCATTAGGTCATGGGTTCGATTCTCACAAAGGGGGGTTTTTTCCAGATTTATTGGGTTTCCTCCTGAATTGGTGTATAGGCATTATAGCCTAGTGGAGATGGATATGATCGGGTGGTTCTGCTGGTGGCACGAAGATACTCCAGTGGTCCGTCAGTGATCCTAATTTGCCGTTCAAAAAAAAAAATACTAATTTACCATTATTATTATATATCAGTAATAATTATTCCATATATTAAATAGCATGTGTTGTAGATTAGTAAATGCATTATATTACTGTCACAATTCAGACTTTGTAATAATAATATATAGTGTATGATTATATCTTTACTAGACATCCTCCAATCAGATAGATAGTCTACTGTCACAAAAAATTGTCAGTTTGTCACAATTTCTTATAAGTTCAACAATAAGTGTACTGTGTACCTCACCTCATTTAGTAGACATGAATCATGATGTTTGAAAACAAATCTGTTGACGAGTTGCGGTTTGCAACGTTGATTTAGCTGGCGGTTAGTTAGTACGTGGTGCAGTATCCCGACCATTTATTAAATCTTTGGATTAAGAATAGGTCGATATACAAGAGTTTGAAGTGGAAAGACTGGTGTAATTTTTTATTGTAAGTTTGTCGTTTGTGGGGCGCTAGTATCTTGTTAGCGCTTGTTTTCTAATGATACTTGTCGTTCCAAAAAAATGTAACCGTGACAGGTCATTCTTTTGGGATCAAAGTATGAATCCTGCATGGTCATTTAATTTTGTAATAAATTCCTGAAAATGCACATTGAGTTTCATTCAGAACTCATTGACCCTTAACTTAATGCAAAAACATTCACTATGATTTCTTTTATACATCATTCACACATCAATATATATGTTACCTAAGAATGACAGGAACTATGTTATATCAGTTTATCGTTATCTTTAAAACGATTTGTCAGGTCGTTTTGAAAGATAACATAGTAGTTTCATTTTATAAATATACAGATAAATACTAAACAGTGTTGAATACCAAAATCCGAAACGCAAATCGCCACAAAAAAACAGACGTTTTATAGATAAATACAGATCTTAATCAACCATAACAAACCTTTTAAACCACAATCTGTTTTCACAATCCCAACTGCACCTATTTGTTAAATCTACCTTCATGATGCTGCACAAAAACCACAAAAGACATAGTAACAAACCACAATTTACAAGCATTTCATTCACGAAGAACATCTCTAAACATCTGACCGTTTTTCTTAACTCCTTGAAGTAGGGAAGAAAGGGTCGCTTTTATCTTGATATATGTTAAAAAGCTGCAGCGAATACTTCTTAGCAAACATTCGACAATCCTTAAGATCATAATGATTCAACTTTGAAGCTTTTTTCTTTAGCTTGTTTTGTGAATCCCCATCGATAAGCTTAGGCCCCAGAGTGGATAACCTAGAGACAAAAAGAGAAAATGCAACGGCAACGTTATATGCTACATTATACCATAGTTGTTCATAGCGAATAGCGACAAATAGTGATAAGGTACCTATATGCTACATAGTAAATAACGATAAATGGCGGACGGCAATTTTATAAATAGCGAGCGATACACTAGGAAAAAAAAATATATTTATATTATATCAAAATACCTTGTTATATATGCTATTTTACATGTATATTTAACAAAAACCTAAAATCCAACTATTTTATAGCTATATTTAATTGCTATTTATATATTTTTTTTAAATGTCGCAATTATCGCTATATATCAATACCACCCTAATAGCGAGCCTAGACCTATACGCTACATAGCACGCTATAGCGATCGCTACGCTCGCTATTGACAACTATGCATTATACACGATAGAATTTGAATTTCCAAAAAAGAATGAATATTTAGAAACAAATCAAGATCATACCGATCTAAATCAGCTCCATGAACTATGATTCTTTGTCGGTGTAGAGCGCACACACCATTTAAACAAAGTTCATCATCTTTTTCCAAATCTTTCACCATATCGGACTCCAATTTCCATTCTTCTTTATGTTTCTTCACTTTAGAAATGGACGACATGTATATTTTATTAATTTTCTCTGTGTCGGAGCCCGAATCAGGTTCTTCAGGGCTATGTAACTCGATTTTTTTAGTGATTTTTGCTGACTCGCCATGATGCTCACTTTTAGTTTCCTTAGAACCCGGTGTTGTTTTAGTTTCGCTTGCAGCCCGCCTTCTTTTAGTTGAAGAGATGACCTGTAGATCGTCATCATCAATGTTATATTTATATTCTCTCTTGACTTCATCTGTAACCCGTTTTCCTTGATCATCATCGTCATCAATATTAATGATCTCATGCGATTTGACTTCTAATTTTCTCTTGGAGCCTTCCTTTTTAGTGAACCCTGGTGGTCTACAGCTTTCTGTAACACATGAAATTTCTACCATGTTAATAAGATGAATAATCACGTACACAATCAAAGATACAAACATAAAGGCATGTGAATTTCTGACACATGACCCGATAACACAACACAACACAACACGAACCTAACACGAAATTCACGGGTTTGGATTTAGTCTAAACGGGTTCCGGTCAGTTTCAGGTTGAACCCGCAAAACCGTTTAGCTAAACAGGTCGGGTTTGGGTCAACCCTGTCGGGTTGGCGGGTTGACCCGTTTAACCCATTTACATTACATTATAATTTTTACAATATATTTTATGTGATAAATCAAATTGGGTTGAACGGGTCGTGTGGGTTACCCACGAATATTCAGGGGTCGTGTTCGGGTTCATATGTATGACAAAATTTCTGGTTCGGGTCGTGTTCGGGTCGGGTTGAACCCACCAACCCTTGAACGAGAATCGTTTAACTCCCCTAAATTAACAGTTTACAGCAATGCTTTAGCATATAAAGAATCTTAAAATAATAAACAAATAAAGATTGTTGTATCTAAATTTTAATTTCAAGTTCAACCAATCAAGAAAAATATCTTAAAAGAAATAAATGAAGATTGCTGTATCTAAATTTAAATTCAAGTTCAACCCATCAGGATATTTCACTTTCTTCACAAAAATATAACCTAAAATGCCTTAAATCATGATTACAAGGGTGTTTAAACTTAGGTTTAGCACTAAAAAATGAAACAAAACTTAAAGCTTAAATTAAAAATAAACAGATCATAAGCATATGATAACACCATAAAAATTAACAAAAAAAAAAGTTTAAAAAATGTATACCAGCAAGATTCAAAGAAGAACCCATTGATTCTTTAGTTTTTTCCTCTAAACCCAAACCCTTATCATCAAATCTGTTCTCATAAACCCTAACTTTTCTCTCATACTCATCAATCAACTTCTTCATTGCAACAATCTCTTCTTCTTTCTTCTTCAACTGATCATGTAGCTTCAGATTCTCCTTAAAGATTGCATCTTTTTCCTCTTCAGCCTTCTTTTTCAGCTTCAAATACTCATCTTTAATGTGTTCTTCACGTTCTGTAAGTGTTTTGGCAACTTGTTGAAACTCTGCTGAAAAGAATGATGATTGAAGCTGTAGAATTAGATCTTCCACCGTTGGATTATCATCTTTCAACCCCATTTTACCTCAATTATTTGAGATGATCAAGTGCTTGAAGAAATGGAAGTTGAATATGGCTTTTTGTTTCCTGTAGAAAAAACCCTTTAAACTTTAAAGATCGTGAATTAAGAAGGCGAAGTTTTCACTTTAAGCCCCTAAACTTTGTTGGAAATTCTGAATGGAACCCAAATTCTGAGAGATGAGAGATCATATGGATCAATAACAAAGGGATTGGGTGAGCATTTGGTACCGGGTACAAACAAAATTGATTACTTTTTAAAACTAAAATACGGTAATTAATTTTCCTCAAAACATGAAGAATTGGTATTTGTTAGGACGTTAGTCGTTAGGTATATCATATAAGTTTGGGTGCAATTGGTAAACTGTTCAAAGTAGAAGGTTGTTCTTGTTAGGGTGTGTACAAGTAGTTTTTTTATTTGTTATAAAAAATATAAATTATTTAATTAACACGAGTCTTGATATGCATGGTTGTGGGACAGGAGTTTTGGAAGCTTCTACTAATAATTGGAAGAGTGAATTTTTAAGAATTGTAATTTATAAACATTTTCATCCTTTATGTTCAAAATTGACGAGTTTTGTCCTTTATGTTTTCATATTATACACGTTTTGTCCTTTAGGCCTAACCCAGTTAGTTTTTTCAGTTAAATTTGGTCATGTGCTTTGCACATGAAGGCATTTTTGTCAATTCAATGGTTGCATAAGCTTTGAGCCGTAAATCTGTCGTTGAACTTACCTTTGAATTGACAAAAATGCCCTCATATGCAAGCACATGACCAAATTTAACTGAAAAAACTAACTGGGTTAGGCCTAAAGGACAAAACGTGTATGATATGAAAACATAAAGGAAAAAACTCGTCAATTTTGAACAAAAAGGACAACGCCTGAAAATTGGTATATAGATAAAGGACAATAATTGAAATTCACTCTAATTGTAAACTAATAATTATTACCTTTCTGTAAACTAATAATTATCACCTACTTCCTTGTGTAGGTTTATATTTGTGTGGATTAAACTATAAGGTGTTAAGATTATGCGTAGTGGAACACACTCCATTCATAGGTGTTTTGCGTCATTTGTCAGTTCAGTCAGCAATAACACATTATGGGACGTTTTTTTTTTCTAAAATAGGTGTAGTGTGGATGTAGGCATTATATTAAAAGGGGTGTAATAGAATTTAAATAAAAAAAACCCATCAAAAATTGTTACTGGCCAAACACAAAAGGGATGCACAGTCATTGGCCAACACAAAATGAACATGGCGTGGAAAAAACAACGCCAAAACAAAATTTCTTAACAAAAACACCCATGGGGGTGGTTTGGGGGCGTGGTGGGGCGTTTTTGAAGGCAAAAAACGTCTGAAACTGCCCCACTACGGGTGGTCTAATATTCATACATCTATTGTCTCTGTCTCTCTCTAAATTATAACACCTTCCAATGACGAAACTTGAGAACTCTGAGGGGGGTCGAAAATGTATATACCCAAACAAACAAACAAACTAATATAACTAGCTTTCTTTTTTAATGGCAAAGAACCCTCATTACTTGAAAAAGAGACACCAATACTGCGTTACGATGCTATTGATCTAAAAGCACTTTACTAGTGATATAATTAATTGGTTAATAAGAATAATAAATGGACAATAAACTTCTACTATTAATATAGGATTAGCTTAAGTGGGATTTTCTTAATCGTATATTATTTTGGTTATGTTTTTCTTAATTATATTATGATACCGGGGTAGAATCTCATGTGTTAAATAACTTAAATTAGTAAAACTTAGTTTTATTTTTGTAAATTTGAATAGTGGGATCAAAAAAATGCAAAAGAATCCCAAAAAAGATGCAAAAGAGGAAAATGATAATCACAACTCTTATATAAATAAACTATAAATGTACATTACTCAAAAGGGGCAAAAATGGAATGCATGCAAATTTCTATGTGGAAAAAGCATTTAAACTAAATTCGATACACCAAAAGTAATCATACTTAAAAATCTCACGAATAACAAAACTTGTGGTACGATCCTTAAACTAGATTTGATGTAAAAACGAAATGATAACTAGTGTTATGATATATGTGAGTGATGGTTTACATCAAATTTTAGCAATTTTAGTTTATGGAGTCTAGACATTTAAAATCCGGATGTACATGATGGACAAAGTGTCAACAACGCTAGGCTCGTTGACCTTCTAACGGGTTGTTTCATGCCTTGTTTCCAATGATGAGATTCGACACTCCACCACCATCAAAATGACTGATTGACTATGAACTAAAGTAGTCACTCGGTCCATGATGCCACTCAAATCCCAAAATAAAATCAGCAGATTTAAATGGCAATACGAAATAAAATGAAGTAGATACCAAATCATATAGTGTGTTAGTTTACATACGAGAGATACACGGTTTAATCGATATACTTCTACCATTAAATATTTACCCAATTGACATATATTTAATCCTTTTTAAACCGGCTAACTCACACGTCTAGTAATCATGTTGTTAATGCAAAGTTACCACTGTCACTGTTGAATCACTAGCTATTCTTATTATATATTAAAAATATGCAATGTAGATCAATAAATGCTTAGTTTTTATTATATTTTGTGAAACGTTGTTATCAAACTTATAATAAAAGACTCCAAATAATATCACATGGCATTCTCTCTTTCAACCTCATGAATTTTATTTATATTTGTTTAATAAATTTCTTTTAATATTAATATTAATTAATAACCAATATATAGATATCACTTATTTTTATCATTATCTATATCTAAAATTAATAAATAACTTCAATTTTGCAATTTAGACCTTTTTTTTTTTTACTTTTAACCCAAATTTTTTCATCTTTTGCAATTTAATCCAAACTTTTTTTTATTTTCAATTTTGGTCCACCATACTTTTCATCTTTCCCAAGTTTTTCATTTCGTTCTAAATTTTGTGAGTTAACGCACCGCAACTTGCATGTGAGGTTCAATATTTTTTCGTATATTTTTTCCCGTTTGACTGGCCCGTCGCGTCACATCTATTTTTCTGTGTTTGACAAGTTCGTCAAACACGCGGGTCCTGGATGGACTTACTTATTTTTTTCTATTTTTTACGTTTCGGTTTAATTTCTCAGCAACGAGCTTGCGTGATTCAAAAATTTTACGTCTGCTTTTCGTTCGGCGTTATTTTTTCTCGTTTTTATTTATTTTGTTTTTACGAGCTTTTCAGGTGTTGATGGTCGCTGACAATGGTATAGTATTACCACGGGCGTAGCTTAAGACGGGCCGGGAGGGGCGCCCGACCCCCCGAACTTTTCGCTCAGTAGTGCTATATATGTAGTTTTCGTATAAAAATTTTTGGGTATATACGTTTTCGACCCCCCGGTTCTATAGAATTTTTTGGGTATATACGTTTTCAACCCCCCGTCGAAAACGTCAAGCTTCGCCACTGAGTATTACTACCACTTAACACAGTTTTATGACAACCTCTGCAACGCAGGGGCTTAATACTAGTATTTAAATATAAATATAACAAAAAATCTTAACGTTTTCTTTAACGTGAATGCATTATTTATCATATCAAATATATTTTGAGAAGTTACCGCGTTCACCGGTTTATTTATCAACCACATGAGATTAGACGTTAATGAAACCTTAATCAAATTTTCACATCCAAATTTCTCTCACGTTTCTTGTTCTTCTCCCTCCCAAATCCAGGTGAATTTCGTATTTACATGTGTTCTTCGTTGATGAAATATCAATGTTGAACGTTTTCTGTTTATATACATGATGTTTATTGTATTCGTTTACGTTAACAATCTCGAATGCAAATGTAACAGCCCAACGAAACCAATGCTAGAATCCAGCGCAGGTCCTGAGAATTCAGGTGTCCTGTCCGAGGCGTTAAAGGAATATATAAAGTAAACTATTTTTTAAACAACGATTAAAGTTATAGCAATAAAGAATGCAAATGCCAAAATGAAAAAAAAATATGGTATTCGAATTAGTGAATGTTACCGTAATAGGCTAATAGCTAACCGATGATTTTTAAATAGGTATTGGGCTAACCTAATGGGTTAAGTTATAAATTTTAAGAATGATTTTTAAATGGGTGTAACATATAACTTGATGTTTTATATGGGTATTCTATTTTTTTTAAATGTGTCCTCGAAAAACACGTGCCCTGGTCGGTGGTCCTCCCCGCCCACCGCCAGGGGCCAGGGCTGCCCATGCCATAATCCCTGGATTGGGTTGTCCATACAAGAACTCACAGTTTTGATTTTACCCGATTAATTGTTAGCCGGGCAAAACGCATATGGGTCGAGAAGGTTTCCACCCTCCTTATAAGGACGGTTTCGTTTTCCTGCTCAACCGATGTAGGACTTATATCTCCACCCCCCCCCCCCCCCCCTAGGGAGCCCGGCATCATCGCTAGCACATTGGCTCGATATCTGGCTCCAATACCATTGGGGCCAAAGCGGACAATATTGAGATAAATGGAAGAAAATCAAAGAATAATATGAAATATGAATTTTGATTTTGGTGTTTTTTACAGTTTGTTTTAAGATTTGTGTTTTGTGATTCCAAAAGGGCCTGATATTAAACTCATATATTATGCAACTTTCAGATGAAGAGGAATGACTAAATCTTGTTAAGAGGGTAAATTCTGGTAACAAAGACGCGAAAAAAAGTATCGATCGAAAGTTATTCATCTGAAGATCTAAGTGAAGGTGTAAAGAAAAAACTGCAGCAATGCAGAAGATAAAAGAAGACAATGAGTCTACTTCATCTTCATATGAATATAGCATGGAATCTGCAGCATTTTATTCACCAAGTAGCGGATCGAAAACACAAAATATCGATCAACTAAAAGCGACAACAACAGACGATCAAAGTATGCAGTCTGAGAATTCAAGTTATTCTTTAGAAGCATCAAGTGTTGCCACAACAGTAGAGAGTAAGACACCGAATCTTGAAAACAAGTCACCGTCGAATATGAAGGTGTTAGAAGACAGAATTATCGCTTTAAAGCTCGAGATCGAGGAGTTAAACGGTCAAAAGGGTGAACATGGACAGGTATATAAAAGGCATGATGAGTTTCATAAAGGATTGAAGGAAATATCAGACTTTCAGCATCAGCTTGAATTTAAAGAAAAGGAAGGTGAAGTTTTGAAGAAACTAGATGAGTGTGAGACGTTTTTTAATCGAAAGATTGAGGAATCGATGGGTCGGGTACTAAATTTGGAAACGGAAGTGGATTCTTTACGGGTTCAGAATAAAAACTTATCACTACAAAAAGAACAAGAACTGGAGTCGTTAAGAATTCGAAATCAAGAATCAGAAGTCGAGCTTGGTGAAAAGACTAGAGAAGCTTTGGTTTCGCTTGAAATGTTGGAAAGTTTAACGGAGAAACTACAGCAAAAGACTGAGAACGAAGCGGGTTTGATCGAAGAAAGAGATGGGTTAAAACGACATGTTAAAGATTTGGAGATTATCATTGAAAGTATAAATGATGAAAATCGTATGTCGAAAAATGAAAATGAGAACCAAAGAGCTACAATATCCGAATTGCGGGAGAAACTCCAAGAGAAAGATAGTAGAATTTCGACTCTAGAATTAGAGATTGAAGGTGTCGAGTTGGATCTATCGGACAAGATGAAATCGCTTGAACAAAAGGACAAATCGTTAGAAATCGACAAAATGGAAATCGCTGAATTGCGGGAAAAACTCCAAGAGAAAGATGATCAAATTTCGACTCTCGACAAATCATTAGAAATCAACATAATGGAACTCGATGAATTGCAGGA
Organism: Helianthus tuberosus; assembly: GCA_030545235.1. Taxonomy (NCBI): domain Eukaryota; kingdom Viridiplantae; phylum Streptophyta; class Magnoliopsida; order Asterales; family Asteraceae; genus Helianthus; species Helianthus tuberosus. The sequence goes on from CM060419.1 coordinate 184,896,007, forward strand.
AAAGCTCCAAGAGAAAGATGGTCAAATTTCAACTCTCGAATCAGAGATCGAGAGCGTCAAGATGGATCTATCAAACAAGATCAAATCCTTTGAACAAAGGTACATATCGTTAGAAATCGACAAAAGGGAACTCTCTAAATTGCAGGAAAAACTCCAAGAGAAAGATAGTCAAATTAAGGATCTATCAAACAAGATCAAATCCGTTGAACAAAAGTGCAAATCGTTAGAAATCGACAAAATGGAGCTCGAAGGAAAAAATGACGATTTAGTAGCATCACTAGAGCAAAGAGATATGGAGGTAAACAAGTCAAACAACGAAGCGTATTCCAGTTTCCGATCCACAGTTAAGAAAATGGGAGAAATGGTGGATGAATTCAGAAAGAAATCCGAGGATAGTTTCCGTATCTTGGGTAGAAGAATCCGCGTGGCAGAGCAGCTTCACAACGAAACCCGAGAATGGTACGAAAAAACCCGAGAACAAAACGAGCAAGACAGAAAAGACTGCGAGTTAGCGTTACATAGCATCAAGATTATAATGTCAATGGTGAGTGACACATTAAGCGTATCCGAAACGTTTGGGCTTCGGTTTGTTGAATGTTGTGAAGCTTTCACGAATCGCGTCTCGAAAGTGTCTTGTGAGATAAATTATGTTAAAGATTGGATGAAAAGAAAGAATGCTGCTTTGGTACAATTAAAGCAAGATTTTGATGAACATGTAGTTCAATTGGATGAGAAAGAAAATGAGATTCTTGTGTCAAGACAAAAAGTGTTGAAACTAAAGAGCAAGTTAAGGGATTTGGAGAAGACTGTCAAGGAAGATGATGAAAAAATTATTGTTTTGAAAGAGGAGAAAAGAGAGGCAATTAGGCAACTTTGTGTGTGGATTGATTATCACCGCGGTCGATCTGACTTCTTTAAAAAGACGTGTTCTGAGTTGGTTGCTCGATACCAAAAACCGGGTTAACCTATGATAGAGATACCGAACATGAGAGTCAAAGTTCTCTTGATGTAAACTAGGAAATTCAAGAACCAAGACCACGGCTTAAAATAAGCTTGACTCGGTTGATGTTTGTATGTAACCCTTATTGTTTCTAAAAAAATGATTTTTTTGTTGCATAAATTGAATGAGCATTTGGCGTCGTCTTTCAGAAATAGAATGTGGCAGCGGGTGGTGTTGACCCATTTGTACCCTCGTTAAGTTAGCAAGTTTAATAAGAGTTTACTGCTTTGAAGCGGTGTGTAATGTAAGTAGAGCCAAATTAACACTCCAGCAAATCAACCATTTTTTTGAAAAATAAGTCGTAAATGTCAGGCGCACCTTGAAGCAATCGAGTAACGAATATGGAAGAAAAATCCAGGATCAAAACTCAAATCCTAAGTCAAACTTCAAAAGTCAACAGCACCAAGCGAACAGAACAGCATAAATCATCACCAAGAAATAATAACTATTAAAAGAAACGATTATCATAATCATAACCATAGTAAAGATCAAACAACTCGCCAACTCTATGAAATATCCTTATTGGGTGGTGTTGGTGTGACACGAACGCCAAACACCAAAAGACCACAGCAGAAAGAGAAAGTGTCGGTATGCACTGGGGTCCACTATATCAACACTAACAACTTCTAAATCCCTCAGTAACTGAAAGAAGATAACCGAAAGGGAGAAGACAACAAAAAAGGAGTCATGAACTCACGACCACCATACTTTATACCTCCTACTTTCTCTTCTGCGCGAAAAAATAATATTATTCATTCAACAACATTATTATTGTTATAGCTAGGATGGTTTTCAATCAGATATCCTCATCTCTACCCCAAGTAGATCCTTAACCACCTCGTACGACACAAACGCAATTGCTATTGATGGAACCACCTGTTTCCGCAAAACAAAACCTCTATTAGAACATTTCTAGAAAGTTCTAAAATTTAATAATATATCATAAAAAAACCGATACGAACCTTGACCGAGTTCGGAACCAAGCCTTTATACAAGGCTCCAAAACCTTCATAACGAACGGTTTTCCTGAAAGCATCAACCATACCGGTGTACTCGAGTGCTGATTTGCCATCTGCAGTGACAACAGAAGCTGCGTGTTTCCAGCCAACCATTTGCATTCTTCTGCGGATGACATCAAGAGGATAAGCAACGGTTTGACCCACGGTTCCAGCTGCAGCCCCACATGCAAGCTTCGTTGTCACACTCAACTCAGCGTCCTCGGCTATCCCGTATGGTTTCGTTTTAATCAACCAATCTTTTAAAGATTCATACACCGCAAAATTAAGACCGACGTATGGAACCTACATTAACCACAAAAACAAAACCTTGTTAAGAGCTCTGTAACTTTTAATAAGAGTAAAGTACACGGATGTTCCCTGTGGTTTACTAAATGCGTTACAAAGTGCAGACCACAGGTACCATCCATGTGAATTGTGGCAAAGTTGGGGACTAAATGCGTTAAAAAGTGCAAACCACCGGGACCATCCGTGTACTTTACTCAAAAAAGACATACGGTATTTGACTTCTTTAACTTACAACACCAATGACGGAAGGAAGCCACCCTTTGTATAACGCGCGTGGACCTTCTTCACGCAGCACGGTTGCAAGAGCATGCGCGATTCCTCGATATTGGCTTGGAGATTTATCAGTCTGTAAACATTAAAATATTTGTAATAACTGAGCCTACTAAAAACTTGTAAAACTATTGTACACATTTAATATCTTAAAAATCTTGAAGAATACCTGCACAGTAAGCCGACCACGAACCAAGTCCATCGGGTAGGTGGCTGACATGGCGATAATTCCAGCACAAGCACCAGCTCCAAGGCGTAAGACAGGGGTGAGTTCAGCATCCTCTGAAAGAAAGATATAAATATTATCATTCTTATAGGCTCATGTGCGAACATGTATTTTGTCAACTCAGAGAATTAAGATTAAAATGTCATTTTCGTCCCTGAGGTTTGGCCATTTTTGCGACTTTCATCCAAAGGTTTGTTTTTCTGCATCTGGATCCAAAAGGTTTGAAATCTTGCCATTTTCATCCAACTCGTTAACTCCCTCCATTTTTAACGTTAAGTCAGGGGTATATTAGTCTTTTTAGACAATTTTGTGATGATTAAAGGTTTTGGCTGGGGAGAAAGTCAACAGAGGTGGATCTTTATTTCTTAATAGTGTTTTTTTTATTTTAATAAAATGTCTAAAAAGACAGAAATACCCCTCATTTAACGGAAAAAAATGGATGTAGTTAACGAGTTGGATGAAAATGGCAAGATTTCAAACCTTTTGGATCCAAATGCGGAAAAACAAACATTTGGACAAAAGTCCCAAAAGTAGCCAAACCTCAGGGACGAAAATGGCATTTTACTCGAGAATTGATGATGTAAGATAATAGAAAAGATTAAACTGTCGTACCATTTCCAGGTTGCTGTCGGTAGAACCACAAGATTCCCCTGTTTATCACAATGAATCAAAGTTAGTCGATATATATAATAACTGTAAAAAAGAAAAACAGAAAAACCCGACTAATATGTAAAGATATCTGTCCAATTTTAGCGTTATTTGATTCACTTTCATTTTTCTATAATTCCACAACTTCACATACAATATGAAGTTAGATTATATTATATATTCCTAATACAAAACTGCATTACAATCTAAGAAAATGAATTATGTAATAAAGTAATCAGTTACCAGAACCCAAAAAACAGTAATAATGTAAAAAGGTCACATACTTTGATGCTTCTTCATAGCTAAAGAACTTGACAGCAGAGTTTGGGACAATACGAGCACAATTAGTGCCATTTCCTTTGAAAAGTCCACGAAAACCCTCTGTCCTCCATATATATTTCAACCCCTGAATGGTACCGTTATATTTGATTGCATGAGGATTTTGAACCTGCAAATAAATTCCTCCAAAATGAGTTAATGACCAAAAAAGTCAACTTTTCATCATATTTCAGTAAGAAAGATCCATTGTTAGGCCATTTTGAAAAGAAAAAAAAAAGACAGATTAATTTATTTACTTGCCCATTAAAACAAAAGAAAACATAAAGATAGATGATCAACCTGGAGCAAGATTTTCAGTCGTTCTAGAGGAGCAACTGCGGTTCTTGATCTGCAACAAAACATAACCAAATAAACAAACAACTTGTTAGAAACAAAAGGGCTAAATAATGAAAGCAACATTTCGGAAGAAAAAGAGTACAACACATAACTACTTTAGGCAAAACTTATGAAGAAATTTAGAGGTTCTTTCCTAAAACTTATGATTAGTTAATTGCACACAAACACAAGCTAGTACGATCAAAGTAGAGTAGATCAAACAGATGTATTGTACAAGAACACTTTTAACCACACGGTCACGTTTCGTTCTTGCCTGTTCTACCCAACTCTTCTACCATAGAAGCAGTGGACTTCTTTACAAATAAATATCATCACTATATATGACAAACAGAGTAATTACACATAACCGGCTTTCAAACAACAAAATCAATCTCTTCACTGATAGATTCCTGCTAACTAAACCTATTTTCCAATACTAGAATGACCAAACCCTAGCTAAAATTCAGCTCTCACTCTCATCATCAAGCCAATAATTTTCACAATTAGTCACTTTCTAGAAACAAAAACAAAATTTCTTCAATAACATCAGGTAAATTAATCAATCTAACAGAGATTATTCAACCGTACATAAGCACAATCTCAAAACAAACATATCTACACAACAAAACTAATCAAAACAGATCAAAAATCGAATTAACATAAAGAAACAACAAAATAACAGAATTGAAAGCACTAACACTCCTCCGGCGACACCTCCGGCGACGAGAGACTTGCAGATGGAGAGTAAAGCGTGGCGGCTGGGAGCCTTGACACCTTCACTAGCGATCTTCGCTTCTTCAGCGAGATTAGCGATCGTAGCGCTGGTTTTACCTACCACATCCTCTGACGCCATGTGTGCGGCCTAAACCCTAGAAATCGAAAGTGTGAATTGAGGCGGAACCCTAACTGTAATTAAATAAAGATCCGCCGTTGTTATACCTCCTCCGGCGATCTCAGTGTGTGTATAATAATAATAAAAATAATAATAAAAAGGATATAAATAAGAAAAAAAAAATAGAGCGAAATGACTAAATAAGTGAGTTTGTGAAAGGGTACGCGCGCGCGTAGTGGGTTATTTATATTTATGGTGTATAATAAGCGTCCCTATAACATTTCTTTTAACCCCAAAGGATGCCCCAAGTTCAAGTCGAAAGTTCACTATTTGTATTTTATGAAAGGGTTTTTGAATTTAGATATAGGTAGAATTATCGGGATTTTGGTTTTGGTCGATATCGGTTAAGTTGGATTTGATGTTCAGTATAGGAACCGAAAGAGAAAATAAAAAAGGTTATTGACACATGTGTTACATCAATTGAAAACGATGAACATGAAAACTAGTACAGGTTTTAATAATACGTAATATTGGTATCGGGTCGGTTAGTCACAATACAGTTGTTATTGATGATTACCAAAAAAATTAATCAGTTTTGAATGTAACTTTGTTTTTAACAAAATGTTTATGGATGACTGTCGAGGGAAAAACTAAAAAGACATTTGTATTTTGTTTTTTAATAAAAGTTAATGAACGCAGGCTGTTACTATAAAAATTAAATTAAATGAAAAATAAATATGTTAAAGATATGTATTATCTAAAGTATAATATGTTAAAGACATGTATTATCTAAAGTATAAGAGTGCTATTGAAAATAATAATAATATTGTTATACATTATCATTATATCATTATTTATATCCCATCATCCTTGATATGTTTTTTAGTGGCAACGTTCACTCCCACCCTACAATACCAATAATTCTAAATATTCACTCTTGCTCATGATTGAACCTAGAACCTCTCCTTTAAGAAGCTTATGTCTCTACCAAGTGGGCTAGCCCTATATTGGGTCATCGTTGTTAATATGTATAGTAGAGTGTATTAATACAATTAAAATTTTCTATGATGATTGGATTTAAAAGTTAAACGGTTATAGTAAATTATAATTTTGGTTTAGGCGTTATTAGTATCCCATTTTCGATTTGATTGTTTATTGAAGAGTTTTTTTTTTCTTTTTTAATTGATAACTTAATTAGTCTAGTAGTTTCATATTAAAGGGGAATCACTTTTTTGGATTATGTTGAGGAGTAAATGCATGTACTTTTCGTACTCAATGCTCCTCCATATAAGTTTGATGAGAGGTGGAGATTGGGTTTCATACTTTGGTAGTTGGTACCACATTAGATCACACCATATTATTATGTATGTGTTGCTTGGACCCTAGTAAGATTGAGTTGTAAATAGATGTAAGGTGTGGAGAGAGGTACTTGTTTCTTCAAGAATCTGATGCTTGCTTGACCACTACCTTGAGGCATGAGTGGTGATGCAGGACTAACAAAAAAGTAACAACCGACATGGACATGTGTACAAACACTAGTTGTGTGATTGGGGTGAATATGCCCCTATGATGAAACTTGGCCCCATGAGTTTGGTGTTGAAGGGTCACAAGCAACTCACAAACAAGATATACTTATCCTTCTTAGCAACATAAGACAAAGACATATGCATCTTGTTCTTCTTCGGTTGATTATTCGTCTACCTCATCAGCATTATAGCATAAATAGATTTGGGTCGCACCCTTTAAGGTGTAATCATCGTGTGTGTTTTTTTAAAACGATTTTAGTTAGGTGATGGTATGTTGTAAATAACTAAATGGTAAATTACGTTTTTGGCCCATGTGGTTATATCACTTTTACTTTATTAGCCCAAAATAAGAATTTTTAACATATCTACCCCCATGGTCTCTATAACTAACCATTTTGGCCCCCACGGTCTCTATAACTAACCATTTTGGCCCCCATGATCTCTAGACTTAGGGGCCAAAATGGTTAGTTATAGAGACCATGGGGGCAGATATGTTAAAAATTCTTATTTTGAGCTAATATAGTAAAAGTGATATAACCACAGGGGCCAAAAACATAATTTACTCTAACTAAATATACATGGTTATGTGGCTAATGGTTATATTTTGTGTTGTTCCTATACTCCAACCATTAATGTGCTCGTCAACATAGTGAAACTTGACATATGGCATTTCACATTTGTACCATAATTTTTTTTCCGAACCAGATATCTGGTTCTTTCTCATTAAAATGTCAAAAACAACAAATTACAAACACATGTCATGTAAACAGGCAACGAGCTGCGCCGCAATCCTTTTTTTATCGTCCATCCATTGTCCTATGTTGGAAATAGTAAAAGAGGTGAGGGCCCATCATACATGAAAAATACGTCGTTATGTTTGATTACTTGTAAAAATGTATTTGTTTGTATTAATAAGAACCATGCAACTGTTTTATCTAGAATTTGAGATCTCTATCATTGGTTTTGAAGTTATCGCCATGTCACTTTCGATGTGGAAGTTCTGGTTTTGTATTTCTTGTCCCAACCAACTTTTCAACTATCATATATGATATTTTTATAAAGTTTGAAATATAAAAAGTTGCGTTTGAACTAATATAAAAGTATACATACACGTATGAATAAACATTTAAAATTCAAACTTAAAGAAATCTTTATCATGTTGTAAAGATTACATCATATATTCATATGGAGGACTCTTTGCTCAAGTAACATTTTATACAAGTGGTGTCAATGATTAATTGGTTAAGGGATTTTAAATTACGAAGTTGATGTGTTGAATTGGTGAACCTCGATAAGAGTTATATATGTGTTTGTTTTGTGTTATGTTTCGAGTTGTTTATCTATTTTTTTTTTTGTAAATATGAATAATATATAGTGACTTAAGAACAATTTAAACGACTATTTAATGGGTTTTTTGTAATTGGTTTTTTAATTACGTTTCTTTCATATTCTCTCATTCGAATTAACAAACCTGGTTAAAGGAATCGAATGGAAACGACGGAAAAACAGGTAATTAGCTAATGAATTAGTGTATAGGCATTATAGCCTAGTGGAAGTTGATATGATCGAGTGGTTCCGCTGGTGGCATCATAATACTCCAGTGGTCCGTCAGTGATCCAAACTTGTCGTTAAAAAAAGCTAATGAATAAATTTTTGGATATGAAGAGTTTCAAAAGATAAGTTAATTTCACTTATAAATAGAAATGGGGAATTAGATATCAAACTTTAAATTTTAGAACTTACTTTTGGATTATTAAACAGATATGCTCAAGTCAACCTGCTTAATAAACGGATTAATTATTTTTGCATCGCGTGCTGTGGCATGTTAAAAGTTGTTGCACCAGAAAACCAATTTTAAGTAACAAATTATATCTATATGTAAGGTCTACTATATTTAATTTTCTATTTTCTCGTTCCCCACATTTCTATTTCGCTCTCAACATTGTAATCAAACGATTTTAAGGGTTTCCTCATATGGACGTTTATGTGTGTATGCAAAAACAAATCACGTGCGTATTTACCAATACAATCTTGAAATTAATGAGTTATAAGTCGTGGATGTGTTTTTTAGGTCAATTTGTTAGGTTTAAAACGAACTTTATCTAATGAATGATGCAATGTTTGAGTGTTAGGTAGTTTGGAAGCATGATTTTGTGCATATTATTATAGTTTAGTGGTGTTGTATTGGTTTGAATGATGTTTTATGGTCTTCAATAGGGATGAGCTCGGTACTGAAAATACCGATTCCAAAAATACCCAAAAGTGGGCACCTGTAGCAAAAATGTTCGGTATGGTACCAAACCAAATATACCGATCTCGAAAACACCAAAAATTGGATACCGAAATTTGATCGGTATGGTACTAATCAGTACCAGTATTTTTTGATACCGGTACCGAAATGCTAATTTCAAGTCCTTGGCTTCCAATTTTTTTTAATTACGCAGGTAAAGAGGTAAAGTATCATGTATATGTTTTTCAAAGGCAGGCCAATGTCCGTGACTCCGTTCTAAACGTAGGGCTATGTATTTATGTATTGGACTATGTAACCCAGATGGCCCCTTAATCTTTGGGCCTATTGGTGATGGGCTGATGGCCTATGCATGTTGTATGCTAGTTTCACAGACCTATTATAAGAGTTTACTGTTTACTACTTACTACTTAACAGTTAACAGGGTTACTGGTTATATGACCCCGCGTGTTGCGGCAATAAGTTGATTGTATTAGTTCGTTTTATTACAGTACCAACGCTTTATATATCGACAAAAAGAGATAACGCAACATACGTAATTTTGTATAAGAAAAAGGAAACGTAAACGTCGTTGATAACCTTTATAGCTTAAAGTGCAAAGGGCGTAGGTAACTTTATTAAAATTCAGAGGATGTAGTGTAAATTTGTTAAAAAATCAAAAATATATTTTATTAAAATTGAGGGATCGTATAATAATTTATTAAAATTAAGAGGATGTAAATGAAATTATGAAGTAAAAGACAAAAGTTATTTACTACTCTCAATACATAAGAAGCAAAGGTTGTACTTTATGCTTATAAAATTGTAAATTATGTTAGTTAATTTTATTTTTTTTGAAGATTAACTTTCATTCCACAAAAAAAAAAGGACAAGCTATCACCAAGACGGAGAAAGCACGCCACAAACCAAACAATCAACAACGATTACATCAAATCAAAAATAGACCACCTATCCCAATCCACTACACCGTCTTTGAATCTGTGTTTATACCAAAGAAAGGACAAAGTCTTGATGTCTGTCACCAACTCTACTACCTTCGAATCCTTATTGGAGAATATCTTACCATTTCTAGCTTTCCACAACACCCAACAAGCGATAATAATCACCCCCTGAACCACCACCTTCTTAGTTCCCGTCGACCCACACATTTCGTGTAACCCCACCAGATCTTTGACATGGAAAGCATAAATATCCGGAATGCGACACTATCTAGAAACTTCATTCCAAACACCGGTCGAAATACCACAACCGGTGAATATATGTTCCGTTGTTTCTTCCTCGATCTCGCACCAAGCACATAACGGGCTTACCACTTGAAATTATGTTAGTTAATTAATTAATTAATTAGGGATATACATGGTTTGGTTTAAAACCGTGAAATCATGCAAACTTGTTACTGGTTTGGTTTCATGGTTAATATTTTTCATAAACTTTTGGTCAGTCAATTAAAACAATCCAATTATAGTAAACGTTTTGGTTTACGGTTTGTATACAAAGCTGGTCGTATAAAACTGAACCGGACTGGGCCATAAATTTTAGTATAGTTTAGTTTTTTTTAAATATTTTTAATATTACATAAATTTAACTATTTATACTTATAACGACCTCGCTCCCAATTTTTTTACAAGTGTTTCTACTAGTAACTTATGCGATAATTAAAGGTTGTACATAATATACACAACGTCTTCTACAGATGAAATGAAAGAAATGGTTTGGCTTTTTTATTGAATGTCACGAGCTTTACTTTTAGGCCGGAGGGTGTGGGGGCGCTATCCCCGCCAACTCATCATCTATAGCGTTCCGGGGCGCTATACCTCCATACCCTCGGATTTAAAAGGGGACGCTATAGGAGGGGCTCCATCATGGTAACGAGGGAGAAGGGCTTTATCAGGTGGGGCCCACTTGATTTAAACCAATGAAATCCTTTTTTTTTTAATTTTGTTTAATAGGGGGCTCCATCCACACCATATATTAAAGGGGGCTCCATGGCTGAGGTGGATCCTAGGTGGCGCTGACGTGGCCTGATAAAGCCCCTAGGGGGCTCCAACAACACCCTCCAGCCTTATAATTTCTTAGATGTGAACTAAAAGGTAGCTGCTTCTGTATCAAAAAAAAAAAAAAAAACTAAATTGTCAAAATCGTTCATGAGTTTTGGTTATTTTTGTCAGTTTCATCCAAAACATTTTTTTTGTACCATATTGCCCTTCACTTTTAGCATTTTTTGCCATTTTAATCCAAATGACTAATTTACTTTATTTTTTTGTTAGAAATTTGGATGAAAATGATAAAAAATCCTAAATCTCATGGACGATTTTGGCAAATGAGTTAGACGTTTGGATGAAAATAGCAAAAATGCTAAAAGTGAATGGCAATATGGTATAAAAAAATTGTTTTGGATGAAACTGGCAAACATGCCCAAACCCCAGGAACGATTTTAACAATTTACTAAAAAAAAAGATTTATTCATTGCATGTATCTGGAAGTTTGAATTAAAATGAGAATTCATGTGTTTGCCTTATTTTAAAGATAGACATTATTTTCTCCCATATATTGTGCTAACACTCTTTATCACCTACCATAGATGGCTCCTATGATCATGGCCTTATTCACGTTTCTATGGCCTATATATTCTTATTCCTTTTTGTTTTGTGATATAAGAAAACAACATTTAGTATCCCCATTGTAATACACCTTTTGATCTTTTACCATAATGTCTTTTATTATGGTATCAGAGCGGTCCTAGAAGATCCTTTGATCATGATCTTTGATGATCAAATGGCCTGCACTATTCCAGGAATAACAGAGGCATAATATCAACAACTTTTGAAGATATTCAGAAGCAGAGAAGGAAAAATCAATGAAGAAAACTCACCGGCAGCCAACACAGGAGGTAATCAATGAAGAAAACTCACCGGCAGCCAACACAGGAGGTAACATTTGTAGAGAAGGAAAAATGATCATCGACTCCGGAGCAACCGAACATATTATTTGTGATGATTCGTCACTAAGAGACAAGACGAAAAGAGGTTATGAACCGCCAGTTACTATACCCAATGGTGAAGCCATCGCCGTTGAAGGTAGAGGAAATTACATTATGCCTAACGGGATGATGCTTAAAGATGTTCTTTATGTTCCCAAGTTTAAGTGCAATTTATTATCAGTTGGTAGATTGTCACGAGACCTCGAATGTGCTGTAACCTTTTTCCCAGATTTTGTTGTTATGCGGAGCTTACATTCAAGGGCATTGATTGGAGTAGATCAATACAAAAATGGCCTATACGAGATGGAGTTGATGGGAGACAGGAGGCAAGCCATGATGACAACGCTTAGCACATGGCACAAAAGGTTAGGTCACCCATCAAATTCCAAACTACAACATGTTGATTTCCTCAAAAATTCCACTTTGAAGTCTAAAGGTTTTTGTGATTCATGTATTAAAGCCAAGTTTGCTAGACTACCATTTCCTGTTAGTACAACCAAAACACATGCTTACTTTGATTTATTGCATTGTGATATATGGGGCAAATACCGCACACCTTCCTTCACACGTGCAAGCTATTTTTTAACAATAGTCGACGACTTTAGTCGAGCAACTTGGGTGTTTCTCCTCAAACACAAACACGAGGCAAGCACGTGTCTCGAATTTTTTCACAAAATGGTCCAAGTACAATTTGAGAAAAATATCAAAAGAATTAGATGTGACAACGGAGGAGAATTTACCTCAAATCATATGCTCGATTTTTATGCGAAACAAGGAATGGTGCTTGAAACAACTTGTCCACATACGCCACAACAAAACGGCGTGGTGGAACGAAAGCACAGACACTTGTTGGAAACAACACGAGCATTAAGATTTGAGGCAAACTTGCCCATAAGATTTTGGGGTGAATGCATCCTAACGGCTACGCATGTGATAAACCGAATGCTATCGGATGTTATTGGACACAAGACGCCGTATGAAATATTGTACAACGAAAAACCTGATTACGAGTACATGAGGGTTTTTGGTTGTCTTGCGTACTACAAAAGTACGGAGACAAAAGGAGATAAATTCGTAATGAAAGGGAAACCAGGAGTTTTTCTAGGCTATCCACCTGGAACGAAGGGATACAAGATTTTGGATATTCAAAATAATAAGATTGTTATTTCAAGGGATGTGAAGTTTATAGAAGAAATCTTCCCTTTTGCAAATGGCTAGGTAGAGAAAGAAGAAATATTTGTTTTACCAAACAAGTGGATCGATGACCATGTAATCAAGGTGGACCAGTCTAAGTCCGAGTCTGCTGCTAACCAAAGTGAGCCCAACTTAGGAGAAGATGCAAATGAGCAGGCTGGCCTTCCACCAAATACCGAAAATGGCACATCCATTGAATCAGAAGAAGTGATTGGGCCTGAAGCCCATGTTGAAAATGAGGGATTGGAAGAAAGCCCATAAACTGGAATTTTTTTTGAACCTAGCACTGAGAACGAACAGGCTGGTCTTGATTCAGAAAATATAATACTTGAACAAGCTCAGCCAATTCCAGAAAATGAAGAGCAACCAAGAGAAAAACGAACCAGGTCCCGTCCGAAACACTTTGACGACTATGAGGTCAAGCTTCCCCCTTCTATGGATCACGAGCAATCCACCCCCTCAACGGTACATCCCTTAGCACATTTTATTTCATATGATAAGTTCACTAAATCTCACAAAGCTTTTCTAGCGGCCATTACCTCAAGTAGTGAGCCAAAACAATTTGATCAAGCTGCTCGAGACCCAAAGTGGATAGACGCCATGAAGAAAGAAATCCAAGCCCTCGAAAGCAACGAGACTTGGACTTTAGAAGAGTTACCAGAAGGGAAACGGGCAATTGATTCCAAGTGGGTGTATAAAATCAAATATAAGCCAAATGGAGACGTCGAAAGGTACAAAGCTCGCCTCGTTGCTAAAGGTTTCACACAAATGGAAGGGGTAGACTTTCATAAAACCTTCGCGCCCGTCGCAAAACTTGTGACTGTCCGAACCCTATTAACTGTTGCCGTAAAAAGGGAATGGTATATACACCAACTTGACGTAAACAATGCTTTCTTGCATGGGGAGTTACATGAAGAAGTCTACATGAAGTTACCTCAAGGATTCAGAAAGCCGAACGATAATAGAGTGTCTAAACTAAAGAAGTCACTTTACGGGCTCAAACAGGCGTCAAGGAATTGGTATCAAAAATTCACAAATTCCTTAATTAAAGTGGGTTTCAAGCAGACTGGGGCAGACCATTCATTGTTCATATTCAAAGGGGAAGATGTTTTTGTTGTTGCGCTCATATATGTTGATGATATTATCATCACAGGAAATGACTCGAACAAGATACGAGAAACAAAAAACTTTCTCAACAAACGATTCAGCATTAAAGATCTCGGTCCTTTGAAGTTTTTCCTTGGGATAGAAGTCGCTAAAACAAGGGAGGGAATGGTCCTAAGTCAACGAAAATACACGCTAGATATTTTGGAAGAAACAGGAATGATGGGTTGCCGACATTCTCACGAAGCCCTTGGGTACCCATCAGTTCCGCACGTTACTAGACAAGTTGGGCATTCAAGACCTCCATGCTCCAACTTGAGGGGGAGTAAAGATAGACATTATTTTCTCCCATATATTGTGCTAACACTCTTTATCACCTACCATAGATGGCTCCTATGATCATGGCCTTATTCACGTTTCTATGGCCTATATATTCTTATTCCTTTTTGTTTTGTGATATAAGAAAACAACATTCAGTATCCCCATTGTAATACACCTTTTGATCTTTTACCATAATGTCTTTTATTATATTTTGCTTTGATCTAAACTTACTTTTATCTAATTCATATCACTTAATATTTTTTGTATTGAAATCTGTTAACTCAATTTCTATATAAGTTTGTTTTTTTTTTTTTTTTTCATTCTGTTAAGTTTGGACAACTTTTAAATTTTTTATTTTAAGCATTTTATATAAGTGCTCAATAAAGCCCAAACCGGGAAATAAAACCGGAACCAAACCATTACTAATGGTTTAGTTCGGTTTGCTATTAAATTTTAGAGTAAATTTCCGTTTTGCTCCCTGTGGTTTGGTCACTTTAACGGTTTTGCCCCAAACCTTTAAAAATAGCCATTTTACTCCCTGATGTTTTGGTTTTGTTGCCAGTTTGCTCCCTGCGGGGAGCAAAATGGAAAAACAAACAATTCGGATGGAGTTAGAGGCGGGGAGAAAACTGGCAAAAAAACCGAAACATTAGGGAGTAAAATGGCTATTTTTAAAGGTTTGGAGCAAAACCGTTAAAGTGACCAAACCACAGGGAGCAAAACGGAAGTTTACTCTAAATTTTAATGATTCGATTTCAAGTTTCAATATTCAAAACCGGTACTAAGTTTGATCTAAAAACCATTAAAACAAAATTGTAAACACTCATATTGTTCACCCCCAAAAAAGCTAATATTAATAACTTTAAGAGTAAACTTCCGTTTTGCTCCCTGTGGTTTGGTCACTTTAACGGTTTTGCCCCAAACCTTTAAAAATAGCCAGTTTACTCCCTGATCTATGAAGCCTTTCTCCATTTCACTCCCCGCCTCTAACTCCATCCAAATTATTTGTTAACTGAAAGGGTATTTTGGTAACTTCAAATATAAAACTAAGGGTATTTTAGTAAACTACAAATAAAAGATTATATTATATAATAATAAAATATAACAAACCCATTATCTCTTCATTCTCTTCTACCATCTCTGCACTCTCTTCTCTCTCAAGTCTCAACTCTACCCAGCCACCACCAGCCCCATCATCACCGTCGGCGACCGCCCACCACCATCAACCACCACCGTGAAATCAGAACAACCACCTATCTTTTCTCTCTATATACCAATCACACTATTCTTCTTGAAATCAATCCCACGCTGCCTTAACATCTCGATCGAATCATTAGCAAAGATATCTTCATTGACATTAAACATGCGAAAATTAAACTGCCAAATGCATGGCTTATCAGTCCCATAAGTGGGTAAATTCCCATCTTCATCAGAAAAAGTATGACCCAATTGAATCGATTTCAACATATCCTTCAAAGTCACATAATTATAATCATTAATATTCTTAAACTGTGCCAATGGACGACTCACTTTTCAGAACATTAGACATCTTAAAGATTCAATTTTTCTTGATGGATATTTTACCTTTTCGCTAAAACTGAACCAGATCTGCAATAATTCAACAAACCCACAAAAAAATCAATCTTTAACAAAACCCACAAAGGAAAACACAAAAAGATTCAATCTTTATCATCATATTGAACAAATCTTGAAGATCAAGAACAGGGGTGATTAAAAATCTTTAGAAGAATAATAAAAATCTTACCTTTTTGGAATAGGGTGAGATCCGAGGGTGTAATCAAACAGATCTTGAAGCTCTGAATCAAAATCGGTGTGAAATTGTTTGTTTGTTTGAAGATTTGAGATTTTTAGGGTTTGATTTGGGTCAACGTATGTAACACCTCGAAAATTCACGTCCTATAATGTGTTGACACGTATCATAAAGTTTGAACGTGTGAAGGAATGTTATAAAAGGACTAAAGTTAACAAACATGGAAAGTATGTGATTTTACGGGTTCTGAATGTCAACAGTGAATAAATATACTTCATAATAACCCTACATGATGTTTATAACATCAAACGAATAAATCATGGATCATACGAAGCAAAAAGTGAGAGATTACAAACTACAGGGGTTAAATGTGTCAACATGTTTAAAGATATACCTATGAGTGACCTTTTGACAAACCCGAAGCTTTGTAAATGTTAATTATACTCACTAGAATGCACGATATAAATTTCATAAAGTTTCGTTAACGTATGAGAAAGTTATGATCAAATTCGTGTGCGAGGGGTTAAAGTGCAAACGTTGAAAGTTAAGACTTTTCGGGTTAACCGGAAGTGTTCAGGGACTTGGCAAAGTTGGTATAGGTCCTAAAGCCCTTGTGGGTAATTATAAGGGGGTCAAAATGCAAGAAATAACCTTGGTTGCCCTTTCGAAGAGCCAAGGGTCAACATTGCAATAAATAGAAAATCAAAAATCTGATTCGCAGGCCCAGGCGGCCCGCGTGAGGATAAGCGAAACGGGAGGCGGGCCGCGTCAGGCCGCCAGATGCAGAAAACGGGGACAGATCCCTGGAAACGCGAAGAATCGATCTTAAACGACATTTTAACATGGTGGGCGACCCCTAAACTGTACTAGGGCACTAGAGACACATGTTGGATGGTTGTGGTCGATCATAGAGCTATGTGTCAAGGAATTGTGGTGGGTTGATTCACTATAAAAGGCCTTGATATGCAAACAAGTTCTTCACACTTCCTTCTTGCAATCTGATCAATTCTGGAGCTCTCAAGCAGGTCCAACTGATCATAAGTCGTGCATAGGACTCTTGTAAGTCTGCTAGTCCTTTCTAAATTGAGTTTAGTTTGTTTAATTAGCTAAAAGTCAAACCGTCGTAATTACGGTTTGACTTCGAGATTAGTCAAAAATGGCTCAGTCATTTCTCGAATCAAAAGTAGTTATAGGTTGGTATTTATGGGGGTAATAAAACCTCAAAAGGGTTTCCCCTGATCACCACTCTAACCAAGTCAAAAGTCGGGTCAAACTTGGATTTAAAAAGTCAACAGGAAGCTTAAAATGTCATTTATGCATAATTAACATTATAGACCATATACAACCTGTTTGATCATTGTTATAACTTAGTAATAAGTGTAAGAACATGTCTAAACATGTTCAACCCGACAATTTCCTGTTTAGACCCGGTTCGGAACCGAAAGTCGCATAGTTTGACTTTCACTTTGACTTTCAGTTCTGACCCGTTAAGGCATGTTTTAGAAATGCCTCAGAGCTTTAATTGGACTAGGTTACATGTTAGAACAACCCTCTGTGATTATACACCTTGGTTCATTAGTTATCCAATTAATATGCATGTTTCCGTTAATTGCTCATATGTTGACCGTTATGCCCTTATTACCTTAAAACGTGATTTATGAAAATGTAAAAGTGTAGAAACCTTAATTACTGATATATAAACTTGTATGCAAAGTTTGACATCAGTTTGACTTGTAGATTAAGAGTTATGCTCATTATCGCAAATTTAAAGCTTTATGTTAATAAAACGGCGTAATTAGCGTATAGCCTAGTTAAGCCTACTTTTTGGTATCAAACTTAATACCCACTGATATGATATATTATTTTGGGATTTTTAAAGATTTTTAATTAATTTTAGGCTGAGCATAACTAGTAGCCGTAGGCTTAATCCGGTAATTGTCGGTTTTGCCCTTACGGGCCATAAAATGAGTTTTACATATCTAAACGACTCCAAACCTTTTTCTACTGATCACATATGATAAATAAATTATTTTAAGCCTTCTGGAAATATAAAAATATCAGATTTAAGTATCGAACCCGGAAATGGCCTTTAATCGCCTTATTAAGCGTTTCTAACGCAAAGTATGTATTAAAAATTATATTGGACATACCCGGGTTGATACCTACTAATATATGAGGCAAATTATAATATTTTAACAGTAAGCAAAGATTGATAAACTCAGACTTCAGTTTTGAGCTTTTCGGCTTATGTGAAATTACCAAAATACCCCTACGGGGCATAGTTTGGTTATAATTGATAAATTTCACATATATGCTTTAAGCTACTGATATAACTTAGCAAATTGAGTATGTTTGCTGATTACATCAGACCTGTAACTCAGGTTATCATTTAAACTCTTTTACAACCTTTAAAATGGCCAAACTACCCCTACGGGGCATAGTTGTGTTTAAAATCGTTTCGGGCATAATTAAAGACATTTTACTGATGTCACAACATATTTGAAGCATATTAACTTAGGAAACCTGTATATGGCTCTTACGGATACCCGTTACGCTTATTACGCGTTCGGTTCGGTTTATGTAACAAGTTTACATAAATTAGCCGAAACGGGTCACACCTTATCGGTTTAACCTCAAAATCCAGAATGTGAATAATAAACCCATATTAAACAAGTCTTCAAACTTTTCGGGTCTAAATCACATTCTATCCGGTCTTCGCTTAATCGTGCGTACGTACCGTATCTGTGAAACTAGCCAGTCTAAGCTTAAGCTTAATTAAAGACCCGTTAGGATTCTAATATGTTATACTAAACCTTCGTTCCAGATTAGGAGGACCAGTAAAAGCTACGTGCATTTTGCTTATTGTGATTAATACTTGCTCAGGTAAATACTTTTAACTTATTTTCCCTATACGGGCTTGGGTTACGGTATATAGCGTACCGCTTGATCGGGCATCAAATCTCCACCGTTAAAGTGGGTAGTTGAATAATTTGATCGGCTCGTTTAAACAGTCTTGTGACTTAAAGCCTTTGGGGGGTTAATGACCATGTCCCGGATATCCTTGGCATCATCTTACGAGATGGCCACGACCTGAGCACGGGGTGTAGGCGTACACCTGTCAGTGTATAACTCTATATTGTGGTGTGTCTATTGATCTTTAACCCGGACAAGATCCGGGCTACTGAACGCACAAGTAACATGTAATTCATTCATAAGATTATAATATTAAATAATTCTCCTAAGTTATAAAAATGTTTATGCCATGTGCATACAAACCAATTTTAAATCATTTTTCAAAATGAGTCAGTTGATTGTATTTACCAGTGTAAACTGACGTATTTTCCCAAAAAGACTGAATGAAGGTACTAAACAAAATTGGCTGGATTGTCTCCTTAGCATCAATAAAAAGTCTCGCAAGCTTAGGATGCCTGAAGTCTGTTGAACCATTGTTTCTATTTTATTTCGATCCGTTCCGTGGATAAACAATCGAACATTGTGATACTTGATATTACAATAATTAAATTCGGTTGTATCATATTTTAAATTTGCTTCCGCTGTGCATATTTTTATATTGTGTTGTTTGACTATTATGTTGCCAACCACGTCACGATACTCCCCCACCGGGCCCACCGGTGACACGTGGAAATCGGGGTGTGACAGGTTGGTATCAGAGCCAACACTGAGTGAATTAAACACTAACCTTTCGTGTTTAATCTCAGTTACACAATTGCACATATCTAAACTTCTGAGTCTAGACTTAACTTAGGAATATTCTCAATCCTAATCTAAAAATTTTTACTTCCAAATTTTTATTGGATACGTCGCCAAGCGAAGAAGCCGTAATAGGAGTTCTCCACACCCGGAGCCCTGAGATGCTGAGCTTCGTACCGCGGCTAGAATGAAACGAACATCCAAGGAGAAAACACTCAGAAATAAAATAAATAAGAAACTCCTCTTGCTGAAGATCGTTTCCTTAATAAGTCCTTATAAGGACACAATTATCTTTCAGTCCCTACGAGGACAACATTATCCCTTTCAAGTCCCGCTTAGGGCAACTTTATACTTTTATTTTTATATAGTGGAATGATTAAGTTTAAACTTTCATTCTAAACAAGAAACATTAAATAAATGGAAAATAACATTTCTTTTTTTTGCAAGATCTACCATTATAATAAAATGGCAAAATCTAAAAAGGGCAAGACCTAGCCTCGTGTCATATTAAGACCCGGCCAAGATGGCATTTCCTCAAATTAGATTCAGATCCTTATTAACATTTCTTTTATAAGATCTACCACTGTAATAAAATGGCAAAATCTAAAAAGGACAAGACCTAGCCACGTGTCATTTTAAGACCGGGCCAAGATGTTCCATAATTAGATTCAGATCCATATTAACACCTCAATTTAAAATTGTTCTGCGTTAATTAAATTAAGAATCTTAAGTGTGAAACCTAGCCTTCGGGTCAATTATAAGACCGGGCCAAGATGGTAAGACCTGTTAAAAAGATTCAAACCATTAATAAAGAATCTTAAGAGTGAAACCTAGCCGAGTGTCATTATAAAGACCTGGCCAAGATGGTAAGACCTGTTTAAAAGATCCGAATCCCTGTTAACATCTTAAAACATGTTAACACTCCTGGCAGATGTGTTTCATTTAAAATCACACACGTTATTATATATAAGGATCTTTCTAAAGATTCCTAACCCAGTTTAATGATCTCTGAATCCTGGGTTTACATCATCAATTAAGATGCTCGTATTTTAACCATACGTGGTAATATAGTGCCTACGGGCCTTGCTCATTTCCACATGAGCCAAAATACAGTGGTAGCTATGACTCCCTGTCAGAAAAAGGTAATGAACTAGGTTCAAACCTCAAATGCTTTGATTCTCTGAAATCATAGCATAAAAATTTATAAATGTCCTTGTGACTAAGCCTATTGTGCTAATATATTTAAAGGCCTTGATTCTCTGAAATCATGGCTTATGATTTAAAATTGTCCTTGTGACTAAGCCTGTTGTGCTAATATATTTAAGGGCCTTGATTCTATGAAATCATGGCTTATAATTTAAATTTGTCCTTGTGACTAGGCCTATTGTGCTAATATACTTTCATGCTTTGATTCTCTGAAATCATAAGCTTATAATTTATAAATGTCCATGTGACCAGGCCACTGGGTGCCACTAATAAAACTGTTAATGTTTTATAATTAGGATAAATTATAATAGAAATCCTAAATAAATATGATTCATAAATTAACCAAATATGGTCTCTGCTTACCATGGTTAATGAATTTCCCTAAGGGGCAATTCCGTAATAAACATCCCTTAGAAGGAAAGTGCCTACGGGCTATAGTTGATGTCCTCTGAGACTAAAGACAGGGGTAGCCTACAACTCCCTGTCACGAAAAGGTGATGAACTTTGATTCAAACCTTAATGCCGCGATTCTCTGAAATCATGGCTTATAAATTTAACTTGTCTACGCGACTAGGCCATTTGTGCTATTATTAACTTATAAATTAGGATTTATGATAAAAATCCTGAATAAAATAAATATCATTCCTTCCCTGCCAGTATGCATTAAAAAAAAGAATCTTAAAGGTGAAACCTTGCTTACGCGGCCAAGATGGTGAAACCTACTCAAGGGATTCAGATCCTTGTTAACACCTAAGAACGTATTAGCCCTCCTGACAAATGTGATATGATAAAATCACAACAGTCATCCCTATATTGGAAATTTTTTTTATTCCTAATTGGCCTTATGATCTAGAAATCGTGGCTTATATCATCTTGTGAGATGATCATATTATAAACATCCGTGAGTGATGAAGTGCCTACGGGCTAAACTTGTTGCCCGATAAGACAACGACAGTGGTGGTCTTTGGCCTCCTGTCTAAAAATGTTGGACTATGTCCAAACATAATAGTCTATATGATCAATACGATCATGACTAATATCATCTAATACGATGATCATATTATTTAACATCCTTTAGTGATGTTTTGCCTACGGGCTATAATATATTGTCCATTTGTGACAAAGACGTTGTGATCTTTAAGATTCCCTGTCCAAGGTAGTGAGCTATGCTCAAGCCTAATAATCTATATGAACAATGCAAGCATGACAAAAATCATCAATACGATGATTAAAAATTTTAACATCCTTAATGATGTTTTGCTTAAGGGCTATATTATATTGTTCAATTAAGACAAGGAAATTGTAATCTTTTGTGATTCTTTGCCCAAGGGGGTGAGCTATACGCAAATCCCATAGTCTATGCTATCATTGCGATCCTGACTAGTATCATCAGTATGATGATCATAATATTAACATCCCTCGTGATGAAATGCCTACGGGTTATACTTTATTATAGTGTCGGTAAGACAAAGATAGTAGTGATCTTTATGATCCCCTGGTCAAAATGGTGTGATTATACCCAAACCTAATAGTCAATATGATCGATGTGATCATGACTAATATCATTAGATACGATGGTTATACATAAACATCCATTAGTGATGTTAATTGGCTTACTTTTCTGCCAAATGAATCGTCTTTCAAGACGATGACAGTTGTAGTCTATGACTCCCTGTCCAAAGGTGAAGAACCACGTTCAAACCTTGGAGCCCTAATCTAATAAGATTGCGGCTAATAAATTAAGGTCCTTGGTGACAAATCCACAAATTATATTTCAAGTCACCCATAACAAGCCTCCGAGCTATAATTCGTCGTCCGTGACAAGTTAACATACTAAATGTTAACATCGCTGGTGACAGGCCTTAGTGCCATATCCTATAACGTCCTAGAGACAAGGCCAATTGTGCCATATCTAAATGACCTTTGCGACAAGGCCTTCGTGCCGTATAATCATTTATGTCCTTCATGACTGGGCTTTATGCCATATCTTTCTACGTTCATCGAGACAGGCTTCTATGCCATATATGTATATAAATAATAAAAGTCTTGTAAGACTAACCTTTGAGCTATTTATAAGCGTCCTTGTGACAAAGGCAGTTGTGACATTATGGTCCCCTGTCAAGCAGGTATTGGACTCGCTCCAAACCTTAAATGCCATTGATAGTCCTTTTGTGACCTAAGCTAAATGTAATAGATATACATACAAATAGCATTCATTAAGAATGTTAAGAACAGAATAGCCCATACGGTTTATGAATGTCGTGGCTAATCTAAGTCAGGTCATCAGGATTATGACTAATAAATGTTAAATCTTGGTGATTGGTACCAAGTTTCAAGTATGGAAAACTCGGATGAGGTAGACGACAGTCGCAATGCTATTAATGCGACGGAAGTTAATAAAACTACAAACGTAAACCTCAATATTAATGGAGTTAATCTCCAGGCTGTGGTTGACGCAGCAGTTGGAAGGAGCATAGAAAAGGTCATGAAACAATCCAAAGAGCCGAATGCTTCTCACTCTAATTTTCATTCAAAACCCTGTTCAATTTCTCATGAGAAGAGTTTTGTTCACACTTCGTATACGAAGGATGAACCAAAGGAGGAAGATAACTCCCAGAAATCTAAGAAAAAGAGCAAGAACAGGATTAATAAAAAGCAACAAAAAAATGGTGGAACCGGCCATCCCCGGAGTCGAACCTGGGTCTAGGCCACACCCTTTCGCGCGCCTAGCCAACCGAGCTAGGTGCCTAGTTTGTGAAATTTCCATTTTTGATTAAATATAAGCACATGTACAATAACTTCCTTACTTCTTACTATAAGTCACCTACTTATCCTCCTTATGTTGACTAAGTATTAGAATCCAAGAATTTACCTCTATGTTTTAGTTACTCTTGGCTTGCTTATGTTGACTGAACACTGGAAAGGCTAAGGGAAGAAATGCCTGAACTCACCTGACGAACGCCAAGAGGCAGTTCACGATGTCATCAAGTACATCCCTTATCATTTACCAATGATAATTTCTGCTAAGCGTCCTGATTTAATACAGGCAATAATAAATCTTCATAAACCATAAGCTTAGCAAACTTTTATATTATCCACAAGGTATAAATTACCAAGGAAACCATAGTAACCGAATTCTTCTCGTATCGGCAAAAAAAAAAAAAAAAAAAAAACCTTCCGAAAAATCCAAGAGTACTCTTTCTTCGCATAGAGTACGACAACATATGTTATTTTAATTATTTTTCCCATTGTTTTTCTATCGCCTGCGAATGCGAAACTATGTTTGATAAAAGTGCCATATGAGGGTTGGCGTATCCTAGTGTGTCCCATAGATTACTTCAATGCCTGATCAGTATGGAGGTTTAATACATGGAACCCCTAAGATATCCCAATGATCATATTGTACTAAAGTCGACTAGTAGTATTCAAGGAAGATATCCAGAATGGAATTGTCCAAGTAAATGTTCCCAATTAAGGAATTCGTGGACTTATAACATAAATGTGTCACTTATTTGACACGAGCAATGATGGATGAACTGGAGCCTGAGATATGGAAAATCTCTGTAGCCTCCTTGCATCTTGATTATCTTCCCATAAGTTTTCCCTGCTTACCTCCTGGAAGTCAGGTAGAATTAAGATTTGTATCCCGCTGTGGGCGGGAGTATTGTGAAAACTCCATATTGATTATGGAATAATCGAAACCTTGATTAAGTAGGTTATAAGACATAGGTTCATATAGCCTGACTCAATGTTCTGAGGATTTTATGTTATTAAATAAGAAAGACGGTTCATATTGCTTATGCATACATACCGCAACCCTAATTAGGCAACGATTAAGAATTTCCATTAGCTACCCAGGATCTAAGGGCAGACTATTGGTGGATAGGCTTGAAGAAGTCTGTGGCCACCTATGTAGCTAAATGCTTGACAAGTGCGCAAGTCAAAGCCGAGCATCAAAAGCCGTCAGGCTTGCTACAACAGCCTGAACTTCCTACG
Organism: Helianthus tuberosus; assembly: GCA_030545235.1. Classification (NCBI taxonomy): domain Eukaryota; kingdom Viridiplantae; phylum Streptophyta; class Magnoliopsida; order Asterales; family Asteraceae; genus Helianthus; species Helianthus tuberosus. The sequence goes on from CM060419.1 coordinate 184,920,998, forward strand.
TGGAGGTGGGAAATGGTAACTATGGATTTTATTACCAAGTTGCCAAAGACAAGGAAAGGCAATGATACAATATGGGTTATAGTTGATAGACTGACTAAGTCAGGACATTTCTTACCCATCAAGGAGACTTATAGCTCCGGCATGTTAGCCCAGTTATACGTTGATAAGATTGTAGCCTTACATGGCATACCTGTGGCTATTATCTCTGACCGAGATACTAGATACACGTCACATTTTTGGAAGAGTTTCCAACAATCTTTGGGCACACGTTTGAATTTTAGCACGGCTTACCATCCTCAGACTGACGGTCAGAGTGAGCGTACTATTCAAACGTTGGAAGACATGCTACGTGCATGTGCAATCAATTTGAGTGGTAGTTGGGATAAGAACCTACCACTAATCGAATTCTCCTACAACAATAGCTACCATACCAGCATTAAGGTTGCGTCTTTTGAGGCATTATACGGTAGAAAGTGTAGATCGCCTATTTGTTGGGCGGAAGTTGGAGATGTCCAGTTATCAGGACCAGAGATCGTGTTCGAAACGACGGACAAGATTGTCCAGATTCGTGACCGTCTCAAAGCTGCCCGGGATAGGCAGAAAAGTTACGCTGATCCTAAGCGTAAGGATTTTCACTTCGAAGTAGGTGACAAAGTCCTACTTAAAGTGTCACCCTGGAAGGGAGTGATGCGGTTTGGTAAGAAAGGCAAGCTAAGCCCGAGATACATAGGACCTTTCGAGGTTATCGAACGTGTCGGGTCAGTTGCCTATAAGTTAAACTTACCGGAAGAGCTCAGTGGAATTCACAATGTGTTCCACATCTGCAATCTGAAGAAGTGCTTCACTGATGAATCACTGGTTATACCACATACAGATGTGAATCTAGACGAGAGCTTGAAATTTGTTGAAAAACCTTTGTCGATTGAAGATCAACAGGTAAAGAAGCTTCGAAGGAAGCATGTACCTATTGTGAAGGTCAAATGGGATGCCCGTAGTGGTCCCGAATACACGTGGGAAGTTGAATCCACCATGAAAAAAAGTACCCTTATTTATTTCAGTAAATCTCGGGTCGAGATTTATTTTAAGGGGGTGAGGATGTAACACCTCGAAAATTCACGTCCTATAATGTGTTGACACGTGTCATAAAGTTTGAACGTGTGAAGGAATGTTATAAAAGGACTAAAGTTGACAAACATGGAAAGTATGTGATTTTACGGGTTCTGAATGTCAACAGTGAATAAATATACTTCATAATAACCCTACATGATGTTTATAACATCAAACGAATAAATCATGGATCATACGAAGCAAAAAGTGAGAGATTACAAACTACAGGGGTTAAATGTGTCAACATGTTTAAAGATATACCTCTGAGTGACCTTTTGACAAACCCGAAGCTTTGTAAATGTTAATTATGCTCACTAGAATGCACGATATAAATTTCATAAAGTTTCGTTAACGTATGAGAAAGTTATGATCAAATTCGTGTGCGAGGGGTTAAAGTGCAAACGTTGAAAGTTAAGACTTTTCGGGTTAACCAGAAGTGTTCAGGGACTTGGAAAAGTTGGTATAGGTCCTAAAGCCCTTGTGGGTAATTATAAGGGGGTCAAAATGCAAGAAATAACCTTGGTTGCCCTTTCGAAGAGCCAAGGGTCAACATTGCAATAAATAGAAAATCAAAAATCTGATTCGCAGGCCCAGGCGGCCCGCGTGAGGATAAGCGAAACGGGAGGCGGGCCGCGTCAGGCCGCCAGATGCAGAAAACGGGGACAGACCCCTGGAAACGCGAAGAATCGATCTTAAACGACATTTTAACATGGTGGGCGACCCCTAAACTGTACTAGGGCACTAGAGACACATGTTGGATGGTTATGGTCGATCATAGAGCTATGTGTCAAGGAATTGTGGTGGGTTGATTCACTATAAAAGGCCTTGATATGCAAACAAGTTCTTCACACTTCCTTCTTGCAATCTGATCAATTCTGGAGCTCTCAAGCAAGTCCAACTGATCATAAGTCGTGCATAGGACTCTTGTAAGTCTGCTAGTCCTTTCTAAATTGAGTTTAGCTTGTTTAATTAGCTAAAAGTCAAACCGTCGTAATTACGGTTTGACTTCGAGATTAGTCAAAAATGGCTCAGTCATTTCTCGAATCAAAAGTAGTTATAGGTTGGTATTTATGGGGGTAATAAAACCTCAAAAGGGTTTCCCCTGATCACCACTCTAACCAAGTCAAAAGTCGGGTCAAACTTGGATTTAAAAAGTCAACAGGAAGCTTAAAATGTCATTTATGCATAATTAACATTATAGACCATATACAACCTGTTTGATCATTGTTATAACTTAGTAATAAGTGTAAGAACATGTCTAAACATGTTCAACCCGACAATTTCCTGTTTAGACCCGGTTCGGAACCGAAAGTCGCATAGTTTGACTTTCACTTTGACTTTCAGTTCTGACCCGTTAAGGCATGTTTTAGAAATTCCTCAGAGCTTTAATTGGACTAGGTTACATGTTAGAACAACCCTCTGTGATTATACACCTTGGTTCATTAGTTATCCAATTAATATGCATGTTTCCGTTAATTGCTCATATGTTGACCGTTATGCCCTTATTACCTTAAAACGTGATTTATGAAAATGTAAAAGTGTAGAAACCTTAATTACTGATATATAAACTTGTATGCAAAGTTTGACATCAGTTTGACTTGTAGATTAAGAGTTATGCTCATTATCGCAAATTTAAAGCTTTATGTTAATAAAACGGCGTAATTAGCGTATAGCCTAGTTAAGCCTACTTTTTGGTATCAAACTTAATACCCACTGATATGATATATTATTTTGGGATTTTTAAAGATTTTTAATTAATTTTAGGCTGAGCATAACTAGTAGCCGTAGGCTTAATCCGGTAATTGTCGGTTTTGCCCTTACGGGCCATAAAATGAGTTTTACATATCTAAACGACTCCAAACCTTTTTCTACTGATCACATATGATAAATAAATTATTTTAAGCCTTCTGGAAATATAAAAATATCAGATTTAAGTATCGAACCCGGAAATGGCCTTTAATCGCCTTATTAAGCGTTTCTAACGCAAAGTATGTATTAAAAATTATATTGGACATACCCGGGTTGATACCTACTAATATATGAGGAAAATTATAATATTTTAACAGTAAGCAAAGATTGATAAACTCAGACTTCAGTTTTGAGCTTTTCGGCTTATGTGAAATTACCAAAATACCCCTACGGGGCATAGTTTGGTTATAATTGATAAATTTCACATATATGCTTTAAGCTACTGATATAACTTAGCAAATTGAGTATGTTTGCTGATTACATCAGACCTGTAACTCAGGTTATCATTTAAACTCTTTTACAACCTTTAAAATGGCCAAACTACCCCTACGGGGCATAGTTGTGTTTAAAATCGTTTCGGGCATAATTAAAGACATTTTACTGATGTCACAACATATTTGAAGCATATTAACTTAGGAAACCTGTATATGGATCTTACGGATACCCGTTACGCTTATTACGCGTTCGGTTCGGTTTATGTAACAAGTTTACATAAATTAGCCGAAACGGGTCAAACCTTATCGGTTTAACCTCAAAATCCAGAATGTGAATAATAAACCCATATTAAACAAGTCTTCAAACTTTTCGGGTCTAAATCACATTCTATCCGGTCTTCGCTTAATCGTGCGTACGTACCGTATCTGTGAAACTAGCCAGTCTAAGCTTAAGCTTAATTAAAGACCCGTTAGGATTCTAATATGTTATACTAAACCTTCGTTCCAGATTAGGAGGACCAGTAAAAGCTACGTGCATTTTGCTTATTGTGATTAATACTTGCTCAGGTAAATACTTTTAACTTATTTTCCCTATACGGGCTTGGGTTACGGTATATAGCGTACCGCTTGATCGGGCATCAAATCTCCACCGTTAAAGTGGGTAGTTGAATAATTTGATCGGCTCGTTTAAACAGTCTTGTGACTTAAAGCCTTTGGGGGGTTAATGACCATGTCCCGGATATCCTTGGCATCATCTTACGAGATGGCCACGACCTGAGCACGGGGTGTAGGCGTACACCTGTCAGTGTATAACTCTATATTGTGGTGTGTCTATTGATCTTTAACCCGGACAAGATTCGGGCTACTGAACGCACAAGTAACATGTAATTCGTTCACAAGATTATAATATTAAATAATTCTCCCAAGTTATAAAAATGTTTATGCCATGTGCATCCAAACCAATTTTAAATCATTTTTTAAAATGAGTCAGTTGATTGTATTTTCCAGTGTAAACTGACGTATTTTCCCAAAAAGACTGAATGCAGGTACTAAACGAAATTGGCTGGATTGTCTCATTAGCATCAATAAAAAGTCTCGCAAGCTTAGGATGCCTGAAGTCTGTTGAACCATTGTTTCTATTTTATTTCGATCCGTTCTGTGGATAAACAATCGAACATTGTGATACTTGATATTACAATAATTAAATTCGGTTGTATCATATTTTAAATTTGCTTCCGCTGTGCATATTTTTATATTGTGTTGTTTGACTATTATGTTGCCAACCACGTCACGATACTCCCCCACCGGGCCCACCGGTGACACGTCGAAATCGGGGTGTGAGAACGGATTTGAACATAGAGGGGTCTAGATTATAGGGAAGATGGGTGGGGAGTATAAGCTCCTTAAATAAACTGGAGGATGGTGGTGGACTGGTGATGATGGCAGGTGGCGGCGGTAGGATAGTGGTGGTGTCCGATTAGAAGATGGAGAAAATCAGGGATGGTGATTGTTGGCAGCTGTACTAATAGATAAAGATATATTTGATATTTGATATTTTACTTATATATAATTAAATCATTATTTATTAAATTACTATAATACCCTTATCTTTAACATACATTTTAGACAGAGTTAGGGGAGGGGAGTGAAATGGAGAAAGGCTTCATAGATCAGGGAGTAAACTGGCTATTTTTAAAGGTTTGGGGCAAAACCGTTAAAGTGACCAAACCACAGGGAGCAGAACGGAAGTTTACTCTAACTTTAATAAGTATAGTAACTGTCCTAACGGATAAAGGCTACCTCCATTTGTAATTGGTTTGACTAGTTTGACTAATATTACATCAACGTTTTGGAGGATTTGGGGAGCGAGAAATGCAAAGATTTTCGAGGATAGTTTTATCCCAATAATGAAGACGGTGGAGTTTGTTAAGGAAGACTCTTTTCTGTGGGTCTCTAATCGATCGAATCTTAGGAAGCCGAATTGGGAAGACTGGAGGATTTTTGATGTAGTTTCGTTGATGTAATTTCTGTTTCTTGTTTGTTTGTTTTTAGTTTCGTTTGTTCTTCAGTTTCCTGTTGGCTCTTTATATATATATAAAGTGATTTGGTTGATATAAAAAAAAATTGGTTTGACTAGTTACTGGTCAAAGGTTAACTAATTTATATGACTTTTACACTCTCTTTCCAAGTCTCATTTAATAGGTCACTAGTAGTAAGACCCGTGTGAACACACGGGTAGGTTTAATAACGATCGAAATGAAATACTTTATAACAGATTATAATATATCATTTAAAACACGGGTAGTTTTAGTAACGTTTTATTATATTAATTAGTAAGTAATTATCGGTTCATTTAGATTGTCGGGGATTCGATATATATTGACATTCAAAGTCATTTAAAGTGCTTCAGAATTTAATACGTTGTATTCGATCTTCATTCCTAAGAGATCTGGAACAGATCGGATCAAGTTATTGTTTGACAAATACCTCAAAAGGAACAAATTATTAGCATAAAAAACTACAGAAACTTGGTTTATATTCTTTCATTACTTACAGCTCACTAAGACTTTTGAGATTCGTTAGCTCCTCAGGCACTTCCCCGGCCAAGGAATTCGAGTCCAGGCGCCTGTTAAATAAAAGACGGAAAAATAAACACATAGGTAAATCAAGTGAAATTAGCATATATATCAACATTAATGGACAGTAGCCTAACCTATAACCGGAGGTGGCACGATACGTGCATCAAGTTTTTTATTCATATTCATAACTCATTTAATATTTGTAACTTCATTCACAATAGAACTCATCTCATTCTTCTCTTTGGCACTCTTATTCTCTTCAACTTGTACAACCACTGATGTCATCTGAACAACACCTTCCGTGGCTGCAAGAACATGAAAAATACCTGAAATTGTTAAAAAGTTGTCCTTAAGCCGCACATTAGATCACTTATGCATAATTTATAAATGAAAACATGAATTAAGCAAATCTAAATATTACTATGTAAATAGCGTAAAAGAACTGCAATTTCGTTAATATATATGCACAGATACCACTGTTGGGAAAAAAACATTGTTTTGAAACCACTTTTGGGTTAAAACAGTGGTTTCAAACACTGTTTTAACCCAACAGTGGTTTCAAACACTGTTAACCCAAAAGTGGTTTCAAAACACTGTTTGAACCCAATAGTGGTTTCAGACACTGTTTTAACCCAAAAGTGGTTTCAAAACACTGTTTTAACAACACAGCGGTTGGGAGGACCGTGGAATACCCCCCCTGTTTTAACCCAACAGTGGTTTCAAAACACTGTTTTAACCCAAAACAGTGGTTTCACTTTTTCTCGGATTAAAACACAGTTTGAGGTTAGGCAAGCTCGTGCTTGGCCCTTAAGCGAATGACATATATACTCTTACATTATTTTTCAGTAATGTAAAACTTAACAAATTTAATTGTAGTGCATATGATAATGACTTGTTTATATATGTGCTTTCACCAAGCAGTTGCTAGCACGTCATTTCATTGAAATAAAAACAAATATTTAATTTAACCGAACCACTGTGGAACAAAACATGGAATTTTTATCATGCCATGAACTGAGAAAGCCAGAACCAGACCATGCATAACCGGTTCAGTTTGGTCTAGCTAGTTTTAACATTTTGGACAATGTTATACACACCCCTAACTTCAAAAAACTAAATCCATACCTATCTTTCTAACTGCTCAGGTCTTAGTTTCTCTTTATTTGCCAGCTCATATTCACCATTGATCAAGTGCCGTTGATCTGGTCTAAGCCTAGAGTCAGTTCAAGTTGACACGGATCATGTCTGAATAAAGGCCAAACTTTTTAAGAAAGTTCAGAAATAGAAAAGGAGTTATATATGATCATAAAATCGGACCCACTTGAAAATGAGTCTTTGAAGTTCCACTTTAGATAAAATGAACCGCCAGTCCATCACATTTGACAGCAAACGGTTCATCAGGAATGTTCTTCTGTATCTTGCCTTGTTTCTTCCCCCAGTACAATAAAACCACCAGCCATATTCAACATAATCTTCCCTAGAATTGTTGGCCAGAAGACCAAAAGACAAAATAAAACAAAAGAATTTCACAAGCTAAAAGCGGAGCAGCTTCTAAGGATATACCTATGCTACTTTTTAAATGTTTTAGAGGTCGGTTTTTAAATGATCCTCCTGCCAATGATGGTGTAGCCCAGTGGTTGCAATGAAGGTGGGAAGGTTTACCACCTTGTGGGTTCTTGCCCGGGAGTGCTCAAGTTCGAATCCCACTTCGACCGAGCTTTGCTCATGTATAGCCCTGACCGAGATGTTGTTCAAAAAAAAAATGATCCTCCTTCTAAGGATATACCTTTGCTACTTTTTAAATGTTTCGTTGTGCACATTCCTACATCATAAGCCAATGGTGTGTAATGATATGGATAAAACCTAAATAGAATAATATGTAAAGTTTAAAAAAATGAATGGGTCACAAGTCATACAGCCGCCAAAACTGATATATCACCAAAAAAAAAAACATATTATTGGAGTAATAATACAATAATACACTTCTATAACAATTTTTAAAACTCAAAGAAAAGAATATTGGTCAACCTGACCCGTAAGCCCGTTTTGACAAGTTACCCAACCCGCGAAGCTTTCCATCTCTAATTCCCAGCATATACCACATAGAACAGCATGATTAACATACAGAATAAGTTATACGTAAATGGCCCGAAACGAAAACTCACCAAATGCAAGGCTTACGATTCCATTTTCACCAGCTGATAAATCTGCCATCGTTGCTACTGCTGCTTCTGGACGCGGTAATGGCGATCATGGACTCTTGGGTATGTTTAATAACGATCGAAATCAAATACTAAAAAACATATATTTAGACTATTTTGGCTGTATTTTCATCAAATACAAGAATCTATGAGAGTCCATCTTAGACTATTTTGGCTGTATTTTCATCAAATACAAGAATCTATGAGAGATTATATAAAAGCAAACATCAGCCGGCCAATACCTTGTTGGAAATTTGGTGAATGGATATTAAATATATTTATAATTTAATGAAATTATAAATATTAATTAGAATATTCATGTGGTAAATAAAAGAGAAACTCTTGAGTAGAGCTTCTTGATGACATTTAATTAGTTTTATTAGAGTTTTTAAGTCTCTAATTAAATGACTAATTAAGTGAATAATTAAGTGAAACCTTTCACTAGTCTTGTACAAATAGTAGGCTATGTGCTTCTTTTGTTACTACAAGAATATGGTATTGCTTGATACATGAAGAATACTAGAAGGAGGATGAACACTTGAAGACCAACTAGATAGATGAGTAATCTCTACTTGTTTTCCACCACATGAGTTCAAACACTACAATTACCGGATGTAACCTTGGGCCCGTGAGCCATCTCCGGCAGTACAAACTGCTTCGGCTGTTGTACCCTGGGAGACAGACGCGTTGTCTTTAGTAGAGGCGCGAAATCTGTTTTAAGGGAAGCGTGTTGAACACGTGCCTCAACCAAAATCGTCAACGTTTTAGTGTGCTCTTTGTTGCAGTCAAGGAGTATATTTTCAAGACTCAAGATGATGAATACTCGAGTCTAGAATGCTATCAAGTGCGCGTGAAGGACCCACCAGAGATGCGGCTTGAATCAAGATTGGTATATATAATTATATTTTATATTATTTTTATTTAGTTATTGCAACCGGTATTGTACTATGATATTTCCTACGAATAACGAGAGTCTCGTTATTATATATTTTGTAATTATATTTTACAAAAGGTGAACCTAATTCCTACAAACTTAAAACAGATTTCATGAGATTGTTGGTACAATCTTAAAAACCTTATTTATAAGGATTTTGGGTTTACGAAAGGATTTATAATAACCTATGTAATTTAAAATCATTATGGCCCTTAAACACATTGATGTATTATATAAATAATTTGTTAATTTATTAATTGGATTTGTATAGATTAACTTATTATTAAGTAAATTAAATGCAATTAATAGGATTTTTATAGGCTGGTGCATTTAAAACAACCATAAATTTTGGTTTTAAAATAGAACATATAACTAAACTTTAGAATATATATAGATAAAATGACTTAAATTTTCTAACACGTGGGTTAGAAAATGTGTATCACGAATACGGGGTTATAGATTGTTCATAATGAACAGAAATGTTTTATGTAAATATTTAATTGCCTCTGTGTGCATTAAAAATGATGAGAAATGATTTATTTTATAAACTATATCTTTGGAAAACGTTTTATGTAAACATTCGATTCTATAATGTGCTTGTTATAACATTTTTTTCTAACATGCGTGTTAGAAAATGTTTAGTACATGTGTAGTAAGACTAAACAATAAAAAACCATTTGATATTTTGGGTTTGATCTATGTTTTCATAACCCTAATTGATATTATTAATATTGTATATTGCAAAACTAAGAAACTGTTTTGAATTACTTTTAAAACAAAGTTTTGCATAACATTAATAATTCAAATGGTTCGCTACTCTTACTAGAAGTAGCGTATGGTGAACAAAGTAACAGCCTGGTGGATGTTATTTGGTGAAAAACAACTTGGTGCTGTTGTGAACAAATTTAATTGTTCAAGTTTACTACTTAAATGTAGTATTTGTAACAACTTGGTGTTGTTTTTAGCATAATTGTCCAAGTTTAAAGTTTAAGATGAAATGGGGAACTTGTACTTACAAGTGCATGGAGTCTTATTGAGGGAGTACCTCAAGACATGCCATGGGAAAATATTGTTGAGAAGATTTCGGTCAGATTATAAAGTGTTGAAGATAAAAGCACTTTGCTATTTGATGTCTACATATTGTCTATGCTTCCATTTAAATTTCAAAAGTGATTGGCACTTATGATTTAGTTTCCAATGTATTTTATTGTTTTGTGTTCAATATCTTTGGATAACACATTCAATTTTTTACAAAGAAATAAATCACTAATGGTTGTGACGTATATATTATTTTTGTGGAAAATAATTATAACGTCGGTTATACATTGTTTAAAAGAATATGGTTTTAAACGGATAGTACATGAAAATACTTGGACATAAACAACTTGAGAGTTGTTACATTGACTAAAAGTCAAAGACGAAACATCAAATGTATAACCACATCATGAATGAGTAATGAAAGAACGTTGTGAGTGTATTGAGATAAAATACACTAATGACATTCATGTCGCATACTTCATTAGAAGTTATTGAAAAATTCACAAGTGTGAATTCTAACATATGAAAGTAAAAGTACTATATGTTATTGTATACCTTAATAAATCTTGCGAGATTTATAAGTAGATGCGTCAACCACTTGATTATTGTTAGATCTATATGGAGATTTTACCTTCATTTGGGAGAGCATCCTAAATATACATATCTCCTAATGAATAACAATATATGTGTGCAAATCACTTATGGCAAAATTATGAATGCCATGTTGTTAAGTGTCGATCTAGTTGACTCTATCTCACACATAATAGTGATTGTAGTCGAGAAACATTCATCTTGTTGATGATGAATGTGTTCACCAAGTGACTTGAATTAAGACTTATGTTTAAGTACTTATGAGTTAATGGTAGATTGTTAGAGATCAAAGGTAAATAAGTTATGTTCCTTAAATGAATGATGAAATTTGTGAGACCTTCCTAAATATTGATGTTTTAGGATTATGATTAAGTCTCATTATTTTGTCTTAACAAGGGATGAATGTTGCAAAGTGATATTATGATATCCTTATGGCTGTGAAGAATCAGAATGATGCATCTTCTGTTCACATGCTAAAGTATTGTAGTCTAAAGCATGCTAGACTAGTACTTGGTTAATTATGGGTCTTGAAGGAGACTAATTAACTCTAAACATTCAAATGTGTATGAACACAAAAAGAATTTGTGTACAGACAAAATTAAGGGAGAATTGTCATTCATTATAAGGAAAAGACATGTAACTTTTGAAGAGTTTGTTCGAAAAGCTAATGAGGAGAACTCATTGTCTAAGCTCATTCTAGATGTTAAATTAGAATTATTCTAAGTTGGTGACAAACTTATGACAATGGCATGTGTTGCTTTAGTCAACTCGGAATACAATATGAGTTGAATTCACACAATGAGGTTGATCCTGTTCAATCATATGTGTATAAGTGTCATCATAAGTGAAGTTACGGAAATGTTGATCAAATGGCAAGAAATGTGGGGGAGGGTCCATTTAGAAACAACCCTATAAGGGTATGTAGAAATGGTTTTCATTACCCCATTTGGATGATATCCTATAACACTTAAATGTGGGGGTGTCTTGCATTTGTATCATAAAAGTTTGGCAATAAGGATTTTGTAATCCAGTCTAACATTGCAAACAGACGACTATGTGGAGGACACAAAGGTCGCAGTGTATAATGGAGATGTGTTTGACTTAAATGATAAGCGTATCTTACAAAGACATATATTATAACCAGATTCAGATGGCCACTGAGGTTATAGTCTTAGAAGTTGACAATAGGCAAAATTAACTTACGAGTTAAGAACACATCATGACAACTGATCTCAAATACGCAAAGTTATTTGTTAATGTTATGGATCCAACAACCTGAGGGTTTATTAGAGATTAATTTGTGGAATGAGACTGAAGCCCATGGAAAAAGGGTATGTGAAGGACACCTAACTTAGTTGACTGGAGATCCCAAGATCTAAGTTCAATAGGACAACTAACTCATACGCCAAAAGGTGGTCACTGTGGGGGCATAAATGATATGCATAAGCTAGTATATATGGTTATACATACCCCCAAAGTATAAAAGGGTGTTTAAATACGTCCTAGTCTATTCCTATGATATTCAGTGACAAAGAGTGAGGCTAAGCATAATATGTGGTAAATGATTTCGCTAAATCACGATAACCACAATGCTTTTAATGATCTAAGGAGAATCACCTATGTTAGAGAGAATTGGGGTCACTTCGAATGGAATTGGGGGCACAATTCCTAGAGCTCTCGCAGAACCAGGAAAGTGCTCCATGACCATTATTGGACACGACTATGAGGAGATGACCCGGCTAGGGAGAGTCTTGTGTGAAGTGTATTGTCGTCTACACAAACGGCAGACGAGTTCAAAGACATCGAGATCTACTCAGAGCTAGTGGGCTAAGTGAATTTCATGAGCGAATGTTCAAAGGGTAACACCTACCTATCGTATGCAAAACTCAACTGTCGAGGTTACATTGGAAATTTTAAGTGTTTTGAACGATCTCCATTCATATGGGGGATTGTTGGAAATTTGGTGAATGGATATTAAATATATTTATAATTTAATGAAATTATAAATATTAATTAGAATATTCATGTGGTAAATAAAAGAGAAACTCTTGAGTAGAGCTTCTTGATGACATTTAATTAGTTTTATTAGAGTTTTTAAGTCTCTAATTAAATGACTAATTAAGTGAAACCTTTCACTAGTCTTGTACAAATAGTAGGTTATGTGATTCTTTTGTTACTACAAGAATATGGTATTGCTTAATACATGAAGAATACTAGAAGGGGGATGAACACTTCAAGACCAACTAGATAGATGAGTAATCTTTACTTGTTTTCCATCACATGAGTTCAAACACTACAATTACCGGATGTAACCTTGGGCCCGTGAGCCATCTCCGGCAGTACAAACTGCTTCGGCTGTTGTACCCTGGGAGACAGACGCGTTGTCTTTAGTAGAGGCGCGGAATCTGTTTTAAGGGAAGCGTGTTGAACACGTGCCTCAACCAAAATCGCCAACGTTTTAGTGTGCTATTTGTTGCAGTCAAGGAGTATATTTTCAAGACTCAAGATGATGAATACTCGAGTCTAGAATGCTATCAAGTGCGCGTGAAGGACCCACCAGAGATGCGGCTTGAATCAAGATTGGTATTTATAATTATATTTTATATTCTTTTTATTTAGTTATTGCAACCGGTATTGTACTATGATATTTCCTACGAGTAACGAGAGTCTCGTTATTATATATTTTGTAATTATATTTTACAAAAGGTGAACCTAATTCCTACATACCTTGGGTCACATGATGAATATCTTTGAATTCATCCGATTTCTCTTCTTCGATTCAATTAGAAAAAGGTTACCTGGAATGGGTTTAAAACTCATAGGTTGAGAAGATTAAAATTAAATCGCCCTTTATTGTTTCTTTTTATAAAACATACTACACTTGGATTGTTGGGAATTGATTTTCTTACCCAAGTTTAAGGCAGGTATCTGAGTTGCTGAAATTTTTGCTGTGAGAAGGATCCCTTAAGCTCAGGTTGCTAATTGTTAACGTTAATGAATGGTGATGGCTCCGGTGATCTTGAGTATCCTTTTCACCAAAACCTGTGTCCATAATCTGATTCACAAGTTTGAGCATATAGTAATTCTGCTGCAAGAAAAAAAACTACAAGATAATCAAATAAATGTAGATGCTTTTACCAACAATTGTTGTTTCAAGCGTGTGTTCTCTTCCAGCAATTGAGCTTCCTGAATATCGAAGTTATACAGTTAGGATATATTTAATCATTCAACCTATAACACAAATCTTCGATACTTATATGAATCACTCAAGTTTTTTTGTATTGGTTAATTAGTATTTTAAGTTCCCAACACCTTAAACTTATGCGATCCCTTCATAAGTACTATATATTAATATAGAACTTGAATTAAAAGGACATAAAGGTTTAGCTTCATGACCTTCTTCTTGAGAGTGTTGATCTCTTCCCACATTCTTTCACCCTGAAAGAGTGCATTGAACGAAAAAGTTTGCAACATTTTTGTGATAACAACTAACCAATTAACTGAAAAAGAGGCCTACACAGTACCTTACCTTTGTTTTTACTACTGCAGCCAATCCAGATTCAATAATGCCCTCTAATTTGTTTAGGTCTTTGAGGTTAAGTCCCTGGAGATCTTCTCCTTTCATTTGCCTATCATAATATAGCATTGACTTGGTTTTAACAAATCAACTCAAACCTAGAGAGTCTAGAATTAATGCAAGAATAAGGAAAGAAACTGCAATTTGTACCTCAACTCAAAGGAGTAGCGTGAGCTTGCTAGATAAACCCAATCAAAGAAACTGCAATTTGTACCTAAAGAGTCTAGATAAACCCAATCAAAATCGATGTTCTATCAAGAACTACCTAATTTCTTGCATTATATACTAAAGAGTAGTGTGAGCTTGCTGTTTCTGTATGAAATGTGAGCTTGTCTACAGTACAAATCTGTGAGACAAACCAGATTTTCAAATACATATATATGATATAATATAATTCGATCTACCGAACACAGACCTTGAAACTAATCTATTCAATTCCTTTGATCTCTCGCCACATATATATTATGCCATATTGATCAACATTATCATTAACTGTCTGTTATTCAAATGTCACACCCCGATTTCCACGTGTCACCGGTGGGCCCGGTGGGGGAGTATCGTGACGTGGTTGGCAACGTAATAGTCAAACAACACAATATAATAATGCACATCGGAAGCAATTTAAAATAAGATACAACCGAATTTATTTATTGTAATCAAAGTCACAATATCCGGTGTTTATCCACAGTAGGATCGAAACAAAATAACATTTATGGTTCAACAGACTTCTGGCATCCTAAGCTTGCGAGACTTTTATTGATGCTTAGGAGACAATCCAGCCAAATTTCGTTTAGTACCTGCATTCAGTCTTCTTGGGAAAATACGTCAGTTTACACTGGTAAATACATTCAACTGACTCATTTTGGAAAATGATTGAAAATTGGTTTGGATGCACGTGGCATAAATCATTTTATTTAACTTGGGAGAATTATTTAATATTATAATCTTGTGAACGAATTACATGTTACTTATGCGTTCAGTAGCCCGAATCAAATCCGGGTTAAAGATCAATAGACACACCACTTTAAGTGAGTTATACACGGGAGTACGCCTACACCCCGTGCTCAGGTCGTGGCCATCTCGTAAGATGATGCCAGGGATATCCGGGACATGGTCATTAACCCCCCAAAGGCTGTAAAGTAAACAAGACTGTTTAAACGAGCCGATCAAATTGTTCAACTACCCACTAAGCGTCGAGATTTGATGCCCGATCAAGCGGTACGCTATGCACCGTAACCCAAGCCCGTATAGGGAAAATAAGTTAAAAGTATTTACCTGATGCAAGTATAAATCACAATAAGCAGAATGCACGTAGCTTTTACTGTTTCTCCTAATCTGGAACGAAGGTTTAATATAACCTATTAGAATTCTAACGGGTCTTTTATTAAGCTTAAGCTTAGACCGGCTAGTTTCGGGATACGGTTCGTACGCACGATTAAGCGAAGACTGGATAGAATGTGATTCAGACCCGACAAGTTTGAAGACTTGTTTAATATGGGTTTATTATTCACATTCTGGATTTTGAGATAAAACCGTTAAGGTTTGACCCGTTTCGGCTAATTTATGTAAACTTGTTACATAAACCGAACCGTACGCGTAATAAGCGTGACGGGTAGTCATGAGAGCTATATATAGGTTTCCTAAGTTAATTATGTCTCAAATATGTTGTGACAACAGTAAGGTGTCTTTCGTTATGCCCGAAATATGTTTAGACGCAAACTATGCCCCGTAGGGGTAGTTTGGTCATTTTAAAGGTTGTAAAAGAGTTTAGATGTTTAACTGAGTTACTGGCCTGATGTAAACAGCAAACATACTCCATTTTCTAAGTTATATCAGTAGGTTAAAGCATGTATGTGAAATTTATCATTTTTAACCAAACTAGGCCCCGTAGGGGTATTTTGGTAATTTCACATAAGCCGAAAAGCTCAAAACTGAAGTCTGAGTTTATGGACCTTTGCTTACTGTTAAAATGTTATAATTTGCCTCTTATATCAGTAGGCATCAACCCGGGTATGTCCAATATGATTTTAAAACATACTATGCGCTAAAAACGCTAAATAAGGCGATTAAAGGCCATTACCGGGTTCGATACTTAAATCCAATATTTTTATATTTCCAGAAGGCTTAAAATAATTTATTTATCATAACTAATCAGTGGCAAAAGGTTTGGGGTCGTTTAGATAGGTAAAACTCATTTTATGGCCCGTAAGGGCAAAACCGACAATTACCGAATTAAGCCTACGACTATGAGTTATGCTCAGCCTAAAATTAATTAAAAATCTTTAAAAATCCTTAAATAATATATTACATCAGTGGGTAAAATATTTGATACCAAAAAGTATGTTTAACTAGGCTATACGCTAATTACGCCATTTTATTAACATAAAGCATTAGTTTAGCGATAATGAGCATAACTCTTAATCTACAAGTCAAACTGATGTCAAACTTTGCATGCAAGTCTATATATCAGTAACAAAGGTTTCTACACTTTTACATTTTTATAAATCACGTTTTAAGGTAATAAGGGCATAACGGTCAACATATGAGCAATTAACGGAAACATGCATATTAATTGGATAACTAATGAACCGATGTGTATAATCACAGAGGGTTGTTCTAACATGTAACCTAATCCAATTAAAGCTCTAAGGCATTTCTAAAATATGCCTAAACGGGTCAGAACTGAAAGTCAAAGTGAAAGTCAAACTATGTGACTTTCGGTTCCGAACCGGGTCTAAACAGGAAATAGTCGGGTTGAACAGGTTTGGACATGTTCTTACACTAATTACTAAGTTATAACAATGATCAAACAGGTTATATATGTTCTAGATAGCTAATTATGCATAAATGACATTTTAAGCATCATGTTGACTTTTTAAATGAAAGTTTGACCCGACATTTGACCTGGTTAGGATGGTGATCAGGGGAAACCCTTTTGGGGTTTTATTACCCACATAAATACCAACTCATAACTACTTTTAATTCGAGATATGACTGAGCCGTACTAAAGTTCAAACGTGTGCCCAAAGATTGTTGGAAACTCTTCCAAAAGTGTGACGTGTACCTAGTATCCCGGTCAGAGATAATAGCTACAGGTATGCCGTGTAGGGCTTCAATCTTATCAACGTATAACTGGGCTAACATATCGGAGCTATAAGTCTCCTTGATGGGTAAGAAATGAGCTGACTTAGTCAGTCGGTCAACTATAACCCATATCGTATCATTTCCTTTCCTTGTCTTGGGTAACTTGGTAATAAAATCCATAGTTACCATTTCCCACTTCCACGTAGGAAGTTCAGGCTGTTGTAGCAAACCTGACGGTTTCTGATGCTCGGCTTTGACTTGTGCACATGTCAAGCATTTTGCTACATGGGCGGCTACAGACTTTTTCAAGCCGATCCACCAATAATTTGCCTTTAAATCCTGGTACATCTTATCAGCTCCAGGATGAACGGAGTATTTGGAACTGTGGGCTTCTTGGAGGATTACATCACGAAGTCCTCCAAAAATTGGAACCCATATCCGTCCATTTAATCGCAGGATTCCGTCCTTGCTAAGAGTTAACTGCTCCTCAGTTACTCCTAACTTTTCATTAGGATAGTTAGCTTCCAACACAACTTCCTTCTGTGCAGCTAACACCCTTTCTATCAAACTGTTCTTTATCTCCATACGTTTGGCGTTAATTCGAATGGGTTTAACCCTTTCCTTTCTGCTCAAGGCGTCAGCGACTACATTCGCTTTGCCGGGATGGTATTTGATTTCACAATCATAATCATTTAAAGTTTCCATCCAACGGCGTTGCCTCATGTTTAATTCTTTCTGATTAAACAGATGTTGGAGGCTCTTGTGATCAGAATAAATCACACATTTGATACCATAAAGATAGTGCCTCCAAAGCTTCAGTGCGAATACAACGGCACCCAACTCCAAGTCATGGGTGGTGTAATTCTTTTCATGCACTTTCAGTTGTCTTGATGCGTAGGCAATCACTTTGCCTTTCTGCATAAGCACACACCCCATGCCAGTGTGCGAAGCATCACAATAAACCACAAAGTCTTCAATTCCATCTGGCAGTGTCAGTACCGGGGCGTTGCTCAACTTCTGCTTCAGAATATCAAAGGATTCTTGCTGCTTAGGGCCCCAAACAAACTTAACCTTTTTCTTAGTTAAGGAGGTTAGGGGTGCAGCAATCCTTGAAAAATTTTCGATGAAACGCCTGTAATATCCTGCCAATCCCAGGAAGCTACGAATCTCCGTAGGCGTCTTTGGCTCTTGCCAATTCATAACAGCTTCAACTTTAGCGGGATCCACCTGGATACCACGCTCACTAACCACGTGTCCAAGGAATTGGACTTCTCGTAGCCAAAATTCACACTTAGAGAATTTGGCGTAGAGCTTCTCCTGACGTAGAAGTTTGAGAATACAACGAAGGTGTTTCTCGTGGTCAGCTTGATTCTTAGAATAAATAAGGATGTCATCGATGAAGACGATAACAAATTTATCTAAGTAAGGCTTGCAGACACGATTCATGAGATCCATGAACGCGGCTGGTGCATTGGTGAGCCCAAAAGGCATCACTAGGAACTCGTAGTGACCGTAACGAGTCCTGAATGCAGTCTTGTGAACGTCTTCATCCTTAACCTTCAACTGATGGTAGCCTGACCTCAAATCAATCTTCGAGAAGTAACTTGCCCCTTGAAGCTGATCGAACAAATCGTCGATCATGGGCAATGGATATCTATTCTTGATCGTGACTTTATTGAGCTCACGATAGTCGATGCACAGACGCATCGACCCATCCTTCTTCTTGACAAACAAGATTGGCGCTCCCCAAGGAGATGAACTAGGTCTAATGAAACCTTTAGCCAGCAATTCATCTAGCTGCGTCCGCAACTCCTTCATTTCTGTGGGTGCCAATCTGTATGGTGCTTTAGCAACTGGTGCCGCTCCGGGGATGATATCGATCCTGAACTCGACTTGTCTATCTGGTGGTAGGCCAGGTAGATCTTCAGGAAACACTTCTGGGTATTCAGAAATGACAGGGATGTCTTCTAACTTTGGTTTAGGTTCCTCCATAATCACTTGCGCCATGTAAATGACACATCCCTTCTTCAAACACTTGGAAGCCTTGAGCATAGTCACCTGCTCAGGCAGCCCATACTGGGTATCTCCCCGAATGGTAAGTGATTCACCAGACGGAGTTTTTATTACCACATGTTTCTGGTTGCAGACAATTTGGGCCTGGTTATGAGATAACCAGTCCATTCCCAGAACCATGTCAAAACCAGCTAATTTAAACGGAAGTAGAGACAGAGGAAAAGAATGGTTCTTAATGGATATAGCACATCCATCTAACACAGTAGAGACGGTTTCTATGGTACCATCTGCTAACTCTACCTCATAGTTTACGCTTAGGGTTTTGACAGGTAAATTCAACAATTTACAAAACTTATGATCTACGAAAGACTTATCTGCGCCTGAATCAAAAAGTACTCTTGCAAAGACATCATTTACAAGGAAAGTACCTGTTATGACATTATCGTCCTGCACAGCCTCTTTCGCGTCCATCCTGAAGACTCTGGCATTAGTCTTCTTAGTCTCCTCAGGCTTCTTGTTGTATTTTGGGCAGTTGGTCTTGATGTGCCCCTTCTCATTGCAACGGTAGAACGTTGCGTCTTTTATCTTTTTGCAATCCAGGGTTTTATGGTCCGTGGACTTGCAAATTCCACAAGCAAAGGATTTTGACTGAGTCTGAGAGCTCGACTCTAGCCTGCACTTTCCATAGTGATGCTTCTTGCAAGTTTTACACCTGGGCTTCTCATCAGACTTATGCCCATCCTTCCTCGATTCAGATCCCTTCTTGTTATCACCGTTCCCACGGTGTTTCTTATTCGACCTTCGCGAACCATCATCTTCACGCTTCCTCTTCTCGGCCTCCTTATTCCTCTGCGATCTCTGTCGGACCGCATCCAGAGTGAGGGATAAGGAAATGTCAGTTAAAGACCTGAAGGTAGCTGGCCGGGAAGCTTTTACGCTTGCCTTGATCTCGGGTTCTAAACCACCAATAAAGCGGGCGATTCTTTTTGGCTCCGGGGTTACCAGGTAGGGAACCAACCGGGACAGCGTATTGAAGCTTGTCAGGTAAGCTTGGCAGTCGAGGTTCTTCATTACCAACGATAGAAAGTCAGATTCTATCTTCTCCACCTCATGTTGAGGGCAGAAATTATCCTTGATCAGGGCAATGAATTGATCCCACGACATGCTATACAACGGGATCTTTCCGGAGGCCTCCATCAGAGATCTCCACCATGCCAATGCTTCACCCTTGAAGGACTGTGACACAAACTTAACTATATCCCTTTCAGCGCACCCGCTGATATCCACTACCGTGTCCATTTCGTCCAGCCAAGTCATACAGTCGACGGCCCCCTTTTCCCCAGTAAAATCCCCGGGTTTACAAGATACGAAGTACTTATAAGTGCAACCCTTGTTACGGGGTCCTTGATGCAGTACCAATTGCTGAGATGGGACACTTTGACGGTTGGTGGACTGACGGTCATCACCATCTTTCTTGGGTCCATCCTTTTTGGGAGGAGGCTTGTTATGAGCCTCAGAATGTGTCCTGGGCTTTGAATGTGATGCAGAGTGGGTCCTAGTTCGAGTACCACTGTATTCCTCATACTGTCTATCCAAAGCCTGAGTAACAGCGCCGTCTATGATTGCTCTTAAATCGGCACCCGTTAACGTAATCTGGGCGTTCTCATTTGGCTCCACTGGATGGCTATTGACTTCATTTGAGTTAGCCATTTGTATTGATCTGTTGCAGAAAATAAGGTCAATATTTTATTTGGGATTTTATTAAGGAATTACCCCTTAGGGTAATTCGTTAACCATGGTAAACAGAGACCATAATTGGTTAACTTATTAATCGTATTAATTTAGGATTTTAATTAAAATTTATCCTAAACATAAACAATAACAATATATATTAGCACACAAGGCTTGGTCACATGGACAATTTAAATTATAATCTATGATTTCAGAGAATCAAGACTTTTAAGGTTTGAACCTAGTTCATTACCCTTATCGGACAGGGAGTCATAGCTACCTCTGTCTTTTGGCTCATATAAAAGTGAGCGGGGCTCGTAGGCATCATATTACCAAGTATGGTAAAATATGATCATCTTAATTGATGATCTTAACCCATGATTCAGAGATCATATAACTGGGTTTGGAATCTTCTAAAGAATCCTTATACATATATAAATGACATGTGATTTTAACGAATCACTTCTGCCAGGAGTGTTAACATGTTTTAAGATGTTAACAGGGATTTGAATCTTTTAAACAGGTCTTACCATTTTGGCCCGGTCTTATATTTTGACACGAGGCTAGGTTTCACACTTTAAGATCCTCAATTAAATAATTACATAGGCAGATTAATTTAAAAGGAATGATTTTAATTTATTTATTTCATTTGTAAATATTTATGCACAGAATGGCAAACATGAAATTTATAAAAAACAACATTCCATTAATTATTCAAAGCATTACACACTTGCCCTAAACGGGTCTTTCAAATTACTAACTTACCCACGCAGGGGTTAATTAACACACATGCCCACGCAGGGGCTAAATATCACACATGTCCACGTAGGGACTACATAATATAATAGTCCACGCAGGGACTCACGCTAACAATACACCCACGTAGGGGTTCAAACAAACAAGCATGCCCACGCAGGGGCTCAAAGCAACATACCAAATACACCCACACAGGGGCTCAACAGTAAATACAGGAGAAAATAAGTGTGGAAGGATTCAACGATCCTTCTTGTTCTTCCCCTTGATCAATCCCACTAATCCCTGGAAGAATGTTTGCCTCTCCCGGCGGTCCTCGTGAACTACCCGTTCAACTTGATTTAACCTTTGCAGGAGTTCTTCATGTTCGGGTGGTGAGAATCTAGGTGGCTGCGATTGATTCCGGATGATGGGTCTAGGAGGTATCGCTTATCCCTGAGTCGGGTAATTCACCCCCCATGGATCCCCATAGGGTCCTTGGGTGTTGTAGTTTGCTGCTAACATGTACGGATCAGCCTCCGCGTACCCATAGTCGTGATGCGTTGGGGGTTCAAACGGGTTGTAACCCATGCCACTCGTATATGCCGGGATTGGGTTATCAAATCCCATCGGCGGTGGTTGTAGTACAGCAGGGTTGGAGGGTCCCCCAAATTGCGGGTCCTCCTGGTGCGGTGGGTAGTGACTAGCACTTGACTGCCGTGGGGAACTGAAATTGAAGCCCCCCGGTCGTACCGACATGCGGGCACCGGTTCTTCTACGCCTTGGCGGTTGAGGAGGTGCCGGTTGAACTGGTGGCGTAACTGCCACAAACCGGTGATCCTCGGATGAATCTTGATGATGCGGCTGTGGCTGTGGTTCCTGCTGTTGCTGAGACTGCTGCTGCTGATGCTGCCCATGAGACGACGAGTGGTGTGATGGTGTATAATACCACTGGTGTTGATCGAACAGGGCTTGGAAACTGTCCGGACCACCATAGGGTGATCCGTGAAAAGACGATCCGTCGGAGATTTCGATCGGATGGTTTGGAGTACCACTCGCCGGCATGACGGGGTCCGTATCCTCGTCCATATCATCCGCGTGATCCCCTGAAAAGTGGTCCTCTGGACCCAGTGGGTTAAAACCCACGGGCTCTGGTATGAATCCTACAGGGTTAAAGTGTCCCCGAAAAGCAGGTGTAGGGTCTCCATATGAATGATGAGATAGGGATCTCTGAAGAGGTACGTAGGACGGTTGAGGGTTATTTGGCTCATACGGATTAAGAGCAGGAGGTGTTGAAGTATGCGAAACCGACCGTCTGGCCGGCTCGTACTGGTTTCTTCGGTTTTCCCGAGGGTCGTCACTCTCGGTGTTGGATGGAGCTCGCCTTCGTGAAGGTCCAGCTTCATGATCGTTGGGGGCTGTAACTGGTCCCTTTCCTCGTCCTCGTCCCCGTGTCCGGAAAAATCTTGGAGGCATTTTGATATTCCTGTTAATAAAGCATAAGATAACAATAACAAAATATAAAATTTAAAGGACAAAACAAAAACCGAATAAGGTGGAATTTTGTCCCAGGTTATAAGTCTAGACTCGAAGGTTTAGATATGTGCAATTGTGTAACTGAGATTAAACAAAAAGGCTAGTGTTTAATTCACTCAGTGTTGGCTCTGATACCAACCTATCACACCCCGATTTCCACGTGTCACCGGTGGGCCCGGTGGGGGAGTATCGTGACGTGGTTGGCAACGTAATAGTCAAACAACACAATATAATAATGCACAGCGGAAGCAATTTAAAATAAGATACAACCGAATTTATTTATTGTAATCAAAGTCACAATATCCGGTGTTTATCCACAGTAGGATCGAAACAAAATAACATTTATGGTTCAACAGACTTCTGGCATCCTAAGCTTGCGAGACTTTTATTGATGCTTAGGAGACAATCCAGCCAAATTTCGTTTAGTACCTGCATTCAGTCTTCTTGGGAAAATACGTCAATTTACACTGGTAAATACATTCAACTGACTCATTTTGGAAAATGATTGAAAATTGGTTTGGATGCACGTGGCATAAATCATTTTATTTAACTTGGGAGAATTATTTAATATTATAATCTTGTGAACGAATTACATGTTACTTATGCGTTCAGTAGCCCGAATCAAATCCGGGTTAAAGATCAATAGACACACCACTTTAAGTGAGTTATACACGGGAGTACGCCTACACCCCGTGCTCAGGTCGTGGCCATCTCGTAAGATGATGCCAGGGATATCCGGGACATGGTCATTAACCCCCCAAAGGCTGTAAAGTAAACAAGACTGTTTAAACGAGCCGATCAAATTGTTCAACTACCCACTAAGCGTGGAGATTTGATGCCCGATCAAGCGGTACGCTATGCACCGTAACCCAAGCCCGTATAGGGAAAATAAGTTAAAAGTATTTACCTGATGCAAGTATAAATCACAATAAGCAGAATGCACGTAGCTTTTACTGTTTCTCCTAATCTGGAACGAAGGTTTAATATAACCTATTAGAATTCTAACGGGTCTTTTATTAAGCTTAAGCTTAGACCGGCTAGTTTCGGGATACGGTTCGTACGCACGATTAAGCGAAGACCGGATAGAATGTGATTCAGACCCGACAAGTTTGAAGACTTGTTTAATATGGGTTTATTATTCACATTCTGGATTTTGAGATAAAACCGTTAAGGTTTGACCCGTTTCGGCTAATTTATGTAAACTTGTTACATAAACCGAACCGTACGCGTAATAAGCGTGACGGGTAGTCATGAGAGCTATATACAGGTTTCCTAAGTTAATTATGTCTCAAATATGTTGTGACATCAGTAAGGTGTCTTTCGTTATGCCCGAAATATGTTTAGACGCAAACTATGCCCCGTAGGGGTAGTTTGGTCATTTTAAAGGTTGTAAAAGAGTTTAGATGTTTAACTGAGTTATTGGCCTGATGTAAACAGCAAACATACTCCATTTTCTAAGTTATATCAGTAGGTTAAAGCATGTATGTGAAATTTATCATTTTTAACCAAACTAGGCCCCGTAGGGGTATTTTGGTAATTTCACATAAGCCGAAAAGCTCAAAACTGAAGTCTGAGTTTATCGACCTTTGCTTACTGTTAAAATGTTATAATTTGCCTCTTATATCAGTAGGCATCAACCCGGGTATGTCCAATATGATTTTAAAACATACTATGCGCTAAAAACACTAAATAAGGCGATTAAAGGCCATTACCGGGTTCGATACTTAAATCCGATATTTTTATATTTCCAGAAGGCTTAAAATAATTTATTTATCATAACTAATCAGTGGCAAAAGGTTTGGGGTCGTTTAGATAGGTAAAACTCATTTTATGGCCCGTAAGGGCAAAACCGACAATTACCGAATTAAGCCTACGACTATGAGTTATGCTCAGCCTAAAATTAATTAAAAATCTTTAAAAATCCTTAAATAATATATTACATCAGTGGGTAAAATATTTGATACCAAAAAGTATGTTTAACTAGGCTATACGCTAATTACGCCATTTTATTAACATAATGCATTAGTTTAGCGATAATGAGCATAACTCTTAATCTACAAGTCAAACTGATGTCAAACTTTGCATGCAAGTCTATATATCAGTAACAAAGGTTTCTACACTTTTACATTTTTATAAATCACGTTTTAAGGTAATAAGGGCATAACGGTCAACATATGAGCAATTAACGGAAACATGCATATTAATTGGATAACTAATGAACCGAGGTGTATAATCACAGAGGGTTGTTCTAACATGTAACCTAGTCCAATTAAAGCTCTAAGGCATTTCTAAAATATGCCTAAACGGGTCAGAACTGAAAGTCAAAGTGAAAGTCAAACTATGTGACTTTCGGTTCCGAACCGGGTCTAAACAGGAAATAGTCGGGTTGAACAGGTTTGGACATGTTCTTACACTAATTACTAAGTTATAACAATGATCAAACAGGTTATATATGTTCTAGATAGCTAATTATGCATAAATGACATTTTAAGCATCATGTTGACTTTTTAAATGAAAGTTTGACCCGACATTTGACCTGGTTAGGATGGTGATCAGGGGAAACCCTTTTGGGGTTTTATTACCCACATAAATACCAACTCATAACTACTTTTAATTCGAGATATGACTGAGCCATTATTGACTAATCTCGAAGTCAAACCGTAATTACGACGGTTTGACTTTTAGCTAATTAACCTAGCTAAACTCAATTAGAGAAAAAGAAGAATACTTACTGAGGTCCTATGCACGAGATATGATCACTAGGAAGCAAGCTTGAGCTCCAGAATCAATCCAATAATGCAGAGAAGGTGTGTGAAAGAATGTTGCACTTGAAGGCCTTTATATAGTGGTTCCACACACCACATTTGATTGACAAACAAGTCTATGAGTGCCCACAATCGATTAACAGGTGTCCTAGGAGCTTAGGGGATGTTTTAGGGGCCAGGAGAAGTGGAAAAACGGGTAAAGGTCGCGCATAATAGGCCATAGGGAACAGCAGCCATTTTTCACGGTTCTGGGCACCCCTCGCGTGGCGCGAGGGGTCCCTCGCGTGGCGCGAGCGACAGGCAGATCAGCAACTTGTTTGTTGTTTGCGATTCAGTCCTTGGCTCTTCAAAACCCGAATAGGTGCTGATTTCTTGCATGGTAAACCTTCACAATTGATCTATTAAGGCCTTAAAACATATACCCACTTTGCCAAGTCCCCGGGTAACTTTATTTTCACCCGAAAAGTCCTAACTTCCAACGTTTTCGCTTTAACGCTTCGTACACGAATTTGATCATAACTTTCTCATACGTTAACGAAACTTTATGAAATTTTTATGGTGCATTCTCATGAGCATAATTAATATTTACAAAGCTTCGGGTTAATCAAAAGGTCACTCAGAGGTATAAATTAAACATGTTGAGACATTTGGTCCCTGTAGTTTGAAATCACTCACTTTTAGCTTCGTATGATCCATGATTTATTCGTTTGAAGGTATGAGCATCGTGTAGGGTTAACATACAACATATTTATTCACAGTTGACACTTAGAATACGTATATTTACATACTTTCCACGTTTGTCAACTTTAGTCCTTCCATAATATTTCTTTCACACGTTCAAACTTTATGACACGTGTCAACATATTATAGGACGTGAATTTCCGAGGTGTTACATCCTCACCCCCTTAAAATAAATCTCGACCCGAGATTTACTGAAATAAGTAAGGGTACTTTTCTTTCATCGTGGATTCAACCTCCCACGTGTATTCGGGACCTCTACGGGCATCCCATTTGACCTTTACAAAAGGTATATGCTTCCTTCGAAGTTTCCTTACCTGTCGATCTTCAATCGACAAAGGTTTTTCAACAAATTTTAAGCTCGCGTCTATATGCACATCTGTATGTGGCATGACATGTGATTCGTCAGCGGAACACTTCTTTAGATTGCAGATGTGGAACATATTGTGAATTCCACTGAGCTCTTCTGGTAAGTTCAACTTATAGGCAACTGACCCAACACGTTCGATAACCTCGAAAGGTCCTATGTATCTCGGGCTTAGCTTGCCTTTCTTACCAAATCGCATCACCCCTTTCCAGGGTGACACTTTAAGTAGGACTTTTTCACCCACTTCGAAATGAAAATCCTTACGATTTGGATCAGCGTAACTCTTCTGCCTATTCCGGGCAGCTTGGAGATTGTTGCGAATCTGGACAATCTTGTCCGTTGTTTCGAACACGATCTCTGGTCCTGATAACTGGACTTCTCCAACTTCCGCCCAACAAACAGGCGATCTACACTTTCTACCGTATAATGCCTCAAAAGGCGCAGCCTTTATGCTGGTATGGTAGCTATTGTTGTAGGAGAATTCGATCAATGGTAGGTTCTTATCCCAGCTACCTCCCAAATCGATCGCACATGCGTGTAGCATGTCTTCCAACGTTTGAATAGTACGCTCACTCTGACCGTCGGTCTGAGGATGGTAAGCCGTACTAAAGTTCAAACGTGTGCCCAAAGATTGTTGGAAACTCTTCCAAAAGTGTGACGTGTACCTAGTATCCCGGTCAGAGATAATAGCTACAGGTATGCCGTGTAGGGCTACAATCTTATCAACGTATAACTGGGCTAACATATCGGAGCTATAAGTCTCCTTGATGGGTAAGAAATGAGCTGACTTAGTCAGTCGGTCAACTATAACCCATATCGTATCATTTCCTTTCCTTGTCTTGGGTAACTTGGTAATAAAATCCATAGTTACCATTTCCCACTTCCACGTAGGAAGTTCAGGCTGTTGTAGCAAACCTGACGGTTTCTGATGCTCGGCTTTGACTTGTGCACATGTCAAGCATTTTGCTACATGGGCGGCTACAGACTTTTTCAAGCCGATCCACCAATAATTTGCCTTTAAATCCTGGTACATCTTATCAGCTCCAGGATGAACGGAGTATTTGGAACTGTGGGCTTCTTGGAGGATTACATCACGAAGTCCTCCAAAAATTGGAACCCATATCCGTCCATTTAATCGCAGGATTCCGTCCTTGCTAAGAGTTAACTGCTCCTCAGTTACTCCTAACTTTTCATTAGGATAGTTAGCTTCCAACACAGCTTCCTTCTGTGCAGCTAACACCCTTTCTATCAAACTGTTCTTTATCTCCATACGCTTGGCGTTAATTCGAATGGGTTTAACCCTTTCCTTTCTGCTCAAGGCGTCAGCGACTACATTCGCTTTGCCGGGATGGTATTTGATTTCACAATCATAATCATTTAAAGTTTCCATCCAACGGCGTTGCCTCATGTTTAATTCTTTCTGATTAAACAGATGTTGGAGGCTCTTGTGATCAGAATAAATCACACATTTGATACCATAAAGATAGTGCCTCCAAAGCTTCAGTGCGAATACAACGGCACCCAACTCCAAGTCATGGGTGGTGTAATTCTTTTCATGCACTTTCAGTTGTCTTGATGCGTAGGCAATCACTTTGCCTTTCTGCATAAGCACACACCCCATGCCAGTGTGCGAAGCATCACAATAAACCACAAAGTCTTCAATTCCATCTGGCAGTGTCAGTACCGGGGCGTTGCTCAACTTCTGCTTCAGAATATCAAAGGATTCTTGCTGCTTAGGGCCCCAAACAAACTTAACCTTTTTCTTAGTTAAGGAGGTTAGGGGTGCAGCAATCCTTGAAAAATTTTCGATGAAACGCCTGTAATATCCTGCCAATCCCAGGAAGCTACGAATCTCCGTAGGCATCTTTGGCTCTTGCCAATTCATAACAGCTTCAACTTTAGCGGGATCCACCTGGATACCACGCTCACTAACCACGTGTCCAAGGAATTGGACTTCTCGTAGCCAAAATTCACACTTAGAGAATTTGGCGTAGAGCTTCTCCTGACGTAGAAGTTTGAGAATACAACGAAGGTGTTTCTCGTGGTCAGCTTGATTCTTAGAATAAATAAGGATGTCATCGATGAAGACGATAACAAATTTATCTAAGTAAGGCTTGCAGACGCGATTCATGAGATCCATGAACGCGGCTGGTGCATTGGTGAGCCCAAAAGGCATCACTAGGAACTCGTAGTGACCGTAACGAGTCCTGAATGCAGTCTTGTGAACGTCTTCATCCTTAACCTTCAACTGATGGTAGCCTGACCTCAAATCAATCTTCGAGAAGTAACTTGCCCCATGAAGCTGATCGAACAAATCGTCGATCCTGGGCAATGGATATCTATTCTTGATCGTGACTTTATTGAGCTCACGATAGTCGATGCACAGACGCATCGACCCATCCTTCTTCTTGACAAACAAGATTGGCGCTCCCCAAGGAGATGAACTAGGTCTAATGAAACCTTTAGCCAGCAATTCATCTAGCTGCGTCCGCAACTCCTTCATTTCTGTGGGTGCCAATCTGTATGGTGCTTTAGCAACTGGTGCCGCTCCGGGGATGATATCGATCCTGAACTCGACTTGTCTATCTGGTGGTAGGCCAGGTAGATCTTCAGGAAACACTTCTGGGTATTCAGAAATGACAGGGATGTCTTCTAACTTTGGTTTAGGTTCCTCCATAATCACTTGCGCCATGTAAATGACACATCCCTTCTTCAAACACTTGGAAGCCTTGAGCATAGTCACCTGCTCAGGCAGCCCATACTGGGTATCTCCCCGAATGGTAAGTGATTCACCAGACGGAGTTTTTATTACCACATGTTTCTGGTTGCAGACAATTTGGGCCTGGTTATGAGATAACCAGTCCATTCCCAGAACCATGTCAAAACCAGCTAATTTAAACGGAAGTAGAGACAGAGGAAAAGAATGGTTCTTAATGGATATAGCACATCCATCTAACACAGTAGAGACGGTTTCTATGGTACCATCTGCTAACTCTACCTCATAGTTTACGCTTAGGGTTTTGACAGGTAAATTCAACAATTTACAAAACTTATGATCTACGAAAGACTTATCTGCGCCTGAATCAAAAAGTACTCTTGCAAAGACATCATTTACAAGGAAAGTACCTGTTATGACATTATCGTCCTGCACAGCCTCTTTCGCGTCCATCCTGAAGACTCTGGCATTAGTCTTCTTAGTCTCCTCAGGCTTCTTGTTGTATTTTGGGCAGTTGGTCTTGATGTGCCCCTTCTCATTGCAACGGTAGAACGTTGCGTCTTTTATCTTTTTGCAATCCAGGGTTTTATGGTCCGTGGACTTGCAAATTCCACAAGCAAAGGATTTTGACTGAGTCTGAGAGCTCGACTCTAGCCTGCACTTTCCATAGTGATGCTTCTTGCAAGTTTTACACCTGGGCTTCTCATCAGACTTATGCCCATCCTTCCTCGATTCAGATCCCTTCTTGTTATCACCGTTCCCACGGTGTTTCTTATTCGACCTTCGCGAACCATCATCTTCACGCTTCCTCTTCTCGGCCTCCTTATTCCTCTGCTATCTCTGTCGGACCGCATCCAGAGTGAGGGATAAGGAAATGTCAGTTAAAGACCTGAAGGTAGCTGGCCGGGAAGCTTTTACGCTTGCCTTGATCTCGGGTTCTAAACCACCAATAAAGCGGGCGATTCTTTTTGGCTCCGGGGTTACCAGGTAGGGAACCAACCGGGACAGCGTATTGAAGCTTGTCAGGTAAGCTTGGCAGTCGAGGTTCTTCATTACCAACGATAGAAAGTCAGATTCTATCTTCTCCACCTCATGTTGAGGGCAGAAATTATCCTTGATCAGGGCAATGAATTGATCCCACGACATGCTATACAACGGGATCTTTCCGGAGGCCTCCATCAGAGATCTCCACCATGCCAATGCTTCACCCTTGAAGGACTGTGACACAAACTTAACTATATCCCTTTCAGCGCACCCGCTGATATCCACTACCGTGTCCATTTCGTCCAGCCAAGTCATACAGTCGACGGCCCCCTTTTCCCCAGTAAAATCCCCGGGTTTACAAGATACGAAGTACTTATAAGTGCAACCCTTGTTACGGGGTCCTTGATGCAGTACCAATTGCTGAGATGGGACACTTTGACGGTTGGTGGACTGACGGTCATCACCATCTTTCTTGGGTCCATCCTTTTTGGGAGGAGGCTTGTTATGAGCCTCAGAATGTGTCCTGGGCTTTGAATGTGATGCAGAGTGGGTCCTAGTTCGAGTACCACTGTATTCCTCATACTGTCTATCCAAAGCCTGAGTAACAACGCCGTCTATGATTGCTCTTAAATCGGCACCCGTTAACGTAATCTGGGCGTTCTCATTTGGCTCCACTGGATGGCTATTGACTTCATTTGAGTTAGCCATTTGTATTGATCTGTTGCAGAAAATAAGGTCAATATTTTATTTGGGATTTTATTAAGGAATTACCCCTTAGGGTAATTCGTTAACCATGGTAAACAGAGACCATAATTGGTTAACTTATTAATCGTATTAATTTAGGATTTTAATTAAAATTTATCCTAAACATAAACAATAACAATATATATTAGCACACAAGGCTTGGTCACATGGACAATTTAAATTATAATCTATGATTTCAGAGAATCAAGACTTTTAAGGTTTGAACCTAGTTCATTACCCTTATCGGACAGGGAGTCATAGCTACCTCTGTCTTTTGGCTCATATAAAAGTGAGCGGGGCTCGTAGGCATCATATTACCAAGTATGGTAAAATATGATCATCTTAATTGATGATCTTAACCCATGATTCAGAGATCATATAACTGGGTTTGGAATCTTCTAAAGAATCCTTATACATATATAAATGACATGTGATTTTAACGAATCACTTCTGCCAGGAGTGTTAACATGTTTTAAGATGTTAACAGGGATTTGAATCTTTTAAACAGGTCTTACCATTTTGGCCCGGTCTTATATTTTGACACGAGGCTAGGTTTCACACTTTAAGATCCTCAATTAAATAATTACATAGGCAGATTAATTTAAAAGGAATGATTTTAATTTATTTATTTCATTTGTAAATATTTATGCACAGAATGGCAAACATGAAATTTATAAAAAACAACATTCCATTAATTATTCAAAGCATTACACACTTGCCCTAAACGGGTCTTTCAAATTACTAACTTACCCACGCAGGGGTTAATTAACACACATGCCCACGCAGGGGCTAAATATCACACATGTCCACGTAGGGACTACATAATATAATAGTCCACGCAGGGACTCACGCTAACAATACACCCACGTAGGGGTTCAAACAAACAAGCATGCCCACGCAGGGGCTCAAAGCAACATACCAAATACACCCACACAGGGGCTCAACAGTAAATACAGGAGAAAATAAGTGTGGAAGGATTCAACGATCCTTCTTGTTCTTCCCCTTGATCAATCCCACTAATCCCTGGAAGAATGTTTGCCTCTCCCGGCGGTCCTCGTGAACTACCCGTTCAACTTGATTTAACCTTTGCAGGAGTTCTTCATGTTCGGGTGGTGAGAATCTAGGTGGCTGCGATTGATTCCGGATGATGGGTCTAGGAGGTATCGCTTATCCCTGAGTCGGGTAATTCACCCCCCATGGATCCCCATAGGGTCCTTGGGTGTTGTAGTTTGCTGCTAACATGTACGGATCAGCCTCCGCGTACCCATAGTCGTGATGCGTTGGGGGTTCAAACGGGTTGTAACCCATGCCACTCGTATATGCCGGGATTGGGTTATCAAATCCCATCGGCGGTGGTTGTAGTACAGCAGGGTTGGAGGGTCCCCCAAATTGCGGGTCCTCCTGGTGCGGTGGGTAGTGACTAGCACTTGACTGCCGTGGGGAACTGAAATTGAAGCCCCCCGGTCGTACCGACATGCGGGCACCGGTTCTTCTACGCCTTGGCGGTTGAGGAGGTGCCGGTTGAACTGGTGGCGTAACTGCCACAAACCGGTGATCCTCGGATGAATCTTGATGATGCGGCTGTGGCTGTGGTTCCTGCTGTTGCTGAGACTGCTGCTGCTGATGCTGCCCATGAGACGACGAGTGGTGTGATGGTGTATAATACCACTGGTGTTGATCGAACAGGGCTTGGAAACTGTCCGGACCACCATAGGGTGATCCGTGAAAAGACGATCCGTCGGAGATTTCGATCGGATGGTTTGGAGTACCACTCGCCGGCATGACGGGGTCCGTATCCTCGTCCATATCATCCGCGTGATCCCCTGAAAAGTGGTCCTCTGGACCCAGTGGGTTAAAACCCACGGGCTCTGGTATGAATCCTACAGGGTTAAACTGTCCCCGAAAAGCAGGTGTAGGGTCTCCATATGAATGATGAGATAGGGATCTCTGAAGAGGTACGTAGGACGGTTGAGGGTTATTTGGCTCATACGGATTAAGAGCAGGAGGTGTTGAAGTATGCGAAACCGACCGTCTGGCCGGCTCGTACTGGTTTCTTCGGTTTTCCCGAGGGTCGTCACTCTCGGTGTTGGATGGAGCTCGCCTTCGTGAAGGTCCAGCTTCATGATCGTTGGGGGCTGTAACCGGTCCCTTTCCTCGTCCTCGTCCCCGTGTCCGGAAAAATCTTGGAGGCATTTTGATATTCCTGTTAATAAAGCATAAGATAACAATAACAAAATATAAAATTTAAAGGACAAAACAAAAACCGAATAAGGTGGAATTTTGTCCTAGGTTATAAGTCTAGACTCGAAGGTTTAGATATGTGCAATTGTGTAACTGAGATTAAACAAAAAGGCTAGTGTTTAATTCACTCAGTGTTGGCTCTGATACCAACCTATCACACCCCGATTTCCACGTGTCACCGGTGGGCCCGGTGGGGGAGTATCGTGACGTGGTTGGCAATGTAATAGTCAAACAACACAATATAATAATGCACAGCGGAAGCAATTTAAAATAAGATACAACCGAATTTATTTATTGTAATCAAAGTCACAATATCCGGTGTTTATCCACAGTAGGATCGAAACAAAATAACATTTATGGTTCAACAGACTTCTGGCATCCTAAGCTTGCGAGACTTTTATTGATGCTTAGGAGACAATCCAGCCAAATTTCATTTAGTACCCGCATTCAGTCTTCTTGGGAAAATACGTCAATTTACACTGGTAAATACATTCAACTGACTCATTTTGGAAAATGATTGAAAATTGGTTTGGATGCACGTGGCATAAATCATTTTATTTAACTTGGGAGAATTATTTAATATTATAATCTTGTGAACGAATTACATGTTACTTATGCGTTCAGTAGCCCGAATCAAATCCGGGTTAAAGATCAATAGACACACCACTTTAAGTGAGTTATACACGGGAGTACGCCTACACCCCGTGCTCAGGTCGTGGCCATCTCGTAAGATGATGCCAGGGATATCCGGGACATGGTCATTAACCCCCCAAAGGCTGTAAAGTAAACAAGACTGTTTAAACGAGCCGATCAAATTGTTCAACTACCCACTAAGCGTGGAGATTTGATGCCCGATCAAGCGGTACGCTATGCACCGTAACCCAAGCCCGTATAGGGAAAATAAGTTAAAAGTATTTACCTGATGCAAGTATAAATCACAATAAGCAGAATGCACGTAGCTTTTACTGTTTCTCCTAATCTGGAACGAAGGTTTAATATAACCTATTAGAATTCTAACGGGTCTTTTATTAAGCTTAAGCTTAGACCGGCTAGTTTCGGGATACGGTTCGTACGCACGATTAAGCGAAGACCGGATAGAATGTGATTCAGACCCGACAAGTTTGAAGACTTGTTTAATATGGGTTTATTATTCACATTCTGGATTTTGAGATAAAACCGTTAAGGTTTGACCCGTTTCGGCTAATTTATGTAAACTTGTTACATAAACCGAACCGTACGCGTAATAAGCGTGACGGGTAGTCATGAGAGCTATATACAGGTTTCCTAAGTTAATTATGTCTCAAATATGTTGTGACATCAGTAAGGTGTCTTTCGTTATGCCCGAAATATGTTTAGACGCAAACTATGCCCCGTAGGGGTAGTTTGGTCATTTTAAAGGTTGTAAAAGAGTTTAGATGTTTAACTGAGTTATTGGCCTGATGTAAACAGCAAACATACTCCATTTTCTAAGTTATATCAGTAGGTTAAAGCATGTATGTGAAATTTATCATTTTTAACCAAACTAGGCCCCGTAGGGGTATTTTGGTAATTTCACATAAGCCGAAAAGCTCAAAACTGAAGTCTGAGTTTATCGACCTTTGCTTACTGTTAAAATGTTATAATTTGCCTCTTATATCAGTAGGCATCAACCCGGGTATGTCCAATATGATTTTAAAACATACTATGCGCTAAAAACACTAAATAAGGCGATTAAAGGCCATTACCGGGTTCGATACTTAAATCCGATATTTTTATATTTCCAGAAGGCTTAAAATAATTTATTTATCATAACTAATCAGTGGCAAAAGGTTTGGGGTCGTTTAGATAGGTAAAACTCATTTTATGGCCCGTAAGGGCAAAACCGACAATTACCGAATTAAGCCTACGACTATGAGTTATGCTCAGCCTAAAATTAATTAAAAATCTTTAAAAATCCTTAAATAATATATTACATCAGTGGGTAAAATATTTGATACCAAAAAGTATGTTTAACTAGGCTATACGCTAATTACGCCATTTTATTAACATAAAGCATTAGTTTAGCGATAATGAGCATAACTCTTAATCTACAAGTCAAACTGATGTCAAACTTTTCATGCAAGTCTATATATCAGTAACAAAGGTTTCTACACTTTTACATTTTTATAAATCACGTTTTAAGGTAATAAGGGCATAACGGTCAACATATGAGCAATTAACGGAAACATGCATATTAATTGGATAACTAATGAACCGAGGTGTATAATCACAGAGGGTTGTTCTAACATGTAACCTAGTCCAATTAAAGCTCTAAGGCATTTCTAAAATATGCCTAAACGGGTCAGAACTGAAAGTCAAAGTGAAAGTCAAACTATGTGACTTTCGGTTCCGAACCGGGTCTAAACAGGAAATAGTCGGGTTGAACAGGTTTGGACATGTTCTTACACTAATTACTAAGTTATAACAATGATCAAACAGGTTATATATGTTCTAGATAGCTAATTATGCATAAATGACATTTTAAGCATCATGTTGACTTTTTAAATGAAAGTTTGACCCGACATTTGACCTGGTTAGGATGGTGATCAGGGGAAACCCTTTTGGGGTTTTATTACCCACATAAATACCAACTCATAACTACTTTTAATTCGAGATATGACTGAGCCATTATTGACTAATCTCGAAGTCAAACCGTAATTACGACGGTTTGACTTTTAGCTAATTAACCTAGCTAAACTCAATTAGAGAAGAAGAAGAATACTTACTGAGGTCCTATGCACGAGATATGATCACTAGGAAGCAAGCTTGAGCTCCAGAATCAATCCAATAATGCAGAGAAGGTGTGTGAAAGAATGTTGCACTTGAAGGCCTTTATATAGTGGTTCCACACACCACATTTGATTGACAAACAAGTCTATGAGTGCCCACAATCGATTAACAGGTGTCCTAGGAGCTTAGGGGATGTTTTAGGGGCCAGGAGAAGTGGAAAAACGGGTAAAGGTCACGCATAATAGGCCATAGGGAACAACAGCCATTTTTCACGGTTCTGGGCACCCCTCGCGTGGCGCGAGCGACAGGCAGATCAGCAACTTGTTTGTTGTTTGCGATTCAGTCCTTGGCTCTTCAAAACCCGAATAGGTGCTGATTTCTTGCATGGTAAACCTTCACAATTGATCTATTAAGGCCTTAAAACATATACCCACTTTGCCAAGTCCCCGGGTAACTTTATTTTCACCCGAAAAGTCCTAACTTCCAACGTTTTCGCTTTAACGCTTCGTACACGAATTTGATCATAACTTTCTCATACGTTAACGAAACTTTATGAAATTTTTATGGTGCATTCTCATGAGCATAATTAATATTTACAAAGCTTCGGGTTCGTCAAAAGATCACTCAGAGGTATAAATTAAACATGTTGACACATTTGGTCCCTGTAGTTTGAAATCACTCACTTTTAGCTTCG
Source organism: Helianthus tuberosus (assembly GCA_030545235.1). Classification (NCBI taxonomy): domain Eukaryota; kingdom Viridiplantae; phylum Streptophyta; class Magnoliopsida; order Asterales; family Asteraceae; genus Helianthus; species Helianthus tuberosus. The sequence goes on from CM060419.1 coordinate 184,958,301, forward strand.
TATGATCCATGATTTATTCGTTTGAAGGTATGAGCATCGTGTAGGGTTAACATACAACATATTTATTCACAGTTGACACTTAGAATACGTATATTTACATACTTTCCACGTTTGTCAACTTTAGTCCTTCCATAATATTTCTTTCACACGTTCAAACTTTATGACACGTGTCAACATATTATAGGACGTGAATTTCCGAGGTGTTACATCAAACCTGTTTGGCTCTGCTAGATTACATCAGGCTTGTGCTTGTTTACACCCCTACACATGCGAGTTATTATTGATAACTATTACTGTTATATTATAAGAATCGTATCATTGTATCAATTAATAACATACAAATAAAATCCAGATTTAAGTACATAAATCTATGAGTAATAAATATATGCAAATGAAAAAATCATGAAACTTTGGCAACTACTGATATTATTGTCAGCAAAGCAAATGTGAAAGCCAACAAAAATTAAAAAGAAACAAAAATAAATTTAGATTTACAGAACACAAACTTGAAACTAATTCATCCAATTACTTTGATTTTCTCCCCCACTTATATATTATACCATATTCATCAAGATTATCAATGATTATGTGTTATTCAAACCCTGCTTTACAGTATCTTGAGGAGAGCTAATCCTAGTCATACCCGAGATATTTAAAGACGAAATGAAACCCCGCCATAGATCAAGATTTCCAGAGAGACCAACCGTCCGATCCACCTACAACTGTCACCATTTACCAAAAAACCATTGTTAGAATGAAAAAAATAGCATAACATATAAACATATACAAATTAGATCCTTATATGATACCTTTTAGAGCAACGTAAGGTCACTCCTTGCTCGATCTTGCCCAGAAAAACCCTTTTTTGCGGGCGAAATTGTTGTCTGAGATGGACCGACTGCCTTTCGAACCAAAAGAGAAGTATCGCTTTAAGAAAGGCTTTACAACAGATGACTTCATACTCGAACTTGAGCCCATCTTAGGGCTAATCTTATGATGATAATGATGATGATCGAACATAATATCATCCTTGTTCTTAAATCTTGAAACGGCTTCAAATTCTTCTTAGATCCAGGATTTAGCAATGAAGGAGAGGTGGCTAGGGTTTAGTGAAAGAAAACGTAGATATGAATTTCTCTCTCTCTCTCTCTGCAGTTATAATGAAAGAAGGTGTCTTGGGAAGAGTAAATGAATTCAAAATTTGAAAGAGATTTGGCAGTTCAAATTCCCCCCCCCCCCATATCAATTATCTCTAAAATACACACATATATTAACATTTGAATTTGTTATTTATTACATCAGCAAAACCTACATGGCATGTCTAGATACTTGACACATATGCAAAGTTACATCATCCTCTAATCTCCCTTAATAGATAGTATAGATTTAATAGGGGAGGAGACAGAAAAGATATGAAAATATGAAAAAACCATTTTCCCAATATTTTTTAAGGATAGAAGGGGAGGGGGAAGGAGGGAAAAGGGAAGAAAATTTGTACGTATATTTATCTTTCCAAATCAGAGAGATTAGGAGAGAAAGTCTTATTAATTACTAAATTACCCTCATATCTAAGGTCACGATCAAGAATAGATACAATGATACGATTCTTATAACCAAGGGTTGGCTCCAACAGAGATGAAAGAATTGAGGACACAGCTAGACGAATTGCTAACCAAGGGTTTCATTAAACCTAGTTCGTCTCCTTGGGGAGCGCCAGTCCTGTTTGTCAAGAAGAAGGACGGATCGATGCGTCTGTGCATCGATTATCGTGAGCTTAATAAGGTCACGATCAAGAATATATATCCTTTGCCCAGGATCGACGATTTGTTCGATCAATTGCAAGTAGCAAGTTATTTCTCGAAGATTGATTTGAGGTTAGGCTACCATCAACTGAAGGTTAGAGATGAAGACGTGCACAAAACAACATTTAGGACTCGTTATGGTCATTACGAGTTCCTAGTGATGCCTTTTGGGCTCACTAATGCACCTGCCGCGTTCATGGATCTCATGAATCGCGTTTGCAAGCCGTACTTAGATAAATTCGTCATCGTTTTCATCGACGACATTCTTATCTATTCGAAGAATCAAGCTGACCATGAGAAACACCTTCGTTGTATTCTCAAACTCCTGCATCAGGAGAAGCTCTATGCCAAATTCTCCAAGTGTGAATTTTGGCTTCGTGAAGTCCAATTTCTTGGACATGTGGTTAGTGAGCGTGGTATCCAAGTGGATCCCGCTAAAGTTGAAGCTGTAATGAACTGGCAAGAGCCGAAGACGCCTACAGAGATTCGTAGCTTCCTGGGATTGGCAGGATATTACAGGCGTTTCATTGAAAAATTTTCAAGGATTGCTGCACCCCTAACTTCCTTGACTAAGAAGAAAGTGAAGTTTGTTTGGGGCCCTAAGCAGCAAGAGTCCTTTGATATTTTGAAGCAGAAATTGAGCAACGCTCCTGTGCTAACATTACCTGAAGGTACCGAGGAATTCGTAGTTTACTGCGATGCATCCCACACTGGCATGGGGTGCGTGCTTATGCAGAAAGGCAAAGTTATTGCATATGCATCACGACAGTTAAAGGTGCATGAAAAGAATTACACCACCCACGATTTGGAGTTGGGTGCCGTTGTATTCGCACTAAAACTGTGGAGGCATTATCTTTATGGAATCAAGTGTGTGATCTATTCCGATCACAAGAGCCTCCAGCACTTGTTTAATCAAAAAGAGTTAAACATGAGGCAACGCCGTTGGATGGAGACTTTGAATGATTATGATTGTGAAATCAAGTACCATCCCGGCAAAGCGAATGTAGTCGCTGATGCCTTGAGTCGAAAGGAAAGGATGAAACCCATCCGAATCAATGCCAAGCGCATGGAGATAAAGAATAATTTGATTGAAAGGTTGTTAGCTGCACAGAAGGAAGCTGTGTTGGAAGCTAACTATCCTAATGAAAAGTTAGGAGTAACTGAGGAGCAGTTAACTCTTAGCAAGGACGGAATTTTACGATTAAATGGACGAATATGGGTTCCAATTTATGGAGGACTTCGAGATGTCATCCTCCAGGAAGCCCATAGTTCCAAATACTCTGTTCATCCTGGAGCTGATAAGATGTACCAGGATCTAAAGGCAAATTATTGGTGGATAGGCTTGAAAAAGTCTGTAGCCACCTATGTAGCTAAATGCTTGACATGTGCGCAAGTCAAAGCCGAGCATCAAAAGCCGTCAGGCTTGCTACAACAGCCCGAACTTCCTACGTGGAAGTGGGAAATGGTAACTATGGATTTTATTACCAAGTTACCTAAGACAAGGAAAGGAAATGATACAATATGGGTTATAGTTGATAGACTGACTAAGTCAGCACATTTCTTACCCATCAAGGAGACTTATAGCTCCGACATGTTAGCCCAGTTGTACGTTGATAAGATTGTAGCCTTACACGGCATACCTGTGTCTATTATCTCTGACCGAGATACTAGATACACGTCACATTTTTGGAAGAGTTTCCAACAATCTTTGGGCACACGCTTGAATTTTAGTACTGCTTATCATCCTCAGACTGACGGTCAGAGTGAGCGTACTATTCAAACGTTGGAAGACATGCTACGTGCATGTGCGATCGATTTGGGTGGTAGTTGGGATAAAAACCTACCATTAATCGAATTCTCCTACAACAATAACTACCATACCAACATTAAGGCTGCACCCTTCGAGGTGTAGATCGCCCGTTTGTTGGGCGGAAATTGGAGATGTCCAATTATCAGGACCAGAGATAGTGTTCGAGACGACGGACAAGATTTTCCAGATTCGTGACCGTCTCAAAGCTGCCCGTGATAGGTAGAAGAGCTACGCAAATCCGAAGCGTAAAGCTTTTCACTTCGAAGTAGGTGATAAAGTGTTGCTTAAAGTGTCACCCTGGAAGGGGGTGATGCGATTTGGTAAGAAAGGCAAGCTAAGCCCGAGATATATAGGACCTTTCGAGGTTATCGAACGTGTCGGGTCAGTTGCCTATAAGTTAAACTTACCGGAAGAGCTCAGTGGAATTCACAATGTGTTCCACATCTGCAATCTGAAAAAGTGTTTCGCTGACGAATCACTGGTTATACCACATACATATGTGCATATAGATGAGAGCTTAAAATTTGTGGAAAAACCTTTGTCGATTGAAGATCGACAGGTTAAGAAGCTTCGTAGGAAGCATGTACCTATTGTAAAGGTCAAATGGGATGCCCGTAGAGGTCCCGAATATACGTGGGAGGTTGAATCCACGATGAAAGAAAAGTACCCTTATTTGTTTCAGTAAATCTCGGGTCGAGATTTATTTTAAGGGGGTGAGGATGTAACACCTCGAAAATTCACGTCCTATAATGTGTAGACACGTGTCATATGTTTGAACGTGTGAAAGAATGATATAAAAGGACTAAAGTTGACAAACATGGAAAGTATGTGAATATACGGTTCTAAATGTTAACAGTGAATAAATATACTTCATAATAACCCTACACGATGTTTATAACATCAAACGAATAAATCATGGATCATACGAAGCTAAAAGTGAGAGATTACAAACTACAGGGGTTAAATGTGTCAACATGTTTAAGTTATACCTCTGAGTGATCTTTTGACAAACTCGAAGCTTTGTAACTGTTAATTATGCTCACTAGAATGCACGATATAAATTTCATAAAGTTTCGTAATCGTATGAGAAAGTTATGATCAAATTCGTGTGCGAGGGGTTAAAGCGTTAACGTTGAAAGTTATGACTTTTCGGGTTAACCGGAAGTGTCCAGGGACTTGGCAAAGTGGGTATAAGTCCTAAAGCCCTTGTGGGTAAATATGAAGGGGTCAAAATGCAAAGAATAAACTTAGTTGACCTTTCGTGAAGCCAAGGGACAAGTTGCAAAAACAAAAAAATGAAAAATCTGAATTTAAGGCCCATGCGGCCCGCGTAAAGATCGATTAAAACTCAGGCGGGCCTCGTCAGACTTACAGTAACAGAAAATGAAGACAGCAGCCTATAAACGCGCTCAATCGACCCTTATAAGATATTTGCACATTGTGGGCGACCCCTAAACAGTCCTAGACACTTAGGGACACTTGTTGGTGATTTGTGGTCAATGGTAGACTTGTGTGTCAACAAGTTATGGTGATTTGATCACTATATAAAGCCATGAAGTTGCAACATTGTTCTTCACACCTTCCTTCAGCTTTCTGATCATTCCTGGAGCTCAAACCTTCTCTCAAGTGATCACCAATCAAGCTTAGGACTTCAGTAAGTTTGCTAATCCTTTCTAAATTAAGTTTTAGCTTAAAAGTCAAACCGTCGTAATTAAGGGTTGACTTTAAGATTAATCACTAATGGTCCAGTGATTAGTCGAATCAAAAGTACCTTTAAGTAGGTAATTATGTGGGTAATAAAACCTTAAAAGGGTTTCCCCTGATTCCCACTCTAACTAGGTCAAATGTCGGGTCAAACTTGTAATTAAAAAGTCAACAGGAAGTTTAAATTACAATTTATGCATGATTAGCAATGTAGAACACATATAACCTGTTTGATCATTAATATAACTTGGTAATTAGTGTAAGGACATGTCTAAACATGTTCAACCCGACAATTTCCTGTTTAGACCCGGTTCGGAACCGAAAGTCGCATAGTTTGACTTATACTTTGACTTTCAGTTCTGACCCGTTATGGTATGTTTTAGAAATGCCTTACAGCTTTAATTGGACCAGGTTACATGCTAGTATAACCCTCTGTGATTATACACCTCGGATCATTAGTTATCCAATTAATATGCATGATTCCGTTAATTGCTCATATGTTGACCGTTATGCCCTTTTCAACCTAAAACGTGATTTTTTGGAAATGTAAAAGAGTAGAAACCTTAATTACTGATATATAAACTTACATACAAAATTTGACATCAGTTTGAGGTGTAGATTAAGAGTTATGCTCGTTAGCGTAAAATTAAAGCTTTATGTTAATTAAACGGCGTATTTAGCGTATAGCCTACTTAAACATACTTTTTGATATCAAACTCTTTACCCACTGATATAATATATTATTTTGGGATTTTTAAAGATTTTTAATTAATTTTAGGCTGAGCATAACTTATAGTCGTAGGCTTAATCCGGTAATTGTCGGTTTTGCCCTTACGGGCTATAAAATAAGTTTTACATATCTAAACGACTCCAAACCTTTTGCTACTGATCACATATGATAAATGAATTATTTTAAGCCTTCTGGAAATATAAAAATATCAGATTTATGTATCAAACCCGAAAATGGCTTTTAATCGCCTTATTAAGCGTTTTAGCGCATAGTATGTACTAAGAATATTTTTAAACATACAAGGGTGATACCTACTAATATTTAAGGCAAATTATAATATTTTAACAGTAAGCAAAAGTGGTTAAACTCAGACTTCAGTTTTGAGCTTTTCGGCTTATGTGAAATTACCAAAATACCCCTACGGGGCATAGTTTGGTTATTTTTGATAAATTTCACATATATACCTTACCCCACTGTTATAACTCATTAATTTGAGTATGTTTGCTGATTACATCAGACCTGTAACTCAGTTAAACACTTAGACTCTTTTATAACCATGTAAATGACCAAACTACCCCTACGGGGCATAGTTTGTGTTTAAACTCGTTTCGGGCATAATAAATGATATCTTACTGATGTCACAACATATATGAAGCATATTAACTTAGAAAACCTGTAAATAGCTCTCATGAATACTCGTTACGCTTATTATGCGTTCGGTTCGGTTTATGTAACTAGTTTACATAAACTAGCCTAAACGGGTCAAACCTTATCGGTTTTATCTCAAAATCCAGAATGTGTATGAAATACCCATATTAAACAAGTCTCTGAACTTGTCGGGTCTAAATCACATTCTATCCGGTCTTCGCTTAATCGTGCGTACGAACCGTGTCTTTGAAACTAGCCGGTCTAAGCTTAAGCTTAATTAAAGACCCGTTAGGATTCTAATAGGTTATTATAAACCTTCGTTCCAGATTAGGAGGACCAGTAAAAGCTACGTGCATTTTGCTTATTGTGAATTATACTGTGCTCAGGTAAATACTTTTAACTTATTTTCCCTATACGGGCTTGGGTTACGGTATATAGCATACCGCTTGATCGGGCATCAAATCCTCCACCGTTGAGTGGGTAATTGAATAATTTGATCGGCTCGTTTAAACAGTCTTGTTACTTAAAGCCTTTGGGGGGGTTAATGACCATGTCCCGGATATCGTTGGCATCATTTTACGAAATGGCCATGACTTAAGCGCGGGGTGTAGGCGTACACCCGTCAGTGCACAAAAGAATATTGTGGTGTGTCTATTGATCTTTAACCCGGACAAGATCCGGGCTACTGAACGCACAAGGAACATGTAATTCGTTCACAAGATTATATATTTAAATAATTCTCCCAAGTTAAATAAAATGTTTATGCCACGTGCATCCAAACCAATTTTCAATCATTTTCCAAAATGAGTCAGTTGATTGTATTTACCAGTGTAAACTGACGTATTTTCCCAAAAAGATTAAATGCAGGTACTAAGCGAAATTGGCTGGGATTTCTCCTTAGCATCATTAGAAGTCTCGCAAGCTTAAGATGCCTGAAGTCTGTTGAACTATTGATTATATTTTGTTTCCGATCCATATGTGGATAAACATCCGAATATTGTGACATTTGACATTACAATATTTAATTCGGTTGTATTATATCTTTTAAATTGCTTCCGCTGTGCATATTAAATATTGTGTTGTTTGACTATTATGTTGCCAACCACGTCACGATAATCCCCCACCGGGCCCACCAGTGACACGTGGAAATCGGGGTGTGACAAGAACATGAAAACAAAATCACATATTTCCTTCCTTTTCCCTCTTAATTCATTTTTCTTCCCTTCCCCTTGTTAAATGAGACTCGGGAACACAGTGTTAATAACATAAGAAAACTAAGAATTATGGGTAAATTAATAAGAGGTATCTATTTAGACTTTTAATAATAAAAAAAAGCCTAAGACCATGCGTAGTGGTAAGGGTGAATAATGCCCCCATCCTTGGGCGTTTTCCGCCATGTGGCAGTACAGTCAGTAAGGGGCATTATTGGGCATTTTTCTAAAATGGGTGTAGTGGGGATGTGGGCATTATGTTAAAAGGGTGTACAGAATTAAATAAAAATAAAAACCCAAAGTTGATTAGAAGGTATTTTGTTGAAGTTCATACTTGTATTTTCTTCAGTAACTAAGGTAATATCGAGACTCAAGATAGATATATGTAGAAAACAATTAAACACACAACACTATGATATATGTAAATCATCAAAGAGATAAAACAAAAAGTTTACTATTTGGTTGTTTTCTATACTTTTTTAGGGAACTCAAACCAAACAAGAATCAAATAATCATACACCATTACTGATATATACTAAATTATATATGTTTTAGTCTCCCATTTTAGTCACGTTTTACGCGTTTTTTACTACAAATTCAATATTTAGGTACTTAATCGTGTACTTTTGGGTTTTCATGTCTTAAATGGCGTACCAAAGACAAAGTTGGAAAAACGAGGAGTTTTCAGGCATTTTGGATGAAAAATGAAGAATCTGCTGAAGATACAGATGCCACACCGCCGAGCGATCCATATGCACGACCTTGCAGACTTATGATTCCCGGAAGCACCGACAGTGCACAAGACAGTGCAGTTACATTCTCGGTTACGCCGACCACTGTTACTTGGAAGCACAACCAGTGCGACCAAGCGTGCACGCATTTTCTTGAAAATGCATGACCGTGCACTCGTAGTGCACGACCGTGCACACCTTTTGACTTTGTTGCCCTGGATGAAAAATGAAGAATCTGCTGAAGATACAGATGCCACACCGCCGAGCGATCCATATGCACGACCTTGCAGACTTATGATTCCCGGAAGCACCGACAGTGCAGTTACATTCTCGGTTACGCCGACCACTGTTACTTGGAAGCACAACCAGTGCGACCAAGCGTGCACGCATTTTCTTGAAAATGCATGACCGTGCACTCGTAGTGCACGACCGTGCACACCTTTTGACTTTGTTGCCCATCCACCAACGTGCTTAACCTATACCTTGTAGTGACGTCATGACTAGTCGTGAACAGTGCACGAGCGTGCGTTTTTTGTAAAGTTGTATAAAATAGAGCAGAAACATTCTAATCGGTAACTGGATATTTTTGCAACATTTTGGGCGATTTTGAGGCTCTAGAAACAGCCTGCTTTAGGTTGGATTCAAGCCTCGTATTTGCAAAGAAGCCTACTTATCATCCATTCCATCTAAGCCTTGCTTGCCTGTGGTTTAAATACTTGTTCTTTCCATGAATTTGGTTGTATTTCAAGCATTTATTGGATGTACTATGTATTATTATAGCCTTTGAGCAAAAACACTAAGTTACTTGTTTTATGAACAAACATTGGTATGTTGATCTTGTTTGTATGAAACTTTGGCACATTTCATGTTTAAATTTTGATGATCATATAGCAAACATGTTTCATTGATGTTGAATTCTTGATTATATTTGGTTATATTGGATGATTAATGAACTTTTAGTTGATATATGTTGAAAACTCCCTTAATTAAGCATTTATTAGTAAGCTATCAAGAGTACTTTCTTGCACGTAAGAGCCCTAACCGGTTAGATGGTGTTGTTACAAGTCCTTGACACGGTTCATGATATTTGTTTAGGGGTTTTGGTTGAAATCACTATCTTGGTAGATTTGTGTTCAAGGTTTGTAAAATGAAATAGTTTGTGATAAGATCTACTTTATGCTTATCTCAGTGGTTGTATTGTGTTATCGGTATTGCTTTCCTTGATTAAGTGAGGTTAGAAAACTCTTAATAGATGACTAACTTATATTTAGAAGATTTGCATGAAAATATATCAATGACATGCTAATGAATGATTTTAGGTGGCTAAAGTGTGTTTATCGCATTAGCTTTCCGAATGGTTGTCGTGTTAGGATTCCCGAAAAGGATACTAATTGTTTATATAGTTGGAAGATTGATGATGTGCCTTTGTGACATTTCCGACTTAGTTAACATGCTTAGGTTTTTTGTAAAACAAGATAATATATGTTTTTGTATTTGGAGTCTTTTGTGTTTTAAATATAGTTTTAGATTAATTTAGTTAAAAACTTCATTCGCCTATCTTTTATATATATATATATATATATATATATATATATATATATATATATATATATATATATATATATATATAGGGTAGGGATCCTAAGAGAAGTCCACCCTATTTGAGAAACTTGAGAAACAATCTGGACCACACATTTTCCCTAAGCAAAAAATGCAAAAAAAGGTGAAAAAAATGCAATTTTTTTTTTTTTTTGAAAAATCGCTGCTTTTTCTTTAAGGATTTAATTATTTATTTATTTTTTTTTAAAAAAAAATTTGGGATTTATACACATGTGTATATTGTTAATCTTTTAACTATACATATATGTATATTGTCAATTATACATATATGTATATACATGTTTAAAATTAAAAAAATATGTGTTATAAATCCTAAACCTTATACCATAAACACTAAAGCTAAATCTTAATGCTAAACCCAAAACCCTAAAGCTAAACCCTAATTCTAAACCCTAATGCTAAACCCTAAAGCTAAAACTAAACCCTAAAGCTAAACCCTTAATGCTAAACCTTAATGCAAACCCTAAAGATAAAGCTAAACCCAAAAGCTAAACCCTAATGCTAAACCCTAATGCTAAACCCTAAATACTATTACTAAACCCTAAAGCTAAACCCTAAACCATAAAGCTAAACCCTAAACCCTAATGCTAAACCTTAAATACTAATGCTAAACCCTAAATAACACTTATTTTTCAATTTTAAACATGTATATACATATATGTATAATTGACAATATACATATATGTATAAATCCAAAAAAAAAACTTTTTTTTTTAAAAATAAAAATAAAAAATTAAATCCTTAAAGAAAAAGCTGCGATTTTTCAAAAAAAAAAAAAAAAAAAAAAAAATTTTGCATTTTTTTTACATTTTTTTTTCATTTTTTTGCTTAGGGAAAATGTGTGGTCCAGAATGCTTCTCAAGTTTCTCAAATAGCCTACTACTTCTCACATGATCCTTATCCTATATATATATATATATATATATCTTTTTTCCTTTTAAATGAAAGTATATATAAATTATCTCCTTTAAAAGTTAGTGTATAGGCATTATGCCTAGTGTAGATGGATATGATCTGGTGATTCTGTTGGTGGTACGATGATACTCCAGTGGTCCGTCAGTGATTCAAATTTGCCGTTCATAAAAAAAGTTAGTGGAACTATAAATTTAGCCGGTAGGTGAGTAGGTCACACTGAAACTTATTCGGTTTTTTCCCTTTGGAACTTTATTATTAATCACGAGTGTGAGTGTGAGTGCCACAACCTTATCAATAAGTATAGAATGATCAATGGTCCCAACACATAACGTACACTTCTCAAGCAAAATCCATTATTTATTGATCGGACCTACCTACAAATAACGAATTCCCAACAAATCGTAAGAATCCATAAAATTGATGATGCCTTTATTGAACATAAACCACCATCCATACACCATTTTCACTTTCAAATCCCTATGCAAATCAAAACCTTAAATTCAAGATCGACTTCTATTGTAAATGCTTTCGTTGGAGGTGTGGTTGATCTATTAATTGTGAACGAGGGCATGAGATTGAGGATAACTAAAGAGTATATAGTTTACATATCTTCTTCTTATATTTTTTTTAATTGAAAACATATATCCATTTGTTTGGATAATCATAATCATGGTCACACGATTGTGCAATGGGCTGTGGAGGTGGCATATCTGTCGTCTATATGATATCATTTATTTAAGATCTTCTTAAATAAAAGAGTAAAAATGATCATTTTACATTGACTTGGTCTTTTTTTAACCATATGTTGCATTGCAATTTGACTAGACAACATGCCAACAGGGGATTAGATCCGTAATTTTTAAAATGAAACGACCAAAGGTGGTATGTTTCTAAATACTTAACTTATCTATTAAGTATTGAAAACTAACTTTAAGGTATTGTTATGCATGAATGAGAGGCGGAATGGAATGGGTCATTACGAGGGAATGAAGAAAAGTGTGTTTGGTTGGTTAAGGGAATGGAATCACCCATTCTATAACGCATTCCACCCCTCATGTTTTTTTTTCATTCCATCCCCTCTTGCACCCTTCATTAACAACACTACAACCCACCACCTTCGCCACCACTCACTACCACTACCACCACCACCGACGCCTATCGCCGTTGCCACCCACTCGCCACCGCCGCAACCAACCACCACCGCCGCCAACAACCACCACCACCGCCGCTACCAACCATCGCCGCCAACAACCACCGCCACCAACAACCACCGTCTTCGCCAACGCCACTCGCCGCCACCAACCACTACCACCGTCGCCGCCGCCACCAACCACTACCACCGTCGCCGCCGCCACCAACCACTACCACCGTCGCCGCCACCACCAACCACTGCCGCTACCAACCACCATCGACGGCCGCCGCCGCCACCCCCCGTCACCACCACCCATCATCGTCGCCGCCACCACCGATCGCTGTCACCACCTACAATCACTACCACCGACCACCACCACTCACCGCTGATTTTATTCCTTAATTTTCTTGCCTACCAAACAATGAAACAATACATGTTAATAACCATTCCCACATGGTAACCAAACGAGACATGTAATGGTAATGATCCAGTGCATTCCCTTGTCCATTCCATTACCTCGTCCATTTCATTTCCTCATCCATTCCATTACCCCATACCAAACAGACCCTAATAGTAAACTTTTATTGATATAAATATGGTCAACAACTTTTTAAGCAAAGTTTTTAGGGTAAATTACATTTTTCGTCCTTTATGTTTGTATCAGATTGTAGTGAATAACCTTTAACTTCAATAATTACAGTCATAATCATTTATTTGGATAACCCTAATAGTAAACTTTTATTGATATAAATCTGGTCAACAACTTTTTAAGCAAAGTTTTTAGGGTAAATTACATTTTTCGTCCTTTATGTTTGTATCAGATTGTAGTGAATAACCTTTAACTTCAATAATTACAGTCATAATCATTTATTTGGATAACTCATTATGCATTTCGTCCTTTGCACTAACCAGGTTAAAAATTAGAGCTAAATTTAGTCACATGAGGGTATTATGGCCATTTCAAGCTTTTATTTTGAAGTGTTTTTTAATAAATAAAACCAAAAGGTCAACAGATATATAATTAGTTAATTACTACACCTTATTGGCTTATTTCATCCTCACTAAACACTCTCTATCTCTAAAATAATATAACCGCTGCATAACCCCGCCACCACCGCCACCTGATACATCACCACCACCATCATCATCGAAGCTACACCACCACCTCTCTCTTTCTCTCTAAACTCATAACATCACAACCTTAAATCTGGTTGGATTTCATCAAACTCTAGCCCCAAATCTGGTGGATTTCGATTCCGGCGAAGAGAGAGAAGTGATTTCAGATGGTAGATCAGACGGTTGTTAAGACAAATCTGATGGTTCTTGGCTGGAAAAAAATGACGGCGGTCGTTGCCCATCAATTCAGCCGCCAACCACAAAACCCATTTTTCCATCTTTTCATATTCTTGTTTATAACACTTTTTTTTTCAAATCGACGGTGGTTGTTGACCGGAAAAAAAAACGAGAGGGGAGGTGAAAATAAAAGAAAATTCGGGTAGGCCATGGTGGTTCGGCTGTTAGCGGTGGTGGGGGGTTTTTGGTGGCTGGATCCGATGGTGGTGGGGTTGGATTCAGTGGTATTGGTGGTGGTTGAGAGAGAGATAGGGAAAGGAGAGGGGGTAAGATAACTGAGAGAAAGATTTAGGGTTTTATGTGTTATATGTAATTTATTACTTTTTTAAACAAATGAGTAAAATTACCGATCTATCCTCTTGTGCAAGTTACATGGCCAGACTTAACTCAAAATTTTAACCTACTTAGTGCTAAAAGACGAAATGTGTAATAAGTTTTCCAAATAAAGGATTGTGGCTGTAATTATTGAAGTTAAAGGTTATCTACTGCAATCCGATACAAACATAAAGGACGAAAAATGTAATTTACCCAAGCTTTTTATATTTCTAACTTGGCTACCAAGGTTTTACATAATGTTTTTTTTTTAATTTGGTCACCAAGGTTTTCCTTTTTCACTTTAAGCACATAACATTATTATCGGCATTAGTGTTATCGGAACTGGTATATCGGCGTCGGTGATACCGGAATTCGTTTTTATAATTTTCGTTCAGGTTAATTCGTTTTTATAATTTTCGTTAATGTAAAACACGACATTATGCACATCTACATATAGACTACAAACCTGTTTAAAAAATCAAGTTTAGAACATATTTCTTCATAATTTTTCAACAACTGAAATATTGCATTAAATATTTATAAAGTACAAATTACTTTTTTGATTTCTTTGATAAAGTAATTTGATTTATCATATAAAGACACAATGCATTACTAAAGTATGAGAATTTGTATCCAGATAACAGAACAAAAATTCTTGAATAGTACTTAATTCACAAATTATGATATTTCACAACCTTAAACATTTCTTAATTATTACAAAATATAACTTAAAGAGTTAACTTTCATTTTGCATCCTGTGATTTGGTCATTTTAACAAATTTGCCCCAATAGTTGAAAAATAGCCATTTTCCTCCCTGATTTTCTAACTTATCGTCATTTTGCTCCCCGCTTCTAACTCCATCCAAAAAATCCATTAACTAGAAGGGTATTTTGGTAATTTTATAGATAAAAGCAAGGGCATGTAAGTCTTTTCACCTAAAAAAACTTGTAACTTGTTTATTTACATATATATATAAGTAATTCTTTCCTGATCCCCCATCTTTCCAACCACTATTTCTATCGGCCAGCACCATCCACAACCATCCACCACCACCTGCTCACCACAACTACCGCGATTTTTAACTAAACGTCTTAATTGAGTTAGAGCCAGGGAGTAAACTACCGAAATACCCCTACTTTTAATTGAACATTTTAACTGAGTTAGAGCCAGGGAGCAAACTGGCGACAAACTCGAAAGATCGGGGAGGAAAATGGTTATTTTTAAACTATTGGAGCAAAACCGTTAAAATGACCAAACCAAAAGGAATAATTGTAACTTAAAATCAAACACCATATCTACATATGTTTAGAAACACAACACTCTTCAGTCTCACTCACTTTGCTTTCGGCTCCCAAAGATGCTTAAAACCACATAAAGAAAGCACTTCACAGTTCACCCCTATAATCTTTACCTTTTGCTTTATCAAAGCAACTTTCATTCAAACAAAAATAAACATTTTAAAAACCTCACGACGTCGTTTTTACCATTTATATGTTACCAGCCCAGATGCTTTTTTTCGACTTTGATCAAATGAAGCAATGGTACCAGATAACGGGCCCCGATGTGATTCCAATTCCCTCCAAACTTTCTCTTTTCTTGGAACAATCAACACTCACTTTTCACCCACTCACTCTCAATCCCACACAAGAACAACAGCTTTTTTGTTTTATTTCTTTGTTTTTTCCATAATAATAAACCCCACGAGAAAAAGATTCAATCTTGTTTCACTTTTTTATTTTTTATTTATTGCAGTCTTTTGTTGATTACAATGGGTTTTCAACCAGTCTTCCATCTGGGTTTCTTGTAATTTGTTTATTTTCACTTGGGTTTTGGTTAATTTGAAGTGGGTCTGTTGGTAAAAATAAAAAAAAATAAAAAAAAGATTCAATCTTGTTTCACATTTTGTTGATTACAATGGGTTTTCAACCAGTCTTCCATCTGGGTTTTGGTTAATTTGAAGTGGGTCTGTTGGTAAAAAAAAAAAGATTTTGGTTGGAAAAAAAATGGAGAAAAAAGGTTCAGTTTTTTGTTGATTACATTGGGTTTTCAACCATATTTCCATGTGGGTTTCTTGTAATTTGTTTAATCTCAGTTGAGTTTTGGTGAATTTGAAGTGGGTCTTTTTGTATTAAAAAAAGAAAAAGATTTTGGTTGGAGAAAATGGAGGAAGAAGGTTCAGCAGTGAGGTTAGTTCGTTGTCCTAAATGTGAGAATCTGCTTCCTGAGCTTCCTGAGTACTCTGTTTACCAGTGTGGAGGTTGTGGTGCTGTTCTTAGAGGTAATTTCTCTTTTAATTTCCAGTTTTTTTTTTTTTTGAATTAAAATGTGTAAGAATTGTGTTGGTTGTTGAAAGAAAGTTGGAAGTTGCATTGCTTTTGTAGAAAATGCTGCATGTTAGAATAATAGAATACATTGTGAGATGATATAACTGAGGATTTTGAGTTGGGAAAGTAGCACATTTGACTTGTGCAAAGTCAAAGGTGAAATTTGTTATATGATTTAGATGTATGTTTATGATTTATCACTGTGCAAAATCACCCCTTTCTTGTTTTGGCTGTTTGTGTGTGTATAGTTTTATTTTGGTTCTTGCATTATTAACTGCTGATCATGGATTTGGTGATGTTACCTTGTTTTTTCGATTATATGATCTATACGCGCTTTTAAATACTGTTTCTGAAGATAATTATGTATATATAAATATATTTGTGATGATGCGTGTTACATTTTTTAATATAATTCAGGAAAACAATCGACTCCAGCGAGTGAAAAAAGACCATTAGATAGCGAGAATGGTACAAGGGTAGAACCGTCCACGAAAGTAAAGGTTAGTTTAGAGTCTAGTTCTCTACCCGAGAGAGAAACTGACGAATGCGAGGTTGGTAGCAGGCAGGGTAGACTCGTCCACGAAAAAGTTCCAAACTTAACCCCTAATTCCTCTGCAAGAAAAGAGAAACGTGGGATCGTAACGGATTCTGATCAAAGTAGGAGAAGAAGACTCGACTACAAATACAGTATGTTAAGTGAGTCTCAAGAACTTAGACAACCGTTTGGGCCTATTAGATCGCGGCCCGTCGGATTTCATAGGAATGCTAGTACAGTCGAAAAGGGTAGATTTGGTAATTTACCATATTCAAACGAAGCCCCTTCGAGTTCTCACTCAAGTAGTTTTAACAGTTTCGGTGACCACATTACTAACCATGGTAGCGGTTTACATGAACTCTCAAGGGTTCAAGACTTAGAGAACGATAGAGCCGAACTTCTTAAGAAACTTGATGATTTACGAACCCAACTTAGCAGATCATGCAATGTAGCCGAAAACCCAAACGGAAGGTTAAACGGTCCGTATCCTTGGACATGTCAGCCTCCACCACCGCCACATCAGCCGCCACATCATCATTACCTACCTCCAACATACCATGACCCTTTTCTCGGTTACAATCAACACGACACCCTTCTTCACCGCCCCTCATGTTCTTGTTCACAATGTTACAACATGAATTGGCAGCCGATTCCTCCAAAGACCCGTCCTTTTTCGTCTTTTACCGGCCGAGAAACCAGCTATCAGTTACCGGAACCTCTAAGTTACGGTCCATGTCAGCTGCCACGTCACCATACAGATTCTTTTGATTTCGGAAATGACGGTTTTGGTGCACGATATCCGAGAAGACGGATTATTCTAAGTCATGGCGGTGAACGCGTATCTCTGCCTGTATCAGGTGGGGCCCCATTTATAAGCTGTTGTAATTGCTTCGAGTTGCTGAAAATTCCTAAAAAGGTTACACTGGTGGAAAAGAATAATCATGCAACGATAAAATGCGCAGTTTGTTCCGCTTTAATATCGTTGAGACTCGAGGATAACAAAATCGTTGCTTCGGCTGTCTCGCCTATCACACAACAAAGAATCAACAAAAGAAAGTCAAACATAAGCTCTCAGAACTCGCTTGATTACGATAAATGCGATTATAATTTTCAGTTGACAGATACCGAACCGAATGTATCAACCAGTGGAGCTGAAAAGAGCGAAGATCAAAGCCCTGATAGTGTAATCGATAGGCCATCGTCTCCCGTTCCAGTTTTAGAAAGTCGAAATGATGAGTTGACCAAAAGTCAAAGAACCCATCAGGAAAAAGTGACTCTTGATCATAATAACAAGAAGTCTTTAAAAGATGCATTGGTTGCAACTGAGATAGATGTGCCTTTAACCGAGTATTTAAACTGTGATGTTGTTAGTAAAGACGATGATCAGTTAAAGAATAGGAGAGTGGGGAATGAATCGTTTTTTGGCGGTCTGATAAAAAAGAGACTTAAAGATTTTTCGAGATCGAGTAGCGGTGTAGAAAAGGGACGATCGGATGTTTCCGTTAATGGTAAAGTTCTAACTGATCGTGAAGTTAAAAAGGCTGAGAAGTTAGCAGGGCCTATTCATCCTGGAGACTACTGGTTAGTATATACATTTTTGTATGACATATTTACTTTGACTTTTATGTTCAAACATGTTCCCTTTTTAGAATCAAATTCGGTAAGGATTTTCTTAATAAAGTAACACCATCATTCTTTTGTTCGAGTTTATATGTTATAAAGCGTATCTGACCATCACATTTTCCTCTCAGTTTTCAAGAGAATGTGGAAAACTTAAACTTAGAAACTAGTGTGTCTGACCTCGAAAGTCAAATTGAAACTCTTTGACTTTGAGCTCGAACCTGTTTTCTATATTTTTTTTTGTAATATTTACACCGCCGTTGTTCTGTTCAAAATAACATAATGTGTAGACAGTTACATTTTTTTGATCTTACACGAGATTGTCAGATTTTATACCAAAAAACCTGCACTTTTGACCTTAAAAGTCAAACCATAATGTTCTTCTTCAACCAGGTATGATTCGTTAGCTGGATTCTGGGGTGTGATGAACCAGCCGTGCCTTGGCATTATCCCGGTAAGATCAGTATTTTCTTGACCTTTTCGGTTCAAAACTCATTCCATTTGATATGTTTGACCTCTAAAGCGTTACTATTTTGCAGCCATTTATAGAGGAATTTGACCATCCAATGCCCAAATCATGTGCTGCTGGAAACACTCGAGTTTTTGTTAACGGTAGAGAACTTAACCAAAAAGATTTAGATCTTCTTGCTGGCAGAGGTCTACCAACAACAAAAGATAGATCTTATATCATTGACATTTCCGGGAAAGTTGTGGATGAAGACACTGGGGAAGAACTAGATGCTCTCGGCAAGCTTGCTCCAACGTAAAGTTTGACTTTTTATCGGTTTTCATTGACCGTTGACTTTTCTTTGGTTTAACATAGTTTTTTTGATCATATGAACAGGGTTGAAAGAGTAAAGCATGGATTTGGCATGAAAGTCCCAAAAGTTGTTGCTAAATGAATGAAGTTCTTGGTGTTGATGCGGTTTTCGGTTTCTTCGCAAGTATATGGCGGTACAAGTGAACAAATGTTAGTATGTATGGTTACTATGTTTATGATATAAACTTATGATATATATATATTTTACATAAATGTTTATGTCTTGGGCATGTTATCATGTCTTTGTTTCTTTTAGATCCATAAATTGAAAATATGGGGTTGGTGTTGGTAGAGAAAATGAGATGTGAGAAAGGGACTTACCAATATTATTTATTCGATGTTGTGATTCTTGTGAATATAATTAATTGATACCTACTACAATAAATGGAGCATGGGGGAGGAAATAGGGTTTAGGTTTGGGTTTTGGGTTTGTGTGTGAATTGACCAAAATAACCCTATTCTGTTAAATAACTAACGGAAAAAAACTAACAACGTTGGTTTAAAGGACTCAAAGTGTAGCAAAAACAAACGATAAGGACGCAAGTGTCCATTTCTTTTAAAATAAGGGCGCAAGTTGATCCTACCACAAAACGACAGGGACGCAAATTGTGGTTTACTTGAAAAATGTTACATTTATAGGAATACAAGGCCAACTTAATTAATACATAAAGCTTAATAATTTAAAATTAGATTAAATAATATGTATTTACTTTTAAAGAAAGATGCTTGGAGTATGTTATTGGTAAGTTTAAAAAACAATTTAAGACTGAGTGTTACCCGTAACACTCAGAAGCATGAGTGCGCTGAGTTAGCACGATGCAACACCTCTTTACTAGGATTTAGGGCATGAAAAGGCGTGTCACCTCGTCGGTTGGGCGTGCAGGGGTCGGGAATTAGCCTAGTAACGCTTGAAGGGACAAAAGAGGGAGGGCGTGAATGAGTAGTGGCGGATTTGGTTAATGTAGCTGCAACGTAGATGGTGGTAATGCACGCCTTAGGGTGAATTGGTTACGCATTGGCTAATAAGAAAATAAAATAAGACATGTTAAAAATTAAGGACAAATTACACTTTTCGTCCTTTATGTTTGTACCTAGTTGCAATGGATGACCTTTACCTTTAATATTTACAGCCACAGTCCTTTTTTTTGAAAACCTGTTACATCTTTCGTCCTTTACCCCAAACCCAGTTAAAAAATTAGGTTAATTTATATCACGTGCACAGCACGTGAGGGCATTTATGTCCATTCATAACCCCAACTACTCACCATTTAAAAGCCCCAATATCTCCCCCAAATCCCTCATCTTCATCTCCCTGTACTCTCTTCCCTGTAGTCTCTCTCTCTACATAACCCTTCTACAATCATCATCAGGCCACCACCAACACCGTCGACCACCTACACAACTGCATCCATCCAACGGTCCTGCTAACTATTCGCGCACAATCGTAAATCAAGCGGCTCTTTCATATGTATATTTATGAACCCTAGATCCCAAATCACCTGAACCCTGTTGTTTGATTAATGAGCGATTTCTTTAGAGAAAACAAGAATTGCAGGTTAGGGTTTCTCAATCAAATCAAATTGCGGCGGTTTACTCGATGTCATCAATGGCTGCTTCGATGATGATGATGAACATGAGACTGCTGATGTCATCAATGGCTGCTCATCGGAAGTAGGAAAGAGTTTTTCATTGTCCATGTTCTTCACTTATCAGTAATAATGTTAAGACACCACCACCGTCATCCCCATCAACATCACCATCTTCAGAAACCCTAGATCAAATAAACTTACAAACCCAGATCCAAACAAACACACACTCGCAAACACAGATCCCAAACAAATACACACTCGTAAACATCCTGAAACCACAAAACCACCACCAGATCTCTCCCCATGTTGATTTCGGTTTTTTATTCAGCCATTCAGTGATGTTGTTTTAGGGGTAGGCGATTCAGATTCAAACGAAGGTGCAGATAGGAAAAAAACAAATGGAGTCGGTGATGCGGTGTGAGGGGTGAGTGATTCAGATTCGAAACAAAAGTGGATGGTTGGTAGGGGTGATTCAGATCAAGGGAGTGGCAATCAGAGGTCTGTGTGATGGTGAGGAAGAGAGGGACATAGGGCTTAGAGAGAGAGAGAGAAAGAGAGAGAGAGAGAGCCACCGCCATCATCTCCTGCCACCACCTCTAGCCGTCGTCACCTCCTGCCACCGTCATCACCCCACCCCTGTTTTTTTTTTCCTGCAGACAATTAAGAGAGAGAGGGAATGAGAGAGAGAGAGAGTGAAAGAGAAAAAAAAAGTATTTATATTTGATTTTATTTTTTATTTATACTATAATAATTAAGTAGAAAGACTAAACTGCCCTTAAGTAAATAAATTTAACTGAAAATTTTAACCAAGTTAGTGCTAAAGGACGAAAGATGTAACATGTTTTCAAAATAAAGGACTGTGTCTGTAATTATTAAAGGTAAAAATCATCCATTGCAACTAGGTACAAACATAAAGGACGAAAAGTGTAATTTTTCCAAAAATTAATCAATAGTATGATGAATGACAGTCGTATGTCAAATAAATTATATGCATTTGGCTTCTAAAATGATTTATTAGGTTACGTATTGCTGAATTGTGACTATCTTAACGAGCCGTACATACACATACAAAAGTTTTCTCACATTAGTCATTATCATTTGATTTTAGAGTGAATTGCAAGTTTTGTCCTTTATCTTTAGGCCATTTTGCAAGTTTTGTCCTTTATCTTTAAAGTTGACGAGTTTTGTCCTTTATGTTTGAAAATCAAGCACGTTTTGCCATTTGGGGCAAAACGTGCCTGATTTTTAAGGACAAAACGTGCTTGATTCTTTAAACATAAAGGACAAAACGTACTTGATTTTTAAACATAAAGGACAAAACGTGCTTGATTTTTAAGGCCCAAAGGGTAAAACGTGCTTGATTTCAAACATAAAGGACAAAACTCGTCAACTTTAAAGATAAAGGACAAAACTTGCAAAATGGCCTAAAGATAAAGGACAAAACTTGCAATTCACTCTTTGATTTTATAAAGAAGTTTTTTTTAACATTAAATTTCATAAACAACCATCAACCACACTAACCGAAGAAAGGTTAGGCGACTAAAACAAACAACTTAAAACAGATTAAACACGCATCAGTCCGACTAAAAGATCGTCTTATATTTGGACCTATGCATAAATCATAAGAAGCTAAAAGATGTAGTATTTACAATAAGAGTAAATTACAGAAATTGTCCTTTATGTATGTCACTTATTGCAAACTGCGTTTTTTTTGTCTTCAATAATTACAGAAAACGTACTCGATGTTTGCAAACCCTTGCAAGTTATGTCCTTTAGCCCTAACTCAGTTAATTTTTGCGGTTAAATCTGACCAAATGGACCCCACATGAGAGTATTTTTGTGGTTAAATATGACCAAATGGACCCCACATGAGAGTAAAATGACCAAAATACCCTCACGTGAGGTCCATTTGGTCAGATTTAACCAAAAAATTAACTGAGTTAGTGCTAAAGGACATAACTTGCTAGGGTTTGCAAACACCGAGTACGTTTTCTGTAATTATTGAAGATAAAAGACAGTTTGCAATAAGTGACATACATAAAGAACGATTTTTGTAATTTACCCTTACAATAAAGAAAAGTTTAATTTTTTTTTCTAAATTTTAATTATAAAATAAGAATTGAGTTTTCTATTAACCTTTTAGCAGTTTTCCGTTAACACTTCCAATTTTATTAACTATTTATTTTTTTAAATACTAATTATGTGAACTAATAATATTGTAAAAAATGCATAAAAAAGCCAGAAATCTTTCCAACAGTTCAATTATTAATACAGAAGGAATATTTGCATTGGATGTAGCAGAGTGGGTCAAGATTTAGTCAGAAGCATGTGCGTTTTCCATTTAATTAATAGTTATTGTTATAATGTTCATAGTTTTGGGCTTTTTTTTTTTTTTTTATTTCTGCCCGTGTTTTCTTTTAAATAAAACCGTGATTAAGTATAAACATGTAGGAACCGTTCGCATAAATTATAAATAAAATAAACAAATTTTATTAAAATGATTACAATACAGAAAGCTGGAAAAAAAAAAACAAAGTACTATTACAACTGAAATAAACAAATACAAGAAAGGGGTAGAAGCAGAGTGGCTGAGGCACGTGTTCAACACGCTTCCCTTAAAACAAATTCCGAGTCTCCCAGGAGTACTCGTTTTGTTTCCCAGGGTACAACAGCCGGAGCAGTAGTACTGCCGGAATTAGCCTACAACCCGAAGGCTACCTTGAAACTTGCAGGAAGAAGATCAGAAGACTGTTGAGAGAAATTATAGTTTGCTGTTGTGTTACTGGTATCCTTCTGAAGTGGGTATGGAGCTGTATATACTAAGTCGAAACAGTCAAAAAACGAATTAAAGAGAGGTTTAAATTGCATTAAACGTCTTCAATGCAATTTAATACGTCATTTAATTCTCAGTCAAAGCTAGTTAACTCGTCAGTTACGAAGCTGGACTGAAACTGCTCTGTTATTCAATGCTGGAAGCTTTCTGCGCGCGCGCGCGCGCCCATGCACGGTGCGGCCTCTTGGCTCACAGCCATGCGCGCATGCGCCACGTCACCATGCGCGGTGCGGCCTCTTGGCTCACAGCCATGCGCGCGTGCGCCACATCACCCGTGCGGTGCGTCCTCTTGGCTCAAGTCCATGCGCGCGTGCGCCACGTCACCTGTGAGCCTATACGAGCGCGCCACACAGTCGCGCCGTATTGACTCACTCTGGTGCGCCGCGCACGACACAGCAGAACCCATGCACCATGCGTGCACCCGCGCGCGCATGCGCATGACTGCCACGTCATGCGCCGCATCACCTACCACTTGGTCCTTGCAACCCTTGTGCTCCACCACGCGCACGTGGTCAAAAATACAAAGGCGGCTCGCGTGCGAAGTGCAAAGTGCGCCACATTGCGCCTCATCGCCCACGCCACGCGCGCGTGTGCGAGTGCGAGTTAGGGTGCTCCGCACCCTTCGCGAGGACACTAGTGTGTGCTTCCATGAAACAATAAAGATGGAGAGTTCCCACTTAAATACCCCTTTAAGTTTCATCTCTCATCCGATGTGGGACAAGGTGCTACTTTCCCTTTTGTTTCAGCATTGAATGTTCCAAACACCCAACTTTGAGCATCGATATCTCATTCATCTTAGCTCGGTTTTGGACGTGGTTTAGTTCGTTGCGAAGGTCTTCCAACATAGAACTCAAACCCACAAATAAATATATAAAACCCGCTCATTTTATTATATTTATTTCTAGCCCAAAATAGGAAAAAATTATTTTCCTATATTTGTGAAAAATGCTATTTTCACATATTTTTCCAACAATCCCCCACATGAAAAATGCTATTTTCATCAAATTTCCAACAAAACATTCGACATATTTGTTTTTGAGATATACAAGGAAAGAACAAAGCATCATTTGAGGGGCACGGGATTTAAAAAAAATCGATATATATATGTTATTTAAAATGTACGCATGAGTCCATGGGCGGCTCTTTAGGTGTGCGGGGAGGACTTCCGCACAAGGCCCTTTTTTCGAGGGGCACGGGATTTAAAAAAAAATCGATATATATATGTTATTTAAAAAAAAAATTTGTACACACATAAAAAATCCAATATAGAGGCCCATTATCAAAAGATTTGTATTTTTTATAATTTACCCAACTTAACAATAGGTTTATTGGGTCCAATCCAATACTAAATTTTTGTCATTTTCGTAATTATGTTGTTTATCGTTAAAGCATATGCACCCATTTTTCGAGCTCGAACATGGTACGTGAATTCTCAGAGACGTCACTGCATGAGTCACACGACGCAAGCGTAAGCCGTTGCCAAAGTTCACTTTGGTGTTCTCGTTTATGTTAAGATGTCATATAGCATGGGTGTGTGTGATCTCACTTAACTTTACTAATAAACATTTAATTCAAGGTAAAAACTAAAAAGCGTCAATAGATGATAAAGCTTAATCAAGTCTTGAAACGCGATTATTGAACAAGTTTTTGTTAAAATCTTTTGGTGTAAACAATAGTTGTTTTAAAACCCGACAGGGGCGGACCTACCTCTTTGGTAGGGGTAACCCCCGCTACCCCTTGGTCGGAAAAAATTTGGAAAAATTAGTGTAAATTTTGGAAAAATTTGACGTTTTTTTTATTTCATTACGGCTTATTTATAAAACGTTACCCCTTGGTCGGAATCCTAGATCCGCCACTGAAACCCGATACACTTCTATACTGATAGTTTTTTTTTTTAACGTGCATGACTTTTGTATAAACATTTTCTAATTTACAAGTTGATGTCATATCCAATGTGAACTTTTAAGAAATTCTTAGACCTATGAAATATTTTATTACAATAGCTTTAAAACGGACATTAGATTATACACCAAAATACGCAGGTTATTAGCTACTGTTTTATTCGAGAAAACGACATCATTAATTTATTTAATTTAAGTCTATATAAAATAATAATTGAATGAATAATAGAAGCTCTGGTAGTTGTCAGGTCACTGACTTGTGAGTGGCGAGTGCCATAATTGACGTTAAATATAAACTATTACAAATTTAATATTTAATAATAAGGGGAAGCTTAGATGGTGTGAGGGGAGGATTTCGTACGGGACCTGTGATTTCGAGAGGCATATGTTTCAAAAAAAATCCGATATATACATGTTATTTTTTTAAAATAGTAAACTCATACCAATTTCAAGTAAGGCTCGTTAATCATTTTTTTTATGGTTTAGACTTTAGAATTTAGTTCACTAGGTTAATTGAGCCAATTTCAAATTGAAAACGAAGTCTTAGATAATACAAATTGTAAAGAGTTGATCCATCAATTTGCTATGAAGAATGCAAGGAGGGCTGCACGAATCATTGATTAGCTTATTAATTATTACGGTATGTAACTCATTCGAATACTATAATTTTCACATTTTTTCGTAATTGCATTGTTTATCGAATACTACGATTTTGTCATTTTCGTAATTGCATTGTTTATCGTTAAGGCATAAGAGCACACTTTTCAAGCTCGAACATGGTACATGAATTCTCAGAGACGCCACTGTTAATAATTCCTTTTATAATGTTCTGTCGTATTAGCATAAAGTAATATTTCTCGATCGGAAAGGGTTGAATTCATCATGCATAACTACAATAGTGTAAAAACTAGAACACCTTAAAAATTATACCCAATTATACCCGTTACTTGCACTGAATCCAAACATATAACCTATAGGGCTGTTCTTAAGAACTCTAAAAAACATTTAGGGCTGGGTGACGTAAAAACCAAACCCAAAATTGTGATCAAGGGAAAATGAATTTAAAAAAAAATATCTTGGTGTTGGAGCCAGACCTTGAACGACTTTTACATTATCTTGAGATGGTTTTTTCCACTTCACTACAACATTTTTATGTATGGTAAACGGATACTAAATATATAATTTAATATATACATAAAAGCTTATAAAAACCTTTCGGACCCTTTGAAAATTTTGGGCCTCTGGCAACAGTACGGGTTGACTGGGCAATAACCGGCCCTGATAATATTTAAAGTTTGATAAATGATCTTTTGAGGTTGGTAGAAAATTAACTTGTAAAAAATTATGGAATTATTATTATCATACTAAGTATACTTAAAGTCATTTTTTTGGTTGAGTTTAAAATCAAGTATTAGGTTCTAATGGGGACATTTCAGCCATAAGTTCATAAACAGGATCCAAATATTTGCCGAAAATTAACAACCATGACGGATAATAGTTAATCATATACATGCCCTTAGTCTTTAGGCTACGCGTAGTGGGCGTTAAGCCCCTTCCACATCGCCAATTTCTGATGCCAAACACTTAAGCGAGGGTGCTAACACAGAGCACCAAGTGCCCTTTCGCCAAGCCTTTTCTAGGCCTGATATTCAGGCCAGGCCAGTGAGAGAGAGAGTGTGTGTTTGTTTTTTTTAAATTTTTTAACCAATCACCACCTAACACACCATCCACATTTTTTTATTTAATTTTTCTTTATTTAGTTTATTCAAGTTAAACCACAACATTCTTGTAAAAACGTAGTTTAGTTAAAAACTCAATGCCTACGTGACAATGATATAACACTAACTTTTACACCTTTTAGTTAACCCACAACACTTCACTCTTACAATCCTATACGCAACCCGGACTAACAAATCCTATCCCATTCTTATCCCCACTCCTTAAGTCATTAATAGGGCTGGCATAACAGGTCAACCCGATCTGTTAAGACACGAATACGATAAGACACGAACTCGAAACACGTAAACACGAACACGACACGAAATCTTATCGTGTCAGATTTTCGAAACACGAACCTGTTAATTAACAAGTTACACGAAACGACCTGTTAAGACACAAAATAATTATCAACGTATCATACGACCTATTTAAGACACGAACACGACCTGTTAAGACACGAACACGACTTGTTTAAGACACGAACACAGCCGAATTGTGGAAGTTGTGAACCGAATTGGGAATGGATGGGGAAGTTGTGAACCGAATTGGGAATGGTGGTGTTTGTGAAAGAGATTTAAAAATTAGGGTTTGGGTTGTTGAAAAAGAACCGCGTGTGTTTGTGTATAATTCATCACATGTCCCACGACTGATGACTTCATGTCCATACCCACATATAATATTTTTAAATTTTTAATTATTAATATGTACTTAACGGGTTTTAACAGGTTAACGGATTTAACCTGTTTAGACACGAAACATGTTAAGGTCTTATCGTGTCAACCTGTTTTAGAAACGAAACATAATAACTTTGTGTAGGTTCGTGTCGTGTTATCGTGTTTGTGTCAGAATTGCCAACTTTAGTCATTAATTACATCACATCCTAAATTATTCCCTAATGAGGAATCTTTACAACATTACAATAATCACCATTACAACACAACAAACCAATTAAAGCCCTAATACTCTTCGACATGGGCGGACCCATGTATAGCGGAACGGGGTCCCCGGACCCCAATCTTTTTTTAAAAAGTAGTAGAAGCGGTATATAAAATTTGCTATGGACCCCATAAAATTATTAAGTTGGACCCCATAACAATGAAAGTGAGCTTGGTGTAGTGGTAAAACCCCTTGTTTACACACAAAAGATCCTAGGTTCGATACCTGTTTGTTTCATTTTTTTGTGTTTTTTTTTTTAAACTTGAAAAATTTGAACACCGGAAAACTTGGACCCCATCGTTCCAAAATCCTGGGTCCGCCACTGCTCTTCGACACAAGTCACAACCCCCCCCCCCCCCCCCCCCCCCTCCTTTTCTTTTTCATTTTCTCAATAATTCACTCCGATCATCAAAACCCATCTCGTCATTTGTCGGTGTGTACCCACTCTCACATTCTGATCTATTTCATAACCTTTCAACCTCTCATTTACAACCAAATACAATCCTATCGATTGAGACTGTAACCTTACAAAAGATGAAGCAAAATTGGTGGAGATCAGCTTCTTATTACAAGCAGAATCACTTCGTTTTCAAGTTGGGTCTCTCGATTTTGCTGGTGGGGTTTGGGTTCAGGCTTCTGTTTTCACAATCTTCCAATGTTATCCCTAATGAAACTGATAATAATAATAATATTAATATTAATAATAATGTTAATGATAACATTGATATTGATACCCCTATTTTGGACAACGATGTGAAGCAGAAGCCTTTGGATTTTGTTGAATCCCCAAAAGATATAAATCAATTTCAACCTGAAGGTACTTTTTTTAGTTGGGTTTTTTCTTATATTATGAAATTGTGTTAATTTTGGTTATTGATCTGTATTTACCTGTGTTTCAGTTTGATAATTGTGTAAATTGTTGTAATTTGTTGCACATTTGTTATTTTTACTGTAAAAAGAGTTGATTTTTATGCATCTTGTTCAAGATTTGATGCTTGTTGTTGATTATATTATGCACTGAAAATGAATATATATTATATATACAAAAGATATTAATCAATTTCAACCTGAAGGTACTTTTTTTTAGTTGGGTTTTTATTTTTTTTTATTTTTTTATTTTTATACTATGAAATTGTGTTAATTTTTGGTTATTGATCTGTATTTACCTGTGTTTCAGTTTGATAATTGAGTAAATTGTTGTAATTTGTTGCACATTTGTTGTTTTTACCGTAAAAAGAGTTGATTTTTATGCATCTGGTTCAAGATTTGATGCTTGTTGTTGATTATATTATGCACTGAAAATGAATATATATTATATATACAAAAGATATTAATCAATTTCAACCTGAAGGCACTTTTTTTAGTTGGTTTTTTTTTATATACTATGAAATTGTGTTAATTTTTGGTTATTGATCTGTATTTACCTGTGTTACAGTTTGATAATTGAGTAAATTGTTGTAATTTGTTGCACATTTGTTATTTTTACTGTAAAAAGAGTTGATTTTTATGCATCTGGTTCAAGATTTGATGCTTGTTGTTGATTATATTATGCACTGAAAATGAATATATATTATATATACAAAAGATATTAATCTATTTCAACCTGAAGGTACTTTTTTTTAGTTGTTTTTTTTTTTTTTTTTGAAACTGTGTTAATTTTTGGTTGATATGTATTTACCTGTGTTTCAGTTTTATAATTGAGTAAATTATTGTAATTTGTTGCACATTTGTTATTTTTACTGTAAAAAGAGTTGTTTTTTGTGCATCTTGCACAAGATTTGATGCTTGTTGTTGATTATATATATTATATATAATATACAAAAGATTTGAATCAATTTCAACCTGAAGGTACCTTTTTAGTTGGGTATTTTATTATATCATGAAGTTGAGTTATATTTACTTATTGATATGTGTTGATTTTTATGCATCTGTGTTACAGTTTGATAATTGAGTAAATTGTTGTAATTTGATGCACATTTGTTATTTTTACTGTAAAAAGAGTTGATTTTTATGCATCTGGTTCAAGATTTGATGCTTGTAGTTGGTTATATTATGTACTGAAACTGAATGTATAATTATGCAAATTGTTGTGAAGATAATGAGTCAGGAAAGTGTGATATCACTGATGGTGAATGGATACCGAATTCGGGCAGTCCGGCTTACACAAATAGTACTTGTAGATGGATTGAAACTCATCAAGACTGTATGGGAAACGGGAGGCCTGACACCGGGTATATGTACTGGAAATGGAGTCCGAAAGGTTGTGAATTACCTCGTTTTGATGCGAAAAAGTTCCTTGAAACGATGAGGGATAAATCATGGGCATTTGTTGGTGATTCGATAACTAGAAATCATCTTCAATCATTCCTTTGTCTTTTATCTCAGGTAATGTTGCCCGCTTTTATGTTTTTCTGTGGTACGTTTAGGGCTGCAAACGAATTGAGTGGACATGAACAAGACCTTGTTCGTGTTCGTTTGTTAAGGAAATATATGTGTTCATGAACTGTTAATGAACTCTTACCAAACGAGATTTTATGTTTGTGTTCGTTCCTTAAGCAAATTAATATGTTCTTGTTCGTTTGTTGATTTTAGGCAACAACGCAAACGAACGTTCATGAACACAAACTAATGTTAATGAACAGAAACGAAACAAACGAACACAAACAAGTGTTCATGAATATAATATACAGAATATATAAGACACTGATACTTATTAAATATTTTATTTGTCGGAATTTTGAAGTATTTAAATAAAATATAAAACGAAAAACACTAAATGAGCTATAGAACACAAATGAACGTAAACAAACATGTTACCGAACGTTCATGAACATAAATGAACGAACGCGACCTCTGTTCATGTTCGTTCATTTGACTAAACGAAAGAAATTTCTTGTCAGTGTTCGTTCATTTATTAGACGAACGAACACAATCGAACTTCCCGCCGAACGTTCACGAACAGTTCGCTAAACGTTCACTTCGTTTGCAGCCCTAGGTACGTTTCTTGATACTTAGTTTTCTATGCATCTTTAGTGTTCTTGTTTCTTTAAAAGTCTTTGAATGATAAATTTCAAAACTTTTAAATTATTTTTCCTTTGTCTTCTTTAGGTAGAAGATGCGGTTGAACTTTACCATGATAAAGATTACAAGAACAGAAAATGGCATTTTCCGTCCTACAATCTTACAGTTTCAGTTATGTGGTCACCTTTTCTCGCAAAAGCCGACATTTTCGAAGACATAGACGGCGTTTCATCTTCCGAGATTCAACTCCACATCGATATTCTCGACAAAACTTGGACCGAACTATTCGACACATGGGATTACGTCCTGTTTTCCTCTGGTAAATGGTTCATCAAATCAGCAATCTACTACGAAAACAATTCCGTTTTAGGATGTCACGGCTGCACTGGAAAGAACTACACCGATCTCGGTTTCAATTTCGCGTACCGAAAAATCTTAAAAAATCTTTTCGAATTCATTTTGAAGTCCAACCCTAAAAGTATGGTCATCTACCGAACGTCAACCCCAGATCACTTCGAAAACGGAACATGGTCAACTGGTGGGAGTTGCGATAGAACGGTTCCCGCTAAAGAAGGTGACTTCGAGATGAGTGAGTTGAACAGACTTCTTAGAGAGATTGAGTTACCGGAAGTTTCAAAAGCCGAAGAACGGGCTTCTGAAAAGGGGATGAAGTTGAAGCTTCTTGACGTGATGCCTCTCTCGTTGGTGAGACCAGACGGTCATCCGGGCCCGTATAGACATTTTTACCCTTTTGCGGAAGATAAGAATGCGAAAGTTCAGTATGATTGTTTGCATTGGTGTTTGCCTGGACCGATTGACAGCTGGAATGATATGCTGATGAACTTAGTGGTAAACGGTTGAGGCAATGGCTTGTGAATAGTGTTTTAAGAACTCCATTGGTATATATATATGTCTCTTGAAAGCGTATGTTGTTTCGACCATTGTTTAGGGTCTAGACGACTGACTAGACGTTTGTTTTCAGGGATGTGATGTTGTGATGTTGTGAACTTTTTGTTGCTGGTTTTTGGTAGGGAAAGATCCAATGGTCATATAGACTTAAGAGACATATATAAGATCAGTTGGATCAAGTATTTGTAAGTTTTGTTTGTTTATTATGCTTTCGGCATCGGTTCGCTCAGGAGGAACAGTCTTGTTTATTATGTTTTCAGCTTTTCTTCTTTGTGAGATGCAACAAGTTTTTTAACAGACACTTTTTGAGTAAAAATTTTTATATTTTTTTCTGGTGTATAAATAGAAATTTTATATGTTTTTTCTGGCATATAAACTTGGGTTATGTCAGGAGTCAGGACCTTTCTATTTTTGATAGAAAAAGTTTGGGAATTTCTGATATGGAGTCACAAAAGCAATTTGGGCCAGACCATTGAAGAAGGTGTTGAAGTCACTTTCTTTTGTTAGCTATTTAACTACTGTAGGAAATTCCTGCTGGATAAGAGAAATATTGGTTTTAAGACTATCTAGTTGTTTAACTAACAAGTGAAAAAGTTTTTGTCACGTCACTAACGTATTGGTTTTAAGACTATCTAGTTGTTTAACTAACAAGTGAAAAAGTTTTTGTCACGTCACTGACATATAGACGGTGGTTGGGCTTTCACTGACTAAACCACTAAAAGTATGTACTAGTTTAATGCCCCTTGGCGCCCCCTTTTCTTAAATCCATCACCATCTCCAACGTTCACTCCTTCTTCATGCTCGCTGCATTAACAACTCATGTGAAACCCAATACGGCGATATCATCCACAGATGTACTTTTCACACCAACAGGAAACGGATTGGAGCATGTATGTGAGATTGCTTGAGTGTGCTTATAGTAGTACACTAAGTAGCACTGGAACGGGTACGGGATCGGGGTACGGGGACGATACGGGAACGAGGAACGGCAAAACTCAAAATTCCAAGATACGGGTACGGCAATAAAAAATATAAAAAAATAAAAATTACAGTAAACAAATTCCAAAAATACTACATCTTCCAAAGGTAATTAATTATCAATAATCAAATCATTTTCAAATTCCGGTTCATCTAGTGAAAGATCGACAATCGATAGAGAATTAGAGATGATGAGACTTGAGAGTTTAGAGATTAGAGAAGCCGAACATGATAGGTCTATTTATTTAGTGGCCGGTTGTGGAATTTGAAAGGGTAAAAACCCTAAAAATAAATGGAAACGGGCTGGATACTTCTACCAGATACGTCCCCGACATTGGAAACGTTTAGGAAACGTCCCCGACGAGTACCCATGGTGTTTCCGTCCCCGACAAGTACCCGAGACGGGTACGGCCACATAAATGGAGTCCCCGTGCTACATAGGTAGTACACCACTTCATTTTTATGAGCGGTTCAACAAGCGAGCTAAGTCTGCATCAATACAAGTTTGTAATCTCCGGTCTGCGTTGGAAACTGAGTGTATATCCAACTCGAGCTAGTTTGTGGCTCACAGTGGCGGAGCTTTTCATGGGCCAGGAGTAGAGGTGTACAAACCCGTTTCTTTTTTTCTTTTTTCAAATTGAACCGTTTTTTTTTTTTGTGGGCAAACTGTTTTTTGTTTTCAAACCGGTTTCCAGTGTTAAAACCGGTTTGGGAAAAACCAGTTTTTTCAACCGGTTCGGTTTTTAAACCGGTTTCAAAGATAGAGAATACGAACTAGTTACAAACCGCCGGGTTGAATCGGGTTGAAACCGGTTTTAAAAAAACTGGCTTCAGTTTTTTTTCCTGTTTTGATCCTAAAACCGGTTTTTTTTGTACGTGTCTAGCCAGGAGGTCCCTGGTCTCTCTGTTTTTTCGTTTCGTAGTGTTAAGTTTACCGAAAATTTTTGAAACTTTTTTTATTGTAAAATATTGAATTTTAACTGTAATGACTGAAACGAGGGTTGTAGGGTTGGATTTTTTGAAGAGTGTTGGCTTATTTTTAAAAAAAAAAAGTATAAGAGAGTTAAAGAGAATGAGGGATGAGATAGTTGTATAAAAATATAAAGTGAATGGTCAAAAAGCCAACAACCCTCTACCTTTTCACCCGTTATGCTCATCACGTGGGGACGAAAACCAACCCATAGCGTCGAGGGGGCGATGTTCCCCGGCGTTATTGTAACAACTCTCACCAAAACTATTATTTATTATTATATTATATTTGGTTCAATAGGAAACCCTAATTGAGACCCCCAAGTGATCCTGCATAAACCCTGAAATTTTCAGAATAATCGGAATCAGGATCAGGGCCCCTAAAACTCAGGGGGGGGGGGGTAAGCCCTAGTTGATAATATCAACACAGTTTTATGTGTAAATTGAAATTGAATGAACGACC
This sequence comes from Helianthus tuberosus, assembly GCA_030545235.1. Classification (NCBI taxonomy): domain Eukaryota; kingdom Viridiplantae; phylum Streptophyta; class Magnoliopsida; order Asterales; family Asteraceae; genus Helianthus; species Helianthus tuberosus. The sequence goes on from CM060419.1 coordinate 184,992,890, forward strand.
AACTCAGCAAGCCTACTGGGACACGGGGCTACCCTATGGTAGGGGAGCACCCCTCGCGCCACGTGACAACCCCTCGCGCCACGCGAGGGGGCTGTTTTTCAGGTATAAATATAGGGGCTTGGGACTTGGTTTCAGGCACTTGTTCGACGTAAAAACTCAAATTGTCGCTGAGATATTGTCCAATTACTACAAAAACACACACAAATCACGAAACGCTGCCGCAACAACAGGGTAATAACTCGATCGCTGCTACAATTCAATGTCCGATCGATTGAAACTACCCAATGGATGTTTAAGTGCTGCCCGCATTAGGGTTATGCTTTGTCATTCGTCGTGAATTCGATGGATGTTTAAGTATCGCACTTTGTCATTCGTTGTGAGGGTTTAATCTCGTGAGTTATCGTAAATGCTGTATTAGTTACTAACCTAGTTTTGTGTGCATTGTTATTTAAATTAGGTTAACAAGGCTAATCAGTAGGCTAGACTCTGCCCGTATTAAATCTGCAATGTGAGTCATTCTCTTTTTATCAAAGTACTTTATAAAACCTTAAATGTTTTCAAAGTTATAATTACAGGGATTAAGTCTTTGTAATCTCCATATTACAGCCGGTATGTGGGGTTTTGTATACATTACTTGATAACCGTCACCATTGGACAACGGGTTAGCCAAGGGGTGATATGACCATAATCACAGACACCGTTGGACAACGAGATAGCCAATAGGTGGTCGAGTGATAAGTACCGTGGGTAGTTGGTTGATATAGAAACATTGTAATCGCTCTTAATACTGTAAATTATAACAACACGTTGTTTTTAGTAAAAAGAATGATTCACCAGTATTTCCCCGCTGACAAAATATTTTTCAAACATGTTTCAGGTGATCTGTTGTGATCCAGGAAAAGTGTCGCGAAGCACTACAAGCTTAAGGAAGTGGCTCAATATAAATAAAGAAACATGTTTTGTAAAATAAAGATTTCTCAGTGAAATCACCTTATTGTAATTACCAGGGTTTTATCCCGAATTATGAATTAAATTAATCGGGCATTTTAAAGATTCTGTGAAAACCTTCCGCTATCGCATTAATTAAATAAATACCACGGGATTTTCTGTCCACTTATTTAAGCCTATTAAGTAGTTTAAATACTTAATTTTCCTGATTATCATTTTGTGATTATGTGTTTTATTATTTGAATATTTGTTTACAGTATGGGTAAGCAAAGACTTTCGGATATCTACCATAAATTAGATACTTCACCGAAAGAAAAGGGAAGTTCATCCCAATCAAATTCCTCAAGATACTCAGTAGATACTGAGGAAGGAATATTTGTTCGAAAGACACAATATGAGGAGCCACTTTCTCCTAATAAAAGAAGTTTGATTATTAGGAAAAGTCAGGAGAAAATAAAGAAATCACAATCAAAAGAAGTGAGGGTTAATCCGGAAACCCAGGATTTAGGCAGTAAACCACCATGGGAAGACAAGTTAGATGAAAAATGGGCAGATCTTTATATGCTAGTCACTGTAGCAGTAAATACTAATCTTTAAATACCCTGAATCAGTTTTAACACCCTTATCACCTACCAGTTAGAAACTTTATCCAATAAATAAATTTACAATAAACCCTAGTACGTTGTAATTGACAGTTGTCTTTTGTATTAAAATTAGTCACACAGTATGCAATAATACTTGAAGGTTATCTGTGAAATTTTGTTATAAAATTTTAACTTAGTATTTTTGCATATATGCTATACAGCATGAATGAGTTATCTGAAGCTCTTCAAAATCTCAATCTCTATCCGGTGAAAATAGAAGTTTCCCGAGACTTTACTGGTTATATACCCGATATAGAAGAACCTATGGAATTCAACGCTCCACCTCTGGAGAAACCAAAGCCTAAGAAAAGGAGAAGATTTGTAGGATGGAGGCGTGTACGCAGGAGAAAACCAGCAACTAGGAGAATTCCCAAAATAGGGAATCCCTTAGATAAAAGAAAAGGAATTGCAATCGGGGAAGATTCCAGGCAAGCAGAAATGGAAATTGGGGAAAGTTCTAAGCAAGTCAAAGAGTTGCCTTTACAAGAAGAATTGGATCGCTTACTGGCAAGTTGTGATATCATTAGTCCTATCAACAACAACCTTTACCCTTATCATGCCGAAACTCAACTTCCAATAAATTTGGAACCAGCCATCCCAGAACCTTTAATCCATACTCAACCTCTAGGAATGGACGAGTGGTGGACCAATGATTGGCAGTTTCAAAACCTCCTAAATAATCCTTATACCTTTTCCCTCAGTTCGACCCAGAACCTATACCAAACCCACCAATGAGCAATGAAAACTTAGCTGAACTCCGCCATTTTGGCGAAGAGCTGATAGGTGCAGGGAATAGGATTCGGGAGGTGGGAGAGCAAATCTCCTAGAAGTACGACGAGAGGGAACGTCGCTACTAAAGTGCCAGGGATAGAATGGTAGTGGAAACTGTGATTGTATAATAGTAATAATGGTAATAAAATAAAGTTTGTAAAATAACCTACAAATAAAACCTTTGTAAGATAACGGTGTGTAATGACGCATAATAATATATATATAAAATGGGAATCGAGAAATCGATAATTTTGACTATATGGGTGTTGTGAAATTTGCATGATTGTTTTGTATAATTGTTATTTACTCTATACTAATAAATTATATATATTAATTATCAGATGGGAAACGCTAATAATGAACCAGTTAATGAGGTTAATCAATCTGAGCAACATCAGGAAGATCAATTTCTGAATAGGCAAGATATCGAAAATATTGTTGCTCAAGGAATAGCCAATGCTATTCCAGCAATACTTGCTGCTGCTCGACATCCAGTTGAACGTCAAATTATTCCTAGCAAACGTACTCATGAAGACAACTTCAGTAATAGCGTAAACGGAGGCGGTAATCATATTAACAACAATAATGATCCACGGCAGGCCACGCTCCCTAAGAAAATGAAAGCTGCAACGCCTGGTTGCACTTACAAAGAATTTCTTGCTTGTAAACCAGCTGAATTTGCAGGCAATGAAGGGGCAAGTGCAGCACTGCGTTGGTTAGAGAAAACCGAGGCAGTAATTACCATAAGTAAATGTGCTGAAGAAGACCAGGTCATGTATGCATCGAATCTTTTTAAAGAAGGGGCGTTAGAATGGTGGAATACAGTTCTACAAGCTAAAAGAAGAACTGTGGCGTATGTCATGCACTGGGAAGAATTTAAGAATCTTGTAGAAAGAAAATTCTGTCCCGAATACGAAAAAGAACAAATGGCAAATAAATTCCTAAACCATCGAATGATGGGTGTAGACTGTCGAGGATATACTTCGACATTCTTCGAATATGCTAGAGTGGTACCAACACTGGCTTCGCCAGAACCGGTACTTATTTCTCGCTATATTTGGGGATTGATTAGCGAAATCCGTAATATCGTTAAAGCTGCGAGACATCGCACTATTGACGATGCGGTAGAATTAGCTAACACCCTAACTGACGAACTGATACGCACAAAAGATGAAAACAGGAAAAAGGAACTGGCTCAGAAAATTACCCAAGGATTTCGTGTGGGTAATAACAGCAACTTCAAGAAAAGAGGAACGGGACAATCATCAAACCCGCAGTTCTGCAGGAATTGCAGAAAGAAACATTATGGAAAATGCAATGTAACCTGCAACTTTTGCACAGTTGTAGGACATAGTGAAGAAGACTGCAGAAAGAAAACAAGGATCTGCTATAACTGTGGAGAAACAGGACATTTCAAACCAGAATGCCCTAAATTGGTCAAACCAGCAGACAATAAAACTAAACCGGCCGACGGAGCTACCAAGAAGAATGTTCGAGCCTTCCAATTAACTACTCAGGAGGCAGAACTCATTCCAGATGTGATAGCTGGTACGTTCTTAGTTTACAACGTTTACGCAAAAGTATTATTTGACTCTGGTGCAAACCAAAGTTTTATAAATACTTTATTCTGCCAAGCTCTTAATTTACCTTTAACTAACCTTAGGCAGATTTTTACAGTCGAAACGGCAAATGGAAATTCTCTTAAAATAGATAAGGTTTTGCAAGAAGGAAATATAGAACTTTCAGGTCATAAATTTCATGCAAACCTATTACCAATGAATTTAGCCGGATTTGATATCGTGTTAGGAATGGATTGGTTAGTAGCCAACCATGCGCGAATTCTTTGTGACAAGAACTCTATAGAGATTCGTGCACCTACCGGAGAAGTAATCATGATTACAGGAGATAAGCCACGTAAACCCATGAAGTTCATTTCAGTAATGAAAGTTGCTAATTATGAACGAAAGCAAGGAATAGTATATATGATTTCAGTAATCATTAGTACTAAGGATAAAGAACTTAAGGAAATTCCAGTAGTATCAGAATACCCAGATGTATTCCCAGAAGAACTACCTGGATTACCACCCAATAGGGAAGTTGAATTTAGAATTCATTTAATTCCTGGAACTACACCGATAGCCAAGGCACCTTATCGGTTAGCACCCACCGAAATGTTAGAATTGAAAAAGTAGTTAGATGAATTACTAAGCAAAGGATTCATATAACCTAGCTCATCCCCTTGGGGAGCTCCAGTGTTGTTTGTAAAGAAAAAGGATGGTTCGATGCGAATGTGTATCGATTATAGAGAATTGAATAAGGTTACAATTAAGAATCGATACCCATTACCTAGGATTGATGATCTTTTCGATCAACTTCAAGGAGCTAGATACTTTTCTAAGATCGATTTACGCTCCGGATATCATCAATTAAAGGTACAAGAAGAAGACATACCTAAAACTACTTTCAGAACTAGGTATGGACATTACGAGTTTACAGTCATGCCCTTCGGATTAACGAATGCACCTGCAGCATTTATGGACATGATGAATAGAATCTGTAAACCGTACTTGGATAAATTTGTAATTGTCTTCATTGACGACATACTTATTTATTCCAAAAGTCAGGAGGAACATTGTGAGCACCTGCATGTACTCTTAACTTTGTTAAGAAAAGAAAAGCTTTATGCCAAATTTTCGAAGTGTGAATTTTGGCTACAGGAAGTGCAATTTTTAGGACACATGGTGAATCATGAAGGTATTCATGTAGATCCTGCTAAGATAGAAGCAATTACCAAATGGAAGGTTCCACAAACAGCTATGGAAATTAGAAGCTTTTTAGGATTAGCTGGTTACTATAGACGGTTTATTAAAGATTTTTCCAAGATAGCTGTACCATTAACTAAGCTAACCTGTAAAGCTGTTAAGTTTGAATGGGGACCTAGGCAAGAAGAGGCTTTCCGAATTTTGAAGCATAAGTTAACAAATGCCCCAATTCTAGCCTTACCAGAAGGAACAGAAGATTTTGAAGTTTACTGTGATGCTTCTAAACTAGGATTAGGATGTGTACTAATGCAACGCAAGAAGGTAATCGCGTATGCATCAAGGCAATTGAAAAAGCACGAAGAAAACTATACGACTCATGACTTAGAGTTAGGAGCCATAATTTTTGCCCTTAAAATTTGGAGACATTATCTGTATGGAAGTAAGCTTACCGTCTATACAGATCATAAAAGCTTAAGGTACATACTTGGGCAAAAAGAATTAAACATGAGGCAAAGAAGATGGATGGAGATACTAAGCGACTACGACTGTGATATTCAATATCATGAAGGAAAGGCAAACATAGTTGCAGATGCCTTAAGTCGTAAGTACCATGAAAAACAACGAAGAGTTCGTACTCTTAGATTAAATCTACAGCTAGATTTAATGGAACAACTGAGAAATGTTCAAGAAACAGCAATCAAAGATGATGCTGAAGAAATGAAAGGAAGAATAAAGGAATTGGAGCAAGGAGCTGATGGAATTTGGAGATTCCACTAGAAAAGAATTTGGGTACCTAAGCAAGGAGAATTAAGAGATAAAATTTTAGAAGAAGCTCATAAATCTAGGTATACTATGCATCCAGGAAACAATAAGATGTACCAAGATTTAAGAAATAATTTCTGGTGGATAGGAATGAAAAAGGACATAGCTAGATATGTTTCTAAGTGTCTGACTTGTTCACAAGTTAAGGCAGAGCACCAGAAACCTTCAGGTCTACTACAATAATTAGAAATGTCAGTATGGAAATGGGAACTCATAACAATGGACTTTGTTACTAAGTTACCCAAAACCAGAAAAGGTAATGATGCAATTTGGGTAATTGTGGATCGATTAACCAAGTCAGCTCATTTTCTACCCATGAAGGAAACCTTTAGCATGGAAAGGTTAGCCAAGTTATATGTAGATGAAGTCATATCTTTACATGGAGTTCCACTCTCCATTGTATCAGATAGGGATAGTCGTTTCACTTCCCACTTCTGGAAAAGTTTCCAGGAAGCAATGGGAACCCGGCTAAATTTAAGTACGGCATATCATCCACAAACAGACGGGCAAAGTGAAAGGACGATACAAACACTAGAAGACATGCTCCGAGCATGTGTAATAGATTTTGGTGAAAACTGGGACGATCACTTACCTTTAATTGAATTCTCCTATAACAATAGTTATCACTCAAGCATCGAAGTTGCCCCATTCGAAGCACTGTACGGACGTAAATGCAGAACTCCAGTTTGTTGGGCAGAAATAGGAGAAAGTCAATTATCAGGTCCTGAAATTGTGCAAGAAACTACCGACAAGATCACTCAAATCAAGGAAAGGTTAAAAACGGCTCGAGATCGTCAGAAAAGTTATGCAGACATGTAACACCCCAAAAACGGGTTTGGTAAATTAAAACCCGGTTGATATAAAGAAATGAGATTTAATCTCTTATTTAACCAAAATGAAACTAGAGGGACCAAAACCGCTAAGTGGGAAACATGATTTTATAAAACAAAAAATTAAAACACCACACACACATAGTGTGTGTGCGTGTGTGTGTGTCGATGATCAGGAAGGAGAAAAAGGGTTCAAACCCTAGTTTCTTCAAAATCTTCAAATTGAAAGGCAAGATGAAGCTTAAACTCATAACCGAGCATAGATTAATGATCACCTTCACAAGGGGATCGCAAGGTATGTCTTAAAAGTTAGATTGGTGATTATGCACGAAGTGGGTTATGTTGTAAATCACGAATTTGTATGAAATTGAGCATGAGTATGTGTTAGATTCATCATTTGGAACATGGATTATGCATGGTTTGGGTTAATTTGATGTTTTTAAGTGAAACCCGTTGATTATGGTGATGATGACGACTTGAAAGATCACCCAAGTCCAACTTCTTGCTTAAGATTGATGTATTATGATGTGTATGATGGATTCTTGCTAGAGGAATTGAAAGAAATGTGATGCTAATATGTTTGATGTTCATGCATGGATGATTTATGTTAATTAGTAGAAGGATTTGGATGAATTATGTATGAGATTAGGAGATTGTGCATGAACTAGTTGTACTTTATGTTTAGAAGGTAGTACATACACCAAGGGTATGATGATATTATGAAGAACTTAAGTAGATCACTAGTAAGTGATTAATAATGTAGTTATGAAGTGGGTTTTAGATAATGTGATGTAAATTGATGATTTACTTATGTTAATTATGTTTGGAATCAAACATGTGTGTGAATGTTTAAAGAAATCGGATAAGAAATGATAGATTAGCATGTTATAAGGTTGAATGATAAATTCCATATAAGATCCGTGTAATGAAAAGGTTGTGATGAATGATGAATAAGCTAACTATCTTGAGAATGATATATGATAGTTGATGCTTGAGAAGCAACATGGAAGCTTGGGAAAGAAGCGGGTCAAATGGAACTTATGTGCACGGGAAGCGTACTCGGATGCAAGGTAAGTTAAGCTTACACCCTCCTTGTAGAATACCTCTTCATTGTATAGATTATGAATATGATAAGTTTATAAATGAGGTATGAAGTTCCGACAAGTTGTCATACGGGTCGGAACATGTGTTCATGACAAGAAACTAGGTTTGATGGTTAAAAAGGGATAAAAGGGTATTATGGTAATTTTGGTTGTGAATTAACGAAGGAATAAGTTACATGGATGGGATGATGGATAATTAAAATCCCACAAGGATAAAATGGATATCTAGATTTAACGGGTCAAATGGTGAAGATATCACCATTTGACAATATCGATTAATGAATTGTTTTGTCAAGCGTTGAGGATTCATAAAATGAATAGAGAAAGGAAATTCGTTGCTATTAACGAGCAATTTAGCGGATGAAGTATTAAAACGGGTCATAGCGTTGAACCGAGCCAGGTATGTGTAATTAGAGTTATAGTTAAGTAGTGAGATTGGCTAAATATGAAATGAAGTCCTTTGTTGTAAAGGATGGAGCGAAGTTGACAAAAATGCCCTTGATAGGTATATCGGGCGAATGACTTTAAAAGGTTGTTTAGAAACAAGCCATTAGATTAAATGATTACTTTGGACATGTATGAAAGCGAAAAGTATGATCTTTGCGAGTCAAAGTCCTTAAAAATGCGTAAATACCCTTAACGGGTCAAAATAACATTTAAGTGGAAATGGGTTGGGATGTTGTAAGAAACCCGTGTTTGGAACCTTATATGATAGACGACGTCGAAATTATAAGGTTCATGGGGAATTTAGGTCAAACAATCAAGTTATGTTGATGAATGCATGAACGGGTCGAATAAGTGAAAGCGGGTATATAAAGCCGAGAGCTTTAAGTGAATATTTTCCTTAACCGGATCTTGGATTTCAATTTCATATGATAGAATGTGAATTTACAAGCATGTAGGAAGAAACGGGAGGTTAAACGGGTAAACGGTTCAAAAGTTATGTGCGTTTTAGTGCGTACGGACGACGAAACGGAACTACAGAAAACTGCAAATTCTAGAGGGCGTCGCCGACGGGTATGGGGGCGTCGCCGACGGGCTCCAGAAAGTGATTTTTTGGCTGACGGGTTATTTGACTGTCTACGGGGATTTTTGGCTACGGGTAATTGCAAGGGCCGTCGCCGACGACCCTAGGGCCGTCGCCGACGCCCCCCCAAGTTCAAAAACCTAAAAATTTGTTATTTAAGTTGATTTATGTATCGTAGGCTTCGGTTTGTTATCCGTGGACTACGGCGGACTTTCCAAACATGATTTTGATGGTTCCTTAGATGTCTATGGGCTATAAATCTAAGTCTAAGTCCCATGTAACTAATGTATGATTATGTAAGAAGTATGTGAGAGCTTGTATGTGTATATATATGTATGTGTGAAGGTACGTCTGAGTGTATGTATGCATGTGAAGATATGGGAAGGTATGTATGCATGTGGATGGCTACGTATGTAAGCATAAAGTTATGTATGAGTATACAAGGGTTCGGTAAGATCTTGAATGTGTAAATGTGAGTATGCAAGTAAGTAGAGACGTAGTAATGTATGTACGTATGTAGATATGCATTTATGTATATGTGAAGATACGTATATGTATATGTACGTATGTAGAGATGTAGTAATGTATGTGCGTATGTAGATGTGTGTTTGGTATATATGAAGGTAAGTATGAGTTTATGCATGTTTGTAGAGATATAGGAAGGCATGTACGTATGCAGATGTGTATGTATGCATGTAAGAATGTATGTACGCGTGATTTAGGTACGTTGAGTAATACGTTATTAATAGTGTGCCTTGAGAATGAAAGGTAATGCAAGTACATTATTGAAGACTCACTAGGACATGGATATGCAGATGAAATGCTTAAAGTTAGAAAGATAAGGAAATGGGAAGTGTACGAGATTGAATCTTGTTTATGTATTGTATACTAATGTTATGAATGCATGTGGTGAGTGCAGGTTGTACGAATCGCAGGCAGTTATCACGAGGAATAGAGATCGAAGATCCGGTCACAAAATAGATTGTACGGGGATAATTGAGTATGTACTTTAGTAAACATGACTTATACCTTATTTATGTAAAAGATTCATATTAAAACAAACTTTCAAGTAAGTCAAGACGTTTGTAATGAAAGAAATTTTATGGCACGTATTTCCGCTGCGTCTTTTCAGTTAAAGCGTGTTAGGGTCTTACAAGTTGGTATCAGAGCCCTGGTTTGAGAGAATTAAGTACGAGAGGATAGGTACTTGAACTCAAACCTATGTGCTCTTGTGATAAGAAACCCGTACAATCCATGACTCGATCAAGATCTAAAGGTAGAAATGGAATGAAAACGTGCATGTATGCATTCATATGAAGAAACTAATGGTTATATTATGTGTAAGGTAAGCATAACTGCTTGGAAAGGATGATCCGTGAATGCGGTCTAGACCGGCATCAAGGCAAGTGATAAGACAAATGAACCCCAGGTACGTAAATTCAACGTGTGGGCGTATGAAGTGGTATAATTAAGCAAGCGAAAGAAAATTATAAATGAAATATAATAGTGACATGGCAATGAAGTTTTGAAAATGTTACACGTGCCGAAACTTAATTCTTCGAACATAAGGTGGCGATTACACGAAGGCACGAAACTAGTATGTGGATTGTGTACCTGGCCAGTACACAAGAAACGTATGACGTTCGTGAGACCGTGATAATTGTTACAGGTATGTCTGTTAGAATTAAGTAGTAGGTGGACGTGAGGGTGAAGAGAAATGTAAGACTCTCAGGAATGAAAGTATGAATGCTATGTTAGAATCCGCGAGACGGATTCGAAACATGAAAGAAGTTAAAGTATGAATGATATGTTAGAAATCGCGAGACGGATTCGAAACATGAAAGAAGTTAAAGTATGAATGCTATGTTAGAATCCGCGAGATGGATTCGAAACATGAAAGAAGTTAAAGTATGAATGCTATGTTAGAATCCGTGAGACGGATTCGAAACATGAAAGAAGTTAAAGTATGAATGTTATGTTAGAATCCGCGAGACGGATTCGAAACATGAAAGAAGTTAAAGTATGAATGATGTGTTAGAATCCGCGAGATGGATTCGAAGCATGAAAGGAATAAAGTATGAATTACCTATTTGAATTCGCGAGGCGGATTCAACACATGTAAGGAAGAAAAGGTACGAATGATATGTTTGAAACCGCTAGATGGATTCAAACATAGAAGGAATGAAGGGTATGGATGTTACGTTTAAATCCGTGGGACGGATTTAAAACATAAAAAGGATGTAATGAATGCCTTTATAAGTAAGCATGAATGGAAGGAAGTACGAATGTGTACCCCAATGCATCTATGATAAGTAAGAAAAGTCAGTTTACCTTAAAAGGTCAAACTGCAAAGATAGGCAAAATATGTAACCAGAATAAAAGAATTGCATGTAAGGAATGAAACATGGAATGTGTAATAGCATGTACATAAGAAGTTGTGAAAGGATTATAGATGAGTAATCATCTAGTATAATGAATGTTTGAATGAAATATGCTAACTGCTAAATTGTTGATGATAATGTTAGAACTCTTGATGTGACTATTAAGTCAAACATAGATGTGTATGTGTAAGAGGAGATGAGAAAGGTTTCGGGGACGAAACCTCATTTAAGGGGGGTAGACTTGTAACACCCCAAAAACGGGTTTGGTAAATTAAAACCCGGTTGATATAAAGAAATGAGTTTTAATCTCTTATTTAACCAAAATGAAACTAGAGGGACCAAAACCGCTAAGTGGGAAACATGATTTTATAAAACATAAAATTAAAACACCACACACACATAGTGTGTGTGTGTGTGTGTGTCGATGATCAGGAAGGAGAAAGAGGGTTCAAACCCTAGTTTCTTCAAAATCTTCAAATTGAAAGGCAAGATGAAGCTTAAACTCATAACCGAGCATAGATTAATGATCACCTTCACAAGGGGATCGCAAGGTATGTCTTAAAAGTTAGATTGGTGATTATGCACGAAGTGGGTTATGTTGTAAATCACGAATTTGTATGAAATTGAGCATGAGTATGTGTTAGATTCATCATTTGGAACATGGATTATGCATGGTTTGGGTTAATTTGATGTTTTTAAGTGAAACCCGCTGATTATGGTGATGATGACGACTTGAAAGATCACCCAAGTCCAACTTCTTGCTTAAGATTGATGTATTATGATGTGTATGATGGATTCTTGCTAGAGGAATTGAAAGAAATGTGATGCTAATATGTTTGATGTTCATGCATGGATGATTTATGTTGATTAGTAGAAGGATTTGGATGAATTATGTATGAGATTAGGAGATTGTGCATGAACTAGTTGTACTTTATGTTTAGAAGGTAGTACATACACCAAGGGTATGATTATATTATGAAGAACTTAAGTAGATCACTGGTAAGTGATTAATAATGTAGTTATGAAGTGGGTTTTAGATAATGTGATGTAAATTGATGATTTACTTATGTTAATGATGTTTGGAATCAAACATGTGTGTGAATGTTTAAAGAAATCGGATAAGAAATGATAGATTAGCATGTTATAAGGTTGAATGATAAATTCCATATAAGATCCGTGTAATGAAAAGGTTGTGATGAATGATGAATAAGCTAACTATCTTGAGAATGATATATGATAGTTGATGCTTGATAAGCAACATGGAAGCTTGGGAAAGAAGCGGGTCAAATGGAACTTATGTGCACGGGAAGCGTACTCGGATGCAAGGTAAGTTAAGCTTACACCCTCCTTGTAGAATACCTCTTCATTGTATAGATTATGAATATGATAAGTTTATAAATGGGGTATGAAGTTCCGACAAGTTGTCATACGGGTCGGAACATGTGTTCATGACAAGAAACTAGGTTTGATGGTTAAAAAGGGATAAAAGGGTATTATGGTAATTTTGGTTGTGAATTAACGAAGGAATAAGTTACATGGATGGGATGATGGATAATTAAAATCCCACAAGGATAAAATGGATATCTAGATTTAACGGGTCAAATGGTGAAGATATCACCATTTGACAATATCGATTAATGAATTGTTTTGTCAAGCGTTGAGGATTCATAAAATGAATAGAGAAAGGAAATTCGTTGCTATTAACGAGCAATTTAGCGGATGAAGTATTAAAACGGGTCATAGCGTTGAACCGAGCCAGGTATGTGTAATTAGAGTTATAGTTAAGTAGTGAGATTGGCTAAATATGAAATGAAGTCCTTTGTTGTAAAGGATGGAGCGAAGTTGACAAAAATGCCCTTGATAGGTATATCGGGCGAATGACTTTAAAAGGTTGTTTAGAAACAAGCCATTAGATTAAATGATTACTTTGGACATGTATGAAAGCGAAAAGTATGATCTTTGCGAGTCAAAGTCCTTAAAAATGCGTAAATACCCTTAACGGGTCAAAATAACATTTAAGTGGAAATGGGTTGGGATGTTGTAAGAAACCCGTGTTTGGAACCTTATATGATAGACGACGTCGAAATTATAAGGTTCATGGGGAATTTAGGTCAAACAATCAAGTTATGTTGATGAATGCATGAACGGGTCGAATAAGTGAAAGCGGGTATATAAAGCCGAGAGCTTTAAGTGAATATTTTCCTTAACCGGATCTTGGATTTCAATTTCATATGATAGAATGTGAATTTACAAGCATGTAGGAAGAAACGGGAGGTTAAACGGGTAAACGGTTCAAAAGTTATGTGCGTTTTAGTGCGTACGGACGACGAAACGGAACTACAGAAAACTGCAAATTCTAGAGGGCGTCGCCGACGGGTATGGGGGCGTCGCCGACGGGCTCCAGAAAGTGATTTTTTGGCTGACGGGTTATTTGACTGTCTACGGGGATTTTTGGCTACGGGTAATTGCAAGGGCCGTCGCCGACGACCCTAGGGCCGTCGCCGACGCCCCCCCAAGTTCAAAAACCTAAAAATTTGTTATTTAAGTTGATTTATGTATCGTAGGCTTCGGTTTGTTATCCGTGGACTACGGCGGACTTTCCAAACATGATTTTGATGGTTCCTTAGATGTCTATGGGCTATAAATCTAAGTCTAAGTCCCATGTAACTAATGTATGATTATGTAAGAAGTATGTGAGAGCTTGTATGTGTATATATATGTATGTGTGAAGGTACGTCTGAGTGTATGTATGCATGTGAAGATATGGGAAGGTATGTATGCATGTGGATGGCTACGTATGTAAGCATAAAGTTATGTATGAGTATACAAGGGTTCGGTAAGATCTTGAATGTGTAAATGTGAGTATGCAAGTAAGTAGAGACGTAGTAATGTATGTACGTATGTAGATATGCATTTATGTATATGTGAAGATACGTATATGTATATGTACGTATGTAGAGATGTAGTAATGTATGTGCGTATGTAGATGTGTGTTTGGTATATATGAAGGTAAGTATGAGTTTATGCATGTTTGTAGAGATATAGGAAGGCATGTACGTATGCAGATGTGTATGTATGCATGTAAGAATGTATGTACGCGTGATTTAGGTACGTTGAGTAATACGTTATTAATAGTGTGCCTTGAGAATGAAAGGTAATGCAAGTACATTATTGAAGACTCACTAGGACATGGATATGCAGATGAAATGCTTAAAGTTAGAAAGATAAGGAAATGGGAAGTGTACGAGATTGAATCTTGTTTATGTATTGTATACTAATGTTATGAATGCATGTGGTGAGTGCAGGTTGTACGAATCGCAGGCAGTTATCACGAGGAATAGAGATCGAAGATCCGGTCACAAAATAGATTGTACGGGGATAATTGAGTATGTACTTTAGTAAACATGACTTATACCTTATTTATGTAAAAGATTCATATTAAAACAAACTTTCAAGTAAGTCAAGACGTTTGTAATGAAATAAATTTTATGGCACGTATTTCCGCTGCGTCTTTTCAGTTAAAGCATGTTAGGGTCTTACAAGACAATAGACGCAAGCCATTAGAATTCCAAATCGGAGACAAGGTACTTTTGAAAGTTTCTCCTTGGAAAAGAGTAGTTCGATTCGGTAAGAAAGGAAAGCTAAGTCCACGATACGTAGGACCATTTTCAGTGATCCAACGTATAGGACCAGTTGCCTATCGTTTACAACTACCAGAAGAGCTAGCTGGAGTACATGATGTATTTCATGTATCCAATCTCAAGAAATGTCTATCTGACGAGTCTTTGGTAGTACCTCTTCAAGATATAGAGGTAATTGAAAAGTTAAAAATTGTTGAGAAGCCATTACAAATAGAAGATAGAAAGATCAAGTTTCTTAAACACAAGCGGCTAGTACTAGTCAAAGTTAAGTGGGATTCAAAGAGAGGACCTGAATACACTTGGGAGCTGGAATCAGAAATGAAGCGAAAGTATCCTCACTTGTTCCAGTAAATCTCGAGGACGAGATTTTTATTAAGGTGAGGAGAATGTAAGAACTCTCACCAAAACTATTATTTATTATTATATTATATTTGGTTCAATAGGAAACCCTAATTGAGACCCCCCAAGTGATCCTGCATAAACCCTGAAATTTTCAGAATAATCGGAATCAGGATCAGGGCCCCTAAAACTCAGGGGAGGTAAACCCTAGTTGATAATATCAACACAGTTTTACGTGTAAATTGAAATTGAACGAACGACCAACTCAGCAAGCCTACTGGGACACGGGGCTACCCTATGGTAGGGGAGCACCCCTCGCGCCACGCGACAACCCCTCGCGCCAGGCGAGGGGGCTGTTTTTCAGGTATAAATATAGGGGCTTGGGACTTGGTTTCAGGCACTTGTTCGACGTAAAAACTCAAATTGTACGCTGAGATATTGTCCAATTACTACAAAAACACACACAAATCACGAAACGCTGCAACAACAACATGGTAATAACTCGATAGCTGCTACGATTCAATGTCCGATCGATTGAAACTATCCAATGGATGTTTAAGTGCTGCCCGCATTAGGGTTATGCTTTGTCATTCGTCGTGAATTCGATGGATGTTTAAGTATCGCACTTTGTCATTCGTTGTGAGGGTTTAATCTCGTGAGTTATCG
Source organism: Helianthus tuberosus (assembly GCA_030545235.1). Classification (NCBI taxonomy): domain Eukaryota; kingdom Viridiplantae; phylum Streptophyta; class Magnoliopsida; order Asterales; family Asteraceae; genus Helianthus; species Helianthus tuberosus. Next base: position 185,008,824 of record CM060419.1, read on the forward strand.
TAAATGCTGTATTAGTTACTAACCTAGTTTTGTGTGCATTGTTATTTAAATTAGGTTAACAAGGCTAATCAGTAGGCTAGACTCTGCCCGTATTAAATCTGCAATGTGAGTCATTCTCTTTTTATCAAAGTACTTTATAAAACCTTAAATGTTTTCAAAGTTATAATTACAGGGATTAAGTCTTTGTAATCTCCATATTACAGCCGGTATGTGGGGTTTTGTATACATTACTTGATAACCGTCACCATTGGACAACGGGTTAGCCAAGGGGTGATATGACCATAATCACAGACACCGTTGGACAACGAGATAGCCAATAGGTGGTCGAGTGATAAGTACCGTGGGTAGTTGGTTGATATAGAAACATTGTAATCGCTCTTAATACTGTAAATTATAACAACACGTTGTTTTTAGTAAAAAGAATGATTCACCAGTATTTCCCCGCTGACAAAATATTTTTCAAACATGTTTCAGGTGATCTGTTGTAATCCAGGAAAAGTGCCGCGAAGCACTACAAGCTTAAGGAAGTGGCTCAATATAAATAAAGAAACATGTTTTGTAAAATAAAGATTTCTTAGTGAAATCACCTTATTGTAATTACCAGGGTTTTATCCCGAATTATGAATTAAATTAATCGGGCATTTTAAAGATTCTGTGAAAACCTTTCGCTGTCGCATTAATTAATTAAATACCACGGGATTTTCTGTCCTGCGGCTCCTGAACCGGGTCAAACCGGGCCGGGGACCGTGACAGTTATGGGAAGATGGAGCCTCGATTGCGCTCGACTACGTAAGGACTAAAAAATGAAGCAGTTATTTATATGTTTAGTATGTTCATTTCATTTCTACCAGAATTTACCCCTACTTCTGTAAACATATGATATGGCATTACAACACAAAATTTGTAATTCCATCGAAGCTTTAGACTTACGATGAAATAAAATAAAGTGACAACAATTTGAGATATTTAAGTGATGTTAGCCAATATGGTATTCGAACCGCGTTGAGAATTTAAACAACATATGCCAGCCCTTTTGCGTTTAATTTTTTTTAATTGATATTAAACTCAAATTTAATTCCCATATATACGCTCTTTAAAGTAGGACTGGCAAATCGTGTCTTATCGGGTTTAACAGGTCTCTGACGACGCGTATAACACAAGTATTAAATATGAATACAACTCGTTTAATATCTCATGTGTATAACACAGCTTTATGTTTTAAGAAAAAGAAATAATGGATCCTAACCTCATAATTACATTTATTTTTAAAAAAGTAAAAAAAAATCACGTTGTGTACTTTTTCAGTAAAAAGGTATAATCGTGTCTTATCAGCCCTAATCTGAAGTTACCCACCAGTCTTAACGGTAAAATTTTCAAACTTAAAATCTATATTTCAATTCCATTTCTTTCACAAAATATTTTTGAATTCACAAATATAGCCGTTAGAAACGCACCACCATAACTCACACCTTCTTTTCTATAAAACCCTCAATACAATCAATCACTACAAACTACTATTCAATCCAACAAAAACCCCTTTGAATCCTCAAATCAAGCACACAAATGGCTGAAGTAGCACCAGCAGATCTCGTTGCGATTCCGACAAAGAAGAGAACCCGAAAGCCACTGAACTCGAAAACCTGTTCAACCAATGAATCCAACATTGTAGCCGGAGCAGCAATCTCTCAGCCACAAATCTTTCCGGAGAACTCGGTCGATAAAGAAAACTCCCAGACCCTTTCTCAACACAAATCTTCAAAAATCAAGAAATCAACCAAAGGGAAGAAGCAAACACAACCCGATCCTGCAACGCTTTCGTTCGAGAAAGAGCTGAAAGAAATGCAAGAGAAGCTTGAGAAGATGACACTTGAGAAGCAACAAGCAGAGGAGCTTTTGAAGTTGAAAGATCAAGAACTTGAGGCACATAATAAAGAGCAAGAAAAGATGAAAATGGAGCTTAAAAAGTTGCAGAAATTGAAAGAATTTAAACCCACTATGGTAAGAACTAAGAAACTATCCCTTTTGATTTAATCTTTCTATGTTTTTATAATATATGGTTTTAAATTTTAATATTCTTCAAAATATTAAGTTTATGTAAAGGTGGAACTTTGGCAGATTCTTGAATCTTGATTATTGGTTTTGGGTGATTATGATTTATAAAAGTTCTTGTTTATGAAATTAGGGTTTGCTATGAAAGTTCAATTTTTTAGTGTTTTAAGACACAATTAGACCTGTTTACTTATGATTTTTCACTTTATTAAAAATAATTAATATTAGAAGGTTAGGATCCATCATTTCTCCTTGTTGGTACATAAAACATACAACCGTGTTATATTATAGACATTGGGTATAAAGTCGTTAAATGAGTCGTATTCATGTTTAGAATTTGTGGTGTTCGCGTCATTAGATACCTGTTAAACCCACTAAGACGCGATTTGCCAACCCTAATTGTTGTAGAAGCTTGTTAGGGTTTTTATTTCTCTTCCATATCTCTAATAATTAGTGCTGTAAACAAGTCGAGCAAGCCAGCTCGAGCTCGAAGTTAAATGAGGCAGCTCGGCTTGGCTCGAGCTCGATCTCAAAGTTACAAAATGAACCGGCTCGGCTCAGGTCGTATCAAATCGAGTTTTATTAGGTAGTTTTTTTCGAGCGAGCTGCGAGCCGTGAGGTTTTTGAACAACTCTATTAATAATCTTGTTCTTGATTCTAGCACTAAGTTTAACCATCTATTCTACATCTATTTCAGACAATTCCCAATTTTCAATCTTCAAAAGACAAAGATCAATCAAAGAAGAAGAAGAAGAGTGGACAAGAAACTAAAAAACCTGCAACACCATACATCATGTGGTGCAAGGAGCATTGGACTGAGGCAAGCACCATTCTTTTCTTTAACTTAATCATTCTTTCTTTAGCTTGATAACATTGTGAGATGTGTTTGATTTTTACAGGTCAAGAAAGAAAATCCTGAAGCAGAATTCAGTGAAGTAGCAAACATTTTAGGGGCAAAATGGAAGACATTAACCCCTGAAGAAAAGAAACCTTATGAGGAGAAATATCAAACCGAAAAAGCGGTTTATTTAAAAATTGTGGGTACCGAGAAAAGAGAAAATGAAGCTATGAAGCTACTGGAAGAAGAACAGAAGCAGAAAACCGCTATGGAGTTACTTGAACAGTATATGCAATTCAAACAAGAAGCCGAAAAAGACGGTGATAACAAAAAGAACAAGTAATTATCAATTTTTACTATGATCTTTATTGAAAATCATCAATTTCGATGCTAATGATTCTTTTTTTTTTCTGAATGTAGGAAGGAGAAAGATCCATTAAAGCCGAAGCGTCCAGAATCGGCGTATTTCTTGTTTATGAACGAAAGACGAGCTGCACTAATAGCAGAAAACAAGAGTGTGGTTGAGGTAATTTAAAAGATCAAATTAGAAAAAAACTTGTTCTTTTTGTGAAAAGTAATGAATGTGGTTTGTGTTTTGGTGGTGGCAGATTGCTAAGATCACGGGGGAAGAATGGAAGAACATGACAGAGAAGCAAAAGGCGCGTTACGAAAAAGTAGCAAAACAAAAGAACGAGAAGTATGCACAAGAAATGGAGATCTACAAGCAGAATAAAGAGACTGAAGCTGAGATCGCCAAGAAGGAAGAAGATGAGGTTTTGAAAGTCTTGAAGCAGGAAGCTTTGCAGTTGCTTAAAAAGAAAGAGAAAACCGAAACAATCATTAAGGTTTGTGTTACTAGTTTTACGCTGTTACTGTTTCATTGTTTTTTAGGATTATATTAATTTTGGTTTCGTTGTTGCTTGTGTAGAAAACAAAAGAAAAGAACAAGAAAAAGAGCAAAAAGATTGACGATCCTAACAAGCCAAAGCGCCCAGCGTCTTCCTTCCTCCTTTTCAGGTAATTTCATTGATACCCATTTCAAGATTTGAATAGAAGTTCATTTTTTTCTAATTTATATGGTGTTTTGCATAAAGCAGCAAAGAAACGAGGAAGAACCTGTCGAAAGAGAAGCCGGATATTAGCAATGCGCAACTCACTGCTCTCATTTCGGTGAAGTGGAAGGTATACATTCATTTTTCACGAGTTTGCTCGTGAACTGTTAATATTTATGTACATTTCATTTTCTCATGCGTTTAATTAACAAACTGCGTGCAGGAATTGAGTGAAGAAGAAAAACAGAGATGGAATAGAGAGGCTGCAGAAGCCATGGGAGCTTACAAGAAGGAGATGGAGGAGTATAACAAGAACAAAGTGGATACCCCTAACATTGATGATGATCAGCACTAATTTTGGCTTATGATGTTCAACTGGTTTTGTTGAACCTCTTCTATCCTGTCTTTACTCAAGTAGTTGATTGTTATGTCTCAAGTTACGGGTCACGAATCAAAGTATTTGAATGAAATATTGCTATGAATGAAAAAGTCATAATTACAATCGAGTATGTTTGAAATGAATGAGCAGAAACTTATGTGTGTTAGAAAGAAATGAGAAAAGAGAAAATGATGATAAACCTAAACTAGTTCTGGCTTATGATGTTCTTCAACAAAATTTATCCTGTCTTTGTTCAACAAAAACTTATGAATGAGCAGAAACTTAGGCCATGCTTGTGAACTCGTCATTCTCAACGCAGACCATATCCCAGCTAATACCCAGAACAAACCAGTTGACCACACCAAAAACAGTCAACATGCCCCAAACAAATGTAACAACACCTGTTCCTGCTGCCACCGAAAACAAAACGAGCACTCATTTACCAACAAAATGAAAGAAATGGCAAACTCGGCTTACAAGAATGTGGCTGACCAGATCCACTACCGTGATCAACACAGCCAGTGGCGAAGCTTGAGATTTTCGACCGGGGGGTCGAAAACGTATATACCAAAAATTTCTATAAAACCGGGGGGTCAAAAACGTATATACCCAAAAATTTCTATACGAAAACTACATACTCTCCACTAACGAGCGAAAAGTTCGGGGGGTCGGCCACCCCCTCCCGCCCCCACAAAGCTACGCCCTTGAACACAGCAACGGGCATCGCCCCAACTCTGGCCCAAAACCGGTTGGTCAAAAACAAAAAGAATCAAACATGAGCAACTGCATACATAAAACCGGTGATCATAAAAAGCGGGACAAAAATTCCGGAAAGAAGGGAAACGACTGTAAATGTAAAGATGGCAGCAGCAGTAGCGACAGTGAAAGTGATAACGATGCTCATGCAAAACGTATCTAAAGTGATACACTAAATTCAATAAATCACAGGTGATTGTAAGCTTTACTGAATATGGTATAATATTACTGTTTTCCTTTGTGTACTATTTCCCAATAAAGGATATTAACTCACTTATTTCTTGCTTAGCTATCGACAAAAAATCCCTACAATAGTCAGTCATATGAGCTACAAATCAAGAACAAAGACTGCATTTCATACAGGAATAAAAGTAACAAAGACAGATAGAAAAGTAACAAAACTAACTGACACGAATTATAGTCTCCCCTAGACGATTATGATTATAATGATAACATGATATGAAATATACAGAAAATATCACTCATGTACAATTACGCCACGCCCGTCAATCACCTTTTCACCTGTAATTTCTGAAACAAACATTGCAACAGCTTCAACAGCACGTCCTTCAGCTTCTTCATGAGTCATTCCAGTTAACTCAAGATTCTTCTTTGCGATTTGGAATGAATGATCACCGTTTTCAATGACGTACAAAGCATTTATAGCTTTTAATTTTTTCCTAACTGTTTCCAACGATTGCAGTGGACAGTAACCATCATTGCCACCCTACATCAGATTTGAATAAAATTAAAAACTATGAGAATGAATCAACAACTTTTAAGTACATTAAACATAAGTGAAAAGCCGTTTAAGCTTTTCATTGTTTTACCTGTACAAACATAATAGGAACTGTAAGTTGCAATAAGGGTTCGTCTCGAATGACTCCATTTGTCGCCTGCAACATTATCTATTGTGTCAAATACCACGTGTCATCGAGCATTTTTTCACATGTTTCACATTTTTCTTTAGTGTCCTCATTTTTTAGCACTCAAACCAACTAAAAAATAATGTACTTAAGCAATTACAACATTACTTATTGACATTGTTGTGTCCAGCAATCTGTTCGATCAAGTATCAACTATGCGGTAACAGAAACATGGTAGACCATCATAAAATATAACGCAATATTAGAAATGGTTCCTGATCAAAATTTTTTGAGTAAAATGCAATTTTCGTCTTTGAGGTTTGGCCAGTTTTGCAACTTTCGTCCAAAGGTTTGTTTTTCCGCATCTAGACCCAAAAGGTTTGAAATCTTGCTATTTTCATCCAGTTCGTTAACTCCATCCATTTTTCTCTGTTAAGTCAGGGGTATTTCCGTCTTTTATGTTAACTTAAAGGGCAATTTGGTCTTTTTCAAGGGTATTCAGTCTTTTTACAGAAAGTGAAAAAGACAGAATTGCCCTTTATGTTTGCAAAAAAGACAGAAATACCCTGACTTAACGGAGAAAAATGGATGGAGTTAACGAGACGGATGAACATGGCAAGATTTCAAACTTTTTGGATCCAGATGCGGAAAAACAAACCTTTGGACGAAAGTCGCAAAACTGGCCAAACCTCAAGGACGAAAATTGCATTTTACTCAAAGATTTTAAAGGCCAACAAAGTGGACCAGAAATTCCAATTCACTAAAAGCGAACATATAGAAGAAACAAAATCCAAGCAAACAAATACAGGATCGTGTTAGCAAACAAACCTTTAGTGGGTATCCCAAGCAAACCACAGCCGATACATCGATATCATTCTCTGCAGCTACCATACAACTGATTCTGCCAAAATTAAAAGCGTCTTTTTAGTGACAGTTTTTGTACGTGATCATTACGAACTGCAACTATTTAGCCGTTACCTTGAACCCAATGATTTTCCAGCCAAAATCAAAGGATGTCCGGGGTACTTGGCAGCAGCGTTTCTTACGATATCCGAGTGAAACCCAACAAGTTTTTCGGGCTTTGGAGCGGCCTTTCTTCTACCATTAATGTCTGCCAGACATAGATAGTTACACTTGCAATGAGTGAGAGTTTTAGATAAAACATATGTATGAAAACTCACATGGGTAGTCAAAAGTTACGACTTCGACAGCGTTTAAAGCGTCCGCCAGCAAGTTCTTCCATCTGCAAAAATTCAAGCCTGGTGTTCAATAAAAATCCTGCTGTAAGCAAAAATAAAGATATGTGCATACGTCTTTTTGCCCATTCGGTTTGTGCTACTCTAATTTTTATTTCAAATTGCAAAGTTAAAACAATAAGTTTTTGTATTCATATGTACGATTTGAAAAATAACAAACATATTCTGCATTGCAATAGATAAAGGGTTTAATTTTGGCTAATAATATAATAGCTTGGATTATTTTGGGTTTAAGTGCTATTTTCCACGGGTCAGAATGGCCCCTTCTGAAAATCAGAAAAACACTTTGCGGGTCAGACTGGGAGAAACAAAAAAGAGAAACGGGTCATTCCTAGGTTTTTCTGTGCGGAAAAAAGAGCATCTCTTCCCGTCGACTTCCTCCGATCACATCATTTTCTACACATTAACTGATTAACATCTTCGATATTCGCCAAACGGCAGACAATCTCAAACCACAACCACCATTGGAACCATCACAGTCTCTGATCCATCGAAAGACTTAGCACCAATCACTTACTGGCTATAGCATTCAGAACAAGGTAACATTTCAAATTGCATTAGCGAACCTGACATTCAGTTTCCGACTTTCCGTTACTTTATCTAATTCATAAATCATGACTAAACCTTATAGCCTTTTATAGTTCATGTGCAGAACAATGTCAGTTGATTTTTCCCTAACAGCTCATATTACTGATCTAAAGATCTATGTAATCTAACTCGGATACTGCTTCACCTTCCTTTCTTACATCGTTGTCAACTTTGGGATTTTTGTTTAATACTACAGTTTTCGTTATTTGTTGTTAGAACTTAGAAACAGGTGCTGCAAGTATGCAGGAAAACTTTGACAGTTTTTTTAAGTCGACCCGTATCCGTTCTGACCCAAACCCATTCTAACCGAACCAATATAAGGGGCTGTTTGTTTACCTCTTAATGAGGCTCTTAATGGTTCAGACCTTTTACTGGTTCAGCACTTAATGGTTCAGACTGTTTGTTCACGAGCAGATGTCTGAATGGTTCAGACATTTGCCTCTGAATAGCTAAGATTTATACAGAGTCTGAATGGTTAAGACCTCTAATCTGAATTGGTCAGCCATTTGCCTCTGAACGGTTAAGCATTACACAGGCTCTTAATGGTTCAGACCTTTTACTGGTTAAGCACTTAATGATTTAGACCTCTTACTGGTTCAGCACTTAACCATTCAGATGTTGCCAAACAGCCCCTAACCCTTTTTAATCAGCCCGTTCTGACCCGACATCCGACCCGCCCGGCGCGGTCGGACCGTTTTTCCAGGTCTAATGAAAATAGAACATTTTTAGGAAATTTATCAATAAGCCCTAATATCAAAAACAAAAAAAAAAATCTAACTTTATTATCAAACCAGCCAGAAATCTTACTATTTGAGGCACATTATACAGAAAGTAAACAAGATATCTAATTTCAATAACTTCAAGAGTTTAAGAGTCCTATGTGAATAAATTTAGGCCTTTTAGGGTAAAAACTAGGGAAAATGAAGGGTAAAAAAGGAAACCTAATCATCCATTCGGAAGTAGAAGGAGCACCGGCTCCATGAGCAAAAACAACGACCGGAGAATGACGATTAATACCCCTGACCGCCGACAAAGGTTCAGGTCTTTTGATCAACGGAGCATATAGTTGTATAGCTTGTTCGTATCCACTTTCCGGCGTTCGTGACCGCTTCGAACTCATTTTCGTGATCGGAATCAGAGATGGAGTTCAATAACTTGTTCAGGATTCGGTTTTTTTAGGTAGATTTATGAAACCCTAAGTTGTTGTTGTTGGTGGTGGCTGATTTTCTCGCGCCAAATGACATCGGCTGGCGCGGGGGATTGTGAGTTTGTGACAGGTTGGAGTTTTACTTGGGCTTATAGATTATTATTATTTGGGCTTTTGTCACTCGTTAGCTCGGCCCAGTTTTTTTTTTTTTTTTTTTTATATGATTTATGAGATAGGTTCAATATCACTGGTTGTCATGGCCGGCTCTGGGATGGGTGGGAGGACCACCGGCCATGGCCTAATATTTCGAATGACACTTTATTTTATGAAAAATCTCGAAATGTATATATAAAATATTTTTTTGATAGGGTATACCCTATATTGGGTAAGGATAGTGTAAAAAGGGCCTAAAGTGTGAGAAGTATGAGAAGTGTATTATAACACTATATATAATACTATATAACACCATATAAACACCGTATAACAATATGTAACACCATATAATACCATATAACACTATGTAACACTATATATCATTATATAACAAATATAACACTATACATCTATCATAGAGATGCTATCAGACAACCTATAGTGTTATATTTGTTATATAATGATATATAGTGTTACAAAGTATTATATGGTGTTACATATTGTTATACGGTGTTTATATGATGTTATATAGTATTATATATAGTGTTATAATACACTTCTCACACTTTGAGCACTTTTTACAGGACCCTCTACCTACCCATGCAAACACCAAAATAAGCCCACTTACAAAACTATTCTTATGGTTTAGATTAATTATTAGTCCATTGACATTAGGTTTACACATTCAGTGAGCCCAATACCCAATTTCGTTAAGGCGTAACGGCACGTTTTTTCGAGCTCGAACAGGATACCCAAATTCTCAGAGCCGATTCTGCTGGTTGTAATACACATATATGTACATAATAATCTTAATTAAGTGTGGGTGAGCAAAAAACTGAATGACAAATCAAAAATAAACTATACGATTTTGACGATTCTCTCTCTTTTTTTCTAATTAAACTATAGCTAAAAACCGCATTTATATATGTATTTTTAAAAATAGTACACTATAACTAAAAAGAGTTCTGCTGAAGGTTTATTTATAAAGTATGCATAACATATGTTGCTTGTTTGTTGTGTAATATTTGTTTGAACGGCAAAGAATCTCACGTGTAAACCTGTCCTACGTTGGGCTATGTCCAAGGTCTATTCCTCGATTGCCATGAGACCGTGCCCCCTTGATGCGTGGGAACCGGATGAAATCCATAAACTCTCACCCCCGTTAGGTTCGAACCAGAGATTAAAGCCCCAATACATCCCTTCACCCAAATGTCCATAAAAAATGGCCCAAGCATGAATTGAACTTGTGTATCCAAATAATAAAAAAAAAACACCCTCTTTTGTAAATTGTAATGTTACACCTAGACTCAGTTTTAGCCCATAATTGAACAAAGCAACTCATGTTTATCACGAGAATTAGATAACAAAAAAAAAAAAATTAATTGATGCGCAAATGATGAAGTCCAAAAGTCTCCACAACATACATATATAATTTAATAAAGATAAAGATAACTCAGCCCATGCTCATAAATTTTTGGCATCCATTCATTTCGACTGATCATCAAACAATAATATCTTATGCTACACAAATGTCACGACTAGCGACCACATGTCTCTAGGTAGAACTAGATCTTTAAGAAAAACAATATTGCTTGAATTAACCAACCACATAAAAAAAATATAATGTCAAGCAAGCTCTTGGTTCTTCTCCACTATCCTCACTTCTTTTGCGGATCTAAGCACATTGGCCTGAAAACATTACAAAAACTCAAACCATCATCATCTTCAACAGCAGTGGCGGATCCAGCCCTGTTTTGTGGGTTCACATGAACCCACTCGGTTTGGAAAAAAATTAGTAAGAACTTTGTATATTTTGGAAAAAATAGTGATACTAAAACGAACCCACTAAAAAAAGTTTATGGATCTGCCACTAACAGCCAAAAGTGCACATGTGTGTGAGAGAGAGAGAGAGTAGTCACCTGAACATCAGTGATTTGAATAGCAAAAGCATCAACAATGAACAAAGACAAAGTCTTGTTGTAGGTTCCAGGCTCAAGTTTCTTAGCCAACAAGTCATCATGCTTCTTGCTCAAGTATATTTCCACCTTTCTTGCCCCTCTCTTTGTCCTGCAATATACAATATTACACACACATATATAATTATAACACCAATGATGAAAGCAGTGGCGAAGCTTGAGATTTCTGACCGGGGGTCGAAAATGTATATACCAAAAATTTCTATAAAACCGGGGGGTCAAAAACGTATATACCAAAAAATTTCTATACGAAAACTACATACTCTCCACTAACGAGCGAAAAGTTAAGGGGGGTCGGCCGCCCCCTACCGCCCCTACAAAGCTACGCCAAAGTGAGGTTGAATGTGAAGGTGGTGGTGGTGGTGGTGAAATTACAAAACTGACCTATCAGATTGAAGGCGATCATATTCAGGATCATAGTTCATGAACACATAATGCAGATGTTTTGTTCTGTCATCCATTCTTGAGTTGTTGGCAGCTTTGAGTGATCATAAGATCCATTGCTCATTGCCATCTTATAATACACCACCAAACCAAATCACTTTGACTCTGTCAAACCTTGATGGATCTATAATTTTCTTTATAAAAGAAGATAAGTTTTTTTATTATATATTTAACTAGATGACATGGATGAAAAATGAACATTTTTTTAGGGATATTGGATTTAAATAATCACAACTTTTACCAATTGACGATTACATTCCTAACTTTCAATTTGTACCACAGCACTCCAAACTTTCAACTTATTGGCCGACAGCACTCCCAGATTAACTGAACCCTAACCCAGTTAGTTTTTTGTTGATATGACACTTGTGTGTTGACGTGGAATTTTTTGATGATGTGGCATCTGACTTGGCTTTTTGATGATGTGGCACTAGTTTGGTGACGTGGTAGTAGATTTGACATAGTATAGTATAGATGTACATTAACAAAAACATGTTCAAAACCATAATTTTCTCTATATATACGATACTTATTGTTTCAGTTTTAGTCGTGATAAGTACATTAACAAACATACATGTACGATACTTATTGTTTCAATTTTAAAAACGTATATGCATATACATACATTAACAAAAACATGTTCAAAAGTCAAAACCATAATTTTCTCTATATATACCTATATGTACAAATTCAAAAATAAAACCGGAGAGAAATTGTTTAGCAAAAAAAAAAAAAAATATTGGGGAAAATAAATGTTACATGTTAGTTCTCACGGTTCTCAATTACCCAAGTAATATACATAGTCCTAATTCTATATATACAAATGTCCCGGATACATTGAATCATTGAAGATGTATGGCCCAAAGTTATTCCATAATACCCGAATTTAGATCCATGCACAATTATGTGGTGTACAAGAAAAAGATTGTTAATGATCAAGTATAGTATTGTTATTGTTATTTCTTACGTAAATATAAGAGTATGTTGTCAATGGTTGGTCGAACTTGAGGTAGCCTATGTATACATGCTAAGGCAATGTCTAAAACCTTGAAAACATGCTTACTATCTTTCCCTTCAAAAGGAAACTCAAAAAACCCTAATTTATTATCACAAACTCGTTCTTTTCTTTCGAAAACCCTATGCGACGAGTATAAGGCGTTAGGTCCTCCAAGCATGTCCAAAAGTATCAATCCAAAGTGGTATATGTCGTGTTTTTGTGACAATACTTCGATACTGGTATTTTCCGATGGTAGTGGTGATGATGGTGACGAGGGACCAATTTCAGGTATGTTAGTTGCAAGTTGGGTAAAACCGTAATTAGCAAGACGTATACTAAAATCAGCACATATCATGATGTTGGAGGCTTTTAGGTTGCCATGGACATTGGTGACTATGTGTTTGTCTTGTGGAGGTTGTGAATGAATGAAAGCAATGGCTTTTGCTATTTGTAAGATTATAATGAACCTTTGCTTCCAGTTTAGAGGTGTGTGACCATGTCTCCTTGCGCCTGTAAAATCATGGCGAACACATGGAATTTTGTTAGATGTGCGCACAAGAAAGATCGATATTTATTTATTATAGAAAGCGTCAAAGAAAAACCGAAAGGTAGTTTTTATTACTGAAATTATAAACAAAAACTAACATTTGTTTATGGTATATTTTAATAATCTGACGTTAGGGTTGTGTTAGTCTGGGTCCATTGGAGGCCAATATGTTAATAGTTGTGACTGTTAGTGGTTATTTTTTAAATTAAGACTCTTTGCGGCCAATAGCGAATAGTTGAGATTATTAAAATTCAACATTCCTTTGTTTATTTGTTTTCCGTTCGCAAACTACCTTTCAATGATGTTTGCGAACAAAAGCAAATAAACGAATGGTAGTTTTTCTTCATGATTTTTTAGAGACAAGAAATCAAAGATCCACATGTCCCACTAATAAGAAATTGTCTAAGATATATAAACAACTAATAACTTGACTGATATGTATAAATGTAATCGAAAAGACTATAAAAATAACATACCAAGAAGCAAATCTTGAAGACTACCCATGGGGTAATAGTCGCAAACAACAAACTTGAACCTTTTTGAGTAAAGATAAGCATTTAGTGGAACAAGATAGTCACATTGATGGCCAATTGATGCTAGTCGTGCTACACGTCGCCCAAACTCCTTCCTCCCAACACGAACCATCCTGAACCTCTTCAACACGCAACACTTGCCATCTAAGAAAACCACTTTTTCGGTCACTCCCAATGCACTCTCTCCTAATACACCAACCGACGCCCTCATCACATCCTTCATGGTCCACTGTAACCCAATATCTCCTACGTCATAAACATCATCGCGACATGTCTTCAACGGCATATCATCCACACATCCGATAAAGATGTCGTCATATTCGCATAGAGACAACGATGATCGTTGGTTTTCTTCACCATACCTAACCAACAATATAAACAAAACTTTTTGAATATTTCAAAAGTTAATTAAAGAAAACTAAAAAGGAATTAATATTGGATTACCACCTCATGACACTATGATGTCTAGATTTTGTGGTGTTTAAGGCTCTTGACAACATTGTAGTTGAAAGAAAATGAGACGTTGGTGTGAATATGTGGAGCCTTTTTGATAAAACTAGAGATGTTTTAATTGGTTTATACAAGGTTCGTAAACTACGAGGTGATCCCTAGATCTTGTCGAAGAAAAAAATGATGGGTTTGTTTGTTATTTACTTGGTGTCCAAAGATGGGAATATTTAATTGAATTCTAATTTGGTTATTTTTTTAACACCAACTTTTATTAAGAAAAAAAATCCAGTGGGCAGTTGGGCATATAAAGCATACAAACAAGAACTTGAAGTAAAAACAAAATACAACAATAGAGAGTTGGACAAAAATATATATGGGCCTTTTGGAGGCAAAAGTGAAAGCGCACTAATTTTAACGTTATTTTACTAATTTCATGAAAATAACGTTAAAACTGAGGGATGGTTAATCATGCGTTATGTGGTGGCGTTGATAGCCGAAAGACAAGGGGGAACATGCACTAATCGGTGTTTGTCCCAATTGCTGAGTGTTATGTGTCTTATGTCCAAGGTTTGATGCAAAACTACTATCGAGCCAGTGGTCTCATTGGAAGCGGTCTCTCTATTCCTACAGGGTAGAGATAACACCGTCTACATCTTATCCTCCTCAGACCTTATATTAACTTTGGTTTATAAGATTTACTGAGTATGGTGACAATGATCTAGCCTCTCTAAAGCAACCATTGGACAACAGTCTGATTTCAACCTTTATATCTATAATTTCTAGATAATAGATGTCAGTGTTAATATCCCGCCTTCTATATACTTTTTTTCTCTAGGTTTTAAAATGTATCAAAGAACAACTTATATAAAACAAACGCAAACCTCTATATTTAGCATGGTTGTAAAACAAGGTCTCCAAGGCCGAGTACTCCCCAACTAGTCGCTACAAGGTAGGCTACCGATGCGACTTTCTTCAACTCCGACTAATTACTCGGAATCGATCAAATGTGGTCAACATTAGCCAAAAAGCGGATCTAGTAGGTCAACTCAGGCCGAGTTTGACTTAAAATAAAATAAAAGATAATTTCTATGCCTATCATATTAAAGAATGAATATCAATTTCACGTATTTTGTTATAAATATTAGCAAATTTATGTTATTTGACATATATTTAATTTCTGAAAACTAATTTTTTTATAATTTGGCCTCTCCGAGTACTCCCCGTGTACTCTCTGGCTAGGCCGAGTACTCTCAACTCCCCGGTCGACCGACTAGGGAGCGCCTCGCGACTTTTACAACCATGATATTTAGAGACACACATCTAAGCCTATATAATTTGTTGTGAGTATATAAGAAAGAGAAAAAAATAATAAAATAAGTATTTGTGAGTAAGATAAAAATAGAGATGAAGAATAAGATGTGTGAGATTTAAAAAAAATAAACAAATTTTGAAGAAAGAGAATAAGATGTGAATGCTCTAATACGAATAACAAATAGAGAAAACAGTTAAAACAAACAAGGAGAATGAGATGTGAATGTTCTAATACACATAATCAATAGAGAAAATAGTTCAAACATGCTACTGAATTGGATTCTCTATTATAAAGAGAGATTTATAAATAGTATCTTTCTTGTAATATATTTATAACGTTACCAATATTCGTTTTATAGTTTTCTATCAATAACATGTAAAACATATGTAGACATCCTTTTAGATATATCACAACCTTTTCTTTTTAGATTTTCTCATTTGGTTGCTATACCGATTATCGGTACTATAGCAATACCGTTACGAAACATACCAATACAGACAAAATTCTCGCGCGAAACGCGGGGAATTTTACTAGTTTGTATTGCAAGAAGAATTGGGTTGAAACTCACTTTTTTGTTGCTAAACATGACCAATTGAACACAATTGTTGAATCTGGACAATTAGAGTTTAGTAGAACATGTATATTAGGGGTGATTAAAAATCAAACCGTTAATCAAAACCGAACCGAAAACTGATAAAACCGAACCAAAAACTGCTAAAACCTAATCGAAAACTGATAAAACCGAACCAAAATTAACCGAAACCGAATTAATCGAAGATCGGTTAACGGATATTTTTTTAACCCAATTAATCAAGGGTGTGCCAGCACACCCATTTAACTATATACACACCTAAAAAGTTGTTTTTTATCTTTATATGCACACCCTGCAGTGTCGAACTGTGTCCAAAACGCGGCGTTTTGGTCCGGTTAATCAGAAAAAGACTGACGGGTCTGTTGACTGGACCAAAACGCCGAGCTTTGGCCGCATTTTGGTCCTGTCAACCAGACAAAATACTGACACCCGGTCTGGTTGACAGGACCAAAACGTTGCCAAAGCTCGGCGTTTTGGTCCGGTCAACAGACCCGTCAGACACCCGTCAGTCTTTGTCTAGTTAACCGGACCAAAACGCCACGTTTTGACCACAGTTCAACACTGCAGGGTGTGCATATAAGGACAAAAACCACCTTTTTGGGTGACTATCTACACACTTACACTTGGTGTAGTGTGTAGATAGTTTGGCCCTTAATCAATTTTAAATAGGTTGCGTAAGAAAGGTGCGAAAGAGACCCGTACTGAAAAGTCATCAACACAACAAACTATTTTTCCAAGAATCTAACGGCCCACACTTCTCCTCTCCAAACAAATATCTAACACGTGGACGGTCGATCCATAATTCTCGTACTCGCACCCTCTTTATCGTCCATCTTCCATTATTTTCTTCCTCTCAAACACACAGTAACACACACACACAGTAACAATGGTGAACCAGATCACCGCCTTCACAATCTTCACCTTCCTCTTACTCACCGGTTCCACCGCTCTAATCACCCCAGATCCGGTCCACCAGCCCGGTTCAGATGTCAATTTCCCGGTTCTCCCAACTGATAACCCTGTATCCCAATCAGATAAAACCGAAGGGTTGCCGGAAGTTAAAGCGATCGAAACCTTCAACGTCAGGCAGATTAAACCGGCAAATCCGGTCCAACGTCAGTTTTTCGATAGATCTACTCGGATTCCACTCAGATTTGTAAACCGTCATCCATGCCGTAAGTTTAAGAAGATGTTTATGGTTCCGAACAAGAGATCGTACGGAAACGACATGATTTTGTCGGATAAAACGGTTAAAACAGTTAGTTTTGATGTGGAAACGATTGGTGATCGGGTTCCGGTGAAGTGGCTGGAGTTTAAGCATAAGTATGGTGGTCGTCATCACCACTATCATCATGATAAAGATGAGAAATTCGAGATGAAGTATCGTAAAGAGAAGAAGAGAGAACATAAAGGCGGGTTCATGAGGCGTGTTCGTAAGTTTTTGAAGCATACTTTTGATTGATTGATGAATGTGTCATGAATCTATAGGATGTAAGGTGGGGGTATTCTAGTATTTATGTAATATGTTTTAAGCATGTTTGAATCATGACAGATGTTTAGTCTGTTTTTCTTGCATCCATGAGAGATGTTTGATCTGTATCATATTATTAAGGCAAATAAAAGTTTAAAGTATTTGGCATAAATTCATCTATCTATCTGTTTTGATGTTTTTATTCATTGTTTTCAGAACCGGACCGGTCGTAAGAACCGGAAGGTATCGTAAATATTATAAAAATTATTTCGGTTTCCCGGTCCAACCGCTGGTTCAATGCATTTCCGGTCCGATACCATGACCCGGACCGACTCAACCTCCGGTTCCCGGTAGGGCTGTTCACGAACCGAACCGAGCATTTTTTAACCGAGCCAAAGTCGAGCGAGCGTCTTTCGATCCGAGCATTTTATCGAACGAACGTCGAGCGAGCGAGTATTGAGCGTCGCAGAATAAACATTAAAGTGTTTAACAAATAATTTTTTCGAACGATGGAGTACTAGTTATTAGAATAAAATGCAGTTTTCGTTTTCGTCCGATAGAATACAAGTAAAAATTTAACAAATAACAAGGAATACAAATACACTCGATCGACTAAATAGCTTAGGGGCTGTTTGGTAGCATCTGAATGACATTAAGAGGCTATCTCTTAATGAAATCATTTAAGAGTTTAACAAAGATAATGTAGAAGAATGTAACATGTGATGGTTTACCATTCAAATGTTACCTCTTATTCATTCAGACATAAGGGCCATAAATGATTTCATTAAGAGACAGCATCTGAATGGATTAAGAGGCTACCAATCAGCCTCTTAGTGTTTCTTCACCCATCTTTATGTAACATTTTTTTTTAATTTCACATGAATCAAAACATACAACGTAACGGGTTTCTTAGATTATAATAAATTAATAAATTTAAATTCGTTCCTTAAGGAAGAAGGGGTGAATGGGACCTAGAGGGAAAGGTCTTCAACAAACTCTTTTTCCATGCTCCCAGTCCCACGACAAAATCCAACGGCACACAATTCATGTTCCCGATGGATCACGTTGACCGTTGATCCATTTAGTCATATGTATTCATCTTTTTTCATTATATACGACTTCCATTTCTTTCTCTCAGACACACAAATTCTGAAAGCAGCCTTTGTTACAATGGTGATAAAGATCACCACATTCACCATCTTAACGGTTCTATTTTTCGCCGTCTCCACCATCGCGTTAGATCCAGTTGTCCTGCCCGGTTCAGATGTCCTTATCACCACTGCTAAAGATTGGTTGACAAAATCTGAAAAGACTCAAACACTTGATGTTAGCACGATCGATCCATCGCGGAGTCAGATAAGTTCCAGATCACATCCGATCAAGCTTCACTCTTTAGATAAAACTACTCGGGGTCCACTCAGGTTCGTCCGACATCATCCATGCCGCAAGTTTAAGAAGATGTTCATGAGCCCTACCAAGATGTTCTACAGAAACAACATGATCTTATCGGACAAAACCACGAGTGTCGATGTGAAAACAATTGGTGATCGGGTTCCAAATAAGTGGCTGGAGTTTAAGCACAAGTACGGTCATCGCCATCACCATGACAAAGATGAGAAACTCGAGACAAAGAATGAGTTCGACGGGGAGAGGCAGAACAGTATGACAGCCCCACATAAGGAGAAAAAGAGAGAACATAAAGGCGGTTTCATGAGGCGCGTTCGCAAGTTTTTGAAGCACACTTTCAATTAATAAACGTATGCAGGTATGTTTGGTTCGAATATTTCATGAATCCATAGAAAGTAATATGCTATTTATGTTTAAGCATGTTTGAATTATAATCATTCCAGTATATTAGCCTGTGATGTTTCATCTGTATCATATTAAGGCGAATAAAACTTAAACATTTGGCATCAATTCATCTATCTATCCATCTAACTCTTTCATTATACCTTAGTCAACGTCCTTGAGAATGGTGGTCAACGTCTCTAATTTGGGCATGAACCGCTATGGATAAGATTCGAACATGGTGACGGTCTAACTTGTATCGCACCACCACTAACATAAGAGCACTTCCATGGAACATATCTTGGACGAGGATAGCCATACAGATTGATATTAGATAGACAGACGTCAGTGAACGGTGAGTTCTTCAAACCGATTATTAAACCAGCCTGCTGGACCTTTTTGCCCCTCACGTTTCGTATCCTCACTTGCTTTAGAACCGGTAAAGCGTTCGGGTTGTAGTTTTGGTCAGGATGGTCACCAACATCCGCAGCGATCTTGATTCCTTTACGAACATTCACCATGTAAACGTCGGATATGGTGATGTTTTTGATGATTCCGCCCCTACCGATGTTTGTTTTTAGGTGGATTCCAATTCCCATGTTTCTTAGAGTTATATGCTCTGCCAATACGTTGTGTACCCCGCCGGATGTTTCACTTCCGACGGCTATTCCAGCGAATGGAGACGATCCGACGATGCGACGGATTGTAATGTCGGTGCTAGGACGACCGTATTTTATCCCGTACTCATCCCACCCGCTTTTTACCGCCACTAGGTCATCTCCTGTGGAAATGAAGGAGTCTTCAATGCAAACATGGGAGCTTGAATCTGCAACAATGAAAACAAATGAGTGATTTTGAGGCAATAGCAAATATGATTTGTCTTCTTAAAGGAGTTGGTAATTCCATAATGAGTAAAACGCCATAATCGTCCACGAGGTTTAGTCAGTTTTGCGACTTTCATCCAAAGGTTTGTTTTTCCGCATTTGGATCCAAAAGGTTTGAAATCTTGCCATTTTCATCTGGCTCATTAACTCCATCCATTTTTCTTTGTTAGTCAGGGGTATTTCCGTCTTTTTTGCTAACTTAAAGGCTAATTCGGTCTATTTCACTTTATGTAAAAAGACCGAATTTCCCTTTTAGTTCGCAAAAAAGACGGAAGTACCCCTGATTTAACGAAGAAAAATGGATTGAGTTAACGAGGCGGATGAAAACGGCAAGACTTCAAACTTTTTGGATCCAGATGCGAAAATACAAACCTTTGGATGAACGTCGCAAAACCGACCAACCTCAAGGATGAAAATGGCGTTTTACTCTTCCATATTATTGAATACCTGGATCAATTCCATCTGTGTTTGGAGAGTCATGTGGAGCCAATATGGTGACATGCCTGATAACAACATGGCTGCAGTATACAGGATGAATGTTCCAAAAGGCGGAGTTTTTAAAAATCACATTAGATATAATGATGCCTTTAGAATCCTTGAACTCGATAAGGTTTGGTCTAGTGAATCGCAAGGTTCGCTTTCTCCACATGTTCCACCACACCCCGCCTTGGCCATCAATTGTTCCGTTCTCACCTAACGAAACAGTTCATTCTCAATCGCATCAGGTCAAAGTCAAAGATGCAAGTTACATTGTGCTTGAAGTATGGACATCCGTTCTTACATACCGGTTATAATAACATCATGTAGTCCTTCTCCATGGATAAAACTCATGTATCTTCCTCCAGGCCGCTCTCGCCCTCTTCCATACGAAGGTAGAGGCGCAATCAAAGGCCAGTTTTCAGTTCTCTACAAAATTGAGCGTTCAAGTTTTAATTAGCGTGCGGCGATCCATTGCGTTTTGATCCCAAAAGCCAATGCGTGAAGCGCACGCATCACGTATGAGAGACGTTATTAAAATGCTAAAAAAATGTTTATCTATAAATATTTTAACTTGTTTACTATGAAACACTAAAATATAAGATATTCTCCTCACCTCTAGTCAGATTTGTTCAATTCAAATTAGGGTTGTCCAAAAAGCTCGCGGCTCAGAGCTCGCTCGGAAAAGCTCGCTCGATATGGCTCAGTTTGAAAGTGAGCCGAGCCGGCTCAGCTCGGTTAGAAAGTGAGCCTAGCTCGGCACAGCTCGTAACGAGCCAAATTGTCTTGGTTTGGTTCGCTTGTTAGCTCAGATATTTTACTTTTAATATGCTTTATTTTAATATACATATAATATATTATAGAAAATTGGTTATTGTTTGCTGGTATTTCGCAGTGCAGTTAGATATCTATAACATATCTGAGGATTGAGTAGGAAGCTAACGAACTTATATCATAGAGTAAACTTCCGTTTTGCTTCATGTGGTTTGGTCACTTTAACGGTTTTGCCCCAAACCTTTAAAAATAGCCATTTTCCTCCAATAGTTTGATATGTTTTTCCATTTTGCTCCCTGCCTCTAACTCCATCCAAATTGTCTGTTTTTCCATTTTGCTCCCTGCAGGGAGCAAAATAGAAAAACCATAGCAAACTATTGGAGGATAATAGCTATTTTTAAAGGTTTGGGGTAAAACCGTTAAAGTGACCAAACCACAGGGAGCAAAACAGAAGTTTACTCTATATCATATTTCGTTGAGATTTGAAACTTATTATGTATTTGATTAAACTTGACTTTGGCTTGTAATCTAGTAGGTTGAACTTATTTTGAATATGTAATTTGAATTAATTAACGATAACTTAGACTATTGAATTTTGAAAGCTATGTTTTAATATTTATTTTTAAATCCGAGCCAAACCAAGCCGACCTCGAGCTAAGATTTTCAGCTCGGTTTCAAATCCGAGCCGAGCCCGAGCTTGCCCTGGCTCGGCTCAGATCTGCTCATGAACAACCCTAATTCAAATACTCATAACTCATCGCGGTTAGATTTGTTTAATCAGATTTGAAAAACTTAAATCCATTACAAACGCCGTCAAATTTGTTCAAATACTAGTAAACTGCATAAAACGCGTCGCATCACACGCATCAAGTGACGCGCACATTTTAAAGCAACATGTGTTCAACAACTAAATTCATGACAATTACATCGAAATTAGAAACAAAACATACCTGTGTAGCTTTAATAACAGCACCTCTAGCCAAATAGAGAGTCATCCTACTAGTAAGATTAAAACTCTCTGTCAAATAAACACCAGGAGGTATATACAACAACGTTCCACCTCTCCTCCTCAAATGCTTAATCCTGTAAATCGCCTCTTCGAAAGCTTTCGTGTTCAACCTTCTTCCATCTCCTACTCCACCGAAATCCGTTATCGATATCTTATCGTTCCGGTACACCATTGGCACTATTCCGGAACACGTAACTGCTCCAGCAGCCACCATACAGCAGCTCAGGAAGATTATTGCAGGTGTTAGGTAAACCAACGTTTCACGAACACATCGACGACTCATTTTCTAAAATTAAGTTAAAATGTTACGAGTGATATAACTTGACAAGTATGAATGAAAAATTACTAGAGAACAAAAAAAATTGTTGCGAGTGATTAAACGGTTTTTTTTTTTGTTCTACCTAAATTAATGCATGCATGCAAATAGGTGATAATGTGTAAACTGAAATGATATTTGTGGTAAGGGTGTGCACGGTTCGGTTTTTGGTTTTTTAAAACCTTTCGGTTTCGGGTTTTTTTTCGGTTTTTACACCGGTTCGATTTTTCAGTTATTTCAGTCTTTGAAACAAAATTATGTAAAATTTAAAAAATATAAAGTATAATTTAAAATATAAGAATGTTTCTTATATGTTTACATTTAAATTATTATAGTTAACCTTTTAAATTAATATTGTTTAAATAAATCTAACATTTATATATTAAATTTTGTTTTTTTTGTAGGTAATAAATTTAACTTATTATAGATAACCTTTTAAATTAATATTGTTTAAATAAATCTAACACTTTATATATTAAATTTTGTTTTTTTCTTGTAGGTAATAAATAAATCATTTCAGTTATAAATAAATATGTAATGTTGTTATTATAGACACTTAACATTCAAGAATAAAATTAATAATTTCTATTGGGTTAAACTCTAAAACAATTTAAACTTAAACATAAAAATATATGGACTACGCCTACTATTGTAACTTATCGGTTCGGTTTTTTTCTGTTATTAAAAACGGTTATGCGAAAACCGAACCGAAATTTTCTGTTAGTAAAAATCCGAAAACCGAACCGTCGGTTTTTGTTTCATTTCAGTTATTTCGATTATTTCGGTTTTCTGCTCACCCCTAATTTGTGGAACTAATTTAGATTAAGGGGTTGTTTGGTAACTTCTGAATGGTTAAGTGTTGAACCAGTAATAGGTGTGAACCATTAAGAGCCAATGTAATGCTTAACCGTTCAGAGTCAAATGTCTAACCATTTAAGATTAGAAGTCTTAACCATTCAGACTCAATATAATGTTTAACAATTCAGAGGTAAATGTTCATACATTTGCTCACAAAACAAACAATCTGAACCATTAAGAGCGTCGTTAAGAGGTAATCAAAAAGCCCCTAACAGATGAATAATATTGTAATGTAATGATATGACTGATTGTGTGTGAAGTGTAATGTGTTTAAAGGAGAAATGCACAGAATAATAATATATAAGTAATAAGTTGATAATATGTTTTGGTATAACAAACATTGAGGAAGAGAATCTAACCGTAAGAAGATGAAGTTTTTGAAGCAGGCAGGATGCAGATAGATGCTGTGAGATGTGAGAAGGTGGAATTTGGTGGTTGTGGAAGAAGAGATGAGATGAGAGTGGAGGTATCATACAGTTGTTCTCTCTGCACATGCATTTGTCATCTTCTTTTTTTGGAGAGATATAGAGACAGAGTGTGAGTGAGAGAGGACACGTAACTACATGCTATTCATGCCCCAAATCTCATATAACCACCTTACTATTTACTTGTGGGTTATTGGATTCTATCACTTCTAACTTTTGGCTATTGGCCGCTACCACCTCAACTATCACTTTAACGCCTGCCACCCCTAACTTAACACTTAATGTGTTTTGTCACCATGCCGTTAACTGATCATCAACTTTTGATCTTGTTACTATACTTTTGGGAGTGTCCTAAGACAAGTCCGGCCCTGAGAATTCGTGTATCATGTTCGAGCTCGAAAAAACGTGCCCTTAAGCCTTAATGAAATTGGGTATTGAGCTCACTAAAAGTCTAAACCTAATGCCAATGTGCTAATAACTAATCTAAACCATAAGAATAGTTTTGTAAGTGGGCTTATGTTGGTGTTTGTACGGGTATACTCTATTAAAAAAATATTTAACATATACATATCGAGGTTTTTTTTCATAAAATAACGTGTTATTCGAAATATCGGGCCCTGTCCGGTGGTCCTTCCCGCCCACCCCAAGGGCCGGCCATGTCCTAAGATCCCTATGACACCCCTAAAAGTATAGTAACAAGATTAAAAGTGAGTGATCAGTTAACGACGTGGTGACAGAACACACTAAATGTTAGGTTGGGGGTGACGTCAAAGTGATAGTTGGGGGTGGCAGCGGCCGATAGCCGATAGTTTGAGGTGATAAAATCCAATAACCCTTACTTTTTAATAAATATTTTTTTATTATAAACAAATTAGTTAATTACATGTGAATTAATTAATTATTTAATTAATATGATAAATTAATTACATGTGTACTGAATATTACATTTTTGGAAAAGGTATAAAGCTTAAAGATTTAACTTTTTGAAAAATTATTAAATTGATATGGTAAAAGTTTAATACATATGTTAATTAAATAAGTGAATATTGGTATTTTAACATGTATAAAATAAAAAATGGGGCCTACAATACCAGTAGTCCTCATAAACCTCAGCCCCATAACCACCCACGAACAATGTCGCACAAATGGACAACTTCTGGGCTAACGTTTGTGTGAATTAACGTCTTCGAAACAGATAATTTTCAGTTTGTCTCCTATTAAAATTTATATCTGCTAAATAAATCTAACATATGTTCATGGTGAGCCTTTTAGGGGACGAATTCAACTTTTTTTTATTAAGTTTTGTTGAATAAAAACCGTCGGACATTAGACTATGTGTTATGGGAGTTCCAAAGGGGCTTCAAGGTGAAAAAATTGTGCCACATGAGGGAAAGCTTTATAATACACAACAAGGTTGGAGAACTCGCTAGTCGGCCGGTGAGGTGGAGACTAGCGGCTACTCAGAATTAATCGGATCGGGTTTTTTATATGTAATTTTCAGTTTTATGTATACATATACACATTTTTATAAGTAAATATTTTAAGTAGACATGTTTTAATTCTTCCTCAACTCAATTATTCTAAGTATACTAGATTAATTGTTGGAATTCACATGGTTTGGTTGAAAACTGGCTAATTTACAGGTTTTGGCATGAATATACAGGTTTTTTTTCCGGAATCTGGTCGGAATCGTGGATTTTTGGCTGGACGACTAGCGATTAATGGACTGATTAACAAAAAAATACTCAGTTACTGGCCGGCTAGCGATTAATCGCCGACTAGTCGTCGACTAATCGCGATTTTTACAACACTATACACAGCCACCTGTCACATGTTAGAATCAAATCGGCCACCATCTCCAAACCCTGTAATGGTCAACACGCCCATGGCGCCTCCACCCCCTTTCTGCCACCGTTCAACGACCAACCAACTTCCCTCTTCCCTTCGCATGCCATCCCCACCATGCACCCACTCCACGCCCTATATGGGGCCCTCCTTTTGCGGGTTTCACGCCCCTAATGAAGCCCCATAACACACAGCCTTACAAAGAGTCTAGTTTTCACTTATTTATTTAGACGAGTATTTTGTATTATTAATCGTTGATTTTGATTTTTCAGATATCTCAGTTTTGGATTTGGTCTGGTCTGGTCCGGTTTCAACCTGACAAGTACCCTACTGCCCTACATAAGTCATACCAACATAATGAAACAGTAACTGAACATTTTTTACAAAAAAGAATTTGCAAAACTTCCTATTCTATTTATTTGTATTCACACAAAAAACCGGCTTCACAAGTACAAAGACACAGAACACGACAATGAGTGTCAAACATGATGTTCAAAAACAGAAACATGATTTACGAAACACAATCATCAATTTAGGAAGAAAGTCTCTAATGCTATATGCACAAACACGGACTTTGACCAGTCTACAACTAACTTGTACTTCCACTAGAATCACACGCCAACTATGGGTTCTGTTCTGTCCTGCACAGCCAAACGTTCCGATACATCAGCTAACGACTTAAGGTTGCATTTTATGAGAGCCTCCACAAAGTAGCACGTCTCATCCTTCGTGTTGCCATCTGGCACGTCCACCACGAACGATTCAATCACCAAAGTCCCTGGCCTCCCGTCGATAATCTCTGGATGAAGTGTCATAATTGACGAGTAGTTCTGTATTTGTTAAGATCATGAATAATAAAACCAATTACAAAGATCGTCCATAAGGAAAGCACATAAAACCGTGTTAATTGTATTAGACTGACATACCCGAAGCCTGTGGTCACCGCCGACTATTTTTATGCCCAAGATATGTTCCTCTTCGTCGAGAAGCTCTAACCTCTCCATACTCGTGGTAGCTGGAAGCCCAGATCGGACACATACTTCTCTCACGCTCCCGATTCCAAGGTTACCTTGCACGTAACACCCGCTCACAAAGGGTTTGTACTTTTGTGGTTGATCAAACCTCCTCACCAAAGACCATACCTTCAAAAATATTTAGAAAATATCTGGATCAGTAATCATCAAACTGTAAGATCATCACCAAATTTTAAATTTCAGCACCAAATCATGATCCAGTCTTAAAAAATAGATATGTTGTCCCTTGTATATTGGTCACTTTAAGATCGTTTTTACTTTGTTTTTAGAATGGTCAACTCAGACACCCTCTAATTCTACTATTAAATCTACAGCTTAATCTATATGGAACTCGAACCCTCAACCACTTGGGGAGAAACACCATTATGTACACATCTTGATACCACCAGACTATAAGCCTTTTGGTTCTTTTAACTATAAGAACATGACTATGTGTATTGGCTTAACTAAAAAGTGAAAAAAGTGTCTATTACGTAGGCAAACAGAGGGGCTCTCACTAACCTTTCCCTCAAAAGTGTGTATTGGTTTAACTAAAAAAAGTAGGTGATGTGGCTTGATGTGATTGAATTATAAAATATAGGATTTTTCACTCTTTCACAAGCCCCGCCCTCCTGCCCGTCACCACCATCATGCGCATTGGCGGAAAATAACGGTGGCCCGGGGTGGCCCGGCCCCCACCGATTTTTTACGCGTAGTGTTAAGTTTACCCAGAATTTTTGTTTTATAGTATAAAATATTGGATTTTTAAGAGTCCGGCCCCACCGATTTGGATTTTGAGAGTCTGACCCCCACCGAGTTTTCGTTCAAACTTCGTCACTGATCACAAGTACACGGTGTCCCAGTGGTGCCCCCTAAGGACGGTGTTTTCGTAGTAGGTCTAATAATGTAGTATGAAGGTAGTAGATCTTACTAGAGCCGATTTATATGCTACAACAATAAATGCTAAATTAAATTAAGCCAACTAACGTTCTATATCATTATAATGCAGTGACCTTTTGAAACATAATTTAATGGACATTTTGGAGGGGGACCAAATGGGTAGCTTTATTGTCACAGACGCACCTCCATAAATATCCCGTGTGTACAACCTCTGAATTCTAAACAATTTTGGCATATTCCGGCCACTCCCAAATTACTTAGATTTTTCTAGTACCTGGAAACAGCCAGAACTTCATGAATGCTTCATTAACTGTACCGTACAAGTGCCTAATGCATTTAAGTTGTAATTATACCGAATTGCTACCATACCGTTTGGTACCAATACTATAATTTAGTTAAAATCAAAACCAATACCGTGCAGTATATGTTCGGTCAGTACCAGCATCGTATGGTACAGTTAAAATTTCCAGAACCCGTACCATACTCATAGTACCGTTACCAAAATTGAGCTAAATTCAAAACCGAATGCGTACCATATATGTTCGGTCAGTACCGGTATGGTGTTGCTACAATACTTTAATTCGGTCAAAAATAACTGTAAACCTAATTAGATTTGTTTCAAAATAACATGTTAACAACACAGAAAATACGATCATAGAAGTAATACTACGCATCAAATCAAATAGATATACTGAATTGATGCGAACTGCATTATGTTCTTACTAAACACATATTAGCCTTTTGTTATGATTTCTAACGATTCTACTCGAAACACAGAAGAGATCGATGCATCTTAACAGCACAAACGCCTATTGAATCCACACACAACTAACGAGTATGTTCTTACTAAACACATATTCGCCTTATGTTACTATTTCTAATAACTTCACTAATCAAAACAATGAACAGATCGATGCATCTTAAGTTCTTAACCTCATAAACACCGATTAAATGATTAGTAAACCTAGCTATTAAAAGTTCTTCGTTATCAGTAATCACATAACGTACTAAATCTACAACATCTCCGATTATATTATAATAATATACACTTCAAGTTAACCTGATCACGCATTAATATCACTAAAAGTGCAGAAAACTTCAGCTCAGATCCACAACTGAACAAATTATATAGCTAAACGATGAATAATATACATATATAGAGAGATTTGAGATCTTACAAGATGAACAGGCGCTTTGATATGTTTAACGAGAGATGAAGTGCACTGATTGGCTCTAACTTCATGCTTATGGTGTCTCCGAATGTGGCTGTACTCCGACGAATCTGTAGCGTCATCGTGTCCGTTCATCACCATCGGTAGTTATGGATAAGAGTAACGATCGTCGAAGAATATGTGACTGAATTTGATCGGTGCGATAGATTTAGTGTAGAAAGTCCGGTGGATTCGTTGAGGAAATCGAGAGAGAATAATCACATCAGCAGCAGCGATTGGGGTTTTCTTTGGTTCTTTCTCATCCACATCTGGTTTCTCTCACCACCATTTTCATGTGATATTAAATTATTTGTAGTATGTGTATGGCCCCTGTACTATTCCAAATTGTCTGATTAGTCCCTGCTTGCTGATAATTTTTTCTTTTAACATTATATGCTCCATTAGCAAAGGGATTGCTTACAACTTGTGCAAGCTCCCTTAGTCTCTTGGTTAATTTTAGTCGTGTGTATGGGTCAGTTTGGCTCGGTTTTTACCATTAATTATAACAATAATCATAACCGAACTTTGGTTATGGTTCGGTAAGTTTATTTTGGCTATCTAACCAATCAAGGTTTGAAATAAATAGGGGTGTACATGGTTTGGACTTAGCTTTGTCCTTTTTTTATACGAGACTACATTTTTTGGTGAGATTCTATTTAATAAGGTAACTATACCATAACACCTTAATTTCTCATCAATATAAAGGGTATCTACATCAGGATTATTTTGTTATTGACATACTTTTATCTTAGTAAAGCTCTTCTATATGGTTAATGTAATACATAAATCCATTATACAAACTTAACATTACAAGCCCAGTTCGGTTTTGGTTATATTGGTTAACCAAAGCTTCAAAACCGTAACCATAACTGAGTGGTCGGTTAAACAAACTTTCATAACCATTGGTTATCGGTTAATAGCTGTTCGGTTATATCGGTTATGGCGGTTAATTTTTTTACCAATAGTTAATTTATTGTAATAATAGGATCTCAATTGCACATTATAAAGCGAAAGCAGAGAAGGTTAAGATTTTTCTAAACAGGACAGGGGCATTTTATTCATCAGTCGAAAGGACCCACTCTTGCAAGATTATAGAAGGTTAAGATAATAGGAGTCTTTTATGGGTTTTTTTAAAGAAAACTTCATTAAAACACACCTTCGACCCAACGGGCAAAATGAGTTTTTTTATGTCTATTGTTCAATTTAGATGGAAAAAATGGTGTACATAAATGCAAGGAATACTATGTACAATGCATGGGTGTGTGCGCACAATTGATCAAATGGTCCGATCGAGATTTTGTCCTATAAAATACACTAGAAGGGTTTTTCAAGGGATGAATAGCACATAGTTGAACATGTCGTATAATTTGTTGTGAATAACACATAGTTGAACATAAGATACATTATGATTAAGGGCCTAGATAATAGGATAGATATTCAACCTTGTACTGTACATTATTATTTAATATCTAATGGAGATACTTTTGATTAAATGTATTTTTTTAAACAGAACTTCATTAAACAAACGACTAAAAACCCACGAAATGGGTGGCCCTAACACACAACCAGACTACATAATCTCAAAGTTACACCAAACGACCCAACTTTTGATTAAATGTTGATGTGGTGTTTTATATACGTGAATTAAATACACTAAACTATTTTAAACTTTTTCTCCATCAAAAAGTTTCTTTATTATGTTGTTTATTAGTCTTTTTTATTATTTCCTTTTTAAAATAATAATATATTACTCATTACAATATAATTTTATTATTTGAATCTTTTTAAAATTGTTTTTATGTCATTCGGTTTTTGTGACCGGTTCAAAAGGTCCGACAAGTAAACAAAAAGTTCGGTCGATCCGATAACTTGTTTAGTTTTCGAAACATCAATGGAGATTGATTTGATGTTAGGATGCCGCTATGCAAGAACCAAGTTTAGAAGCATGGCTTTATCCCATATGGAATATTAGGCCTATAGAATAGAGCCTTAGAAGAATGAGCCGTGTTTACCATAATTTATGTATATAATCGTTATCTCTTCTAGTTGTAGACCTTTGCATCGAAACTAATAGAAAACTTCATGTGGTTGTCCTTAAACATAGTTTCATTACATTGATCAAGCAAACCACGAAACCATATGTTATTCTTTTCTTGTAGGTTTTGTTTATGTTATCTTGTTCATGTGAGCGTTTGAGTGATATCAATACACATGGTGATTAGAATGTCAATTTTGTTACATAATAAGTTAATAACTATATAACTACTTTTAACTTATGTGTTTGGCTTAAAAGATAATCCTAAGAAACAAACTTTGCTCAAAGCGCCCTGGTCAAAACGATGGAGAAAGATAGTTTATTCGATAGCTATGGCAACGACTTGGAGATTATGGCATGTGCACAATCTCAAAGTTTTTGAGGGACAGTTTATTCCGGTTTCAAGAACGGTGGACTTGATTAAAGAAGATGTCTTTATTTGCTTGAGTCACATGTCAAATATACCTAAACCCTGCATGAGATAAATGGGTAGATTTTGATATCATCGAGCTGTCGTAGTCTATTTTTTCATCGTCCTTTTGTCTGTTTTCCAGCCCTTTGTTAGGCTCTTTATATTTATATAATCCGTTGTTTTTTTAAAAGGAAAACTTCATTAACAACGCCACCACCCGAAAACCGGGCGACCAAACCCAAACAAAACTACATAATTACAAATTTACACCAGTCTAACCAAGAAATCTCTCTATACTTCGATCTATACTTAAACCATAATCCGTTGTTAAGAAAGAAAAAATCATAAGGAACAACAATTTCTGGCCTTAAAAAGAAAACAAAGGGTGAGAAATGAACAAAGCTAATAAATAGAGGGGTGAAGTTAAGGTTAGCTGTGGATATGAGACTGAGTGTAGTGGGGCGACTCCCCACCCCAAGTCGCCCCAAGTCGCCTGGAACACCGCCCCCGGGGGCGACTTGGGGGGCGACCCCCTCTTGCCCGACTCAAACGCGTCGCCCAATTTCAAATGTTTGGATTTGGATATAGCCGTTGCCAACGGTTATGTTGGCTAAGTTTATTATTATTTTTTTTTTTTAATAATCCAACCTTTATAAAATACCCCATATCAAACACATTTTTACCACAATTTTCTCTCAAACTCCTCAAAATTTATACCAATCTTATATCAACTCATCAAAATTTATACCAATCTTCTATCAACTCTTCAAAATGTATCCCCACAACATCCCTCCTTTCAACCAAAATACGCAATCTTCAAATCCACAACCCGATTTGGCGGATCCAAATGTTTTAAACAACCCCGCTTTTTACGCCTATTTCAATAATATGCACGTTCCTAGCCCTACACCGCAAGTATACTACAACACTATGTCGATACCGCAAAATATGGGGTTCGCCACTTGGAACACACAACAACCCGGTGGTTTTCAAAACGTTGGAGGATCGAGCCAACAAAATGGTATAAATTTTTTAGATATTTTTTTGTAAAGAATACGTTTTTTTTTTTTTTAACTTTGTTTGTATTCCATCTAGTGGTTGATTTAGATGACGAAGAAGTTCCGGAGACCCAGTTCGATGTCGGTCAAAAAAAGAAACGTTCACACAAGAGAAAAACAACGGGTGAAGAACGCTTGAAAACCAAACCGATACCATGGACTTCCAACGAGGAAATGAGCTTGTCAAAGGCTTGGCTAGAAATAACCGAAGGTCAAGAAGAAGGATACCGTGATGTCGATGGTGTCGGCGCGAAGTGGCGTAAAATGCGTCCTTTGATTCAAAGTTTCAACCAAATATACACTCGCCTAAGTAACTCGCGTGTGCGCCAAAGTGGTTCCGACGATGCGATGCTCCAAGCAAACGCCCAAGAGGAATACCGAGCCGAACACAAGAAGGCGTTTCCTTATCTTGCTATTTGGCAAATTTTAAGAAGGAGTTCGAAATTTAACACAGTCATCGCCTTCGATCCATTTAAAACTCGTGGCCAACCGTCGGCTAAGCGGTCAAAAACCTCATCCTCAAACGACCATCAAAGTACCGGGTCGGACGCTCGGTGTCAAATAAATCTCAACGACATTGAGGAAGACAACGAAGAGCCACATGAAGAGGCGGAAGCGTATCAACCACCACGACGGCCGGTTGGCCGAGATAGGGCCAAAAAAGCCGCCCAACCGTCTTCTAGCGGTGTACGAATCGACTACACCGAAACGTTCGAAAAAGTGACCAATAAGTTAGACGGCTTGTTGCAAACGAGCCAACAACGGATCAACTTAAAAAAAGAACACGGGGACCGAAAGCTAAAGCTGAAAGAAAGTCGTCAAAAAGCACTTGATTTGCAAATATTAACAACCGATACGACAAACCTTACCGGAGCCGAGCTCGCTTTAGCCGAACAAATGAAGCAAGAAATTCGAGAAAAATATAACCTTTGTTGAAGTAATTTTTTTATTTTGGTTGAAGTAATTTTTTTTTTTAGTTGATGTATTTTTTTATTTTGGTTGAAGTAATTTTTTTTTAGTTGATGTATTTTTTTATTTTGGTTGAAGTAATTTTTTTTTTAGTTGATGTATTTTTTATTTTGGTTGAAGTAATTTTTTTTATTGAAGTATTATTTTTTATTTACTTTGATCAATACTTTTATAAAAAATATGATTTTTTTTATATCTTTTACATAAAAAAGACAAAATAAATGGGTGCCACGTGTCGCAAGACGCCCCACCCATCAAGGTTGCCCCACTACCCCTTTTTTGGTCAAAATCCTCTTAGGTGACGTGGCGCCACGTGTCGCAAGACGCCCACTCGAGAGGTTGCCCCACTACACTCAGTCTTATAAAAACAAAGTGATCTGATTGGCTAAAAGGAGAAGTTAAAAGCAGAGTTGGATTTTTGTGGCAAATACGTTGCATTTGACCGTTCTCTCTCTCTCCACTTTAAGGTTTTTCTTTTACTTTTTCGTCTTTAATTCAGTGTTAGCGACCGCACGGTAAGGTTCTAGACCCTTTTTTTGTCTTTATTC
Source organism: Helianthus tuberosus (assembly GCA_030545235.1). NCBI lineage: Eukaryota > Viridiplantae > Streptophyta > Magnoliopsida > Asterales > Asteraceae > Helianthus > Helianthus tuberosus. Next base: position 185,042,752 of record CM060419.1, read on the forward strand.
TCCTCTTCAGTTCTTGATCCTTGTGTCATTTTTGTCTTTTCTCCCGTAGATATTTTTGCACGACACTATTCTGGCCCCCATTTCTTTTTTTTAATTATTATTTTAATTATTTAATTAACATCGTTTCCACCTTTGTTACGCTTCGTAAACATGCCAGTATGTTAGCACATCCACTTCGATTTTTTTAAAAATATACGTCAGAATTTTGTATATTTAATACGCAAATGTGTTGTTAAAGTATCATTAAAATTTTCAAAATTATAAAAAAAATCACTAAAATATCATATTAGAGGAGACATGTTTCCAGAACTTGTATAGTTGTGTTTGTAATTGTAATACTAACTAGTTTTTTCCCGCCCGCGTTGCGGGGCAATAAGCCGAATATTTCTCTCTTATAACATGTATGTCTGTACAGGGCGCAAAATCGTAATTATATTTTGAATCGAAGACGAAATCATAATTTTAAACTGAGAGCAAAATCATAATTTTGAGCTAGAGGGAAAACATAATTTTATTTTGAACTGTGGGCAAAAACGTGATTTTGAGCTGATGGCAGAATCGTAATTTTGAGCTAGAGGAAAAAAACAACATTTTATTTTTAGCTGAGGGCAAAAACGTAATTTTAAACGGAGGGCGAAACCGTAATTTTAAACTGGGAACAAAATTAAAAATGAGTTTTTGAACAGATGGCAAAAACGTAATTTTGAGCTAGGGCAAAATTATAATTTTATTTTGAGCTGGGGGCAAAAACGTAATTTTAAACGAATGACGAAAACGTAATTTTAAACTGAGAATAAAATTAAATAGAAAATGAGTTGGTCCAATAGGGAAGTGACAGGCAGCTAATAATTTTGAGCTAGGGGAAAACATAATTTTATTTTGAACTGGAGTCAAAAATGTAATTTTGAGCTGAGGGCAGAATCGTAATTTTGAGCTAGAGAGAAAAACAACATTTTATTTTGACCTGGGGGCAAAAACGTAATTTTAAACGGAGGGCGAAACCGTAATTTTAAACTGGGAACAAAATCAAAAATGATTTTTTGAATCGAGGGCAAAAGCGTAATTTTGAGCTGGAGGCAAAATTATAATTTTATTTTGAGCTGGGGGCAAAAACGTATTTTTAAACGAAGAACGAAAACGTAATTTTAAGCTAGGAATAAAATTAAATAAAAAAATGTTTTGGTCCAAAGGGAGAGTGCTCAAGCTTGTAAACATATATGTATAAAATACTATTGACTATTCTGATAGTCCTGATATGTTGGTCAAGTGGTCAAATTGTCTGGTCTTCATAGTGAAGATGCAGGTTTAATTTCTGTTTGTGCCATTTTCAAGGGATATTTGGGTGAAGGGACGAATCAGGGGTTTAATCCCGGGTGTGAACTTGACGGGGACGAGGGTTTACGGATTCCATCCGGTTCCCGTGCATCAAGGGGCACGGTCTCATGACGAACATAGCCTCAACCAGGGTGGATTTACACATGAAATTCTTTGCCACCGAAGAAAAAAACTATTATATATATATTGTTAGTGAAGCTTGATGAATAGTAATTTTAATTTTATAAAAAAACATAGCTTTTTTATTATTTTTTATTTTTAATAACATATTTTTAATTATTTTTCTTTTTTTAAAACCATATATTTCCTATACCATTTTTTTTAATAATTCTCTTTTCTTTTTTAGAACATATATTATCCATTAATTTGATACTTCTTTAATATTATACGTGTATAACTTTTTCTTAAAAGTTAAGTACGTAGTTATGATTGATTTTTTCCCGGACATTCCGTTATAAGTTTTGTTAAAAACGAAATTGTACTTATAATAAAGTATTTATTTTGTATCCTAAAATAGTACGATGACAAACTAAACCGTTCTAATGGTTTAGCTTTCTAAACAACATGCTTTATTTTCAAATCATGTTTGTTTTACATTATCATTTGCTCGGTTTCGCCGCAACTTGCGACGACAAAAAAACTAGTTCTGATAATAGTTCAAACTAAAAGTGACGTGTTGGTGATAGAATAAAAGATTTAAGATATTGATAAAATGAGATAAAAGTATTATGGGTAATTTAGCATCACACTTACATAACTAATCTTTGATTATCTCCAACTTTATTTTCTTCTAAACCATTTACATATATTGTTTATTCCCTCGAAGCTAATTTGTATGTATCAAAAGCATATTTATGGTAATGTATTTATGTGCATGTTGTGCTTTTGTATACCATGTGTTTCTTTTTGTCATGGAGATATAAATTGTATTAGTAAATATTATATCATTGATGATATACATGTGCGTGGGCGAAGGATAGTGGAGGCGGGAGGGGGCGGCCGACCCCCCGACTTTTCGCTCAGTAGTGGAGAGTATGTAGTTTTCGTATAGAAATTTTTGGGTATATACGTTTTCGACCCCCCGGTCGGAAATCTCAAGCTTCGCCACTGTACATGTGTAAGTAGTTAATGTACATGCGGCCGCAATTTATGTCATCGGGATTTTTAGACTAGTCGGTGCGGAGGGATATGAAAAGTCATGTGGCAACCACGTAAGCATGGTAGGATTTCCCATTCAAGCCTAAAAAACGCGGGATAGGATGGGGCGTGGAAGAGTGGCGTGGAGCGACACATGGCATAAACTTTTTAGGGGTTCAATCGTATCGATTGGCGAGTTGACGGGTTTCAGGTTGGCGGGTTGAGTTGCTGAATCCAAACACAACCCATATTTTTAGGTGTGACAAAAACATCAACCATAACATACACACGATAAAACCGTGTAATTCATTTATCTAAACATGTTAAACAGGTTGTAATCAAGTTGTAAACGTGTTAATCGACTCCCATAACCGACACCCAAGTCAATCCTTATATAAGATGTGGAATGAAACTTATTTATATGTTGGTTTAGAGATACAGACGTAAAACTGTAGTTTAACTGAACCGGGCTTTATCTATATTTTTGTTATAAAAGCTTTGCATCTTTTACATTTTTTGGAAAAAGAAATTTTCATAGGGCTACGGAATCGGCCCATTCACGTAAAGAGTACAACTTTGGTCAAGGAAAATGGGCCCAATTACGTAAAGAGTACAATTTTTGTTAGTAAAAATGGGCCCAACTCTCATAAAATTCATCAACAATAAATTACTACGCAGAGAGTATAGATTTGGTTACGGAAAGTCAGCCACTTCTTACAAAACGGTCCGATACCATTCGCATCAATCGGACTATGGGTTGTGGTAGCCGGTGGTTCCGATGGTTGCAACTAGACACTCGGTGCAAAAGAGTAACATTTTGGGTGTGGTTTGAATCAGAGCTCGATCGTTCAGATATAGCATAAGTTCTTTAGGAAACAGTTCATGATGGTTATTTGGTTAAGCTTTGCCACAGCCCACACGCCCACACCAGTCGGTCAACCAGCAGAGCGGACTGTTTGATAACCGGTATTTTCAAACCATTGTTGGTGTATGGTTGGTTGTTGAAATGTCATGATAAACGCTAGATTTATGTTTGTCGTCTATTTGTTACGATAGAGGCCAAATATATCTCCCACCACAAGTTAGAGTTGATACGCTACTAAATTCTTTTAACCTTTTTGTTAATATTTCTAGCTACAAACAGCTGGAATTTGTTACACTTATGAGGTTAAGGTCATGGGTTCAAGTCTTACAAACAACAAGGAATAAAATAAATTTGTCATTAAAAAAATCCAAACAAATTTTTAAGAAAAACAGACAATTCTATACGAATTAGTACCGCGATGTCACATATAATACCTAAACCTTACTTGAAATTATGTAATTCATTTTGCTTAATGAGGCGTACGTATAGAAAAGAGAACACGTTTTAGGGGGAAAGTTGATAAATTTATGAATGGAAGAACTAGTACATCATACCCTTCTAGAAGAAAAGCTATATTTAACAGGTAAAGTTGAAAAGGATATTGAAATTGACAATGCATAGTTAAAATTGAATACCTAAATAAACGCGTAAACTAACGAAATCCATGATTCACATGTTTTTACAAACATAACAAAAACAATCAAAATATTTAAATTTGAGAAATTTCTTTTTATCACAATGGGCTTAAGATAAAGAAATTTGGATTCGAAGTCAGGCAAACCCCAATGACCGTTTATCACAACGATTGAACAATCACGTCATTTTGTCCATATGTTATGAGTCTAGGACCGATCAAAAGTTAAAAAGTTACGTTCATTTTAAGTTTTGATACTTTCTAAAACATTTAGTTCTATCTAATTGCTCCAAACAAAAATCTTTCATTCTAAGTTTTGATACTTTCTAAAACATTCGGGAGTACTCGGCTTAGGCGGAGATTACTCGGGGAGTAATTGGCCTGAGAGAAGAGTACTCGTGCCTCGGCAACCTACCTTGTAGCGAGTACTCGAGTACTCGGAGCCTAGGCGAGACTTTTACAACCATGGTTCTATCTAATCGCTCCAAACAAAAATCTTAATTGGTCCAAACAAAATGTTACCACTCTTGGATCAACTCTTTGTCATTTATAAGTGACATCTTAGGGATGCGATAAGGTTTAGGGACCATTAGGTCATGGATTCGATTCTCACAAAAGGAGTTTTCCCAGATTTGGTGGGTTTCTTTGTGAATTTGTGTATATGCATTAGAGTAAATTACTTTTTGAGTACTTGTGTTTTAGTGTTTTAACCATTTGAGTCAAAAATCAAAATGTTTAACGCCCTGAGTCGCTAGATGCTTTTTTTTATAACTTTTTGAGTCCAACTTTTAACGGGAGGTTCCGCTGGTGGCACGATAATACTCAAGTGGTACGTCAGTGATGATGATAATAATAATAATAATAATAATAATAATAATAATAACAACAACAACAATAACAATAACATTAAATAGAGATGAATTTCCTTCCACATGAAATTGTAATTTACATGAGAAAAGACATTACATGACATAAAATTGAAAAAAGAGTACCCAAAACTAGTGCATGACACAAATAACAACTTGGTTAATTAACTTAACTGCCTACAACTGCTACCATTTGCTTGCTAACACATGCTAAAAACCTCAATTTGCCAACACTTCCCAAATCAACTCCGGATCATAAGAAGGCAAACGAGCAAGACAACACCCTTCAACCTCCGACTCACCGGTCTCCGCCCCAACCGCCACCCGCGACTCGCCGGAAACCAAACTCTCCTCCCTCCAAAACCCATCTTCAGACACACCCAATGACATCAATTCAGTTTTCATAACCTTTTCACTCTCTCTTTTCTTCTTCTTCTTGTTCTTATTATTCTTCCTCTCTCTCACTTTCTCACAAATAGCCTGAATCTTTGCATCCACAACACTTTTAAGAGCATTCAGCTTCTCTGTGTCACCAATTAACCCGAGCTGACTCGGGTCCTGAAGGTTAGGAAAATTCAACTTTGCAAACTCACCGCGCAGCTTATGAGCGGCGCGATCATACGCATAAGCGGCAGCTTCAGCCGTGTCATAAGTCCCAAGCCACACCCTCATTCTGTTTTGAGGGAGTCTGATCTCACCAACCCATTTGCCCCAATGCCTTTGCCTCACTCCTCTGTAAAGTTTTTTCTTGTTGCAATTGTGATCAAAACCGGTTTTTGTTATGGACATGTGTTGTTCGGAGAATTTCTGGAGCTGGTCTCTTTGTAATAGGTAGACAGATGAGCCCAGTGGCTGGCGAACCGAGTAGTGAGTGAAGATTGAATCTATGGTGTTGGTGTTGCCACCAGTTAAAATAAGGTTTGAGAGAGATGATCCAATGTCATTGTGTGGTTGCATGATGTATGGATATTGTATAAAGGTTTTTTGAGTTTGGTGAAACACAGGAAATTTGTAGGTTTTTTCATTTGGTTCCTTGTTGGTGTATTTATAACGGCAAAACATGAGATGTTTGTATGGTCCCTCCTGTGAGAACAAAAATAAATCTGAAAATCCAAATGAAACGGAAACAAAAAAATCACTATTTCAGTCAATTAGTTTAAAAACTGTTAAAACAGTCCATGTGGTTTCACTTTCGTAACTATTATAATCCACCCACACTATCGTCATCTAGTAAAACTGTTAGTTTAGTTGAAATGACCATAATGCCTTTGTTACTACCTCTGTCCCACTAAAAGTGTCATATTTTGAATTTTTAAAGTCTTTATTTATAAACTTTGACTTTAATTATATATTTTTGTGTTATATAAAACTTGATGAAAATTAACCCGTTAAAAACACTTGTAAAACACAGTTAAATCATATAACTTTCATCAAGTATTATCTAACACAAACAAAATTATTTAAGGTCAAAGTTTATAAATAAAGACTTTGAAAATTCAAAATATGACACTTTTAATGGGACGGAGGGAGTATTAAAATTAAAATAAATAAAGAGTTAGTTACGTTTTTTCGTCCTTGTGTGGTTTGTTAAAATAACATTATAGTCCATTAGTTTAAATTTTAATAACAGGGGCATTATAGTCATTTCAAATAAACTAACAGAATAACCGGATGACGTTAGCGAGGGTGGACTGTAATAGTTACGAAAATGAAACCACAGGAAGTGTTTTGGCAATTTTTAAACTAATGACCTAAAATAGTGATTTTTGACAAACCACAAGGACGAAAAACGTAATTAACTCTAAAAAAATTAAATGAGTTATAGGAAAAATAGTTTAAAGAAAATGTAAGTTGTACTTTCGATTAGATCAACACTCAATCAGCTAGCGAAACCATCCACAAGTCAGATACCATTAATCCCTGTCAATGCAAGGAAATTATCGAAAATCATACATACACGTTGAAATCAATGAATTTTTACGATTAAGACTAAGATCTCCTCAAAATGTCGTTAAAATTTATCAAAACTATGGTTGACAAGGAAAACAAAGATCTTCAATCTCTTGACAATGAGAATTATGATTCTAACACTATAGTTATGTTGTATGGACTATATGCCTACAGCCTACTTATTTCACTTGTTCATTTTAGCTAAAAAAAGCTATTGTTGTGAAAACACGTAAATTAATGTCATATAAAGTGAAAATGGGTTTACTTGAAGCTGAGTGCAATGAACACTAGTATGCAATTCCATATCGCATACTTGTGTCCATTGTTGCAAAAATCGTTAGGCGCTCCCTAGTCTGTCGACTTGGGAGTTAGAGTACTCGGACTAGGTGGAGAGTACTCGGACATGTTAAATTATAAAGAAATTAGTTTTCGGAAAGTAAATATATGTCAAAAACATATATTTACTAAAATTTATAACAAAAAATATGAAAATGATATTTTATTCTTTTATATGATACGCATAAAAATTATGTTTTTTTTTAGGTCAAGCTTGGCCTGAGTTGACCTGCTAGATCCGATTCTGGCCGAGGTTGACCGAATTAGACGCAGTTGAAAAAGTCGTCTCGGCAGCCTACTTTGTAGCGACTATTCAGGAAGTAGTCGGCCTTGTAGACCTTGTTTTACAACCATGGTTATTCCCCAAGTTGTAATGGAACCAAAACGTAACAACCAATCACTCCAAAATATAAATTCAAATCACATACTTTTATACTAGGAATGAAGACTTAATGTATTTTTTGTAATTGAAAGGGTTTAGAAGCTTATGCAGTATGTATGTGGTGTACAGCTTTGTTGTCAAGGCTCACCTAGATGCGCGTCTACGCCCACTTTTCAGGCTCATCCCAGCCTTCTCGCTTCGCTTCAAAAGCCCCACTTTCAGGCTCTCAGGCGCATTTTCAGACCAAATTCCAAAGAAATTCCTGTCATAAATCGTTTAAACATGTTTGAAACAATTATAAGAACCTAAACAAGTCTGGAAACAACCTAAAACAACTTAAACCAGCACTAAAGAAGCCTAAAACATGTTTAAAATCCCTAAAAACTGCATTTTTATACTAAACGACTCGCCTAAATAATCACAAGATTTACTTTAGATTATTTATTTGTGAGTGAAGCTAGATATAGCCGTAATTTGAGGATGTTACTTTGTGTATACATGACATGTTTTCAAAGCTTTCCTAAACTAGTTGTGAATATAACCGTTTGTATGAAACAAGCCATTCAACAACCTTTTGAAATCATGGCTACAAAGCCTTTGGTCAACTCTTGATTCTATATAAAAATTATCTCAAGGTCAAATGGGAGGTCTTTGCATTCACAATTGTCCATTGTGCAAAAAAGTGAACCTTCTTATTCTTATGCCATAAGTAATAATTAAAAAGTCAATTAGAAGAGTGACACACCCACGCGTAGTTGTGGTCTCCATATACTTTTATCATAGGGTGGTATGGGAAAAATTTTGCTTCCACTACTTTCTCATCAATCTTTCCCTAAAGCTGACATATTAAATGTTAAGGAGTCTGAAATTATGTTTTGGAGCTATGTACAAATCTAAATGCTTCATGTATAATTTAAATGCATATTTCATAGAGTTTAGGTTATATAGAAGATTCCTTCTCCTATGTGTTAAGTTAACACTGTTAACACGAACCACTGGGTTTGGTAGTCCAGTAGACGTAAAGCCTTTTAATGCACCGAAGTGTAAGATCTTGAGTTCAAGTCTCACAAATAGTAGGAAATTCGTCATTCAAGAAATGTGTTAACACGAGAAAATCACAAAAATAATCATTTTTTTGTATATTTATACGCTAATGCATATGTTAAACAAGTTTATAACTCTTTAATCATCTTCAAAAATGTCTTAAAATATACGGAACTAGTCATTAGAAGAAAGATGCACAAAAATAAAATTGTGATGGAAGAAATTTGTAAACAATAAGTAAAAAGTGAATAAAATACCATATTTCAGAAAACGAAAGAGGAAGCCTTAAACTTGAGAATTAGATACACAAGGAGTATTTTAGTATTTATCTAATGTAATTTAGGAGTATGTAAACGCAGCTATTAAAAAAAAGATACACAAGAGCAAGGGTGGAACTAGGGGTCCACTTACCCTTGGTCATTGAACTTTGTTTTAAGATTTTTTACGATGAGGTTGTCTTTATAATTATAATCGGTAAAGTAGAAAATTTTATTGTTACCCTCTGGCTAACAAGTGTTAGCGTCGCTACTTATCGGTTTCTTGAAAAACTCTAGATGATAGAATATAGAAACAAGTAGTAAATTCAATTAATAATGTGGCGATCTAAACATAACACATGGTATTTGAGCTAAATTCAAAAGCTAAACCAAACTTTAAAACATGATGTGATGGAGTGATGGTAGTTAGTAACGGAATCATACCTCAACTTTCACATAAATGTCGAGACAGAAAAACCAAACAACTTTGAAAATCATACCACTAAAAGGTTTTGAAGACCCTTTACGATCATCATATGATACTCATAAAATTTTTGTAGAATTAAAAAAGAACATTTATAATTGTATTTATGTTGCTATGTTTCAATAAATTGTAGTATCTTATTTCTATTTAGGGGATGTTTGTTTCAGTTCTTAATAAACTTTTAATGGTTCAAATCCCTTACTAGTTTAACACTTAATGGTTCCGACTGTTTGTTTCGCGAGAAGACTGCTGAATGGTTTAGACTTTTGCCTCTGAACGATAAAGCATTATCTTAAGTTTGAATGATTAAGATCTTTGAATGGTTTAAACATTTGTCTCTGAATGATAAAACATTATATTGAGTTTGAATAGTTAAGACCTCTTATCTGAATTAGTCAGACATTTGTCTCTGAATGGTTAAACATTATACTGACACTTAATGATTTTAAAACCCTTTTGAATGGTTAAACATTATACTGACTCTTAATGTTTTAAAACCTGGTTCAAACCGGCCGGTAAACGATAAAAGAAAAATTCTCATAAAAATAACTACCAAAAGTAATTCAATCGCAACATATATTACATATAAGATATGGTCGCTGTTGTCAATTAAGAAAAGTAGAAATTAAGTTCGTTTGCTTTATAGATTTAGACTAAAAAAACCGCAAAAGCAAAAGGTGTTAATTGATGATCATCTTGGACGATGCTCGCATTACTCTAAAACAAAATGTGTTAATAGAAGCCGTTTGCCTTACTACTTGGTGGACTATTTGGAGATTCAGAAACAAAATCATCTTTGAACCGAATAAGCCGGATTAGAAGTGAAGAAATAAATTAAGTTATGTGCATTTTAACATCAATAGTGCCCCTCTCTCTTACCATGCTAGCTATTGGGAGAGCGCTATTATGTGTCAGCCATTGCAATAACGAGCATTAGCGAACTGTTGTGTGTGTGATTGTGTGAAGTCAAGCAAAGGAAGCGCTATTGTGTGTGTATGGGAAGGGGTTCCGTCCCATACCATGCTAGCTATTGAGAAGAGGTAATAGAGCCCACTGGTTGACGTGGCACGTACATGACGTAGTGAAGCCCCTACCACCTCCAAACCATACATTCCAGCCTAAAAGTAAATTTGGTCACAAGATAATGGCACCTATTTAATCATTCAGAATTTATCTAGATACCAAAGGGATTGTTGTTTAGTTGTATCGGGAAGTTTAATAAATGTGTTTTCTTCAAGTGATCAGGGTTTAGTCTCATCTCTCTCGTGGTGTAATAGGAGTTAAAATGTGTATCAGTTTTTTTGTAACAAAATTTTTTAACTCTTAAATAGTCATTTTGATCAAATTCTGGTTTCGCTTGCAGGTATTTAAATATACAAGATACTAGGTTATAGACCCGCGTATTATACGAGGTTGTACAATAGAAATGATACCATTATATAACATATAAAAATACTATATATAAATAACGTATTTTTATTATCATATAAGAGTTCACATAACTAACTTGAATTTATAATAAAGCCAACCTATATATATATATATATATATTTTTTTTGAACGGCCAACAAACTCAATCCCGAGCACTCTCGGGGCACCCCTTGGACAAACAGAGTACTCCGAGAGTAACCCGAGTCAACCACCAATTCCGGGGAAAACCCGGTAACCCACCCGCAGGCACGACAGTTAAATTACCGGTAAAACCCGTTTGGCTCAAGGATCAAACCCAGGTTTCCCTGGGTCTCCTATCATTGCCCACCAGTGCCTCACTCTTCACCAAGTGAGAGTCGAACCTGCATCTCTCAAGAGAAATGCAAGCCCTCCACCACTTGATCTAGAGATCATTGGCTAAAGCCAACCTATATTAATTACTAACACTGAAATACATTAGTACCACATGCATTACACAAGATGAATACTGAAAAATGTGCAATACACAAATCTGTACATTCTCCACATGATTGAAATTACGTATTATATCACATATAATAACGTACATAAATAATATTGTGTATGAAAGTAAATTTATTGAGTTTTTTTTGGTAAATAAGTTTTTTAAGAACACCCTTTTAGGAAAAAAAAACTCTAAATTTATTGACATGTTATAAATTTATTGCAGATTTAATTAATAATTAGTTATTATAAAATTATGATCTAAGTTATTGATTTATATATGATACATAAAATATGTTCATATTTAGCGGTTTTATTATGTTACTGATCTAAGTTGACGGTTTATGTATGATGAGTAAAATATTTTCAAATTTTAATGGTTTTATTGTGTTACAAATAGGTAAAAATTATAATATTAAGATAGGATTAAGTTACCCTTTCATACTTTATAAAACAATGATTTGTTTAGGATCATGAAAAGATTTGAGCGGTAAAAAAATGATGAGGTAAAATATAGTGGTAAGACGTGTCATATTTTATATTACTTTTTAGGTAGTAGAAGTAAATAATTTACATAATTACAATATGAGAGTAATATTACAGTTTTGTTGAATAAGTTACTTTTTAGGTAGTAGAAGTAAATAATTTACATAATTACAATCTGAGAGTAATATTACAGTTTTGTTGAATAAGTTACTTTTTAGGTAGTAGAAGTAAACAATTTACATAATTACAATCTAAGAGTAATATTACAATTTTATTGAATAAATGTATATTTATATTTGATGCTTAAAAATTGTTGCATATTCTGTTAGTTGATTTTTACAATAATATACATGTTGCTAACATCTGCAAAATACAAGATTGGATAAATAATAATAAACAAAAAATTATGTAAGGAATATATAATAATATAATATTAAAACTAAATTTAAGAGAATTTATAACAAATAATAATAATAAAGGATAAGGATACAAATATTTTAAATAAAATATAAGTAAAATTGTAAGGCTTAAAGAGACGATGTCATAAGACATTACTTAGAATCATTTATTATAAGTTAGATTTGTAAACGTGTAAAAACACAATTTGTTTAGATATCAACTTAAAATGAGTTTAGTTAACGGATATAAATGGGATTTAATAGTAAGCTACGTTGCCAGTGATCACTAGATCAAATGGTGTGAGGCTTGTATTTCTTTTGAGAGATACAGTTTTGACTACCACTTGATGCAGAGTGAGGCACTTGTGGGCAATGATAGGAGACCCAGGGAATTCCGGGTTTGATTCTTGAGCTAAACGGGTCTTACCGGTAATTCCATCGTCGTGCCTAGAGGTGAGTGAGTTATCGTGTTTTCCCCAGAATTGGTGGTGGACTTGGGTTACTCTCTGAATACTCCGTTTGATCCATTAGGTGCCTCGAGGATGCTCGAGATTAATTCTGATATCCGTTAAACAAAATAGTAAGCTACATTAAATTCAAAAAATAGGATGGTAATGGGCGTATTGAAAAGAAAGAAGAAAGACAGGTTAGATGTCGTCCATCTTCCATGTGAAATTTTAAAGTCAAACCATCCACCTTTTTCCTTTACACCTTTTCTCTTCCCATGCTTTCATTTTCGAAATTGTAATACTTTTTTAAAAATATCTTTTTGATAAATATCTTATTATCATCACTTAAAAAAATGTTTTTTTGATAAATATCTTATTATCATCACAAGTTTTATTAAAAAACACTTAACAAAAATCGAAAAACATCATCACAGTTGTACAAACCGATCTAATAATTTTTTTCATTATACTTTCTTTAACTAATTACCAGTTGAAGAATCAACGAATCTCTCAATTCATTATATTCTTTGTAAATATTTATTTTTCATAAACTTTATCACAAACTTCTAGCTTGCCATAGTGTCATACCTCATTTATAATTTATATTTATAATATGATAATTAGTAAGTGGTTTATGTTGTGGGGTGTTGTTGTATCTTGGCTTTGTTGTTTTGTTGTGCAATTAGGTGGTGTACCTTTTTGTTTGGTATGTTGTATGATTTTGGGTTTTACTAGGGGGTGTTTAAGTTCGGAAAAAGAATTTATAGAAAATGTAACTAAAGGGCGTTGTACTTTCGATTAGATCAACAGTTAATCCGCGAAACCCTCCACCAATTGGTATGGTACAGGTATTTTGGTACCGAATATATTGGTATGGTACGGATATGGGTACAGGTATTGGTACAATACCCGCTTTAGTACCACTTTGTTTTTATTTTAGTTTTTGAGTACTTGTACGAGTACTATAAAGGTAAAATCATGTCAAAAACATGTATCACAGAAAAAACTCTCTTTATTATCAATCGAAGAACAACAGAACTATGAAATCAGATACAAGACTTACAACTTCACAACTAACACTTACTGATCATCAACACGATGATCAGACTCACTCACAAAGGATCTAAACGAGAACGAGACCTTAACTCAAGATCAAACTACGAAACCCTAGAGAGAGAAAGTGAAGCAAGAAGACAGAGCGAAACAAACAAAATATGTGAGATAAAATGAAAATGAACCACACACTTCTCTTAAATAGATCCAAATAACACCGACTTGACCCGGAAAGATAGCTGGGTTGTTAGCTGAGTTGTTAAGTCTGTTATAACCTCCTTTACACAAGCTCCAGAAGTCCAAGCCCGCTCGCAGCATCCAGATCCATTGTATCCATTGTGTCATTGAAGTTGTGTAATAAACTATATTTAAGGTGAACTATAAAAAAATAGAAATAAAAAATTAACATTGCTTATAATGTAGGACATGTTCAATAAAGGTGTACAAACTGTTAATAGAGGCTAGGGCCCCTCAACTTTATTAAGGTTTAACTAGGGATGAGCATTTGGTATCTTCGGTGCTGACACCCATTTTCACTGTTTTTTGGTACCGGTATATTCGGTGCCGAATGGGTACCATGCTCATCCGTAGGTTTGACTACGTTCAATTCTAGTATTGCCGCATGTCCGCTTACTCATCTATGGCCCATTTTTTAAGGTTTAATTCCGCTCGACTCTACGTTTTAGTTCTGGTATTGTCGTAGGTCTATACCCTTTATTAGGGCATCTACTTGGCTTCAATCACATTGACATTTTAAACAAGTTTTTGTAGTAACATTAACAAGATACATAATATTCATGTTATTCAAGTCCGGACACTAACCCCAAGTTTTTGTGGTAATAGTAACAAATTACCTAATATGATGAACAAGTTCTTTTGAAAGATGTGAACATGTATTAGTTAATTGGTAAAAAGCGTAAGTGTCGACAATTAGCTATAGCTCAATTGGCATTGGAGTAGAAGTGAAGATTTGGATTTGAAGCTAGATGTCTCAAATTCGAATTCGAATCTGTCAAAAAACAACTGGTATCAAGCTTTGAAAGATTTAACAACAAATTTACAAGAACTGAAAGAATCGAGACACACAAACAACTCTCAACTCACTAACAGTTCATCAACACGATGAACTGTAAACTCTCTCAAAACAGATCTATATACGCAGAACCTGATCTTCAACACAAGATCTTAACAAACGTTCCGATTCTAGAACAGAAAATATAAACCCTAAGAGAGAGAGAAGAAGAACGATCTGGAATCTCTATACGAACTGAAATATCTGCCAGTTATTAAAGTGTAATATCCAGCCTTCAAGCAGTGTTATATATATCCAAACTTCAAGCCCCATCAGTATTGAACAAGCCAGCCCATTAAGCCCATGCCTTTGTAACAAGCCCAACTCCAAAGCCAGCACCGAATCGTTACATGTAACAAACATTCATAACCGAAATATAAGTAAGACAGTTAAAGTGAAAGATAAATGTAATAAAAGTGAAAGATAATAAATGTAATTATTTTTAACACCCCCCCCCCCTCACTTTTATTACTAAACATGTCCAACATGTTTAACGATTTACAAATAAGACGATGTTGATCAATCAATAACCCTTTCGTAAATATATCGGCAATTTGTTTGTCAGTTTTAACACCAACGGTTTTAACAATTCCGGATTGAATTTTTTCCCGAAGGAAAAACAAGTCTATTTCAAAATGTTTCGTCCTGTCATGAAAGACAGGATTCGCTGCAATTGACAAAGCAGCAGATTTAGAATATACATGTCCTAGATAAAGTTCCTCAGAAACAGAATTTAGAATCCAAGTTAACACAATGGAATTGCATCTTTCCCATTGTGTTTCAAGAACTGGATTATCTATTGGTTTTAGAAAAGTTCCATCAACAAACCCTATTTTGTTTTTAACTCTTAATGCTAAAATCATAGCATTAGCCCAAACAGTGTAATTTTCTGTTCCTTTTAACTTTATACTAACAACAGTCAAATTCGTGGAATCACTAGCATGTAGATATAACGGATTATCAGGTTCAAGTTTACTAATCATAGTTTCCCCAAACAAGTTCATAAGATCAGCCATTATATTATCTAAAAAAAAACAACAAGAAAACCAACCAAGTAGCAAATAACCAAGGAACAATAACCCTATCAATCTAAGAAATAAAACAACTCAACTCAATCAGAAAGAACACAAAGTAACACCAAACACAAATATCACAGATAAATGCAACAGAGTGTACCCTCTCTGTGTCCCAAAACAAAGCCGGCCCGACTAGTCCGGTAACAAGATGCCTAATGCAAGACAGGAAAACAAAGAAAGTAATAACAAGGAACAATCTCACCGAGACAGCAAACCCTAGCAAGGGTTTCTCCAGTTCCGAAAAGGATTTTACAACCTTCAAGGGTTGAACCCTAAACGGAACAGCAGCTTCCTTAAATTTTCCTTTCCGACGACACCAGTTATGTAATCGGCAAACCCTAGGTCCACCACGACTCTGCAGATCTTCAAGATATCACCAGATCCTGAATCAGCAAACCCAGGCTCACCAAGAACGATCGGAAGACCAAATCCCCAAATCCAAGAAACCCTAGATCCAACAAACTGAATCCAAGATAGACAACGGAAGCGAATAACGATCAGGGCTCTGATACCATGTCAAAAAACAACTGGTATCAAGCTTTGAAAGATTTAACAACAAATTTACAAGAACTGAAAGAATCGAGACACACAAACAACTCTCAACTCACTAACAGTTCATCAACACGATGAACTGTAAACTCTCTCAAAACAGATCTATATACGCAGAACCTGATCTTCAACACAAGATCTTAACAAACGTTCCGATTCTAGAACAGAAAATATAAACCCTAAGAGAGAGAGAAGAAGAACGATCTGGAATCTCTATACGAACTGAAATATCTGCCAGTTATTAAAGTGTAATATCCAGCCTTCAAGCAGTGTTATATATATCCAAACTTCAAGCCCCATCAGTATTGAACAAGCCAGCCCATTAAGCCCATGCCTTTGTAACAAGCCCAACTCCAAAGCCAGCACCGAATCGTTACATGTAACAAACATTCATAACCGAAATATAAGTAAGACAGTTAAAGTGAAAGATAAATGTAATAAAAGTGAAAGATAATAAATGTAATTATTTTTAACACCCCCCCCCCCCTCACTTTTATTACTAAACATGTCCAACATGTTTAACGATTTACAAATAAGACGATGTTGATCAATCAATAACCCTTTCGTAAATATATCGGCAATTTGTTTGTCAGTTTTAACACCAACGGTTTTAACAATTCCGGATTGAATTTTTTCCCGAAGGAAAAACAAGTCTATTTCAAAATGTTTCGTCCTGTCATGAAAGACAGGATTCGCTGCAATTGACAAAGCAGCAGATTTAGAATATACATGTCCTAGATAAAGTTCCTCAGAAACAGAATTTAGAATCCAAGTTAACACAATGGAATTGCATCTTTCCCATTGTGTTTCAAGAACTGGATTATCTACTGGTTTTAGAAAAGTTCCATCAACAAACCCTATTTTGTTTTTAACTCTTAATGCTAAAATCATAGCATTAGCCCAAACAGTGTAATTTTCTGTTCCTTTTAACTTTATACTAACAACAGTCAAATTCGTGGAATCACTAGCATGTAGATATAACGGATTATCAGGTTCAAGTTTACTAATCATAGTTTCCCCAAACAAGTTCATAAGATCAGCCATTATATTATCTAAAAAAAAACAACAAGAAAACCAACCAAGTAGCAAATAACCAAGGAACAATAACCCTATCAATCTAAGAAATATAACAACTCAACTCAATCAGAAAGAACACAAAGTAACACCAAACACAAATATCACAGATAAATGCAACAGAGTGTACCCTCTCTGTGTCCCAAAACAAAACCGGCCCGACTAGTCCGGTAACAAGATGCCTAATGCAAGACAGGAAAACAAAGAAAGTAATAACAAGGAACAATCTCACCGAGACAGCAAACCCTAGCAAGGGTTTCTCCAGTTCCGAAAAGGATTTTACAACCTTCAAGGGTTGAACCCTAAACGGAACAGCAGCTTCCTTAAATTTTCCTTTCCGACGACACCAGTTATGTAATCGGCAAACCCTAGGTCCACCACGACTCTGCAGATCTTCAAGATATCACCAGATCCTGAATCAGCAAACCCAGGCTCACCAAGAACGATCGGAAGACCAAATCCCCAAATCCAAGAAACCCTAGATCCAACAAACTGAATCCAAGACAGACAACGGAAGCGAATAACGATCAGGGCTCTGATACCATGTCAAAAAACAACTGGTATCAAGCTTTGAAAGATTTAACAACAAATTTACAAGAACTGAAAGAATCGAGACACACAAACAACTCTCAACTCACTAACAGTTCATCAACACGATGAACTGTAAACTCTCTCAAAACAGATCTATATACGCAGAACCTGATCTTCAACACAAGATCTTAACAAACGTTCTGATTCTAGAACAGAAAATATAAACCCTAAGAGAGAGAGAGGAAGAACGATCTGGAATCTCTATACGAACTGAAATATCTGCCAGTTATTAAAGTGTAATATCCAGCCTTCAAGCAGTGTTATATATATCAAAACTTCAAGCCCCATCAGTATTGAACAAGCCAGCCCATTAAGCCCATGCCTTTGTAACAAGCCCAACTCCAAAGCCAACACCGAATCGTTACATGTAACAAACATTCATAACCGAAATACAAGTAAGACAGTTAAAGTGAAAGATAAATGTAATAAAAGTGAAAGATAATAAATGTAATTATTTTTAACAGAATCCGATCCCAACCAGATTTTACTACAGTGGGCCTTCAGGCGATGGGTTTTTCCTAGAACTGACAATGATGGGCTTGGGCTACCCAACGTTGTCTGCGCTTGCGGGCGTATAGAGTCGCCTTTTTCCATTGTGTTACCCGGGTAACCGGACTTTTATTTCGTTAGCCGTTAAAAAAGAGCAATTAAGTATCATAATCATACAACCTCATAAAAATAAAACCAGTGATATATGACATATATACACACACAAAATTATCAAAATTCCATGAAAGGTTGAGGAATTGAAATCGATAAACCCACCTTTGGCCAACCCAACCCAACCCAAAACAAAACTTAATCCACATTGCAGCACAACAACAACAACAAAAACAAAAATATAATGTATTATATTTTATTTCACTTTAGTCCTTAAAAATGATTTTCAGTCTCATTTTGACCAATGAGTAATTTTAGTAAACTTACTAAGAAGTAAGAAGATATAATTCTTGAGTTGTCAGGGCATTTTATTACGTATCGTCAACGTAATTTGCCAAATCATCATTAAACAATAAAATCGTGTCACCTTAGACAACGATGTTAGTCGATTATCCAAAGGGTATCGTCAATGTAACTTGCCAAATAATCATTAAACAATAAAATCTTGTCACCTTAGAAAACGATGTTACTCGATTATCCAAATAAAGCAGCCATTTTTATGACTAATTTAGACAAAAATCAGTATTTTGTTCTATTTTAGTCATATATAAGTGAAAAAACACATTAGTGTTCAAGTATTCAGCCTATGTTTTGATGAGTAACTTTTAGTTAATATGTCCAACAATAATTGGGTTACATTAGAGACCAATGGAAATTTTCCAAGATTGCTTATTGTTAGAATGGGCCAATGCCCATTGGACTTGCAAAGCTTTTGGACCAAACTCATATACACACATATTTTTACAAATGGTACTATGGTAGTATCTGACATGTTTATGAAAATGTGGAATTAATGAAGACTCAGAAGCCCAATTCTATTTCTCATAGAATTAAAATAAGAGGCTGAACGCCTGAAAACATGAAATGAAAATAAGTGGGCTGGTCTGGCCCATTATCCGTGTTATAAAATAGGATGCTGAAATTGTCTTCATGACTTTTCTTACACATGCCATGACTGGTTTTCACTAGTGCTGTTCATGAGCCGAGCTGAGCTAGGGCAAGCTCGAGCTCGGCTCGATTATAAACCGAGCTGGCTCGGCTCGGCTCGGATTTGAAATCAAGCTGAAAATCTAAGCTAGGGCTCGGCTTGGTTTTAAACCGAGCTGGCTCAGCTCGATTTTAAAAATAAAAATTAATACATAACTCTCAAAGAACATATTCAAAATAAGTTCAATGTCACACCCCGAATTCCACGTGTCACCGGTGGGCCCGGTGGGGGAGTATCGTGACGTGGTTGGCAACGTAATAGTCAAACAACACAATATAATAATGCACAGCGGAAGCAAAGGATAAATATCATTACATTTCCGAATACAAAGTAATATTCAATATTACAACGGAAAGTAAAGGATCCACAGGCGGATCTTAAAACATATCATTTGTTCAACAGACTTTAGACGCCTAGAACTTGCAAGATTCCTTATTAGCGCCCTGAGCTTCCAGCCAATTACGTTCAGTACCTGTCACTTAACCCTTTTGGAAAATACGTCAGTTTTCACTGGTAAATACACTCAACCGACTCATTTTGAAAAGAGTTTAAGAAAATTGATTTAGATGCACTAGGCACAAAACCTTTTGACACTTCGATTAAAATGCACAGAGGCAAAATTAATCTTTTATAACTTGGGAAAATTATTTGTATATAATCTTGTATACAATTTTACTTATTTGTCGTCCGTTAGGGCCGGTTTGTAGGGCCGGACTAGATTAACAGACACGCCACAGGTATAATGCCCACAGGCTATCATCCCCTAAGTGGATTACCAGTTCCGGTATAATGCCCACAGGGATGATACCTTCGAGTGGATTACCAGTTTTTACATAATGCATCTGTCAGGTGTATGCCTACACCCCGTGCTTAGGTCGTGGCCATCTCGTAAGATGATGCCAAGGATATCCGGGACATGGTCATTAACCCCCAAGGGCCATACATCAAATAATGATAAAATAATACATATTAAACAGGTTATGTAAGTACATCAATCACAATCCGATTTAAATGACTACATACACCCGACCAAGCGGTACTTTTATAGTACCGTATCCCAAGCCCGTATAGGGAAAATAAGTTAAGAGTATTTACCTGAGCTAGCTCCTGTCTTAAATAGCAAGAATCTAATAACTCAGCCGTAGTCACTTAAGTAAGCGTAGGTACAATTTACCGGAAAGCTCTAGTCTGGAATGATGGTATAAATAATAATTAATTAGAATGCTAACGGGTCTTTAATTAAGCCTAAGCTTAGACCGGTTAGTCTTAAGGGAATATACGGTTCTTACGCACGATTAAGCGAAGACCGGAATAGAATGTGATTTAAACCCTGACATGTTCAGAGACTTGTCTTATATGGGTATTTCATACATATTTTGGATTTTGAGATAAAACCGATAAGGTTTGACCCGTCTCGGCTAACTTATATAAACTAGTTATATAAACCGATCCGAACGCGAATAACGCGTAACGGGTAACCGAATAGGTCGCGAACAGGTTTCCTTAGTTAATAAGCCTTAAATATGTTGTGATATCAGTAGGATACCTTCCATTATGCCCAAAACGAGTTTAATCTCAATTTAAGCCCTGTAGGGGTATTTTGGTCATTTACCTAAGGCATATATACTACCTGTCATACAACTATTCGAACGATGTGACCATAAGGTCACTTAATGTGTTTGGTCGGATCCTAATGATCGACCAAACGGGTCGGGTTCGAAAGTATAAGCGATTGTTCAGATCGCTTACCTTTACGACCCTAAATAAGCACTAAACTAAAGTGACGAGCTAAGCATGTTGAAACATGCTTAACTAAGTTAGAAAACAAGTTTGGTATCAAAACAAACGGTTTTGATACCTAAGGGTAGTTTGGTTACAAAATACGCAGGAATACGTATTCTGCCCGAAACTACGGCTCGTCACTGAGCCTAGATAACGTGGTAATCAGTAGGTATAGTCACTAGGGACTATGACCATCGTGATTACACTCACGTTATGAAGTTCAAACGAACTTCTTATTGACCATAACCTGGTCAATGCCGAAAGTTAAACATAGTTGACTTTCGGACTTGAAAAGCGATAAAAGAACGAAGGAACACTTACGAAGGGTCCCCGAATGCTAATCGTGATCGAATAGTTCAGGTATGAAACGAAGGTTCCAACTTAGAGCCCAAAGGATCAGATTTGTGGGTTTTTAAGCCAAAGGGTGAGGGGTATTTATAGATTTCGGTCCACCGTTAGGATCGTTTCTTGGAAAAGGGGAAACGATCAAGGCCGTACACTTGTCGGAAGGTTATGGTGTCTAACTTGCCACTAACCATAGGGTATCAACACTTGGCAAGGGATTAAGGAGTGGAGAACAGCTGTTAACAGCTGTTAATACGTCGAATCTGGTCCCGAATGCGAAAAACTGAGTTTATGCATGTTTCTGGCCCAGAATAGGCTGTCGCGTAGCGCGACTGGTAAGGGTACATGCAGTGGCGCTACGCCACTGCCCCCCTTGTTTCAGCAACTTTCAAAAATGACATGTTTAGTCCCTGCAGCCTGTTGAAGCGATTCTCGATGCGTTTGAACCCCGTTAACCTCATTTCAAGGCTCTAAAATGAAGTTAAAGTATAGGGAAATCAAAACATGCTCAAAAATATGCCGGATGATGGTTCGTTTGGTCGTACGAACGCGATGTTCGCTTAATTACGACGGAATGCGCATAAGCGTGAAAAACGATCCAAATGACGCGACGAATGGATTTTTCTTAAGGCGAACACTAAAATATAATGTAGTCATGCTCACATAAATTTTTGGATGTCCAGATGTATTCAGAACGTAAGTTATGCGCGAAAATGCAAACTTATGCACTTTTTGACGCTTTTAGTCCCTGATCCTTCTACACTTGATCTTAACATGCTTTCTTGCACTTCGAGCCCTCTAACTTGACTTTTATGGGCCTTAAGACATAATCATACTTTGTTAAGTCCTTGGGTAACTTTATGGTTACCCGAAAAGTCTTAAATTCCCATGTTTACGCTTTAACCCCTCGCACACGATTTTGATCACAACTTTCTCATACGATAACGAAACTTTATGAAATTTTAATCGTGCATTCTAGTGAGCATAATTTACATTTACAAAGCTTCGGGTTTGTCAAAAGGTCACTCAGAGGTATATCTTCAACATGTTGACACATTTAACCCCTGTAGTTTGTAATTTCTCACTTTTAGCTTCGTATGATCCATGATTCATTCGTTTGAAGGTATGAACATTGTGTAGGGTTAATGTTCATTATATTTATTCACAGTTGACACTTAGAATCCGTATAAACACATACTTTCCATGTTTGTCAACTTTAGTCCTTTTATAACATTCTTTCACACGTTCAAACTTTATGACACGTGTCAACACATTATAGGACGTAAATTTTCGAGGTGTTACATCCTCACCCCCTTAAAATAAATCTCGACCCGAGATTTACTGAAATAAAGGAAGTATTCTCTGTCTAATAATGGCAACTTACAATCGAGTACGGATTTATATGATCTTATTTGTTGTTTTCTGGGCAACGTTCAGATCCTTATAATTGGACTTACCAATCTATTGTCCTAACAATAAACGTTTAACATGCCATTTATACAAGGTCTCCACGGAGCCACCTTGATACTTATATGGCAGTTATTTATAGAAAAGCTTATCTTAAGGTGAGATGATTATTCCAACCATTGCTCAAAATTAATCTTACGGAATAGCTAATCTTTACTGTTAGTCGAAAAATTCGACGATTTTGGGCAGCTGATGGCGATTCTTAATCGTCGCCTAATTAGGGTTGCGGTGAACAATGCCTTAGCAAAATGAACCGTCTTTCATAATTTCCTATACCGAATTCTCAGGATATTGAGTTAGGCTATGAATCTTCTATCTTAAAATTTACTTAATCAGGTTTTCGGTTATTCCATAATCAACATGGAGTTCTTACAACACTCTAACCCAAAGTGGGATGTTACTCTTAACTCCACCTGTCTCCAGGGGGCAAACAGGGTAAACTTAGAAGAAGATGACCAACATACAAGGAGGTTACAGAGATTTTCCATATCTCAAGCTCCATTTCACTCACCATTGCTTGTGTCTAATAAGTGACACATTTATGTTACTAGTCCACGAATTCCTAATCTGGAATATCTCCTGGAAAATTTTCATTCTGGATATCTTCTTTGAATACTAGCAGTTGACTTTAGTACAATATGACCATTGGGATATCTCAGGGGTTCCATGTATTAAACCTCCATGCTGATCAGACATGGAAATAATCTATGGGACACACTAGGATACGCCAATCCTTATATGGCACTTTAATCAAACATAGTTTGGCATTCGCAGGCGATAGAAAAACAATGAGAAAAATAATTAAAATAACATATGTTGTCGTACTCTATGCAAAGAAAGAGTGCTCTTAGATTTTTGGAAGGTTTTTCTTGCCGATCTATAAGAATCGATTACTATGGTTTCCTTGGTAGTTATACCTTGTGGATGATAATAAAAAATTTTTTTTTTTGCAAAGTTTATGGTTCATGGAGATTTATTATTGCCTGTATTAAAAACAGGGCACTTAGCAGGAGTTATCATTGATACATGATAAGGAAGTTCATTGTACTAGTGCTTATATCTAATAAATAATGGAAGTTTCACAAACTAGGCACCTAGCTCAGTTGGCTAGGCGCGCGAAAGGGTGCGGCCGGCCTAGACCCAGGTTCGATTCCGGGGACGGCCAGTTCCACCATTTTTTTATGTTTAATATTAATTACTCGTACGGATACGTGTAATTACGAGAGTTGTCTCATAAGGAGTCTTGATAATTAATTGCTTCTTATCACTCACAATATGGATTTGATTTTTTTTTTAAGGTAACCAATCGATTTTTATCACTATATTGAGTCCCTAAGTATGCAATCAAAAGTTTGCTATAAGGATATTAGAAAAAGTGATTTCTAATAGATATTAATATCAATATGGAATTCGTTGGAGCATTTTTGACGTAACATCGTCACTTTCTACCGGGCATTAAATGACCGGAGTCTTAATCAGGTGGAGGCAACAGTTCTCAACCTTTATCATTCATAATATTTATACGTGCCAGTATCAATAAGTTTCTACATAAACTGTTTGATAAGGAAAGGTACATATTATACTATTATTATTCTGCATCATCTCTTGGGCGTTCCTCCTGATAACTCGTGCGTTTGTTCTCTTGGCCTACTCGGGCTTCCTCGCGTACTTAGGGCAGTTAGTCTTTATGTGCCCTTTCTCGTTGCAGTTGTAGCAGGTAGCATCTTTAATCTTCCCGCAATCAACAGCCTTGTGCTCCCTAGACTTGCATATCCCACATGCAGGTGGTCCTGATTTAGAATTGGACTCCATTCTGCATTTTCCAAAGTGGCGTTTTTGGCAAGTCGAGCACCTTGGCTTTTCCTCTGTCCGCTGACCATTCTTTCCAGACCCAGACCTCTCAGAGTCAGTGTTTCCCTTGTGTTTCTTCTCAAATCCTCGTGAGTTATCATCCTCACGCTTCTTCTTACTTTCTTCAGATTTCTTTAGCGACCTTAGTCTGACCGCATCTAAAGTAAGGGACAGAGAGAGATCAGCTACTGACCTAAATGTAGTAGGTCTTGAAGCCTTAACACTGGCTTTGATTTCTGGGGGCAAACCCCCAATGAAGCGTGCAATTCGCTTTGGCTCTGGTGTTACAAGGTAAGGGACCAGTCTGGACAGGGTATTAAAACTGGTGAGGTAAGCTTGACAATCTAAGTTTGTCATTACCAAGGATAAGAAATCTGACTCAATCCCCTCAACTTCATGTTGAGGGCAGTAATTCTCCTTAATGAGATTAACAAACTGTTCCCATGACATGCTGTAGAGCGGAATCTTCCCAGCAGCTTGAATGAGAGACTTCCACCATGCCAGTGCCTCCCCTTTGAACGATTGGGATACGTACTTCACGACATCCCTTTCAGCGCAACCGCTGATATCGACAACTGTGTCCATTTCATCCAACCAAATCATACAATCAACTGCCCCTTTTTCCCCAGTAAAATCTCGGGGCTTGCAGGAAACAAAGTACTTATAGTTACAGGATTTGGTATGCGGTTCATTATCGAACACTATCCTCTTGGATGGAGCACTGTGTTCATTAGATGAATGTCGTTCGTCATCTTTCTTTAACTCATCTTTCTTTGAGGGCGGCTTGTTATCAGGCTCTGGATGAGTTTTAGGGATGGATTTAGGGTGGGGTACAGATGAGGCTTTACTATTTGTCTCACTATACTCCTGGAATTTCTCCTTCACAGCTTTAGATACAGCTGAGTTAATCAATGTACGAAGTTCTCCTCTGGTTATGTCAATCTTTTCATCATCGCGATTTTCCAGAGGGTGACTGTTCCCTTCCTCCGACCCAGCCATGTAGTTTTAATTGCTACATAAAAATTAAACAAGGACAAGGTTTTTACGGAAGTTTAAACAGTTTTTATCTTTTTGAACTATTTATTAACCATGTTTTTAATACACATATTGGTTAATTTGATAAATATATAATTATTCAGGATATTTATTATATTCCTAAATTATAAGTTAATAATAGCACAAAAGGCCTAGTCGCGTAGACAAGTTTAATTTATAAGCCATGATTTCAGAGGATCGAGGCATTAAGGTTTTAATAATAGCACAAAAGGCCTAGTCACTTAGACAAGTTTAATTTATAGGCCTTGATTTTATAGAATCGAGGCTTCAAGGTTTGAATCAAAGTTCATTACCTTTTCTTGACAGGGAGTTGTAGGCTACCACTGTCTTTAGTCACAGAGGACGTTAGTTATAGCCCGTGGGCACTTCATCCATACGGGATGATTATATAATTAAGGGAATTTAGCATATCCCAAAATGACTTATGTGATTTTATCATATCACATTTTGTTGAGCATGTTATTATGCTTTCATATGTTTAATAAGGATTTGAATCTCTTGAATAGGTTCTACCATCTTGGCCTCGTATGCCGTGACATTTAGGCTAGGTTTACCTTTAAGATTCTTTTTAATAATTAACGCAGAGCAAATCCTAAATTGAACTGTTAACAAGGATCTGAATCTAATTATGGAACTACCATCTTGGCCCTGTCTTAATGTGACACATGGCTAGGTTTTGTCCTTTTTAAATTTTGCCATTTTATTATAATGGTAGATCTTATAATATAGGAATGATACTTTAAATATAATCGTTCCTTTTTAAAATTAACAAGTATATGGTTGCCCTAAACGGGACTTCTATAGCAATTGACTTGAAGAATTTTATTCTATGCATAGGCAAGTCAGAAAAATAACAAAGGAAATAAATAAGGCCAAAATAAAACGAATTTTAGAATTTGTCCTATGTTCTTGTCTAGACTCAAGAATGTGCAATTGTGCAACTGAGATTAAACACAAAAGGCTAGTGTTTAATTCACTCAGTGTTGGCTCTGATACCAACCTGTCACACCCCGAATTCCACGTGTCACCGGTGGGCCCGGTGGGGGAGTATCGTGACGTGGTTGGCAACGTAATAGTCAAACAACACAATATAATAATGCACAGCGGAAGCAAAGGATAAATATCATTACATTTCCGAATACAAAGTAATATTCAATATTACAACGGAAAGTAAAGGATCCACAGGCGGATCTTAAAACATATCATTTGTTCAACAAACTTTAGACGCCTAGAACTTGCAAGATTCCTTATTAGCGCCCTGAGCTTCCAGCCAATTACGTTCAGTACCTGTCACTTAACCCTTTTGGAAAATACGTCAGTTTTCACTGGTAAATACACTCAACCGACTCATTTTGAAAAGAGTTTAAGAAAATTGATTTAGATGCACTAGGCACAAAACCTTTTGACACTTCGATTAAAATGCACAGAGGCAAAATTAATCTTTTATAACTTGGGAAAATTATTTGTATATAATCTTGTATACAATTTTACTTATTTGTCGTCCGTTAGGGCCGGTTTGTAGGGCCGGACTAGATTAACAGACACGCCACAGGTATAATGCCCACAGGCTATCATCCCCTAAGTGGATTACCAGTTCCGGTATAATGCCCACAGGGATGATACCTTCGAGTGGATTACCAGTTTTTACATAATGCATCTGTCAGGTGTATGCCTACACCCCGTGCTTAGGTCGTGGCCATCTCGTAAGATGATGCCAAGGATATCCGGGACATGGTCATTAACCCCCAAGGGCCATACATCAAATAATGATAAAATAATACATATTAAACAGGTTATGTAAGTACATCAATCACAATCCGATTTAAATGACTACATACACCCGACCAAGCGGTACTTTTATAGTACCGTATCCCAAGCCCGTATAGGGAAAATAAGTTAAGAGTATTTACCTGAGCTAGCTCCTGTCTTAAATAGCAAGAATCTAATAACTCAGCCGTAGTCACTTAAGTAAGCGTAGGTACAATTTACCGGAAAGCTCTAGTCTGGAATGATGGTATAAATAATAATTAATTAGAATGCTAACGGGTCTTTAATTAAGCCTAAGCTTAGACCGGTTAGTCTTAAGGGAATATACGGTTCTTACGCACGATTAAGCGAAGACCGGAATAGAATGTGATTTAAACCCTGACATGTTCAGAGACTTGTCTTATATGGGTATTTCATACATATTTTGGATTTTGAGATAAAACCGATAAGGTTTGACCCGTCTCGGCTAACTTATATAAACTAGTTATATAAACCGATCCGAACGCGAATAACGCGTAACGGGTAACCGAATAGGTCGCGAACAGGTTTCCTTAGTTAATAAGCCTTAAATATGTTGTGATATCAGTAGGATACCTTCCATTATGCCCAAAACGAGTTTAATCTCAATTTAAGCCCTGTAGGGGTATTTTGGTCATTTACCTAAGGCATATATACTACCTGTCATACAACTATTCGAACGATGTGACCATAAGGTCACTTAATGTGTTTGGTCGGATCCTAATGATCGACCAAACGGGTCGGGTTCGAAAGTATAAGCGATTGTTCAGATCGCTTACCTTTACGACCCTAAATAAGCACTAAACTAAAGTGACGAGCTAAGCATGTTGAAACATGCTTAACTAAGTTAGAAAACAAGTTTGGTATCAAAACAAACGGTTTTGATACCTAAGGGTAGTTTGGTTACAAAATACGTAGGAATACGTATTCTGCCCGAAACTACGGCTCGTCACTGAGCCTAGATAACGTGGTAATCAGTAGGTATAGTCACTAGGGACTATGACCATCGTGATTACACTCACGTTATGAAGTTCAAACGAACTTCTTATTGACCATAACCTGGTCAATGCCGAAAGTTAAACATAGTTGACTTTCGGACTTGAAAAGCGATAAAAGAACGAAGGAACACTTACGAAGGGTCCCCGAATGCTAATCGTGATCGAATAGTTCAGGTATGAAACGAAGGTTCCAACTTAGAGCCCAAAGGATCAGATTTGTGGGTTTTTAAGCCAAAGGGTGAGGGGTATTTATAGATTTCGGTCCACCGTTAGGATCGTTTCTTGGAAAAGGGGAAACGATCAAGGCCGTACACTTGTCGGAAGGTTATGGTGTCTAACTTGCCACTAACCATAGGGTATCAACACTTGGCAAGGGATTAAGGAGTGGAGAACAGCTGTTAACAGCTGTTAATACGTCGAATCTGGTCCCGAATGCGAAAAACTGAGTTTATGCATGTTTCTGGCCCAGAATAGGCTGTCGCGTAGCGCGACTGGTAAGGGTACATGCAGTGGCGCTACGCCACTGCCCCCTTGTTTCAGCAACTTTCAAAAATGACATGTTTAGTCCCTGCAGCCTGTTGAAGCGATTCTCGATGCGTTTGAACCCCGTTAACCTCATTTCAAGGCTCTAAAATGAAGTTAAAGTATAGGGAAATCAAAACATGCTCAAAAATATGCCGGATGATGGTTCGTTTGGTCGTACGAACGCGATGTTCGCTTAATTACGACGGAATGCGCATAAGCGTGAAAAACGATCCAAATGACGCGACGAATGGATTTTTCTTAAGGAGAACACTAAAATATAATGTAGTCATGCTCACATAAATTTTTGGATGTCCAGATGTATTCAGAACGTAAGTTATGCGCGAAAATGCAAACTTATGCACTTTTTGACGCTTTTAGTCCCTGATCCTTCTACACTTGATCTTAACATGCTTTCTTGCACTTCGAGCCCTCTAACTTGACTTTTATGGGCCTTAAGACATAATCATACTTTGTTAAGTCCTTGGGTAACTTTATGGTTACCCGAAAAGTCTTAAATTCCCATGTTTACGCTTTAACCCCTCGCACACGATTTTGATCACAACTTTCTCATACGATAACGAAACTTTATGAAATTTTAATCGTGCATTCTAGTGAGCATAATTTACATTTACAAAGCTTTGGGTTTGTCAAAAGGTCACTCAGAGGTATATCTTCAACATGTTGACACATTTAACCCCTGTAGTTTGTAATTTCTCACTTTTAGCTTCGTATGATCCATGATTCATTCGTTTGAAGGTATGAACATTGTGTAGGGTTAATGTTCATTATATTTATTCACAGTTGACACTTAGAATCCGTATAAACACATACTTTCCATGTTTGTCAACTTTAGTCCTTTTATAACATTCTTTCACACGTTCAAACTTTATGACACGTGTCAACACATTATAGGACGTAAATTTTCGAGGTGTTACATTCAACCTAATACATTACAAGCCAAAATCACGTTCAACAACGCAAAATAAATTTTATATTTCAAGTAAATACAATATTTGTTCATTAGTACAACAATCAATCTTTAAATATGTCATAGATATCAAACTACAAGCCTAAATACATGTAAATAATAATCATTTTTTTGTAATATATTATACTAGGTTAGAACCCCGTGTAATACACGGGTTGAATAAATGTAATTTTATATACCAAATAAAAAAAAATATATATTTAAAAACCTCGTTTATTACACGAGTTGAATAAATGTAATTTTATATATTAAATAATAAAAAAATTATATCTTTAAGAACCCCGTGTATTGTGTGTGTTAAGTAAAATTAATTTTATATATTAAATAATGAAGAAAGTTACCTTTTTAAAAATCTCATGTATTGTATGGGTTAACCACATGTAATTTTATATACCAATCAATAAAAAGTTATGTCTTGTTATATATTTATAGACCTTGTGTATTATAAAACCTTTGAACTAAACTGACAAAATGACTCCAAACCATAGGGACTAAAATTACATTTAACTCTTTACATTATATTAATTTATATTTAGTGTACGTCTTTTGTTAATTTCAAGATAAATAATTTTGAAATCTAATAAATATTTCAAAAGACTATATTATCTCCTATACGAATTGTTTAAACTCTTTACATTATATTAATTTATATTTAGTGTACGTCTTTTGTTAATTTCAAGATAAATAATTTTGAAATTTGATAAATATTTCAAAAGACTATATTATCTCCTATACGAATTGTTTAAATTTATATTAAATTTTATGTTATAATTATCTTTTAATTAATATTAATTATAATTAAGTAGGAGATAGAGATGAGAAAACTAAAAAATAGATGGCTCCAATGAATGACATGTGTCCCCCATTAGTTTCTTTTATTATACAATAAGATAAGATTTCCTCATCTGAAAGAGAAATTAGAAGAGTTGTTTTTTTTTTTTTTTTTTTTTTTTTTCTGAACTGCATAATTACGCATAGTATTGTAAGAAAAGTTAACACTTTAACCTTGTATTTTAATTTCTTCACCTTATCAAACGTGTATTTATGTTTTTGTTGTTGAATGATGATCAAACATTTAAAACAAATGGTTTTACAAAGTATATTTTAGATATCGATATGGGGGTTTATAGATCTAGTGTTTGGAGCTTTGGATATCCATGTAAAGGGTCTAGGCCCATCATAAGTTCGTTTTTGTTTATTACTTTATTTTATTTTATTTTAAAATAATTAAGATATCAAATTTATCTAAACTAAAATGTAAAAAGCTTTAAGATATCGTATCATTGTATGTAATTATAATTTTAATAATTTAAATTAAATAATAATTATCTACAATAAGGATGGTCTAAAATAATGACAAGTGTCTCTTTATTAGTTTCTTTTATTATATAGTATAAATGTATACAAAATAAAATATATTATAAGTAAAATAATTCGAGCTAAGCCGAGCCGAGCTACCAAGCGAACCAAACCAAGCCAATTTGGCTCATCACGAGCCGAGCTAGGCTCACTTTCAAACCGAGCCATATCGAGCGAGCTTTTTCCGAGCTAAATCCGAGCGAGCTCCGAGCCGCGAGCATTTTGAACATCCATAGTTTTCACCAAATATATGGATGGGATTAGATCACTATAAATAAAACTCCAAAACCAATGGGTCAATTCGAAACACAAAGATTTATGATGGGCATGAGATTATTGTTAAAATACTCACGGATATGAGACGGGTAATGTATTAAATGATACTTGGCCAGGTTACACGAGACATACATACCCACTTACCTGAACCAAACCCGTTAACATTTTACTTATCTGATTTTCTTTTATGCTTGGGTAATAGAGTAATCAGCTACTCACTAACTTTTTAGTATTTATATTTCAAATTCATATGGATAATAAAATATGAATATTAAGAATAGATTTATGACCGGATTTGGCACACGATATGACAATCAGATATAAGACTAGTATCGTCAATACCCGACTTGTTGCCATCGGATCCCTACAATATTACTCTATCCATGCCTCAGACTTACTTAAAAGATTAGAAAAATAATCAATGTTTGATAGATGAAGCGGGTTTAGTCCATTTTACTTAAAAGTTGATTTTTTTTTTTTTGTTCTATTTTACTTGTGGATCTTAGATAGCTTGATTATAATTTTTGACGCAATATACTATGGTATTTGCGAGCTTAATTCAGACTCTATGTTTCCGGTGTAACAACATAGACAATCCCACATCGTCTCATTCACAAGTGTTTTATAGGGCATAGCTATTGATGATGGGGTATATAACTTCACAGGAAAACATTTAACAATTCAGGATTAATCGATAACCACCTATAAAGTTTACATTCGAATACGGGGTTGTTTGTTTCAGCTCTTAATGGTTCAGACCTCTTACTGTTTGTTTCACGAGTAGATGTCTGAATGGTTCGGACACTTGCCTCTAAATGGTTAACCATTATACTGGCTCTTAATGGTTCAGACCTCTTACCAGTTGAGCACTTAGGGGTTGTTTGACAACTTTTGAATGAGTAAGTGTTGAACTAGTAAGAGGTCTGAACCATTAAGTGTTGAACCAGTAAGGGGTCTAAACCCTAAGAGCCAATATTGTGTTTAACCATTTAAAGGTAAATGTCTGACCCATTCGGATAAGAGGTCTTAACCATTCATACTCAGTATAATCTTTAATCATTCAAAGGCAAATGTCTGAATCATTCAAATATCTACTCGTGAAACAAACAGTCTGAACCAATAAGTACTAAACCAGTAAGAGGTCTGAACCATTCAGAATGGTGTTTGGGGTTGAGTTTTGAAGGAGATTTTTAGATTATTGAGTTTTGAAATCGTAAATAATCAGTTTTGAGTGTTTGGGTAAAAAAATTAAAAAATGATTATTTGCGTTTAGAAAGTTACAAAACGCAGTTTTCCAAAAGCAGCTCCCCCTACTGCAACAAAACGCAGTTTTCCAAAAATTGATTATTTGCGTTTAGAAAATGATTTTCACTTGTTTAATTATTTTTTTAAATATATATATTGCCAAACACTCAAATAGTTGATTATCTGATTATTGTGATATCAAGCAACCTAATCAAATCCAAACACTATCTTTCAGCATTACGTTTTGTTACAGTTAATTATCTGATTCTGATTATTCAAAACGCATAATCTATTTTCAAAACTCAACCCCAAACACCCTCTAAGAGCTAAACGATTCAGACCTCTTACTTTTTCAACACTTACCCATTCAGAATTTACCAAACTAACTCTTAAATAAAAAATAAAGTCGTACATAATATTAAGTATTTATTTATTTATTTAGCTTTTAATTAAAAACTACAAACAAAATGTTTAATGAAACAGCACGGCCATGTTTATCTTCTCATTCATGTATAATAATCAATATGCTCGATTGTCATTCCAATGTCATTGCTGAGTATTCATTAATTTGTTAAATAAACATTCTTGCTTTCCCTTATTTAAAATAAGATTAGTGTCTTAATTCATTGAATTGTATCATTAAATAACACGTAGCATTCAATCTCTGTCTTTAACACACGTAGGCATTTTGTGGTGTTTTGCATGCATATTTATGAGAATTTGAGATGGGCCCACTAGTAATAAATGAAGGAGAAAATGCGTCGTGGCTTCTTCCTATTTGGTGGAGGAGTCACATGGGCAACACCACATACTTTGGTTGTTAAGTTGTCAGTCACGCACGTGCCAACACATGACCACACAACACGTTCTAACGTTCGCCGTCAACAGCCCCACCCGCACGTTCTTCTTGTTCCCCCGGGTTAACGGACCCGACCCAACTTCGGCTATCACAAGTCACAACTCACAACTCACAAGTCACAACTTAACTTTATGTATACTTTACTTAATATCAACGGATTATATAACAACTCACATTGGACCTATGCGAATAGAAAAAATGGGCTCGTAACTCTGTCCGCGCCCTTTCTTTTTCTCAATCGATAGTTCTATACGTTAATCCAATGTTTTAAAAATCGGTTTTGAATCATATCGGATTGGGCTCTGAAATGGTTCAACCGGTTGAACCAGGTTGTGCCAGGCGGTTCAACCTGGTTACTAGTTAACGCTATAATTCAACAAAATACAAATTCATCTAGAAGATAATCCAATCTCAATTAGGATTTATGTAATAGATCATTGTTTTATCTCAATTAAGATATGCAAACCGGTTCAATGGTTTGAACTGGTAGAACCGGGGTCTACCGCCGGTACATAAGACATACTGTATTCTAGTTTTACCGGTCTTTATCGTATCGGGCTCGTATCTGATATCCAATTTAACTGGTCCGTTCATACCAGTATTTAAAACATTGCATCGATCAACCTGAGCCCTTTGCCCCATCATTAATCCATGGCATTTTTTGGTTGGCGCATTCGCTAATTTAATTTAATTAGGTTTAAATGTGTAATTTAAAGAAATGCTAAGATAATGAGCGTAGTGGGTAAAAAAAATTAATTGTTTAATAAGCCAAAACCTAAATCAAAAGTTAATGGGTTTTACAAATAAATTAGGTTTTAAAAATTAAGTAAAAAACGTTAGACCCTCTGGGAGAGTGGGCTCTAGGTAGTCGCCTACTTTGTCCCTTCCAGAGCGGATCTTGATCGAGATTTAATTTGTGAAATATGTGGATGTATGCAAGTTTAGTGTGAATGAAAGTCTCAAGTTGGTAATTCACCTTGTCCCACATCGGTGTGGGAGTGAAAAGATAGGCTATTTATAAGGTGAAACCTTAATGAAGCCTTTGAAGTCTTATGACATGTTTTACCACAAGTCCTACACGCGCGCGCGCAGGGGGGGTGCAAAAAATGGAACCGGATTTAGTTGAACTCGTGTACGCCCGCACGTCCTGCGGACACGAATGCAGCTCCGAAAACCCGGGAGACGGTTTTTGCACTCGAGACTGACTAATTATTTTTTAATTAGTCATTATCAGTTTTAAACGGTTCTCTATTCATTGCAATAATGTCCAGAATTCGGTTATGAATTCTGTGACTATAAAACTAGACCAGACCAACACAGTTTGACATACCGAAAAACAATCTCTTCTCTCGATCTCTCTGCAGCATTCTCCGGTTTACTTTTCAGGCAACTGTTCGAGTCCAGCCCGGTTCAATTGTTTACTATTTCTTCAGTTTTCTTATTTTCTGTCCAGATTATGTTCGGTTATTTTATTCAGATTACTAACAAACTTAAACAGATTATATTACTGATTTGTTCCTGCATTATGTTACTTTTCAGAATGGAATCCCAGCCGATGACTACTGCTGTTTCTGTTGTCATGACCAGTGCTGTTTCTGCGGTCATGACTTCCGCTGTTTCTGTCACTACCGGTCTGGTTGCACCGCTGCCTAATGCAGTTTCGCATGCTGAAAAACCAGAGAAATTCAATGGTGTGAATTTCAAACAGTGGCAGCAAAAGATGTTCTTTTATCTGACCACGCTGAATCTGGCAAGGTTCTTGACTGAACCTAAACCCCATGTTGATGAAGGGGAAATGGATGCTCAAAATGTGAGCGCGATGCATGCTTGGAATCATTCGGATTTCCTGTGCCGCAACTTTATCTTGAATGGTTTGGTGGACACATTGTATAATGTGTATTGCAAAGCCAAGACTGCCAAAGAATTATGGGAGTCGTTGGATCGCAAATACAAAACAGAAGATGCGGGCACTAAGAAATTCGTGGTGGCTAAGTTCTTGGACTTTAAAATGATAGATGCTAAAACTGTCATGAGCCAAGTCCAAGAATTGCAAGTTATTCTTCATGATATTCATGCGGAAGGAATGGTCCTCAGCGAGACATTCCAAGTTGCGGCAATGATTGAAAAACTGCCACCAAGTTGGGTTGATTTCAAGAACTATCTCAAGCATAAGCGAAAGGAGATGACCATTGAAGATCTCGTTGTTCGTCTTCGTATTGAAGAAGATAACAAGTTGGCTTTGAAACGGATTGATGGTCCTGAAACTGTGAAGGCCAATCTTGTAGAACATGGGCAATCTTCGAAGGGAAAAAACAGTGGAAAGGGCGGAAAGAAAAGTCATGGGAAACGCTCCAACCTTGGTCCTAAGGGGGGAGTTGGGAAAAAGAAGTTCCTTGGAACTTGTTACAATTGTCAAAAGCAAGGCCACAAGGCTAGCGAATGCAAGCTTCCCAAGAAGAAGGAAAATGCTCAACAAGTGAACATGGTAGATGAAGTCGATAAGCTTGTTGCCATGGTCACGGACCTCTCGATTTTGGTCACGGAAGTGAACATAGTTGGGCATAATAACAAGGATTGGTGGGTCGATACGGGGGCTACTCGACATGTGTGATTTGACAAAAGCCTTTTCAACACCTTCAAGGAGGTGACTAATGGAGAAAAGGTTTTCATGGGAAATTCTGCCACGGCGGAAATAAAAGGCGAGGGTAACGTTGTTTTGAAGATGACTTCTGAAAAAGAACTCACATTGTCCAATGTGTTGTATGTTCCAGAAATTCGTAAGAACCTTGTTTCGGGGTGGCAATTGAACAAGTTTGGGTTCAAAATGGTGATTGAGTCGGATAAGGTCGTGTTGACCAAAAATGGTGTGTATGTTGGTAAGGGCTATGCCCTAAATGGAATGTTTAAACTCAATGTAATTGTCGTGAATGCAATGAAAGAAAACGCTACTAGTTCTACTTACTTGATTGAGTCTTCTAATTTATGGCATGGTAGACTAGGTCACGTAAATTATAAGTCCATTCGTCGTTTAATCAAACTTGATTGCATACCAACATTCGATATCGACTCAATTAATAAATGTGAAACTTGCGTAGAAGCAAAACAAACGAAATCGTCATTCAAAAAGGTGGAACGAATCACCGAACCCCTCGAGATGATCCACACTGATGTGTGTGATCTAAAAGCAATTCCTACTCGTGGTGGGAACAAGTACTTCATCACGTTCATTGATGATAGTACAAGGTATTGCTATGTGTACTTACTTAAGAGTAAGGACGAGGCTATTGACAAGTTTATCTTGTTCAAAGCCGAAGTTGAGAATCAACTAAATCGGAAAATCAAAATTGTAAGGAGCGACCGAGGAGGTGAATATGTTTCACCTTTTATTGACGTATGTGCAAAAAGTGGAATCATCCACGAACTCACAGCTCCTTACTCCCCTCAATCAAATGGCATAGCGGAACGGAAAAATCGTACCTTGAAAGAAATGATGAATGCCATAATGATAAGCTCCGGTGTAAACCAAAACATGTGGGGGGAAGCAATCTTATCGGAAAATTATGTGTTGAACATGATACCCAATAAGAAAAAGGATGTAACGCCTTACGAATTATGGACGGGAAAGAAAGCACCATATAAATCCTTGAAAGTGTGGGGCTGTCTAGCTAAGGTGGTGGTCACACCACCTAAGCGGCTACTAATAGGTCCCAAAACGGTGGATTGTGTATTTATAGGATACACCCGTCCTTATGGTCCTTATCGTTTTATTGTGCATGATTCCAAGAACCCTGGAATATGCAAAGGCACCATAATCGAATCTAAGGATGCATCATGGTTTGAACATGTGTTCCCATGCTTAGATAAAAGTGAACCGAGTTCTTCTAGACCGGTTGAGGAAATTGTTCCCGAGGGTGAAGTTGAAAACGATGAACCTCGAGAACAATCTAAGACTGAGGAAGTTGAAATCAGGAAAAGTAAACGACAAAGGACTGAAAAATCCTTTGGACCTGAGTTTCTTACCTATATGGTAGAAGATGAACCTCAAACGTACCAATAAGCGGTACATTCCTCAGAAGGACCTCAGTGGAGGGAGGCAATCAAAAGTGAGATAGACTCTATCTTACAGAACCATACCTTGGAACTAGTGGATCTTCCTCAAGGATGTAAACCACTAGGATATCGATGGATCTTCAAGAAGAAGATGAAACCAGATGGAACCATCGATAAGTACAAAGCAAGGTTGGTGATCAAAGGATATAAACAGGGAGAAGGTTTAGACTACTTTGATACATATTCGCCAGTTACGCGAATAACATCCATCAGGTTGGTGCTTGCCATTGCCGCCATTAGAAATTTGGAAGTTCACCAAATGGATGTGAAAACAGCTTTCTTGAATGGAATTCTAGAGGAAGAAATCTACATGGAGCAACCTGAAGGCTTCACAGCTATTGGGCAAGAAAAGAAAGTGTGTAAACTTGTGAAATCCCTGTATGGATTGAAACAAGCTCCAAAACAATGGCATCAAAAGTTTGATCATGTCATGCTTGATGCTGGGTTCAAAATCAATGAATGTGACAAGTGTGTGTATGTGAAGGACACATCTGATGGATATGTCATTTTGTGTCTATATGTAGATGATATGCTCATTGCTGGAAGCGATGACAAAATCATAAAATCTACAAAGAACATGCTAAAAGCAAGATTTGACACGAAAGACATGGGTCTTGCGGATGTGATTTTGGGGGTCAAAATCACACGAACCCAAAGTGGACTCGTTTTAAGTCAATCCCACTATGTGGATAAAATTCTTGAGAAGTTCAATGCAAATGACTCTAATGAAGCTAGAACTCCACTTGACACAAGTCAACATCTAGCCAAGAATAGAGGTGAACCCGTAAACCAATTGGAATACTCAAGAATTATTGGTAGCTTGATGTATCTTATGAGTTGTACTAGGCCAGACATAGCATTTGCTGTGAGCAAGCTAAGTAGATACACAAGCAACCCAAGTTCAATGCATTGGAACTGTATCACTCGGTTGCTTCGCTACTTAAGATACACTCGGGAATACGGGTTGCATTATTACAGATATCCAGCAGTTATAGAAGGACATTGCGATGCAAATTGGATATCTGACACGAATGATTCCAGAGCAACAAGTGGGTATGTATTCACACTTGGAGGTGCAGCGTTATCGTGGAAATCATCAAAACAAACGGTTATTGCTAGATCCACGATGGAATCTGAGTTCATCGCTTTAGATAAAGCAGGTGAAGAGGCAGAATGGCTACGTCAATTTGTTGAGGATATACCAAGATGGCCTAAGCCGGCAACGGCCATTTGTATACATTGTGATAGCCAATCGGCACTTGGCAGAGCTCGTAGCACAATGTATAATGGCAGGAACAGACATATCAGACGTAGACATAATACGATACGACAACTAATCTCTACAGGAATTATCACTGTTGACTACGTGAGGTCAAAGGATAATATTGCGGATCCGCTGACAAAAGGCCTAAGTAGAGAGTTAGTACATAAGTCGTCCGTGGGAATGGGACTGATGCCCTTGAAAAATGAAGTTCATATGATGGAAACCTAACTCAATAGACTGGAGATCCCAAGAATTGAGTTCAATAGGAAAACCTAATTGTATGAATAAGCAAGGTCACTGTGGGGGGATAACCCTACGCATTTAATAAGGTAGTTTATTATAAAGTTTTATAAACTTCCTAGTCCATTCCTAAAAGTGAAAAGTGTGAGGCTAAGCCTATGGCTTTTAATGATTCGACTAAAGTAAATATACATAGTGAATCACCTATGTGAGAGAGAAGTGGGGTCGCTTCGAAGGGTATTGTTGGGGCACAATACTTAATGGCTCTCACAGAACCAGGCATCATGTTCATGACCATAACTAACATAACTATGAGGACTTGACTTTGTCAGGGAGAGTCTTGTGTGAAGTGCATTGTCGTCTACACAAACGGCAGACGAGTTCAAAGACATCGAGTTCTACTCAGAGCTAGTGGGCTAAGTGCATTTCATGAGCGAAGGTTCAAAGGGTAACACCTACCTATCGTATGCAAAACTCAACTGCTGAAATGTAACAAGGAATTATGTTGTTTCTGAGATCGACCTCCATTCATGTGGGGGATTGTTGGAAGTTTAGTGTGAATGAAAGTCTCAAGTTGGTAATTCACCTTGTCCCACATCGGTGTGGGAGTGAAAAGATAGGCTATTTATAAGGTGAAACCTTAATGAAGCCTTTGAAGTCTTATGACATGTTTTACCACAAGTCCTACCCGCGCGCGCGCATGGGGGGTGCAAAAAATGGAACCGGATTTAGTTGAACTCGTGTACGCCCGCACGTCCTGCAGACACGAATGCAGCTCCGAAAACCCGGGCTCGCGGGAGACGGTTTTTGCACTCGAGACTGACTAATTATTTTTTAATTAGTCTTTAAAACTGTAACGGTTGGGCTAGTTTAATGAGTTTTAAACTGAAATGATTATTCAGTATTATGATGATCATTATTGTGTTAAATGGTTTTTATTATCAGTTTTAAAACTGTACTAATGACCATTATCAGTTTTAAA
The DNA here is from genome assembly GCA_030545235.1 of Helianthus tuberosus. Lineage (NCBI taxonomy): Eukaryota > Viridiplantae > Streptophyta > Magnoliopsida > Asterales > Asteraceae > Helianthus > Helianthus tuberosus. The sequence continues at coordinate 185,083,463 of CM060419.1, forward strand.
CGGTTCTCTATTCATTGCAATAATGTCCAGAATTCGGTTATGAATTCTGTGACTATAAAACTAGACCAGACCAACACCGTTTGACATACCGAAAAACAATCTCTTCTCTCGATCTCTCTGCAGCATTCTCCGGTTTACTTTTCAGGCAAGTGTTCGAGTCCGGCAGTGCGCGGTGCTGCTTCGAACCGGCGTACCCTGGGAACAGACGACGAATCTGTTTAAGGGAATTGTGTCAAACACAAGCCCGGTTCAATTGTTTACTGTTTCTTCAGTTTTCTTATTTTCTGTTCAGATTATGTTCGGTTATTTTATTCAGATTACTAACAAAGCCGAGTACGGAAAAATATATAACTAACGCATACATAGGTATCTAGCCTTAGACACCTGGGTGTGGGTTCGAGAAAGAACGCAGGGAGCTGAGGTGGTGATGTGGAGGTTGGGGAGGACTCTTTCACACCCCACTGCCTTATGCATCGTATAATACGAATACGGTAAATATTCTGATACTGATCAATACGCCTTCCCAAAATAAGTATAACGTGACCATTATTTGTTTAAGTACCAATTTACTATATTTACAAATACAAGATGGAGAATAATGCCAGACAGCTGCCTGAAATCCCCCCATTGGCCCAAATAAATTACTATTTAACCTTCACTTAAAAATACGATTTTGTCCCCGGTTAAAAATTACGGCATTGCCATCGTTGTAGATTTTGACAAATTACGATTTTGCCCGTGGTTCAAAATTACAGCCTTTCCATCGTTGGAGATTTGACAAATTACGATTTTACCCCTGTCAAAATTACGATTTTGGCTCTGGTTCAAAATTACAGCTTTGTCATCGTTATAGCTTTTGATAAATTATGATTTTACCCCTTGTCAAACTTATGATTTCCCCCCTGTTCAAAATTACAGTCTTGCCTTGGTTTTAATTGGTCGACTCAGTGTAATTTTTATTCGCCATCGCTTACTCATTGGTCATGACAAATTACAGTTTTGCCATCAGTTTAAAATTACAGTTTTCTCATCGTTTTATTTTTTTTCTAGCAAAACTATGACAATGTTTTGTTTCAATTGGTAGAGAAATATTTGGCCTATCGCCCCGCAACGCGGGCGGGGAATAGTGCCAGGCAGTTGCCTGCCACTTTTTCATTGGTCCAGCCAAATTACGATTTTGCGCTTTTTAAATTTACAGTTTTGCCATTGACTTTTTTCTTCCCAACCAAATTGCGATTTTGCCCTCAGTTCAAATTTACAGTTTTGCGAGCGCTTTTGTTTTTTTTCTTGTTAAATTACGATTTTGCCCCCGGTGTAAACTTATAGTCATGCCATCGTTTTAATTTTTTTTAACTATGGTAGTGTTTTGTTTTAATTGGTTGACTTGGTTTAATTTATATTCGTGCCAGACGACTATCTGGCACACGCTCATTTATCCTAAAAAATTACTATTTTGCTATCAGTTTAAAATTATAGTTTTTCCATCGTTTTAGTTTTTTTTATAGGAAAAGTATGCTAATGTTTTGTTTTTATTGGTTGACTATATATAATTTTTTTTTTGAGATCATGTTATGAGTAGTATGTATAAGTAACCGAAAAACAGACGTACATGTTATGAAAGAGAAAATATTCGGCTTAGCGCCCCGCAACGCGGGTGGGACAAAAACTAGTGTTCTATATTTTTAGTTGTAATCGGCAATATAAGATACCTTGGTTTTAAAGATTTTAATCCGAGAGGAAAAGGGTTATGTTGTAGCATGTCTTCGATGGTGCAAGTTTGGGTTTGAAAGGGTCAAAAACGCATAATAGAAGGGGGGATATAAAAAGGAGATTAGGCCATCTTCGTTTATGACAAAATCTACTTTAAGGCAGAATAATATCTAATGTTCGGTTCTAAACTTCTAATAGATCCCTACATGAAAAAGACAACCTACAAAGGTTTGAGATTGTGCATTGAATGTAAATGATATTAATATTTTCTTATTATATTTGCTAAGAGCATTCAAATCCTATTCCAAATTCCAAACCATATAATTAGTGAGTTAATATTCATACATTTATCCTCTCTATCTCTTTCTATATATACATTGACTAGGTTTTTACCCGGGATTTCTTCTCGGGCGCGGGAAACTTAGTTATATCAATTATTACTTGTTATTAATACGACCTCATTACATGAAGCATCTCATTGGATCCAACAACAATGTCTTCACATCACATGATTAGATCATAAACCCATATTAGAGGTCAAACAAAAGCACAACAGGACCACATGAATTGAATAACATCATTTCCAATTTTACTTCAATGCACTTACATGATCGGGTGATTTGGGATTTTGTAAAAATGTTTGTTCTTGTACTTCTTAACAAAATTACATAGAATTCCAGAAAATAAAACAACGACTTAAAGAACTATACTTTAACACCCAATCTGATCGAGCAAACAGATGTTGACCAAAAGTCAAACAGTTGTTGACCAAAAGTGAAATAGATGTTCAACCAGATCCATTGACTTCTTATATTTTAGGATTGTTTTCCTCTTCAAAACACTGTTCAAGCTAACATGGGTTTCCATGAACTGTTGACCTAAAGTCAAGCAGATGTTAAAACCACTGTTTGAGTTATTCAAACGTCTGTTGAATACTAAATGAGATGTTGACCAAAAGTCAATCAGATGTTGACCAAAAGTCAAACCGAGTATGCTGTCTTTAGCTTACATCTCCGCATTGTTTCCGTTAGACATGGACCTAATAATTTACATGTACCTATATAGTTTTAGAATCACAACTTCAAAATTAAACAAACAAGTCTAGTATCAGTTTCGAAAAGCAAAGAACTACAACCCAAAAACTTGGTTCAATGTATCCTTCTGCATTTGCCTTCTTCAACCCATGAACATTCATCCGAACATAAAAAGCTTTTTACCTTTCACAAAGTTAAGGGTAAATGCTTGACCTGGAGCTATGCATTTATCTCTCACAAACTTTCTCATTCCTTGCAGATAATATCTTGGTTGACCTCGAGATGAACCTATAGCAGCTTGAACATTCCAAACATCACCTGCCACGTCCACAATCTTCAAATCCATCTTACGATTCAGTCCAAGATCTTCAGCCTGTTTTTTAAAAAGGCGCTGTAACAAACAACGAACAATTCAATAAACAAATAATTAACACATCTTTAAAATCTGACTAAAGTATTATATTAGTAAACTCATCATCACAAACTTACAAAATGACCGTCCACACGGAAAGAAATAGGTACGATCTGATTATCTTCATTCACAACAACCATACCACCTTCATTGACATTAACGATGTCCTGTACAGTTTCAGTATCTGAACTCAAGACAATCTCTTCTATCACATTTTCTTTAACAACAGCACAAACCTCCGGTGGAAGCACTAATCACAAGTAGCACAATTGAAAACCGATATGAAAAGTCTGAAGATCCATCATCTCAAAGACAATGAGATGATCAGAAGTTAATGACAACTCATTCCTTATCTCCTTCCATCCGGTAGTTATGTAAAGTTCATTGTTGATATCTTCCACCCCTACAGACCAGTTCTGGTTTTCAAATCCTTTAATAAGAACCGGATATGAAGGAGTAGTGTTTAACATCTTGTGATGAACAAAAGAACGATTAATACTCTACAATCAGAAAAAACACATTATATAGTACATTAGTAAAAATATATCAGAAAATTAAGTAAACAAATTAAAAACAACAATTAAACAACTGTATCTCCAAAAAAATTACATGATGAATAATATTCGAAGTTACATACCACATAATCTTCGTTACCAGATGGTTTGTAGTAAAATTCTTCACAAGGAGCAAGAGCAATGTCTTGATAAAAATACAATATTCTGAAACTTTCTAATGCTTCTTCATAATGAAATATCAACCATGAATCTGAAGGTATTTTCAAACTGTCTACCAACTGACACCAACCATTATAGAAATAATATCTGCCATTGCTTAGAGGATAGATCTTGACTTTAAAAACATTTCCAGTTGTGGTTCGGATGTTTGTATTTCCAGTTGGATAATTAAACTGTTGAATCCAATTTTGATACTGTTTTGGCAAAATCTAAGCATAAATAAAAGAAACACTTTTATTGCTAAATATCATACCAAAAAATTAAAATTAATTGTTAAACTAAGATCGGATAAAATTACTAACCAAACATTTCCTTTTACTGTCTTCAAGGTAACACGGAAATCCATAAATCATTCTCACGTAAAACTGTAATAGTATCAATCATATAGAATCAAAATCAATAACATTAAGAAACAAATGAATACAATCCATTAAGGTATGCAATACATGTAAATAAAAGATGATACAACTAATATATATCAAAATAACAATAGACAACATCGAAAAGGTGAGAATACATGTAATTTCTTATCATATCGAAATATATATATTTTTTACAGCAAATCATATAATTAAAACTAAAATCCTACTTTTCCGATTAAGTATCACAAATAGACATTGAGGATCATCAGCTGAATAAATTGTATAGAAAAACAGGATAGTGACTTGTGTCTATTCCAAACAAAAACTTAAAAACAGTATACCAAGTACTAATCAAAATAAGTTCAACTTTTCAACTACACATGAGAATACATCAGTTAAAATCAGAAATTTATATTATACTTCAGAATAACATCGTTACATAAACAACTTTACAAATAAACATGACAATACATTAGTAAAGATTGAAATTTTATATCATACATCATAATCACATCAACAACTTTATAAATAACTTTACAAATACAAATGAGAATACAACAGTAAAGATCAAAATTTTATATCATAAATCAGAATAAGATAAATACATGAGCAAAGTGAAATCCAATAAAATCAACAATGGATAAGATAAATGGTAGATACACGAAATTCAGATCACTTTTTTTAGAATCATACATGTCTATCATAACATGCATAATAACTACATAGTAATCGGATATACAAAAAAATTAGGACTATCAGAAGTTGTTTCAGTATAAGCCGCAATAATAAACGCAATCATAACCAACAATGGATTGAAAAAAACAGCGAGATACATGAATACACCACCGTCGATTACAACTTGTTCATTAAAATAACAAGAACCATAATCGAATATGGAATTCAAAACTAAAAGAATAAACATGAAAAAATACAAAACAAATCAGATTATTTAACAATACCTTTATTTTTATACAAGATGATATGGATGAAGATCGGAAGAAATCGAAGAAGATGACGGAGTTTCTTGGAGAAAGTGTAGAAAGAAACGTGGTGAGAGAAACGAACCGAGATTTTGTGAGGATCTTTAAAAAGTTAGAAGGTTTAAAAATATCCCATGTAACCGGGTCGGATCATCCCATTTAGTTTTTCGTCAACATCTGTTTGACTTTTGGTCAACACCAGTTTGAGTTTTGGTCAACATCTCATTTAGTATTCAACAGAAATTTGAATAACTCAATCCGTGGCTTGAAAATCTGTTTGACTTTTAGTCAACAGATGGATGGAAACCCATGTTAGATTGAACAGATGTTTAAACATCTGTTTAGACTTAAATAGATGTTGGGGCTTAAACAGATGTTTGGCGTTCTATATCAGTTGTTTGGAATTAAACAGATGTTTGACCTTAAACAGATGTTTGGCCATAAATAGATGTTTGGCAATAAACAGATGTTTGGCCTTAAATAAATGTTTGAACTTAAACAGATGTTTGCCCACAAAGAGATATTTGGCCTGAAACCAAACATCTGCTTAAGGTCAACATCTGTTTCACTATTCGTCAACATCTGTTTGACTTTTGGTCAACATCTGTTAACATATAAACACTGTTAACATAAATTACAAATAATTAGCTAATAGACGGCACACAATTAGCATCTTAAATCATCAAGACCCTTAACAATTTGACCATATGATTTAATCGTGTGTTTTATCTTAGATGGGACAACTTGAAAAGAAAATTCAGTAAAAGGATAACATATTAAACGGGTCAAAAAAATCTCAAAGTGTATTTTACTGCAAATCAGGATTACCGACAATGCCAACAGTCAAGTCAACCATGTTTTTTCACCTTTGACTTTCAAAGTTAAATCAGTTACTTACCAAATTCACAAATACCTAAAATTTCTTATATAACCGCAAACATTAACACACCTAATAATCTTAACTCTGCTATAAACTGTAAAACACAAACCCAAATATCATATTTCCCTTGAAGTATTAAAGAATTCACACCAATTCAACGAAAATTACAAAAATAGACATTCTTATACAATAACTTTCCAATACAGACATCCCTATTCAACCTTCACCAAAGTAGTCAGGCTCATTTCGATCAATGATGTCTATATTGTGAATCTTTATTGCCTCATCAATAATTCTCTGACTTGCCCTTTGAATTGTAATTCAAAGTCCAAGGAATCTGTGTCATCCTCATCCCTGCACAGTGTAAGATCAAGGAGATCTTGCAGATCTTCAACACCTAGGCCCAGTGCTTGTTCCCTTGATATTTTCTTCACCTCACCACTGGATTTGATCAGAGTCAATACGTGGGTCTGTTTGTCAGATTTCCACTTTAGTATTTTTGAATCCAGTGGGTTTCTTGGGAGAGGTTTTATTGATGATGAGTTTGGAGATGGTGGCCTGGTAATGACTGGCTGAGTAGTATTTGTAGTTTGTGTCAATTCAAGTTTTTCTCCTATCACCTGCTTAAGGCCCATTTTTACAAGGTAATCCCCTGCTGCTTTATCTGCTGCTGTTTCTGCATCCATCTGCTTTTGTTTCCTTGTTTGGTAAAGGATGGCACCAGGTGGAGCAGTGGATCTCCTGATTTGTAGCTTTTGTGGCTTAGCTGGAACCACTGCTTCAGGGTAAACAGGCTTTTGTGGAACATTAGGATTTTTCTTTCTTAATTCTTCCAACTTTTTGTAAGAGGCAAACACTTTATCCTCTGACCACCTTGTCACTTGGTTCCTTGACCCAAAATCAGCTGTTATTAACTCTTCTTTCATTCTCTTCAGCTGCAGAGTCCTTTCTGGTACATTTTTCTTAAACTTTGCCCAGATAGGAGGAGTCTGCTTCACCTTGTTTTTTTATCATATCTTGAATTCTGGCAGTTTCACTTTCTAGCTCACTGATGGTCCATTCTTTGTACATGTACCTTTTTCCTTGTATTTTTTGTAAGCCATGATATTATCAAGATAATCTTTCCTCAAGGTTTCATCAGCTCTTTCTGATAATTGTTGACAGAGATCTTTTGAAAACTGCTCCAAAGTTTTGACTTGGGTTAGCAGATATTGGTAGTATCTTTGAATCTCTCTGTGAAGAAACACTAGATAAATGACCGGGATCGAAATATCAAGGGGGTTTGGATCTGCATAAAAAGGTTTGTTCTCTCTCGTTTGATTCGATTACAACTGATCCCCTTCTCCGATAACTCTGCAAAAAAAGAAGCACCGTTAGCCTCGCCAAGGGGAGAAAGGGGTTCTCTCCTTGACCCGACTCCGGTGTGAGAATAAGTATGGGTTATGAAGAAGAAGAAGAAGTATTTGAGAAGTGTGTGTAACTTGAATTTCATACCTGAACAGTTCTCGTATTTATAACCGGGAGTCTGTGGGCGGGAAAACCTTTTTAGTGAAAAGTTGACGGAAGATGCTAACCCCGTAAGCGGTTACATTTTCCTCCGTCATGCTTCTTGATCTGACGTGAGTGCACACGGACCGTGGTTTAGATCGATGGCTGGGGATTTGCCACGTGTAAAGTGATCGAGTGAAGATTACTCTTCAATTGCATGTTATCGTTGTGATTTCTGGGATGCTTGAGGTGGCGACACGTGTCCAGACGGTTATAACCGTCTTAGTGGTGCACGATTGTATCTCTTCTAGAAGATTACTGCTGTAATCTGGTGTGACACCTTATCGTGTGGAATCAGCTGAATAAATAAATCCCAAGTCTGGGTAAATAGTATCCAAGTCTGGATATTAAGCGGAAGTGTTTAATTTAGGATTTTCATCCTTTGCTTGTGGGAGAAAGCGCAAAGACTTATGATTTCCTTTTGGCGCGCAAGTGTTGACTGTTGCTTGTGTCTTAAGCCTTTCTTTTGTAAGACCAGTGCGCGGTCGCGCAAGGTGAAAAGAGAACTTAAAGACGAGGTTGTGGTATGGTCCCAAGCCCTTATTATGAGGTTTTTGGGACCTTACCCCTTCACTCTGTCAGATTTTCCTTCTGTATTTCTTTTGTAGATATCCTCTGCTTGTTGAGCCTTTACCTTCAAATATTCTTCAATGTTATTAGGCCTTGGATATCCTTCAACAGATGACAAGTTCCTTTTAGCAGGGTCATCTTCAGAGCAGAAGGATTTGATCTCCTCTCTAACTGCTGGAAGATCTAATGGATACTGGACTCCTGCAGGAAAAATGGCAGTGTTTGAATTTGAGACTTGTGCTGAAGAGAGTGGGACAGGATTTGGAATGGTAACAAGGGACAGTGGTTGTGTGGATGTTTGTGGTGGTGAAGGGTCATCATTCAGAATTATCCTTCTCCTTTTAGGTTTCGGAAAGGTTGGTGGTGTTTTGGTGGGTTGAGTGGTGGTGATTTGAGTGGTAGATGGTTGACTAATAGTTGTTGAAACAACTGTTGCCATTACAACAGATGATGTGTCACCTGAAGTCTTCTGCTTTTTGGCAGGTGGTGTTGGTGGTAATGAGGATGTTTTTGGTGGTGATGTGATTTGTGGTAAGGCAGTGGATTGAGTGTGTATTGAAGTGGTGGCAGTTGTTGGTGTAACAGATGTTGAAACTACTGAAGTACCAACAGGTGTTTTAACATCTGCTGGTTTGGAGGTTTGATGTGTGGAGCTTTTGGGAGGTGTGGATTTGGGTTGCCTCACTTTTCTAGTGGGTTGTTTTCTTTTAGGCTGAGGATTTTCTTCATCCTTGGGCTCAGAAACACCCTATACTTCCATTTCCATATAAACTTTATTCTCCTCTTCAAACCTTGATTTTCCCTTTGCCTCTCTATCCTTTTTCACCCTTGCATTTTCATCAGCAATGGCATTTAAGGTCACATCAACCTTTTTAGAACCATCTGGTTTAGGGATGTCTGCAAGCATACTGGATTTGTCTGATGCAATGTACAAACCATCTTCATATCCCTTTTTCTTTAGCTGCTTCATTTTCTCCCCCTTTTTGGCATCAGCTGGTGGTGGGTTGTCCACAAAGATGATAGTAGGAGGAGCATAAGGGTTTTAAGCAAGTGGGCCTTGATTGCCTTTATGTCTGCTTGTGTATCCATGAACCTAGCTTCCATCATATTTCTTATCTTTTGAACCTGTATTTCATGTTGTTGATCAGCATATGTCCTTTGTTGGTGAAGCAGAGGTTGAAATAAACTCCAAAGCTCAGTGGGAGTTGGAGCAGATGTTGCATCTGGTGCAGCTGTGGGTGTTGCCTTTTGTGCTTGTAACAACTGTTGCAGCATTGACTTAATATCTGCAAGTCTGCAACAGATGTGTCCAATTTGTTAACTCTCTCCGTCAATTCCTTGTACATTAAACCATCACCCAAGTTAATGGGATCATCTGATTTCCCACTGGCAGTGGTTATATCAGCAGTTGACTTAGGGAAAGTTTCCTAAATGTCATCCACAGATGCCCCTTTTTCTTGGTACTGAGGACTTCTTTCCTCAACAATTGACATCCTTTTAATAGAACCAGTAGTTGGAACAAACACACCAGCAGATATCAGATTTGCTGGAGAGGAAATTGCCTTCAAGGGAGTCTTATTGATGAAACAACAGGCCAGGTGTAGATCAGTGGATCCAACACCTGTAGTTGCTGCTCCACTTGAACTACTGACAGGAAGTACTTGTACTTCCTGCAGTGTAACCTCCTCAGTTGTTGGTGGGTTAGCAATGATTGAGACACCAAACCCCGTCACTTGTTGAGGTATATTCTCATTAACAGGTGTTTGAGAAGAACTGGTTTATGTCTGGGCTAAATCAACTGCATCCAACAAAAGTTTTGTTTGTGGAGGAATTTGAGAAGTGAGGATAGGTGTAGAAAGAGAATTTGCCCCGGGAAGTGGGCTGTGGATGATGGAATCAAGTGATTCCAGAGCATCATATTTTGGTGTCCCTGTTCTTACAACTTGTTCTTTTTTAGAAGAAGAAGAAGGAGGAGTTTGAGGCTCAGGTTGAGATCTTTCTTCCAACTGCTTTGAGGAAGTAGCAGTAGTGGTTATTGGCGACTTTTGTGTTATCAATGGTACTTGTTCTGGGATATCATCTTCCAGAGTTACCTTTGTTTTGGGTTTGGGGGGCTTTTGTGATTTTTTCTGTTTTGGTCTTTTGGTGGTTTTAGGTGGGGGTTTCACAGCAGTTGTTTTGCTGCTGTGATCACCTTGAGCAGTGGGCTCAACAGCAGGTGCCTGAGGAGCAGTGGTAGCTGCTGAAGTCTGCTCAGGAACCTCTGCTTGTGTTTTGGAAAGTTTTGTAAGCCTTGTAAAGGTTTCAGAAGTGAGGCTCTTTATTGAAAAAGGATTGCCCTGGATAAGCACATGGGCATTATCTTCTGAAAATTTCTTTTTAAAATAGTAACTTAAAAACCTTGGAAAGAGCAAAAATGCCTTTTTATTAACATTTGTAACAAGATAATTGAAGATTTCCTGGGAATAGTTATAATTTTCACCATTTAAGATAGCATAACCCAGATATTGAATCTTCAATGGGATTTCATTGAAAGTAGTGGTCTTGTTTGAGACACACATCAATAGGGTATGAAACAAAAACCTTGTGGCAGGAGGAAAACTGCCTTTTTCTAAAGTGTCTTTTTTCATTTCCACTTCATAACCCCTTTCAATGAAATCCGTTTGATACTCTGTTTTAGGGAAAGATGTTTTACCTTCAAGATCATCGAGTTCAAAAACCTCCGAAATGGTTTGAGGTGTTATTGTGACTGGAACACTCTTTATAGAAGAATTGATGGCTAAGGGCTTTTTATCCTTAGTTTCCAACTTAGCATTTTTCCAGAATTCTTGCTGGGTATCCATGTAGATCGGAGCATCACAAGTCAACAAAGTTTTGTACTTTGAAGACGACAGAGCATCAATGATGGAATTGAAGGTTTCGGTGTGACTGGGTTTTTCAAGTAGACCCAAGTAGTTATGTGTGGGTTTGAGTGGGAGAGACATGGTGATTTGAGTATGATTGCGATTCGTAGTGGCGCTTGTCAGGTTTCATTAATGGAGATATGACCCTGGTTCCTGTAGCGCCATTTGGATGGGACGTTTTTCCTGACACTTAATCATGGTGATCAAGCTTTCCCTTTTCCCGGAGTCTTATCCCCTTTATATATATATATTTTGGGGATGTTTTCTTTCGTAATCTGGGTAATATGAAGACAAAGGGTTCCGTTCGTACTCGTCGTCTTCTGGATGTTTTGAGACTCTTTGAATCTGCTGAAGGCCTCTTACTTCTTGCTAATTCGCCGCCACTGGTAGCTACCGGACCTGAGAAACCAGTATCCTCTGTTCTTCCTATAGTGATGGGATCTGTTTCTGAAGTTTGTCAGCCGGAGGTTGAAGAAGAGGCTACTGTTTTGTCCGTGGATGCTGACGGGTGGTCCACGGGACAACCCTTAAGTGTGTTAAAAGGTAAGTTAATCCCCCATTTGATCATGTAATTGTCTTGAATTAGATAACTACGGTTGCTTGTGTTTCAGGTACATTTGGGGCTTAAAAGTGTGGAAATTAAGCTTCGAATAGGCGCGACTTAATTAGAGGATTGAAGATGGAGAATAAATGAAAAAAATAAAATTTTGGAATTGAAGAATTAAGAAGATAACATGATAGAGGATGAAATTACGAGAACGTAGGCGAAAACGGTGAAGAAAACGGAGTTGAAACGAGAAAGTTATGAAGAAAACAAAAATTGATTGCTGAAGCCTACCGTAACTTACGGTGGTACCGTAATTTACGGTAGACTCTGACAAAAATTGATGCCGTAACTCAGTTTAACTCCACCGTAAACCATTTTAAGCCACCGTAACTTACGGTGGTACCGTAATTTACGGTGGAGGCCAGCGTGAAACTTGTAACTCCCTCATTTAAGGTTGTTTATGGTGCCTTTTCATCATCTAATCATTCCCATTCATTTTGTAACTCCTAAGGGGCGAATTTGGGGTGTTCTAAGGTGTTCTTGAGTGATCTAAACATGAAGACTTTGTTTTTGATTCCAATGGACAAAGGTTCGATTGTGATGATGGTTCATAACACTATGAGCGGCTAGGTTTGCTTGATGATCGTCTCGGATGTAAGGTTTTATTTGTGACAATTATGTTTGTTCTTTAATTTCTGGAATATTAGACTGTGCATGTGTTGTTAGTTTATTATGGTGTTTGATTGGTTGTTTGTAAATTGTTGATGTATGTTTGATCATAGTTCTAAACCATACGTTCTTGGTGCCGTTGGCAATCGAGATATCATGGGAGGGATTAGGGTTGGATATGTGTTGATTGGTCATCGGGTAACAACCTCGCGTTCTAGGAATCCGAGTACTTAGTTCCCTTTCATCACAAACAATTGATCTTACATGAGCCATGTCTATGTGGTTCTTTCCAGTTGAACATGAACGTTAGTTGTCCCTTAAAACCTGAAACTCGGGATGATCACTATCCTCTTATCTTGTTACAAAACTTAACCTTGATTTGTAATCTAATTTAGTTTAATTTAGTTAATTAAAACCAATCAACCCAAACATTGAAATTTACATTTCTTGCAATTTAGATTAATCTAGTTAGCATTAGTTAGTTAGACATACATTGAGATAACACATATTCCACAAACTCCCTGTGTTCGATACCCACTTGCCACTATCTATATAGTTGTTATTGGGATTAAATTTGATTGTGACCACGACATCACGTCAAATTTTGGCGCCGTTGCCGGGGAGTAGTGCGCAACGTGTGTTATCTTGTGTATTAGTTTGAAAAAAAATTTAATCAAAATAAAAAAATAAAAAAAACCAAAAAGATTTCTTTTATGTTCATGATTTACACTTGGTAGTTGAGTTGTGTTGTGTTGTGCAGGATGACATGGCATTACACAAATTTCAGCTTATTTACGTGTAGATTGTGCGGGGGTCCACGACATCCATGTATCGGTTGCCACGAGGCTCACTACAGGAGGGCACATGGAAAACCGGTGTCTTATGTTTCACAGCTTCCACCTCCATCATACGTTAACGATTATGAATCAGAAATGGAGGATGACTATTATTCATATGGATACGATTGGGATGAGGAAGTTTATTATGAGGCAAGGATGGATGGTCTATGTTTTTGTTGCGGTCGCGATCACACTTATGATTATGATGTGTGCCCGGTGTATTCGGAAAACCCGAAGTATTGGAATAAAAAGATGATGGAAGCGCGCATCTATAGACCGTATCAGGGATATCGACAATATCATCCCGAAGAATATTCTGAGCCCGAGGGTGTTTATGTTTATGAGACCGAGGAGGAAAAAGAGCTTGCTGTATTGGAAGTAACTTTGTCCAAACTCGAGCAATATTTAGCAACACCCAACCTGTCCGATGAAGACCGAATCAGCTGCTTAGTTTCTAAGTGTCATACTTTAAAATTGAAGATAGAGATAGAAGAACGCCTCTCACCATTACCTGACGATATTAGAGATTATTCTCACATGAAGGAGGAGGTTGTGGAGGATAATACCACACCAATGAATCCTTTATCTGATGAAGAGTCACTTGTAGATCAGATGATGTGTGCAGATTATGAGGTAGAGCATGCTGATGGGATGGATATGTGTACCGAACCTCTTCCCATATCAATAATTCAAATTAACAAGTGTGGGGAAGAGGGTTCGAGGAACAAGATGAGAAGGGTGAAATTACCAGACATTAAGGTATATGTCATGAAGTGGACTAGCAAAGCCCGCAGGAGCAGCTTTAACATGCCAAATATACTGACAAATCTATGGAGATGGCATGTAAATTTCCGGGCATTTGTTGGAAATGCTGCGGGTAAGTGTGCATTAAGACCACCATAACGCATATCAGGTATGGTCTGGCTGAAGACCTTTAAACTTAGCGCTCTCGGGAGGCAGCCCGAGGATGTAGAGTATTGTATTTTTGTTTTGTTTTGCTTTGTTTGGTTTGGTTTTGTTTTGGTGTTGTGTTTGTGTTTTGGCAGGTTATTACGTTTCAATCCTCGCGGATGTAATGATTCAAGTGTGGGGATGTTTGGCAACATCCCCGTTGAGATATCGGCGAATCCAAGAGATGTTTATGAACCGGTCCGATTACCGCAGCTGCATCACTACCAATACTGCTGATTTACTAATCAGGTTGTGTCTTGTTCTCATTTTGTGCACCTTTGTATATATTCATGTTTAAGTTTACGGTTGGGCGGATGGGTGGTGTTTAATGTGTTTGATGTGTTTATGGATTGTGAAAGTTGGTGGTGTTTTTAGTTATATATATAAAAAAAAACCAAAAAGAAATTTGTGGTTTGAGTTGAAGAGCTTTTGGGTGATGTTAAAGAGTTAAGCGATCAAATCTTCCCAAAACCGTACATTGGGGTCAATGTATCCCAAGTGTGGGGATGGGGAGAAATTTTGAGGTTTTTGAAAATTTTTAAATCAAGCTAAACAGTGTGAGAATTTGAACACCGTGGATTAACCCCAAATGATGCACCGGCAACCCTTAATACCCTTTGTTCTTGGTGAGAGTTGAAGCCACACATGTAAATAAATAATACTTATCTTTGATGAGAGTGGCTACGGGTGGGGGTGCATTAGAACTTGTGCCTTGATACGGTTTGAGTCCTTAGTTAGACATGAATGCGAAAAGGATAAGGGCATCTAGGTAGCCTCGTCTTTAGTGTGTGTGAGTGTGGGATTTGGGGGGTTGGACCTCATAAGTTATATATATGAGCATGGTTGCGAGAGGGGCGGGGGTTTGGACATTTAGTTGCCCAATTTTGTGCCTAAAAGCCTATCATTTGTTACCCCTAGCTACTTACTTAAAAACTTACCCAAATTTTTCCCGGTCTTATAGTGTTAGTAGTTGTTATAGTTGTGTTTAGATATGTTTTGTTGAATGTTTCTCTATGCTAAAAAAAAAAGAAAAAAAAAAGCAATGAAAAAAGAAAAAGAAAAAAGCAATGAAAAAGAAAAAAAAAGTGATGTTGAGTTGTCTTGTATATAGAAGTTATGTCATGTTTATTGTTTGTTTCATTGTGTAATAAAAAGACCGGGTTAAATTTTCGTTACTTCATATAAATTCCATTTCCTACCCATACACCTAGCCACGTTACAGCCTTAAAGCCCATTTGATTTGCATTCATGTTTGGCGCTTGTTAGGAGGAGGACCGATTTAGGTATAAGCATATAGTTGTGCAATCACCCATTTGCCTTTTGTGTGTCTAGCTCACAATTGCTAGTGCTTACTTGTTGCCGAGAGGAGAGATATAGAGAGGGGTGTGTTATTTTGGGTGTTAAGAAAGGGTTAGTAAAAGGACTACATGTTTATGCTTGGTTTACGTTGATCACTTGTGAACTTGGAAATGGTTTTTGATGGGTTGCTTGGGGGCAAGCAACGGTTAAGTGTGGGGATGAGCATGGTAGCTACCGGACCTGAGAAACCAGTATCCTCTGTTCTTCCTATAGTGATGGGATCTGTTTCTGAAGTTTGTCAGCCGGAGGTTGAAGAAGAGGCTACTGTTTTGTCCGTGGATGCCTTGATGGCACGTTTTCCGGGGCTTCAGCACGGTGGGTGTGACCTGGTGTATTCCCGTCGGAAGAATCGTCGTGCTGATCGTGTGTTGGTTGTTGTTGAAGATCCTGCTACCGGTTAGGTGTAACAGGATTTCCTCTTTTTTGATGTTCTTGTAAATATTATAGTCTTGGTACTAAAAATTTTTTGAAGATCATTGCCATGATCTTGTTATGAAGTGTTTATGCTACACTTGATGATATGCATATTTTTGATGCACTGTTGTGCATGTAAGTTTGTGTTTTTATTACAATATGTTGCATGTGTTTAATTGCTTTTAGTAGGTAAGGCGAATGAGAAATGGTATTGTGCTCATGTGTGAACGTTTGTCTAAAAGGCGTGTTTGTTTGCCTTGTTTAGACTGTTCATGAGGTGTACAATGTCTACCATATTGTTTTCGCGTAAACCAAAAGAATTATATGCAATTTGTAATAAACAGGAATATGAGTAAAGATGATGTTTGATAAGAGCGCAAGGCCCGTAATACAAAGGATAATAAAGAAATACATTGTACGTTTTTCCTTTTTTATGGACTGATTTGGCTTACATGTAACACCTGCGCAGCTGCTGCGCGTTCCAGGTGCGGGGAACTAGAGTCCCATCAAGTCTTTTTAGGCTGTACGCCCCTTTGCCTAAGACCTCATTGATGATGTATGGTCCTTCCCATTTTGGAGCTAATTTGCCTGGTTTTTCCGCGTTGGAAGCCTCATTGTCGCGCAAGAAAAAATCACCAGGAACAAATGTGCATACGCGGACGCGTGCGTTGTAGTATTTTTCGAGTTTGGATTTGTACCTTGCCTCTGTGATGGCGGCATTCTCGCGCCTTTCTTCGAGGAGGTCTAAATCCAGTCTTCGCTCTTGCTCATTGTTTTGTCTTTCTATAGCTAGCATGCGCGGTGATGGAAGACCGATTTCCGCTGGTATTACCGCTTCTGAGCCATAGACTAGGCTGAACGGAGTTTCTACCGTTCTAGTCTTTGGCATCGTACGATGTGCCCACAAGATGCTGGGGAGTTCATCAACCCATCCTCTGCGCGCTCTCCCGAGTCGCGCTTTTATGCCATCGACGATCTGTTTGTTTACACTTTCTACCTGGCCGTTTGCCTGTGGATGCGCTACGGAGGCAAAGTTGTGCTCGATCTTCATCTCTTTGAACCATTTTTGAAGATCATCTGAGGCAAAGTTAGTGTCGTTGTCGGAGATAATGCGCAATGGTAATCCGAATCTGCAAATAATATGTTCCCATATAAATTTGTGAATTACCATTGTTGTTGTTGAGGCTAGTGCCTTGGCTTCAACCCACTTTGTGAAATAGTCGACTGCTACAATGATGAATTTTACTACGCCTGGCGCGTCAGGGAATGGGCCAATGAGATCGATGCCCCACTGTTGAAAAGGCCAGGCGGAGGTAACTGGCACGAGTGGGTTCTTCGGTCGGAGTGTTTTTGGCGCGTGGCGTTGACAGGCTGCGCATCTCCGTAATAAGTCTACTGCGTCTACGTGCATTCCGGGCCAGTAGTATCCCGCGTTCATTATTTTTGCCACGACCATGCGCGGTCCTGCGTGTATTCCGCATAATCCTTCGTGGATTTCTCTGACCAGATATTGCGCATCTGTTTTGTCAACACAGCGTAGTAATGGTCCCATGAATGACTTCCGGTACAGGACGCCATCCGCCATTTCATAATTTACTGCTTTGTGTTGGATTTTTCGAGCTTCTGCCTTTCCTTCCGGGAGCTTTCCGTGTTGTAGGTATAAGATGATCGGAGACATCCAGGATGGATTCCCGACTTCTATAACATTTACTTGTTTGAGATGAATGGAAGGATTAGACAATACCTCTATGCGCACTTCTTTTGCTAAGTGCTTGAAGCTGGTAGCGGCTAATTTGCTTAGCGCGTCTGCGTGCTTGTTTTCGCTTCTGTTTATATGGTTAACCTTGAACGTCTGAAATTGGCTGATTAACATCCGCGCTTGTTCAAGGTATAATGCCATAGCTTCTCCTTTCGCATCATAATGGCCATTGACTTGTTCGGCCACCAGTTTTGAATCGACGTTGGCTTCAAGGTTTCTTGCCCCCATTTTAAGCGCTAAGCGGAGACCCGCCAAGAATGCTTCATATTCAGCTTCGTTGTTCATGCTTTGGAAGTCCAAGCGTATGGCATATGTAAGTTCGTGGTCATCGGGACTGACTAATCGAAGGCCTGCGCCAGCTCCGTCGTCATTGGAAGCTCCATCTGTGTGCAGAGTCCATACTCTATCATCGAAAACAGGAATAGGGTTCTGGATTGCCTCACACTCTTGAACTTTGTCGATGGGGACTTCTGTGGCAAAGTCCGCTAGAACTTGCCCTTTAATTGCTGGTCTTGGTCTATACAGGATATTGTATCCCCCCAGCTCAATAGCCCACTTAGCCAATCTACCCGCTACGTCAGGCTTGGATAAGATTTGGCCTAAGTGATAATTAGTGAGAACTGTGATGACGTGGCCTGAAAAGTACCGACGTAGGCGTCGTGATGCATTTACCAGTGCTAGGACCAGCTTTTCAATCATCGAGTAACGAGTTTTCGGGCCGGTGAGCATCTTGCTTATATAGTAAATTGGAGTCTGGACGTTTTCTCGTTCCACCATTAATACTGCACCAACTGCTACTTCCGCAGCAGACAAATATAAGATTAGCGGTTCCTTTTCTCATGGCGCTGTTAATGTTGGCAACTGAATTAAGCATTCCTTCATTTGTTTGAAGGCTGCTTCTGCTTCGGGTGTCCACTGGAAGTGAGTTTTCTTGGCGCAGTTCCGTAATGTACTGATGAATGGATAAGACATTGCCGCATGATTGGCCAAGAATCTGTTCATGGCTGCTAAGCGCCCGACGAGTCTTTGCATTTCTTTTATTGTTGCAGGTGATGGCATTAGCTGGATGGCCTGCACCTTTTCTGGATTTACTTTAAACCCATCTCGTGTTACTATGAAACCCAGAAACTTCCCTTCTTCCATCCCGAAGGAACATTTTGTTGGGTTGAGCTTTAAATTTATGCTGCGCAATGAGTCGAATGTGCGCTGAATGTTTGCCAACATTGTTTCTTCCTCATGACTCATGATGACAAGGTCGTCCATGTATACCTCGACTGTTTTACCAATGTCTCCTCTGAAGACTGTGTCCATTAGTCGTTGGTATGTTGCGCCTGCTTTGCGCAGGCCGAAGGGCATTTTGTTATAGCAGAAGATGCCCTTATCTGTACGGAATGCAGTTTTGTCTTCGTCTTCTTCTTTCATTTGGACCTGATGGTAACCTTTGTAACAGTCAAGAAAGCACTTCCATCGAAATGACGCTAGAGAGTCGACTTTTTTGTCTATCTCAGGAAGCGCATAGCAATCTTTGGGGCATGCTTTATTCAGGTCCTTGAAGTCGATGCACATTCTCCATCCGCCACTGTGTTTTTGTACCATTACTGGATTGGCAACCCATGTATGGTATTTAACTTCGCGTAAGATTCCCGCATTAAGTAGCTTTGTTACTTGCTCGTCCATGGCTTTCGCCTTTTATTCACTAAAGTTGCGCCTCCCCTGAGCAACAGGTTCTGCTGAGGGTCGGATGTTCAGACAATGTTGCGCTATGTCGCGGGGAACCCCAGTCATGTCTGCTGGGCACCAAGCGAATATGTCTTTATTGTTGGACATCAATTCTTTTAATTGTATTCGTGTTTCCGGTGAAATGACGTGTCCTAGCAGGATGGTCTGCTCTGGATATTCGTTGTTCAGAACCCATTTCTCCGGTTCATTTGATGCTGAAGGTTTGGCCACTTTTGCTGGTGGCTCATCGTCCACGTACATGACCTCTTTACTTGAGTATAAAATTGCTACTCCGGTTTCTGTTGGAAATCCGCATGCAGCATGTGGGATAGAGGTGATCATACTGAATTCTCTCTGTGATCTTCTCCCGAGCAATACATCATGGCGTGATGTTGCTGGCATAACCATGAAATTTACTATGACTGTACGCGAATGCTCGCCATCAGATAGAGTCACAGGAAATTCTATTTGCCCCAACGGGAATACAGCTTCATTACAAAATCCGGTGAGAGGGAAATCAACCGGTTCTAGACGTGCTTTGTCTTCTGGATCAAGTTGTTTGAAACATTGCTCATATATGATATCCATTGAGCTGCCCGGATCTATAAACATGTAGTCCGTTCGGTAATGACCGAAGATGCCAGTAATTATTACTGGTCGCTCTTCCTGAGGGCCTCCAGGGACAACAGGAAATACAACATGTTGTTCCCTCGAATGTTGATCATGGTTTCGTTTGTTTTGCCTTCGTGACGGACCTCCTTGAACCATGTTTATTTGTCCGTTTTCCTGATAGTTGGTATCTTTTGATTGTTGAAGTATCTCAACATAACTGTTAGATTGGATGTCCCACTGACAAGGTGTCTGTAGGTCCAATACTGCAGTACTGAATTCATTCTTGTTTCCTTTTGGATCGTCAGATCTGATGTTTGGGGATTCAGATCTGTAAATTTGTGTGAAAATTCGGTTTAAAGCAGTCTGGCATATGTCGAACCAGTACTCTGGAGCTTTCTCTGTGAGCTGATCTGAGGAACTCTTTCCATCTGGATGATTGTTATGTTTGTTGATTCCCATGATTCCGTCGATCTGGGTATTCTGGATTGCAGAACCCTTGAGTCTAGATTGAGGACCTGATGGGTGAGATGATGAATTCTCTGCCGTGTGAAAACAGAGAATAAGGAAACTGAATCGAAACGAGATAAAACTGAAAAAACAGAGGAATCGGTGGGCGCCAATGAAGAAACACTAGATAAACGACCGGGATCGAAATATCTAGGGGGTTTGGATCTGCATAAAAAGGTTTGTTCTATCTCGTTTGATTCGATTACAACTGATCCCCTTCTCCGATAACTCTGCAAAAAAGAAGCACCGTTAGCCTCGCCAAGGGGAGAAAGGGGTTCTCTCCTTGACCCGACTCCGGTGTGAGAATAAGTATGGGTTATGAAGAAGAAGAAGTATTTGAGAAGTGTGTGTAACTTGAATTTCATACCTGAACTGTTCTCGTATTTATAACCGGGAGTCTATGGGCGGGAAAACCTTTTTAGTGAAAAGTTGACGGAAGATGCTAACCATGTAAGCGGTTACATTTTCCTCCGTCAAGCTTCTTGATCCGACGTGAGTGCACACGGATCGTGGTTTAGATTGATGGCTGGGGATTTGCCACGTGTAAAGTGATCTAGTGAAGATTACTCTTCAATTGCATGCTATCGTTGTGATTTCTGGGATGCTTGAGGTGGCGACACGTGTCTAGACGGTTATAACCGTCTTAGTGGTGCACGATTGTATCCCTTCTAGAAGATTACTGCTGTAATCTGGTGTGACACCTTATCGTGTGGAATCAGCTGAATAAATAAATCCCAAGTCTGGGTAAATAGTATCCAAGTCTGGATATTAAGCGGAAGTGTTTAATTTAGGATTTTCATCCTTTTCTTGTGGGAGAAAGCGCAAAGACTTATGATTTCCTTTTGGCGCGCAAGTGTTGACTTTTGCTTGTGTCTTAAGCCTTTCTTTTGTAAGACCAGTGTGCGGTCACGCAAGGTGAAAAGAGAACTTAAAGACGAGGTTGTGGTATGGTCCCAAGCCCTTATTATGAGGTTTTTGGGACCTTACCCCTTCACTCTGTCAGATTTTCCTTCTGTATTTCTTTTGGAGATATCCTCTGCTTGTTGAGCCTTTACCTTCAAGTATTCTTCAATGTTATTAGGCCTTGGATATCCTTCAACAGATGACAAGTTCCTTTTAGCAGGGTCATCTTCAGAGTAGAAGGATTTGATCTCCTCTCTAACTGTTGGAAGATCTAATGGATACTGGACTCCTGCAGGAAAAATGGCAGTGTTTGAATTTGAGACTTGTGCTGAAGAGAGTGGGACAGGATTTGGAATGGTAACAAGGGACAGTGGTTGTGTGGATGTTTGTAGTGGTGAAGGGTCATCATTCAGAATTATCCTTCTCCTTTTTGGTTTTGGAAAGGTTGGTGGTGTTTTGGTGGGTTGAGTGGTGGTGATTTGAGTGGTAGATGGTTGACTAATAGTTGTTGAAACAACTGGTGTTTCAACAACTGTTGCCATTACAACAGATGATGTGTCACCTGAAGTCTTCTGCTTTTTGGCAGGTGGTGTTGGTGGTAATGAGGATGTTTTTGGTGGTGATGTGATTTGTGGTAAGGCAGTGGATTGATGTCACACCCCGACTTTCCACGTGTCACCGGTGGGCCCGGTGGGGAGTATCGTGACGTGGTTGGCAACATAATAGTCAAACAATACAATATATATGAATGCACAGCGGAAGCAAAAGATAATTATTATTACATTCCGAATATAAAGTAATATCCAGTATTACAACGGAAAGTAAAGGATCCACAGGCGGATCTTAAAACATATCATTTGTTCAACAGACTTTTATAACACCCTAACACGTTTGACCTTAAAACGACGCAGCGGAAATTCGAGTCTGAAAATTTCTTTCATGACATACATCTTGGCATTCTAAAAATTCATTTTCTAATATAAGAACATAACTTATCGACACTAAATTAAATATTTAAACATTCCCGTACAATCCGTCTTGTGACTCGATCTTCGATCTCTACTCCTTAGTAATCCTCATGGCTTGTACTACCTGCGCTCACCACATAAAATTCATAACGTTAGTACGTATCATAAGCATACAAGACTTGTTCACGTTTACTTTTCATTTCATTAACTCTTTACATCCCGGCTTTCCTTCTGGTCATACGATCCGTAGTGAGACTTCCTTGGTATTCCTGCGTTACGCTTCATCACCAGGCACGATGTTATTATCGTTAGTACTCAATTTCATTGAATGCATGCGTACGTACTTTTCATACAACCTATACATACCCTTGCATATCACACATAACAACGTACATACCTATGCACCTACATACATACGTACGTGCATACCTAAATACACCCATTCATACATACATACATACATGCATACATACATACTTACATGCCTACATACATACATACCTACATACATACAAACATACCTACATACTTACATACTTACATACTTACATACATACGTACATACTTATTCCCTTCCTTCTCACAACTTACATACGTGCATGCCTAAATACATACTCACTTGACTACATATACATACTATCTACATACATCCTTACATACATACACTTATACTTATACAACATACATACGTATCCACCTACATACATGCCTACATTTATATTTACAATCACCCATTGCAATATACCCATCTCATACTTACCTTATCATATACGTCTTCATATATATCCTTACGTACTCGCTTACACACTATCATCTTACATACATTCGCGCATACACTCTTACATACACTTCTACATACGTGTATAAAGATAAACAACATCCATACATACCTATCTACATGTACGCTTACCCTAATGGTCACAAAACATGAGTCAAATTAGTCATTCGCAACTTAAAACGCGTTTAAACGAGTTCCCAAGTCAAAACTGAGCAAACGAGCAACTTTCGACGACCAGGGAGGGGCTCGCGTGACGCCAAGGCCCTTGGCGTCACGCTAGGCCCTTGTTTTCACAGACAAGTTGCAGCAAATTGCTGCACATTCCCAGCGCGATCCCGTTTCACGGAAACGGTCATAACTTCTTCGTTATTGGTCCGTTTTACCCGATTCTTTTTCCTACGCGTCCGTAATTTAATTCTCCATCTTATGGAGTTAAGATCCAACATTTGGACTACCGAAATTTATAACTTTTAAGCCTTCGGCTTATTACCCTTTTCCATGATTTCTACCCGTTCATGCATTTACCCTCATAACTTGTTTGTTTGACCTCAACTTCATATGAATTGATAGTTTCAAGGTCATTTGTCATAAAAGGTTCATTCTCGGATGCCCTACATCTCATTCCACCCGTTTTCGCTCAAAAGCTTATTTTGACCCGTTAAGGGTAATTGCGCATTAAATCGTTTATGACTTACAAACCATACTTCTCATTCTCATACTTAACCAAAACATTACACTAGTCGAGTAACTTGCTTCTAAACTACTTTTTAAGATCGTTTGCCCAAAATACCCATCAAGGGCATTTTGGTCAACTTTAATCCCATCATTTACGTCGAAGGACTTAAACACATTTTTTACCTCAAACATCATGTATGATTAATTAAAACACCTTATTACTTAATCGTACTACGAAGTGATTACGGAAATCACTTACCTTATGCGTCTGTGCTCGTATCCGATTCCTCGCCTTTTCTTGACCCGTTATCCTTTCAGGCGTGAGTCCGTCTTGACATGCTTCCTATACTCTCTTTTCATCAAGATCACGCTCCTATTAGCATATGCATTCGTACATGTTAACAATCATATCAATCGCATATTTCACCCTTAACTTTCATTAGTCCTTTCTAGCATACATACTCATATGATTATATTCCTATCCGTTTAACTCTTGTAATTCATCATATAATCACAAATAACGCATATTGACATAACATGTACCATACGACTTCCTATAATCCTGCCTTTACGACAACGAGTCAAATCATGTTTCTTATACTTAGTTGACTTTCAAAAGTCAACTATTAACCATACTCAACTATCGACTTATCATCATATACCCGTAACATCATAATCAACTATACGGACGACACTATATATACATTTCATCATACACTTGATGTGGGTACTACCTTTTAAGCATAACGTACAACTATTTCATGCACAATTCTTCTAAACTCATACATAACCCATCAAAACCAACTACTAATCATCATGTATCATTCCAAATGAACATTAAACATAACATCATCATAATCCTATACTTTCATCTAACAATAATTCATCATACCCACATAATACATCAATCATTCAACAAGACTTGAACATAGGAGGTGATTCTAGTCATCATCTTCACCCTAACTAACGGGTGTCACCTCTAAACATCAAATTAACGCAAACCGTTCGTAACCCATGTTCTACACGAGGATTCTAACCCTTGTACATGGTCAATTTCATATTAACTCACGGATTAGAACATAACCCACTTCACCCATGATCACCAATCTTAGATTTAAAACATACCTTATGATCCTCTCGTGTTGGTGATCATTAATCCATGCTCGGTTATGGATTTGGGCCTTGATTCATCCTTCAAATTGAAGCTTTTCAAGAACTAGGGTTTTGGGGCTCTTGAGAGCCCCTGATCGATCTATCCAGAACACACACGAAGTGTGTGTGTGTGTGTGTGTTCTTTTTCTTTTTAATAACCCAACTTTCGTTAGTTCCACTTTAGCCCCTCGGGTTTTGTCTTTAAAACATAACTGACATTACCTTCCTCTTTTAATTCTTTTGACCATACTCTTAACTAGGTTAAATAGCCTAGTTATTTATTTCATGACGTGTCATATCGGAACACACGACACATATTAACATTCAGATTTTGGGGCGTTACAAGTCTACCACCCTTAAACAAGGTTTCGTCCCCGAAACCTTTCTCACTTTCATCAAACACACATTATCTTTTCTTCTAGTCCATCCATACGACTACTAGCCCATACTTTCCTGATCATTCTTTCTTATATCATTTTCATTTTTATTTTCATTTACTTGACCTGTCAATAACTGGTTAATACACATACTCTTCCGTCCTTTAACATGATCCTTTCTTAATGGATCTAATATCTCCATCTCACCCAAAAATTTTTTTTACATTCTCTACATACTCTTTATAACATTTAACTTTTGTTTTGTTATCACAACAAAACTATTATTACATAATCACGCCTACGTGCTTAATTCTAACGTTAACCTCATTCTACATTTTCTACAGTTACGTATACCTTGCATACCTTTATTTTATCTTTATATCATTCCGTTCATTTCACATTACTATTGCTTCCACTTCATGCATTACTTAATTCGCATGTATAAATAGTTCATATCTCTCCAATCGTGAGTTAAACATTTTACTAACCTCTTTTTCACCTCCCAAACCACGATCCGCAACCCAGATCGATCATCTTCTCCTCGAGTACTAGCCGTACAGGCCAGGTTTCATTCATTCGCATAACGAGCTTCCGCTCGTGCACGTCCTTTCACCAATACGATTGGTTTCATTATATCAATAGTTCTAACATTATCATCAACAACATCAGCGGTTAGCATATGTCATTCAAACATTCATTACACTAGGTGATTACCCACTTATAACTCTTCTACAATTTCCTACATGCATGCTATAACGTGCCACACATTCTATTTCTTACATACACTCCTTTCATTCAATTAATCATTTCGCCAACTGAAGTACACGCTCGTACTTCCTTCCATTCATGCTTACTTACGAAGACCTTATTACATCGTTTTAATATTTCTTACTAAGCTTACCATTTCCGCCCATACTCAAATTATTGTCCGGGTCACAGCCCGTCATCATTTTGACTTCTAAGAGTCAATTACTCACATATCTTACACGTATCTTATACAAAACCTCGTCTATTATACTATCACTTTTTACTTTATACTTACTTCTATGACCCGTTCAACTCAATCATGGTCAAACTGTCGACATCTTCTTGGGCGGATTAATTTCATCTTTTTATATCTTTGAATCCGTCTCACGGGTCCAAATACATCATTCATACTTTTTCATTCACTGAATCCGTCTTACGGATTCAAACATTTCATTCATGCCTTTTATCCTTGAACCCGCCTCGCGGATTCAAACATTACATTCATACCTTCCCTCCTTGAATCCGTTTCACGGATTCAATCATTACATTCATACCTTTCCTCCTTGAATCCGTCTCGCGGATTCAAACATTCATTCTTACCTTTCATCCTTGAATCCGTCTCACGGATTCAAACATATCATCCATGCCTTTCATCCTTGAATCCGTCTCACGGATTCAAACATATCGTTCATGCCTTTCATCCTTGAATCCGTTTCACGGATTCAAACATTGCATTCATACCTTTCATTCCCTGAATCCGTCTTACGGATTCAAACATATTATTCGTATCTCGTTGATCCGCACTTAATCACGGATTCAACATTCTTCATTCTTATCAGGCATGTTTTTCATTCTTACATAGTACTCTCAATTTCCCGAGAGTCTTACTTCCCATTTCACCCACACGCCCGCCTGCTACCCAACTCTACCGGACATACCTGTAACAATTATCATGACCTCACGAACGTCATACGTTTCTCGTGTACTGGCCAGGTACACAATCCACATAGTAGTTTCGTGCCTTCATGTAATTGTCACCTTATGTCCGTAGACTTAGGCTTCGGCGCGTGTATTGCTTCCAATACTTCATCATTATACTATCATTGTCTTTCATCTTAAAATTTTTTCCTTCCCTTAATGAACCTTACCATTACTTACATCCACATATTAAATTCACGTACCTGGGCTCATTTGCTTATTTGTCTTATTACCTCTTTGCCTGCCTTAGTATTCATCCTAGACTGCATTCATGGATTATCCTCTTCCAACACTTATGCTTACCTTGCACATACAAAACCGTCAGTTTCTTTATACGTATACATAAATATATACTTTCATCAACCTTTACCTTTGGATCTTGATCGAGTCTTAGATTGTACGGATTTCTTATATCAAGAGCACACAAGTTTGAGTTCAAGTACTTACCTTCTCGTACTTGATTCCCTCAAACCAGGGCTCTGATACCAACTTATAACACCCTAACACGTTTGACCTTAAAACGACGCAGCGGAAATTCGAGTCTGAAAATTTCTTTCATGACATACATCTTGGCATTCTAAAAATTCATTTTCTAATATAAGAACATAACTTATCGACACTAAATTAAATATTTAAACATTCCCGTACAATCCGTCTTGTGACTCGATCTTCGATCTCTACTCCTTAGTAATCCTCATGGCTTGTACTACCTGCGCTCACCACATAGAATTCATAACGTTAGTACGTATCATAAGCATACAAGACTTGTTCACGTTTACTTTTCATTTCATTAACTCTTTACATCCCGGCTTTCCTTCTGGTCATACGATCCGTAGTGAGACTTCCTTGGTATTCCTGCGTTACGCTTCATCACCAGGCACGATGTTATTATCGTTAGTACTCAATTTCATTGAATGCATGCGTACGTACTTTTCATACAACCTATACATACCCTTGCATATCACACATAACAACGTACATACCTATGCACCTACATACATACGTACGTGCATACCTAAATACACCCATTCATACATACATACATACATGCATACATACATACTTACATGCCTACATACATACATACATACCTACCTACCTACATACATACAAACATACCTACATACTTACATACAAACATACTTACATACTTACATACATACGTACATACTTATTCCCTTCCTTCTCACAACTTACATACGTGCATACCTAAATACATACTCACTTGACTACATATACATACTATCTACATACATCCTTACATACATACACTTATACTTATACAACATACATACGTATCCACCTACATACATGCCTACATTTATATTTACAATCACCCATTGCAATATACCCATCTCATACTTACCTTATCATATACGTCTTCATATATATCCTTACGTACTCGCTTACACACTATCATCTTACATACATTCGCGCATACACTCTTACATACACTTCTACATACGTGTATAAAGATAAACAACATCCATACATACCTATCCACATGTACGCTTACCCTAATAGTCACAAAACATGAGTCAAATTAGTCATTCGCAACTTAAAACGCGTTTAAACAAGTTCCCAAGTCAAAACTGAGCAATCGAGCAACTTTCGACGACCAGGGAGGGGCTCGCGTGACGCCAAGGCCCTTGGCGTCACGCTAGGCCCTTGTTTTCACAGACAAGTTGCAACAAATTGCTGCACATTCCCAGCGCGATCCCGTTTCACGGAAACGGTCATAACTTCTTCGTTATTGGTCCGTTTTACCCGATTCTTTTTCCTACGCGTCCGTAATTTAATTCTCCATCTTATGGAGTTAAGATCCAACATTTGGACTACCGAAATTTATAACTTTTAAGCCTTCGGCTTATTACCCTTTTCCATGATTTCTACCCGTTCATGCATTTACCCTCATAACTTGTTTGTTTGACCTCAACTTCATATGAATTGATAGTTTCAAGGTCATTTGTCATAAAAGGTTCATTCTCGGATGCCCTACATCTCATTCCACCCGTTTTCGCTCAAAAGCTTATTTTGACCCGTTAAGGGTAATTGCGCATTAAATCGTTTATGACTTACAAACCATACTTCTCATTCTCATACTTAACCAAAACATTACACTAGTCGAGTAACTTGCTTCTAAACTACTTTTTAAGATCGTTTGCCCAAAATACCCATCAAGGGCATTTTGGTCAACTTTAATCCCATCATTTACGTCGAAGGACTTAAACACATTTTTTACCTCAAACATCATGTATGATTAATTAAAACACCTTATTACTTAATCGTACTACGAAGTGATTACGGAAATCACTTACCTTATGCGTCCGAGCTCGTATCCGATTCCTCGCCTTTTCTTGACCCGTTATCCTTTCAGGCGTGAGTCCGTCTTGACATGCTTCCTATACTCTCTTTTCATCAAGATCACGCTCCTATTAGCATATGCATTCGTACATGTTAACAATCATATCAATCGCATATTTCACCCTTAACTTTCATTAGTCCTTTCTAGCATACATACTCATATGATTATATTCCTATCCGTTTAACTCTTGTAATTCATCATATAATCACAAATAACGCATATTGACATAACATGTACCATACGACTTCCTATAATCCTGCCTTTACGACAACGAGTCAAATCATGTTTCTTATACTTAGTTGCCTTTCAAAAGTCAACTATTAACCATACTCAACTATCGACTTATCATCATATACCCGTAACATCATAATCAACTATACGGACGACACTATATATACATTTCATCATACACTTGATGTGGGTACTACCTTTTAAGCATAACGTACAACTATTTCATGCACAATTCTTCTAAACTCATACATAACCCATCAAAACCAACTACTAATCATCATGTATCATTCCAAATGAACATTAAACATAACATCATCATAATCCTATACTTTCATCTAACAATAATTCATCATACCCACATAATACATCAATCATTCAACAAGACTTGAACATAGGAGGTGATTCTAGTCATCATCTTCACCCTAACTAACGGGTGTCACCTCTAAACATCAAATTAACGCAAACCGTTCGTAACCCATGTTCTATACGAGGATTCTAACCCTTGTACATGGTCAATTTCATATTAACTCACGGATTAGAACATAACCCACTTCACCCATGATCACCAATCTTAGATTTAAAACATACCTTATGATCCTCTCGTGTTGGTGATCATTAATCCATGCTCGGTTATGGATTTGGGCCTTGATTCATCCTTCAAATTGAAGCTTTTCAAGAACTAGGGTTTTGGGGCTCTTGAGAGCCCCTGATCGATCTATCCAGAACACACACGAAGTGTGTGTGTGTGTGTGTGTTCTTTTTCTTTTTAATAACCCAACTTTCGTTAGTTCCACTTTAGCCCATCGGGTTTTGTCTTTAAAACATAACTGACATTACCTTCCTCTTTTAATTCTTTTGACCATACTCTTAACTAGGTTAAATAGCCTAGTTATTTATTTCATGACGTGTCATATCGGAACACACGACACATATTAACATTCAGATTTTGGGGCGTTACAACTTTAGACGCCTAGAACTTGCAAGATTCCTTATTGGCGCCCTGAGCTTCCAGCCAATTTCGTTCAGTACCTGTCACTTAACCTTTTTGGAAAATACGTCAGTTTTCACTGGTAAATACACTCAACCGACTCATTTGAAAAGAGTTTAAGAAAATTGATTTGGATGCACGTGGCACAAAAATATCTTTTATAATTTGATTAAAATGCACAGAGGCAAAATTAACCTTTTATATTTGGGAAAATTATTTGTATATAATCTTGTATACAGTTTTACTTATTTGTCGTCCGTTAGGGCCGGTTTGTAGGGCCGGACTAGATTAACTGACACGCCACAGGTATAATACCCACAGGCTATCATCCTCTAAGTGGATTACCAGTTCCGGTATAATGCCCACAAGGATGATACCTCGGAGTGGATTACCAGTTTTTACATAATGCAGCTGTCAGGTGTATGCCTACACCCCGTGCTTAGGTCGTGGCCATTTCGTAAAATGATGCCAAGGATATCCGGGACATGGTCATTAACCCCAAAAGGCCATACACCAAATAATACATATTAAACGGGTTGTAAGTACATCAATCACAATACGATTTAAATATCTACACACCCGACCAAGCGGTACTTTTATAGTGCCGTATCCCAAGCCCGTATAGGGAAAATAAGTTAAGAGTGATTAATCCCAAGCAAGGGGTCCTTTTTCATATTTTTTAGTTTCCACATCTTGTCCCTTGGCTCTTCGGAAGGTCAACTAGCATTATTACTTGCGATTTGACCCCTTATTATTTACCTACAAGGGCTTTAGAACTTATACCCACTTTGCCAAGTCCCTGGACACTTCCGGTTAACCCGAAAAGTCTTAACTTTCAATGTTTACGCTTTAACCCCTCGCACACGAATTTGATCATAACTTTCGCATACGATAACGAAACTTTATGAAATTTATATCGCGCATTCTAGTGAGCATAATTTACAGTTACAAAGCTTCGGGTTTGTCAAAAGGTCACTCAGAGGTATATCTTTAAACATGTTGACACATTTAACCCCTGTAGTTTGTAATCTCTCACTTTTAGCCTCGTATGATCCATGATTTATTCGTTTGATGTTATAAACATCACGTAGGGTTATTATGAAGTATATTTATTCACTGTTGACATTTAGAACCCGTAAAATCACATACTTTCCATGTTTGTCAACTTTAGTCCTTTTATAACATTCTTTCATACGTTCAAGCTTTATGACACGTGTCAACACATTATAGGAAGTGAAATTTTCGAGGTGTTACATCCTCACCCCCTTAAAATAAATCTCGACCCGAGATTTACTGAAATAAATAAGGGTACTTTTCTTTCATCGTGGATTCAACCTCCCACGTGAATTCGGGTCCTTTACGGGCATCCCACTTGACCTTTACTATAGGCACATGTTTCTTTCGAAGCTTCTTAACCTGTCGACTTTCAATCGACAAAGGTTTTTCCACAAATTTTAAGCTCTCATCTATATGCACATCCGTATGTGGTATAACCAGTGATTCATCAGCGAAACACTTCTTCAGATTGCGGATGTGGAACACATTGTGAATTCCACTGAGCTCTTCAGGTAAGTTTAGCTTATAGGCAACTGAACCGACACGTTCGATAACCTCGAAAGGTCCTATATATCTCGGGCTTAGCTTGCCTTTCTTACCAAATCGCATCACTCCTTTCCAGGGTGATACCTATTGTTGAACCTTATTTCTTAACAAGAATTTAGGAGGTTTGCTATTTTCATTAATCCTTGATTTTCTGCCAAATATTGGCATCTTACAAATAATTAGGGATTTGTGTGATCTGCTTTGTTGTTTCCACTGCAACTTTCAGATCCTGATAATTGAACTTACCTATCTATTGTCCTAACAATAGACGTTTAACATGCCATTTATACAAGGTCTCCAAGGAGCCACCTTGATACTTATATAGCAGTTATTATAGAAAAGCTTATCTTAAGGTGAGATGGTTATTCCAACCATTGCTCAAAATTAATCTTACGGAATAGCTAATCTTTACAGTTAGTCGAACAAATCGACGATCCTGGGTAGTTGATTGCGATTCTTAGTCGTTGCCTAATTAGGGTTGCGGTAACTAATGCATAAGCAAAATGAACCGTCTTTCTTATTCAACAATATCAAACTTTCGGAATATCGAGTTAGGCTATATGAACCCTCTATTTTAAAACTTAGTAAATCAGGGTTTCGATTCTTCCAATGATGGTACTAGCCGTCTTGGAGATTTCATAATAATACAGCCTTAAATGGGATATGAAACTTAACCCTACCTGCCTCCCAGGGGTAAACAGGGTAATCTTAGGAGAAGATAATCAAGGTACAAGGAGGTTACAGAGATTTCCATATCTCAGGCTCCAGTTCACTCATCATTGCTTGTGTCAAATAAGTGACACATTTATGTTACTAGTCCGCGAGTTCCTAAATCGGGAATATCTACTTGGACAATTTCATTCTGGATATCTTCTTTGAATACTATTAGTTGACTTTAGTACCATATGATCATTGGGATATCTTTGTGGTCCCATGCATTAAACCTCCATACTGATCAGGCATGGGAGCAATCTATGGAACTTATTAAGATACATCAATTTTCATACGACGGTTTTGTCATACTATTTGGTATTCGTAATCAATAGAGATTAAAGAGATATCAACTATATGTGCTTATATTTAATCAGAATGGAAATTTTCACAAACTAGGCACCTA
Organism: Helianthus tuberosus; assembly: GCA_030545235.1. Classification (NCBI taxonomy): domain Eukaryota; kingdom Viridiplantae; phylum Streptophyta; class Magnoliopsida; order Asterales; family Asteraceae; genus Helianthus; species Helianthus tuberosus. The sequence continues at coordinate 185,116,853 of CM060419.1, forward strand.
GCTCGGTTGGCTAGGCGCGCGAAAGGGTGCGGCCTAGACCCAGGTTCGATTCCGGGGACGGCCAGTTCCACCATTTTTTATGTTTAATATTAATTAATCGTACAGATACATGTAATTATGAGGGTTGTCTCATAAGGAGTCTTGATAATTAATCGCTTCTTATCACCCACAATATGGGCTTGATTTTTAAGGTAACCGATCGATTTTTATCACTATATTGAGTCCTTATATTTAACGGAACTAGGACATCGAAAAACTGATTCCTAATGGATATAATAATGCTGAAGCAGTCTCTGAGGTATACAGGCTTCTTACTGAACTTAAGTTGCTTTTTATTAGGCCTGTACTTGCTCTCTTTCCCAGATTTCTGGGAGTTATCCTCCTTCTTTGGTTCATCCTTCATATTTGAAGTGCGAATATAGCTCTCCTCATGAGCAATTAAACATGGTTTTTGAATGAGATTTAGAGCGAGAAGCATTCGGCTCTTTGGATTGTCTCATGACCTTTTCCCATGATCCCTCCAACTGCTGCGTCAACCACAGCCTGGAGATTAACTCCATTAGTATTGTAGTTTTTATTAACATTCGTCGCATTATCAATGGCGCGATTGCCGGTTGTCTTATCCGAGTTTATCATACTCGAGATTTTGTTCCTTTTGCCTGGTGAATCCTTTACTTAGTTGTAATCCAACATCTGCTATTCATTACCCTGATGGCCTTAACATATACTAACCATGGTTTCATCAAACTATACTGGCCAATAAGGCATTATCATTCTTAATGAATGTTATTTAAAAAAATATATCAATATCACTTAGCCTAGGTCACAAAAGACCATCAATGGCATTTGAGGGTTGGACCTAGTCCATCACCTCTTTGACAGGGGATCAAAATGTCACATCTGTCTTTAATATACTGATGAATTTGGATAGCTTGAAAGTTTGCCATAAGGGTATCAGAAAAGAGTGATTTCTAATAGATATTAAATATCAATATAGGATTTGTTGGAGCATTTTCTAAAGTATCATCGGTCAATTTCTACCTCGCATTAAGTGACCGGAGTTTTAATCAGGCGGAGACAATAGTTCTCAACATTTATCATTCATTATAGAGTCATATGTGCCAGTATCAAATAAAATTCATGCATAAACTGTTTGATATGAAAAGGTATCTGCTATATAGTTATCATTCTGCATCATCTCCTTGGCGTTCGTATGGAAGACTCATGCGTTTGCTTTCTTGGCCTCTTCAGTCTTCTTTGCGTACTTAGGGCAGTTGGTCTTTATGTGCCCCTTCTCATTGCAATTGTAGCAGGTGGCATCTTTAATCTTCCTGCATTCTACAGTCTTGTGCTCCTTAGACTTGCATAACCCACATGCAGGTGATTCAGACTTAGAATTGGATTCAGATCTGCACTTTCCAAAGTGGCGTCTTTGACAAGTCGTGCACTTTGGCTTCTCCTCTGTTCGCTGACTGTTCCTTCCAAACCCAGACTTCTTAGAATCAGTGTTTCCCTTGTGCTTCTTCTCTGACCCTCGTGAGTTATCATCCTCACGATTCCTCTTACTTTCTTCAGATTTCCTTAGCGATCTCAATCTGACCGCATCTAAAGTAAGGGATAAGGAAATGTCAGCTACTGATCTGAAAGTCGTTGGCCGAGAAGCTTTTACGCTTGCCTTTATCTCGGGGGCTAAACCACCGATAAAACGAGCTATCCGTTTTGGTTCCGGGGTTACCAGGTATGGAACCAACCGAGACATAGTGTTGAAGCTCGTTAGGTAAGCTTGACAGTCAAGGTTTGTCATCACCAAGGATAGAAAATCGGACTCTATCTTCTCCACCTCATGCTGAGGGCAGAAATTTTCCCTGATAAGGGCAACAAATTGATCCCACGACATATTGTACAGTGGGATTTTCCCGGTGGCTTGAATCAGAGATCTCCACCATGCTAAAGCTTCACCCTTAGCAAGGGGTCCTTTATTCAGTATGACCTGCCACGTCATACATGCGACACAAACTTGACCACGTCTCGCTCAGCGCATCCGTTGATATCAACAACCGTATCCATCTCATCCAGCCACGTCATACAATCGATGGCTCCTTTCTCCCCAGTGAAATCCCGGGGTTTGCAGGAAACGAAATATTTATAGGAGCAACCCTTAGCAAGGGGTCCTTTATTCAGTATGACCTGCTGAGATGGAGCACTGTGGTTTGAGGAGTGTCAGTCATCATTTTTCTTCGGGTCGTCATTATTGGACGGTGGCTTTGAAGGCTGTGTAGATAGGGTCCTACTACGAGCCCCACTATACTCATCATACTGCCTTTCCAAAGCCTGTGTAACTGCGCCGTTTATGATCGCTTTTAATTCCGCACTCGTTAGATTAATTCGGGCGTCATTATTAACCTCCGCTGGATGACTATTACCCTCGTCTGAGTTAGCCATTACAATTGAACTGTTGCAGAAAACAAGGACAATAGTTTATTTGGGAGTTTATTATGGAATTGCCCCTTAGGGTAATTCATTAACCATGGTAACCAGAGACCATATTTGGTTAATTTATTAATCAAAATTATTTAGGATTTCTATAATAATTTATCCTAATTATAAAACAATAACAGTTTTATTTGTGGCACGTAAGGCCTAGTCACATGGACAATTATAAATTATATGCTAGGATTTCAGAGAATCAAAGCATTTGAGGTTTGAACCTAGTTTATTACTTTTATTTGACAGGGAGTCATAGCTACCACTGTCTTTTTGGCTCATTTAGAAATGAGCAAGGCCCGTAGGCACTATTTTACCACGTATGGTTAAAATATGATCATCTTAATTGATGATGTTAACCCAGGATTCAGAGATCATTAAACTGGGTTAGGAATCTTCTAAAGAATTCCTTTATAAAAATGACGTATGTGATTTTTAATAAATCACCTCTGCCAGGAGTGTTAACATGTTTTTCAGATGTTAACAAGGATTTGAATCCTTTGAACAGGTCTTACCATCTTGGCCCGGTCTTATAATGACACTCAGGCTAGGTTTCACTCATAAGATTCTTTTTAATAATTAACGCAGAAAAATTTCTAAATTGAACTGTTAACAAGGATCCGAATCTAATTGTGGAACTACCATCTTGGCCCTGTCTTAGTGTGACGTATGGCTAGGTCTCGTCCTTTTTAGATTTTGCCATTTTATTATAATGGTAGATCTTATAATATAGGAATGATATTTTTAAACATAATCGTTCCTTTAAAATTTAAACAAGTATATGGTTGCCCTAAACGGGACTTCTGATAAAATGACTTGCCCATGCAAAGGCTAATCAGAAAAAAACAACAAGTAATTAAAAGACAATGAAACGAATTTGGATTTGTCTTATGTTCTTGTCTAGACTCAAGAATGTGAAATTGTGTAACTGAGATTAAACGCAAAAGGCTAGCGTTTAATTCACTCAGTGTTGGCTCTGATACCAACCTGTCACACCCCGACTTTCCACGTGTCACCGGTGGGCCCGGTGGGGAGTATCGTGACGTGGTTGGCAACATAATAGTCAAACAACACAATATATATGAATGCACAGCGGAAGCAAAAGATAATTATTATTACATTCCGAATATAAAGTAATATCCAGTATTACAACGGAAAGTAAAGGATCCACAGGCGGATCTTAAAACATATCATTTGTTCAACAGACTTTAGACGCCTAGAACTTGCAAGATTCCTTATTGGCGCCCTGAGCTTCCAGCCAATTTCGTTCAGTACCTGTCACTTAACCTTTTTGGAAAATACGTCAGTTTTCACTGGTAAATACACTCAACCGACTCATTTGAAAAGAGTTTAAGAAAATTGATTTGGATGCACGTGGCACAAAAATATCTTTTATAATTTGATTAAAATGCACAGAGGCAAAATTAACCTTTTATACTTGGGAAAATTATTTGTATATAATCTTGTATACAGTTTTACTTATTTGTCATCCGTTAGGGCCGGTTTGTAGGGCCGGACTAGATTAACTGACACGCCACAGGTATAATGCCCACAGGCTATCATCCTCTAAGTGGATTACCAGTTCCGGTATAATGCCCACAAGGATGATACCTCGGAGTGGATTACCAGTTTTTACATAATGCAGCTGTCAGGTGTATGCCTACACCCCGTGCTTAGGTCGTGGCTATTTCGTAAAATGATGCCAAGGATATCCGGGACATGGTCATTAACCCCCAAAGGCCATACACCAAATAATACATATTAAACGGGTTGTAAGTACATCAATCACAATACGATTTAAATATCTACACACCCGACCAAGCGGTACTTTTATAGTGCCGTATCCCAAGCCCGTATAGGGAAAATAAGTTAAGAGTATTTACCTGAGCTAGCTCCTGTCTTTTTTAGTAAGAATTTAATAACTCAGCCGTATTCACTTAAGTAAGCGTAGGTACCATTTACCGGAAGGCTCTAGTCTGGAATGATTGTATAAATAACTCATTAGAATGCTAACGGGTCTTTAATTAAGCCTAAGCTTAGACCGGTTAGTCTTAAGGGAATATACGGTTCAGACGCATGATTAAGCGAAGACCGGAATAGAATGTGGTTTAGACCCGACAAGTTTGAAGACTTGTCTTAAATGGGTATTTCATACACATTTTGGATTTTGAGATAAAACCAATAAGGTTTGACCCGTTTTGGCTAATTTATGTAAACTTGTTACATAAACCGAACCGTACACGTAATAAGCGTGACGGGTATTCATGAGAGCCATATACAGGTTTCCTAAGTTAATTATGTCTCAAATATGTTGTGACCTCAGTAAGATGTATTTCATTATGCCCGAAACGTATATAAACACAAACTAGGCCCCGTAGGGGTAGTTTGGTCATTTAAAAGGTTATAAAAGAGTTTAAGTATTTACCTGAGTTACAGGTCTGATATAATCAGAAAAAATACTTATTTTGATAAGTTATAATAGTAGGTTAAAGTATATATGTGAATTTACCAAGTATAACCAAACTATGCACCGTAGGGGCATTTTGGTAATTTCACATAAGCCGTAAAGCTCAAAACTGAAGTCTGAGTTAAACAACTTTTGCTTACTGTTAAAATATTATAATTTTCCTCAAATATCAGTAGGTATCACCCTTGGTATGTTTAAAATAGTTTTAGTACATACTATGCGTTAATAACGCTTAATTAGGCGATTAGAAGCCATTTCCGGGTTCGATACATAAATCTGATATTTTTATACTTCCAGGAGGCTTAAAATAATTTATTTAACATATCTAATCAGTAGAAAAAGGTTTGGAGTCGTTTAGATATGTAAAACTCATTTTATGGCCCGTAAGGGCAAAACCGACAATTACCGGATTAAGCCTACGACTACTAGTTATGCTCAGCCTAAAATTAATTAAAAATCTTCAAAAATCCCAAAATAATATATTACATCAGTGGGTATTAAGTTTGACACCAAAAAGTAGGCTTAACTAGGCTATACGCTAATTTCGCCGTTTTATTAACATAAAGCGTTCATTTTACGCTAACGAGCATAACTCTTAATCTACACCTCAAACTGATGTCAAAATTTGCATACAAGTTTATATATCAGTAATTAAAGTTTCTACTCTTTTACATTTCCAAAAATCACGTTTTAAGATAATAAGGGCATAATGGTCAACATATGAGCAATTAACGGAAACGCGTAAACGAATGGGTCGATCAATGAACCAACCACAGAGGGTTGTGCTAACATGTAGCCTGGTCCTAAAGAAGCTCTAAGACATTTTCAAATCATACTAAAGCGGGTCAGAACTGAAAGTCAAAGTGAAAGTCAAACTATGTGACTTTCGGTTCCGAACCGGGTCTAAACAGGAAATTGTCGGGTTGAACATGCTTAGACATGTTCTTACATTGATTACTAAGCTATATCAATGACAAAACATATTATATGCCATCTAGATTGCTAATTATGCGTTTTATGCTTCTGTTGACTTTTTCGGATTAACTTTGACCCGACAAACGATATTGTTAGAGTGTAATACAGAGGGTGCCCTTTTAAGGGTTTAATGCCCACATAAATACCAACTTATAACTACTCTTGATTCGACTAATCACTGGACCATTTGTGATTAATCTTAAAGTCAACCGTTAATTACGACGGTTTGACTTTTAAGCTAAAACTAGGCTAAAACTTAATCGAGGAAGGTCAAGGGTACTTACAAGGGTCCTATGCACGTGTAGGGATGTCTTGGATCTGCTCCTAAGCTCCAGAAATGCTCCAGAAATGCAGATGAAGGTGGATGATCAAATGTTGCAACTAATGGTCTTATTTATAGTGTTTAGATCACCATAACTTGTTGACATCTAAGTCTATCAATGACCACAACTCTTCAACAAGTGTCCCTAAGTGTTTAGGGGTTGTTTAGGGGGATCTAGGAAGGGTTTAAGGGCAACACATGGCGTTTAGAAGGCTGAACAGGTGAAAAAAACGAGTTTCTGCATCTGGGAGGCTGAGGCGGCCCGCTTGAGGTTCTAAAGCGGGCCGCATGGGACTTCTGATAAGCTTTTTCATATTTTTTAGTTTCCACATCTTGTCCCTTGGCTCTTCGGAAGGTCAACTAGCATTATTACTTGCAATTTGACCCCTTATTATTTACCTACAAGGGCTTTAGAACTTATACCCACTTTGCCAAGTCCCTGGACACTTCCGGTTAACCCGAAAAGTCTTAACTTTCAATGTTTACGCTTTAACCCCTCGCACACGAATTTGATCATAACTTTCTCATACGATAACGAAACTTTATGAAATTTATATCACACATTCTAGTGAGCATAATTTACAGTTACAAAGCTTCGGGTTTGTCAAAAGGTCACTCAGAGGTATATCTTTAAACATGTTGACACATTTAACCCCTGTAGTTTGTAATCTCTCACTTTTAGCCTCGTATGATCCATGATTTATTCGTTTGATGTTGTAAACATCATGTAGGATTATTATGAAGTATATTTATTCACTATTGACATTTAGAACCCGTAAAATCACATACTTTCCATGTTTGTAAACTTTAGTCCTTTTATAACATTCTTTCATACGTTCAAGCTTTATGACACGTGTCAACACATTATAGGACGTGAAGTTTTCGAGGTGTTACAATTGAGTGTGTATTGAAGTGGTGGCTGTTGTTGGTGTAACAGATGTTGAAACTACTGAAGTACCAACAGGTGTTTTAACATCTGCTGGTTTGGAGGTTTGATGTGTGGAGCTTTTGGGAGGTGTGGATTTGGGTTGCCTCACTTTTCTAGTGGGTTGTTTTCTTTTAGGCTGAGGATTTTCTTCATCCTTGGGCTCAGAAACACCCTGTACTTCCATTTCCATATAAACTTTCTTCTCCTTTTCAAACCTTGATTTTCCCTTTGCCTCTCTATCCTTTTTCACCCTTGCATTTTCATCAGCAATGGCATTTAAGGTCACATCAACCTTTTTAGAACCATCTGGTTTAGGGATGTCTGCAAGCATACTGGATTTGTCTGATGCAATGTACAAACCATCTTCATATCCCTTTTTCTTTAGCTGCTTCATTTTCTCCCCCTTTTTGGCATCAGCTGGTGGTGGGTTGTCCACAAAGATGATAGTAGGAGGAGCATAATCAGTGGTTTTAAGCAAGTTGGCCTTGATTGCCTTTATGTCTGCTTGTGTATCCATGAACCTAGCTTCCATCATATTTCTTATCTTTTGAACCTGTATTTCATGTTGTTGATCAGCATATGTCCTTTGTTGGTGAAGCAGAGGTTGAAATAAACTCCAAAGCTCAGTGGGAGTTGGAGCAGATGTTGCATCTGGTGCAGCTGTGGGTGTTGCCTTTTGTGCTTGTAACAACTGTTGCAGCATTGACTTAATATCTGCAAGTCTGCAACAGATGTGTCCAATTTGTCAGCTCTCTCCGTCAATTCCTTGTACATTAAACCATCACCCAAGTTAATGGGATCATCTGATTTCCCACTGGCAGTGGTTGTATCAGCAGTTGACTTAGGGAAAGTTTCCCAAAAGTCATCCACAGATGCCCCTTTTTCTTGGTACTGGGGACTTCTTTCCTCAACAATTGACATCCTTTTAATAGAACCAGTAGTTGGAACAAACACACCAGCGGATATCAGAGTTGCTGGAGAGGAAATTGCCTTCAAGGGAGTCTTATTAATGAAACAACAGGCCAGGTGTAGATCAGTGGATCCAACACCTGTAGTTGCTGCTCCACTTGAACTACTGACAGGAAGTACTTGTACTTCCTGCAGTGTAACCTCCTCAGTTGTTGGTGGGTTAGCAATGATTGAGACACCAAACCCCGTCACTTGTTGAGGTATATTCTCATTAACAGGTGTTTGAGAAGAACTGGTTTATGTCTGGGCTAAATCAACTGCATCCAACAAAAGTTTTGTTTGTGGAGGAATTTGAGAAGTGAGGATAGGTGTAGAAAGAGAATTTGCCCCGGTAAGTGGGCTGTGGATGATGGAATCAAGTGATTCCAGAGCATCATAATTTGGTGTCCCTGTTCTTACAACCTGTTCTTTTTTAGAAGAAGCAGGAGGAGTTTGAGGCTCAGGTTGAGATCTTTCTTCCAACTGCTTTGAGGAAGTAGCAGTAGTGGTTATTGGCGAATTTTGTGTTGTCAATGGTACTTGTTCTGGGATATCATCTTCCAGAGTTACCTTTGTTTTGGGTTTGGGGGGGCTTTTGTGATTTTTTCTGTTTTGGTCTTTTGGTGGTTTTAGGTGGGGGATTCACAGCAGTTGTTTTGCTGCTGTGATCACCTTGAGCAGTGGGCTCAACAGCAGGTGCCTGAGGAGCAGTGGTAGCTGCTGAAGTCTGCTCAGGAACCTCTGCTTGTGTTTTGGAAAGTTTTGAAAGCCTTGTAAAGGTTTCAGAAGTGAGGCTCTTTATTGAAAAAGGATTGCCCTGGATAAGCACATGGGCATTATCTTCTGAAAATTTCTTTTTAAAATAGTAACTTAAAAACCTTGGAAAGAGCAAAAATGCCTTTTTATTAACATTTGTAACAAGATAATTGAAGATTTCCTGGGAATAGTTATAATTTTCACCATGTAAGATAGCATAACCCAGATATTGAATCTTCAATTGGATTTCATTGAAAGTAGTGGTCTTGTTTGAGACACACATCAATAGGGTATGAAACAAAAACCTTGTGGCAGGAGGAAAACTGCCTTTTTCTAAAGTGTCTTTTTTCATTTCCACTTCATAACCCCTTTCAATGAAATCCGTTTGATACTCTGTTTTAGGGAAAGATGTTTTACCTTCAAGATCATCGAGTTCAAAAACCTCCGAAATGGTTTGAGGTGTTATTGTGACTGGAACACTCTTTATAGAAGAATTGATGGCTAAGGGCTTTTTATCCTTAGTTTCCAACTTAGCATTTTTCCAGAATTCTTGCTGGGTATCCATGTAGATCGGAGCATCACAAGTCAACAAAGTTTTGTACTTTGAAGACGACAGAGCATCAATGATGGAATTGAAGGTTTCGGTGTGACTGGGTTTTTCAAGTAGACCCAAGTAGTTATGTGTGGGTTTGAGTGGGAGAGACATGGTGATTTGAGTATGATTGCGAGAGGAAGAAGACGATGAAGAGGATGAGTGATTTTGAGAGAAATGGATGATAACTGCTTTGAGAAAGGATTTTTGAATTCAATTCGACAGTAAAAACCCTGTTTAGGGGTTTTGATCAGGGTTTTATAGGGGGGAAAGTGAATGCTGACGTGGCAGCGGTTACTAAAAGATCTGACCGCTATGTACTGTCCACGTGCCAACCTCTGATGATAATGGAGGACAGTTGGAAGGAAACCACTGATGGAACAATATCAGTGGTTTGCAACGGTTACGAATGAGAACATTGACTGACTTTAAGCTAGCAGTGGATAGCCATCAGTGGGTTAAAACACTGATTTTGAACAACAGTTTTTTTATTTTTTATTTTAACTTTAATTTTTATCACCAAAACAATATTCGAGGAACTCTCATCTCATTGGAATGTAATGATTAGGTAAAATTGTAATTTCATTATAATTCTAGTTTTCATTTAATAATATCATTCTACAATTAATTAATCACATCAACAATAAAAATGTGAGCAGTGGATGTTTTTTAGGAAAACCAATGATTGTCAATATCAGTGGATGTCAACAATAAAAATGTGAGCAGTGACTATTTTTTAACTATCAGTGGATAGCCAACAGTGATTGAAACATAGATGTTTGGTCAGTCAGTGGTCAACATGAAGAATGAAGAAACAGAGGTTGGCTTTCAGCAGTGGATAACATTTAACAATCAGATGTTTGAACCAAAACAGTGGTTGTAATAGACTTTTAAGGATTAATGAAAACTATCATTTTTAACTATTTTGAGGATGATTGACCTTAAACAGATATTTGACCTTAAACATCTGTTTGGACATAAACAGATGTTTGCGCTTAAACAAATGTTTGACCTTAAAAAGAAGTTGGCCCATAAACAACTATTTGCAAAAAAAGAACAATTTCAAGAATACTATACCCAAACAATCAAAATGAGGAACTTAATAATCATCCAAGTGTACTTCATTTTTATTTAGCAGTATAAAGATCAAACCACTGTTCAATTTATAGTACAGATCAGTTAGCATGTTGGGGTGATGTGATAAATACTGTTACATATAAACATCTCAGTGATATGACATCTAACAATCTAACAGAGTATAAAACACTGATGTGATAAATACTGTTACATATAAACACTGTTAACATAAACAAAGGTAGAATATATGCTGTTGATGCTGAACCACTATTGTTGTTGGGCAATGGTTCGTCTTTCAGTTTGTATAGGGTTTGTCTCGAGAGATAAACTATAGAGAACCACTGCTACACTAAACACTGTTACATAAGAAACACTGATACATAAATACTAAAGTTGAATCCGCTGTAGATGCTGAACCACTGCTGCTACTGAGCAGTGGTTTTCCTTTCGTTGATCAGGCTTTAGGTACATAAGTGCTTGTCTTTAACAGGGTTTTGTCTTCAACAGTGGATAGGCCTCATTAGTCTTTAAGTCCATCAGTCTTTATAAGGAGCAGTGTTTAATTATAACAGTCATTAGCATGAACAGCTGTTATAACCACTCAATAACCCTTTGTTCATAAAGAGCTACTTTAAACCAAACTTTATGCTTCTTTTAATACAAAAAAAGGCAGGAAAGACCATTACTCTAGTAAGATAAAATCTTATCTTACAGCAGTAGCAGATCCTTTCTTGCGTTTAGTAGGAACTACTGCGGCTTCTACATCATCATCATCTGCCCATAGTCATATATAATCATCATTTAGTCATAAGCAAAAATTATTTTAAATGTACATTTAAAAATATTTCTTTGTGTTTAATTTAACTTTATGCTTCTTTTAATACAAACCTATAATAACCCGCAGCAGATTATATCAATTTCAAAAAACTGTGATTAGACTGAAATATAAAGCGAGAATTAGAGTATATCACTTCAAAATTAAAAACTCAAAATTTCAAAATTGGAGTAGCAAAAAACACATACTTTAAACGATGTTGGAACAATGATACTGGAAACAACCGTAGAACAATCATCATCATCATCTGCAGCAGATCATTCACAATCATCCTTTAGTCACAACTCAGATAACAAAACTTTAGTAAAAATCAAAAACAAAAACACATACCATGATCAAGGCAAACCACATATCACCAAATTTTTTTTTCTGAAAGTGGTTCAGTGAGAGCTTTAGTTTTCTCTTATCCTTTATGAACAAATGCCGATTATTGAGAAGAAGAGATTTGAGGGAGAGATACATATCGTCCGTTCAAGTTGGAACTCTCCCATCAAAGAAGGTAGCACATGCAACTTTTCACGATGTTGCAACAATTATACTGCAACATCGATATTGAAAGGTTGATGTGTGATGGGAAGCTTCATTGAATTGACGATGTTGGAACAATGATACTAGAACGATGATTATATAAGGAGCAGTGGTTAGTTATAACAATCCTTAGCACATGCAACAATGATTGTGGATTTGTCTTCAAGAGTGGATAGGCCTCATCAGTCTTTAAGTCCATCAGTCTTTATAAGGAGCAGTTGTTAGTTATAACAGTCCTTAGCATGATCAGCTGTTATAACCACTCCATAACCCTTTGAGAGGAAGCAAGGGTCGGTCTATTTAATTGAGAGGATTAATTGCATTACATCCCTGTTGAAAAATAAAATTGATAAATTCAGGGAAAGTGAGGTTGAAAGATGATAACCCAACAGTGGAGGATCTCATTCTACAGCTTCGATAAATTCAAGGGTATTCTCAAATAATCGTTCCTGGATGCTTCCAAAGAATCAACACTTTGGACATATGTTGTTCTTCAAACAACTATTATCTATTATCTATTCTATCTATTATATATAATAAATGAAAGTTATTTGGTCCACGTGGCCCAAATAACTTTCATTTATTATATATAATAGATAGAATAGATAATAGATGTTTGAAGACAACAGATGTCCAAAGTGCCGCTTCATTGGAAGCATCTAGGAAGAATTATATGAGAATATCGCTCAATTTATCAAAAGCTGTAGAATGAGATCTCCACTATTGGGTTATCATCTTTCAACCTCACTTTCCCTAACTTTATCAATTCTATTTTTCAACAGGGATGTAATGCAATTATTACCTTATTTAAGATACCTTCAACTGCATCTTCTGATAAATCAACATTCATTTCACTAGAATGCTAACTTTAACTGCATCTTCAATCATGAACTATCTAAAGAAATGGATGAAATCATCCAAAAATACCCAAAATAAAATTAATTAAACCATCCCATATTCTTGAGTACTCACCATTAATGTGATGACCAATATAAAATCAAACCCTAAAAGCATACAAATCATAATGAAATATGAAATCAGGTAGTTGTATAACAAATCATTATAGCAAGTGACCAATCATTCAAACTCAAAATCATATAGAAGCCTAAAAATAAAATAAAAATTAGATAAGTGAACATCAAAACTGAACAGGAAACATGACCAAAAATTAACCAAACACCTGATGTTGAATCCACTGTAGATGCTGAACCACTGCTATTACAAACAGACAAACCTCGGGAACTGGAAATTTAAAAGGATCGGCTTCAAAGGCTTGAACAATCGGAAAATTCAAATCTCAAGCAAATGAAACCCTAATTTCAAAAAGAATAATCGGTGAACATATTCACAGATCAATAATCAAAAGATGTTGTACTCATAGCATCACCGTTAAGAAAAAAACCCTTAGTTTCTGAACATATTCAAACATACCAGTTCATGGCGGAAATCTAGCCGCAGGTAAGCGGATCTCAACTTTGATGACCATCTGTAACACCCCGAAAACGGGTTTGGTAATCAAACCCCGTTAATACTAAAAGACGAGTAAAGTACCGTTAGTGGTAAAAGTAACCCGGTAAATATTAGGATTTAAATAAATAATCCTAATATTAACTAGAACGTGAATAAAAGCTTTTAAGGAAATGAGTTTATAAGAGGCCTGAGTTAACGAGACTTAAAATAAACCTAGTCATAAACTTCCCTGAACCCACTAAGTTAACTAGGGATGTTTAACCTAGTTAATTAGAGAAAATAATATTTGAACGACAAGTTATAGCCTTTTATAAATAAAGTTACAAACTTGAGGGGCTAAAAAGGGAAGATTAGAAACTTGATTTTTATTAAAAAAAAACAAAACACTACACACACACTAAGTGTGTGTGCGTGTATACGGTCAGAAGAAGGAGCAAGAGCTCCAAACCCTAGCTCACCAAAATTCACCAAATTGAAGGCCAAGACTAGCTCAAATCAAATGCATGAACACGTACGAACGATCACCAAGTCGAGGGGATCGTAATTTTGACGCCTAACAAGCTAGGTGGAAGCTTGACGAGGGAGCGGGTCAAACGAATCAAGAAGGAAAGAAAAAGCGTAGTGCGGATGCGAGGTAAGTAAAGCTTACACCTATTTGTAGTATACGTATTTATTTTATAGGTGATAAATACGACAACGGAATATATCCGAAATATGGGTCTGACATGAAACGAAATGAGTCGGGACGAAAAAAACAATTAAACCATGTATAATGGTGAAAAAGGGCGAAATGGTAATTTAGTCATGAAATGACATTGGTAAAACGAGTTTTTGAATGGCTACTTTATAAGTAAGTCTAACAAATAAAGAAAGTTAATTAATGAAATGGTGGATGAATACCAGTCAATGTTAAACGCAAAATGTTTGGTTGCTTAGATTAAACGGGTCAAATGGTAAAGTTGATACCATTTGACAAACGATGACTAATGAATGCTTGTCAAGTCTTATACTCACATGATAAAATGGTTTATGAATTAGCGATGCTATGAATTTGCATATTATGGATGTAAGGTATTAAAACGGGTGAAAATGTTGACCCTAGCCAGGTACGTATAAATAGGATTATAGCTAACGTACAAATTTGGGCAAATAAGTAGCGTACGTCCTTCATCGTAAATGAAAGGTTAAAATGGACTAAAACGCCCTTGTAAGCTAAATTGAACAAACGGCCTTTAAAGGTTGTTTGGAAATGAGTTTTATGATTAAATGAATGCTTACAATAAGTATAAGAAGGAGAAAGATGTAGGTCTTTGGTCAAACGACTCTATATGGGTCTTACCGTAAATAACAATCCGAGGAGTAAAACTCGGATTACATAGATCACTATATTAAATCCACCACAAATATAGTTGTGGTGGAAGAACACTTGATAAGAAATGTGGAAATATGACGCTAGAAATGAATGAATGCGGTTCGTGCGTGAAATAAGCTTAAATACCCTTAACGGGTCAAAATACTCATACGAGCGAAATTAGGTTTAAAGATGTATATAAACCCATGATTGGAACCTAATATGATAGACTATATTGAATTTAAGAGTTTCACGAGAATTAGGGGTCAAACAAACTTGTTTGCTTAATAAATACATGAACGGGTCAAAAATTTAGTGATTTTATTTTAAGCCGAAAGCTTAAAAGTCTAAAATTTTTTTAATCCGGATGTCGGATTTTAACTCCATGTGATGGAGAATTAAATTACGATCACGTAGGAAAAAGAATCGTGCAAATCGGATCAATAACAAAAGAGTTATGCTCGTTTTCGTAAAATCAAATGTAGCTGGGCGAATATGCAGCACCAGCATCAACTTTCTGTCAAAATAGGACCGTGGCGTCGCGCCACGGCCAGAGCCTTTGCCGTCGCGCGTGACGACAACCTAAAATGTTGAAAATTTTGTTTTTTTGTTTAATTCGATTATTTGACCCAATTATCTTGTTGTACTTGTTATTTAACTATCAAAACTGACTTCTAAGTTGGTTTTGATCATAGGTGAATGTCGAGAGTCCCGGATGAAGATCAAGCGGTGAGCAAGAATCGAACACACGTTAAATGAAGCTTCCACGTCAAATGTAAACATTTATAAATATGTTTTTGTAATGTTGTAAACATATGGGAATGTTATGACAAGTTTTTTTTAGTAAAGTCACATTTTAGCATTAAAATGTGTATTTTATTATTAAAATCTTGATGTATAAGACGGGCGTTACAAGTTGGTAATCAGAGCTCATGGTTAAAGAATAAAGTGTGTTCGGTTCGAGGCTTGATCGCAAATCCGGTAAGTACATGTATATCAATGGTTTAGTATGATTAAAGTGTTGAGAACAACACATATGGTTATCGTGTAAGACACGTTACACCAATAAAAACGATATAGAATAGATATAGTCAACGAAATTACTCGCGTTGATGCGTATAGTAGAAAAGCCTTGTATTATAATACAGGCATCCATTAATGTCGAAATTACTAACTGTTGTAAATGTTTTAGTTGAAGGACACTCGCATATGAAGATAGCGAGAGTTTAACAAATCGCGGATTTGACAGAGGAACGGTCCAAAGAGTATGCTCATCAAGGACCTAAATCGCGTAGCGATCGCGAACAAGACTAATGGCAAGAGAAACCCGTTGGGGCAAGCATTACCAGGTGCACATTTTAAATTTAATTGCACAAATAGTAATATTCAACAAGTACGTAGAGATTGAAAGTTGCATATGTAGATTAAAAACTTGGAAAAACCCGAATAGAAAATCTATCCGGGATATTGTTTCCAAGAGAAACAAATAGAGGCATTACTTACATGGGGTGTAATGTGAAAATTATAAAAAGGTCATGTATACCAGGTATTGATCGCTTACTCTGGCCAAGTAAGTGGCGAGCACGTGGTACCATGAACTTTTTATGATGGACATGCTTACATCCGATGTAGTAAGGACGGGGTGAGTGGGACAAATTAAAAAGTACCCAAATGAATCAAATGAGCAAGATAATTGATAATAATGTAAACGCACAGCCGGGTGATGGAAGCGTATTACACTAGGATAATGAGCCCGAGTGAAGGGACAAAGATTAATGTAAAATGATTAAGATATGCATTGGGAGGGGGTGTACTTACACTCGAACCCGGAGAATGCAAATATGTCTCTTAACGGGCCGTTTTTGTAAAACGTCAAACTTGAAGACAAAGTCGGAATATAAAACTGAAGCGAAGTCTTAATGCATACCGGAAGGGTTGCAATAATAACAACTTCGGTAAAACACCCGGTTGATGGGTAAGGATTAAACACATGCGTAGACCGAGAAACGGGAACTCGGATGGAAAGTTAAAAGACTCGGGTTTTGAGTCATGACTAAAAGACGACAAGATGATGTAAATAGAAATTTTGATAAATTATGTTCAACTATTTTAAAGTTGAACTGGTCGAAACAAAGAATGAAGTTTGACATTCATAAATGATTTGAACATAAAAAGGGTGCCTTAATGCCATATACATATATGAATGTATATACCTTTGAATAAAGACTTGAATAAAAGATGATCTACGGGATTATCATAACCTACGAGATTATAAATGAGGCTAAGGTCCACGGGACCAAAAAGACCTTCGGGTCCCAAATAGAAAGAAACGAATTGTTGGGGTCTCACCTTAATAAGGTAAAAAGGTGAAAATATAACGAAATAGCCTACGAGGCTAAGTGAAAGAACCTACGGGTCAATAGTATAAAACAAGGAAACTAGTTGTAACATCCCGTGTAAAATAATAACACGAGATAAAGTTCGTATAAAAGCGATGGGTTTCGATGAGTTAACTAAATGGGTTAAAAGCGAAGAGATTGTGAAAGGCCGGGTTGACAAAAGTGAAGAATTTCACTAAAACATTCAAACGGGCAAAAATGACAAAAGAATTCACAATTATTTAAATTGTGTTACGTCACAAAAGTGGATGAAGTCATTACCGAAATGACAATGGAAGGGGATAAATCCTTGGAATTGACATGAGTTCAAGAGAAAAGCGTTAAACTAAAATTCAGTATTAGTGAGAAACAACGCATTAACAAATACGAATATTATGTAACAAATTCGGAAAATGATTAATATCAAGGAATATGGATCTTGACACCGGTAGGTGCAAAGCGATACATTCGAAGGAAAGATTTCCGATAATAAAAGTCGACATAAACTTAAACAAAACGTGATGTAATCACGGTCACAAAAAGTGATATAGAATACAATCAAGTCGTAACGTGAGTTACGAGATATGAAAATCAGAAAACACGTAAAAGGCCGGGTTGGCAATAAGATATACTCTAATGACGGGGAATAAAGTGACGGCGACTAATCAGTCCTGCCGGTAAAACCTTTCAAAGTCGGAGTAGTGTTACGACTTATATAAAGCGCCTGTTGAAATAAGATTAGCTTAAAGTAAACATGATGAAAATAAATACAACCGAGCGATTAGATGACAACTCGGTCAAATAAGTGACTAAAATAAGAAATACAAGCTGAAAGTAATGGCCTACAAGGCCTTACATGTGAAAGGCGCATACGTCATACTAGGGATGAGATCGGTACGGTACGATACCGGTACCGTACCGGTACCGATACCGTAAATACCGTTACCGAAATTGAAGAAATATGGATACCGATTACCGTACCGTATTTATAGATTCGGTACCGGTACGGTACCGGTATTTCGGTACTTTACCACATTGGTACCGCTTTGGTGTAATCCATTGTTTTACCTAAAAAAATATAATGTGCAACCCATCCATCTATTATTAACTAAACTAGAGTAATATACAGAGGAATGTAAATGAAAGGTAAACATATTAAACATCCATGGTTTCGACTTTTAACCAATTCCGAGACACCATCAAGTTCGACAAAAGGGGTTTCTTCAACAATAGTGTCGTCTCCTTACACAACCAACCACAAAGATATTAAAATATTAAAAATAAGAAAAGAGATATTGATAATTTATAACCAAACCATTAAAAAATTAACTTACTTCAATGGATTCCATGCTTTTTACCGATGGTTATTAAATTCGGTATTAATACCGGTATTTACCGAAAAATACCGGTACCGATACTGTTTTTTACCGATACCAAATTTCGAAAAATCTATTACCGATACCGGTACCGTTTATGATCGGTTCGGTACGGCATCGGTACGGTACCGGTATTTCGGTAAAAAAATCTCATCCCTACGTCATACGCCTTAAAACCAAAAGCACACTACCCTACTTTTCTGGTAAGGTTGTTAATTACGAGCAATGCTCAAGTAGTTGCCGAAACTAAGTCCGTAGAATTAAACCTAAAGAACCACGTAAGAAATGTTTCGGGACGAAACCTCTTTAAGGGGGTAGACTTGAAACACCCCGAAAACGGGTTTGGTAATCAAATGTAACAACCCTCGGTAAAATCAACACTCTCATAATATTTCCGACACCTCTGTATATTTTAAAAGACCCTCATATGCCTTTATATACACCCCGTATGTAAAAATCGAGCCCGAGATACAATATAGTAATTAAATTAAATATAAAAATCTGAAACTCAAGTTGAGATGGGTCGCGTAGAACCCACCTCAATCTTACGCGGGCCGCGATAGTCATGAATGGTGGCGCAGCCCTGAGCTGACACGTGTCGACATCGTGGCGGACCTATACGCTGACCCAGCTAAGCTATACATTTGACCAGGGTTGACGCGGGCCGCGTAACCCTTGTCTGTTCTTTACGCGGGGGGCGTGGAGACCAGATATCAGCACTATATAAGAAGGCAACGGGTTTTCGTTTTCCGTCGCCCATTCCTTTCATTCTCAATCACAATTTCTGTAGTAGAGTTATAATACGCGGGTATTATATCCCCCTAATTAGCGAGGTTCTGCCCCGTTGTAAGTATTATAACCCCGGTTTCATAGTAGATACGCTGCCCGATTGATTTAGGGTTCCGTAATAACTGTCGTGGTTCTGCCCGACGTAGTTGTTGGAATGCCGTCTCGGGGAGGGTATCATTAATATTTTCAAAGGGTTATGATACTAACCAATGTACATTTGTATAAATTATAGATTATATCCAGGAAACCCTTACGCGAAGTCTAAGATAGCAATGTGAGTTTATCCTCTTTTTGATAACCTTTTTGGAACGTTTTACAAAACCTTAAATGTTTTACAATGCGATTAAGCGGTGATTGAGTCTTTGTAGTTCTTCAATTACTGCCGGTATGTTGGGGTTTTGTATACAAAATTTACTACCTTGTGAGAAGTAAGTCGGGGATGACAGTACGTTACCATTGGACAACGAGTTAGCCAATGTGTAATATGACCCACAAGTCAGGATTGAAAGTACTGAATGAGTAATTGTGTAGAAATAAACAAGGTGATCGCTCTCAATAATGTTTTAATTGATAAAATGTTTCTTGATTAAACTGAGATTCACTCACCAGTATTTCCCACTGACAAATGTTTTTAAAACGCGTTTCAGGTAACACAATGTGACAGCCCATTAGTAAAAAGCCAGCTGGAGAGCACTGAAGGCTTGGGAAAAATGTGGCTATAAAAGTTATCTAAAAGACGATGTTTTAAATTCAATAAAATAGGGTTTATCCCTATAAACGTGTTGTAATAAGAAACTTGGGTTTTGCCCATGTGATTATTAATATTAAATATGGTGGTTTTACTCTGATAAACATTTCCTAACTACGGTTCTGATGTAAATTCCGCTGCCAAATTAAAACAACCTGATACCACCGTCACTGAGCTCGCGTCCGCCCGTTCCCGGGGATCAGGGATCGGGGGTTGCGACATGAGGTGGTATCAGAGCCTAGCCACTGGTCTGAGCCAAAGAAGTGTTCTGCTGGCACTTAAATTTTAAATTTTGTGTTAGGAAATAAATTATGAAAATAAGTGCATAACTGTATTTATTTGTTATGTGTTATTTGACTATTTGTTAGTTTACAGTATGAGTGATCAAGGACCCTCAGACATGAGCCGTCAGTTGTCTGATTCACCTAGGAGCGAAGGTACCTCTTCACAGCCTGCCCTTTCTGGGTATTCTGCTGATCAGGAAGAAGGAATATTTGCCTTTAGAGCTCAGTCGGAGGAGCCATTTCCTAATAAAAAGAGAGGATGGTTCAGTAAGGAAGCCTTTGCTCGTAGGAAAAGAATGCGAAAGTTGCAACAGCAAAGAGCCTTAGCAGCTATTAAGCGAAAGACTGATGCCTATACACAGGATATGCTTAATAGAAGCCTAGCCAATTTCCATATCCTAGCCACAACTGCTGCTGACCCGAGTCTAGAACAACTAGTAGCCCCACAATCACAAATCCCAGAACAACCCATGGAAATAGAAAACCCTGAAAACCAAGTGGAGATGCATGACTTCAACCCAGAAGAAATCCCTAGGGTACCTGCACCAAATCCCCTAGACCCAAATTACGACCCCTGGTGGGACGACAATAGGGACTTTGTGCAACGTTACCCGATACATGAAGACAACACCCATACAGAACATAGGAGCCTACCCAGGTATGGACCCTTTAGATCCCTATTACCAAGATGATTATATTAGGGAGATCTTAGAAGATCCTTACCAATTTCAGGCACTTTCACCCCCATATCAGGAACCCGCACCCCAGATTCCAAACCCAGTCCTAGAACCTGCACCCCCAATGAGTGCAGAAAACGTCCAAGAACTTAGGACTTTTGGGGAGGAAATTTTAGAAAGCAGTGAGAGAATGAGACAGGTGGGAGAGCGTCTCGTATGGAAATACGATGAGCGCAATATGGATTTTTGGATAAATCCATATCCGTGAGGTGATAGAAAAAATGGTAATAGTAATAATAATAATATAATAAAATAAAAATAAAATAAAATATGTGTGTACGGATGCATATTACTATTAGTGTGATTCTATTCTGTTGGTATTGTAATTTTATTTCAGTACTAGAATGTAATAGATGCATAATAGTATATGAAAATAGAGTAAAAGTCGCAATGATCGACGTTTTTGGCTAGATTGCTTATCATGTAATTAACTATATTATATTATCTTGTGATATTAATATGGGATAAATGTTTAAAATTCAGATGGCCGATGAAGGAAATCAAGGAAATCTGAATAATGATAACCAGAGTAACATTAACGTGGTTAATGAGAATCCAAGCATAAATAACAATGGAAATCAAATGGATAATAGTGCTGTTCAACGCATAGTGGCACAAGGAATCATAGATGCCATGCCATTTATTATTCAAACTATCCAAGAAGCGAATAATAAAAGTAAGCATAGCAGTAAGCGACCCATCGAACCCGAAAACAGCGTGAACAATGGACCTGTACTTCAAATGCCTATTCCTAAAAGGAGAAGAACCGTGTCTTACGGTTGTTCTTATAAAGAATTTTGGTCTTGTAAACCAATGGAATTCTCGGGCAATGAAGGGGCCATTGCAACCTTACGCTAGATAGAGAAGATTGAGGCAGTTTTAAGAATAAGTAAGTGTGCTGAAGAAGATAAGATATTGTTTGCTTCGAATCTGTTTAAGAATTCAGCGCTAGAATGGTGGAACACTATCCTCCAATCAAGAGGAAGTGGTAGAACCTACAATATGGAATGGGAAGAATTTAAAAACAAGGTAGAAAGGAAATTATGCCCACCCAATGAGAAGGAACAGATAGCAAACAAATTCTTAAATCTTAGGATGACTGGTGTGGATAGTAAGGGATACACTAAAATATTCTTCGAATATGCTAGAATAGTGCCAACTCTTGCATCACCAGAGCCAGTATTAATCTCCCGTTATATCTGGGGATTAATTGGAGAGATAAGACATGTAGTCAAGGCAGCTAGACCTCAAACCATAGAAGAAGCTGTAGAACTAGCAAATACCTTGACAGACGAATTAGTTCGTACCCGAGAAGAGGACCAAAGGAGAAACCTAACTCAAAAACTCACTCAAGAATTTCGTTCTGGAAATTCTAATCCTGGGAAAAATATAGGTTCTACTTCTGCACCTTACTGTAAGAATTGCAAAAGAAAGCATTCAGGAAGATGCTCCATAAACTGTAACTTTTGCAAAATATCGGGACACAAGGAAGAAAATTGCAGGAAGAAAGCTAATAACAAGATATGTTACAACTGCGGAGAACAAGGTCATATTAAGCTTAATTGCCCAAAATTAGCTCCAGCTACAAACAACAAGAATACTCAAAATGCTAGAGCATTTGTTCTGACTGCAGATGAAGCCAAGATGATTCCAGATGTCATAGCTGGTACGTTTTTAGTTAATGATATTTTTGCTAAAGTATTATTTGACTCTGGTGCAAACCAAAGTTTTATTATTACATCATTTTGCAAATTTCTAAATCAGTCATTAACTAAACTACCACAAGAATGTCTAGTAGAGACAGCTAATGGAGAAATCGTTAGAATTTCTGAAATCTTGCAGGGAGCAAGAATAGAAATTTTAAATCAGAAATTTATTGCAAATCTTTATCCTATGAAACTGGCAGGATTTGATGTTGTTTTAGGAATGGATTAGTTAATAGCCAACAAAGCCAGTATTTTATGTGATCAAAAGTCAATCCAAGTAAATGCACCAATAGGTAAAACGATCACAATTAAAGGAGATAAACCAAATAGATCCACAAAATTCATCTCTGTGATGAAAACTGCAAGTTATATAAGAAAAGGTTCTATAGTGTATTTGATTTCTATAATCACTAACACTAAAGGAAAGGATTTAAAAGATATTCCAGTAGTATCTCAGTTTTCAGATGTATTTCCAGAAGAATTACCAGGACTGCCACCAAATAGAGAAGTCGAATTCAGAATCCATTTAATACCAGGAACATCACCGATTGCCAAAGCACCCTATCGTTTGGCACCTGCAGAAATGCAAGAATTAAATAAACAATTAGACGAATTGTTGGAGAAAGGATTCATACAGCCGAGTTCGTCGCCATGGGGAGCGCCGATACTGTTTGTTAAAAAGAAAGACGGATCAATGCGTATGTGCATTGACTATCGTGAATTGAACAAAGTCACGATTAAGAATCGGTACCCATTACCGAGAATCGATGATCTGTTTGATCAACTGCAAGGAGCTCGATTTTTCTATAAAATCGATTTAAGGTCAGGATATCATCAATTAAAGGTACAGGAAGAGGACATTCCTAAAACCGCTTTTAGAACGAGGTATGGCCATTATGAATTTACTGTCATGTCATTTGGTTTAACTAATGCCCCAGCCGCATTTATGGACATGATGAACCGAATATGTAAGCCATATTTAGACAAATTCATAATTGTTTTTATAGATGATGTTCTAATTTACTCTAAGAATAAGGAAGATCATGCAAATCATTTGTACGCACTTTTAAGTTTATTAAGAAAGGAAAAGCTTTATGCTAAATTTTCCAAGTGCGAATTTTGGTTAGAACAGGTACAATTTCTCGGACATTTAGTCAATCATGAAGGAATTCATGTGGATCCCACAAAGATCGAGGCGATTATCAAATGGAAAACCCCTGAATCACCAACTGAGGTTAGAAGTTTCTTAGGATTTGCCGGTTATTATAGAAGATTTATTCAAGATTTTTCTATAATAGCCATTCCCTTAACTAAGCTAACCTGTAAATATGTTAAGTTTGAATGGGGATTAAAACAGGAAGAAGCATTTAAATTTTTTAAGCAAAGATTAACCCATACACCCATATTAGCATTACCAGAAGGAACTGAAGATTTTGTAGTATATTGTGACGCTTCTAAATTAGGTTATGGATGTGTGTTGATGCAACGACAAAAGGTTATAGCTTATGCATCTAGACAACTTAAGAATTATGAAGAGAATTATTCAACCCATGATCTAGAACTAGGAGCTATAATTTTTGCTCTTAAAATTTGGAGACATTACCTTTATGGTAATAAGTTTACCATATTCACTGATCATAAGAGTTTAAGGTATATTTTCAAGCAAAAGGAGTTGAATATGAGACAAAGACGCTGGATGGAAATGCTTAGTGATTATGATTGTGATATTCAGTATCATGAAGGAAAAGCAAACGTAGTGGCAGATGCTTTAAGCCGAAAGTATCATGAAAAGCCAAAAAGGGTACGTTCTCTTAAATTAAATCTACAAGTAGATTTAAATGATCAGATAAGAGAAGCACAAGAATCAGTAATCAAGAATGATACTGAAAAATTAAAAGTTATGCTAAAAGAATTAGAACAAGGAACAGATGGAATTTGGAGATTCCATAAAAAGAGAATGTGGATACCTAAATTAGGAAACTTACGTCTCCGTATGTTAGAAGAAGCCCATAAATCTAAATATACGATGCATCCAGGAAATGATAAAATGTACCAGGATTTAAGGAAAAATTTCTGGTGGATAGGAATGAAAAAGGATATAGCAGCCTATGTTTCTAAATGTTTAACTTGTTCACAAGTCAAAGCTGAACACCAGAAACCCTCAGGTTTGTTACAGCAATTAGAAATGCCTGTGTGGAAATGGGAATTGATAACAATGGATTTTGTTACTAAATTACCCAAAACAAAGAAAGGAAATGATACAATCTGGGTGATTATAGATAGACTAACCAAGTCAGCACATTTCCTACCAATGAAGGAAACATTCAGTATGGAACAATTAGCTAAATTATATGTAAATGAAATTGTTTCTTTACATGGCATTCCTTTATCAATTGTTTCTGATAGAGATAGCCGATTTACCTCTTATTTTTGGTCAAGTTTCCAAAAGGCAATGGGAACTAAGTTAAAATTGAGCACAGCTTATCATCCTCAAACGGATGGACAAAGCGAAAGGACAATTCAAACAATGGAAGACATGCTTAGAGCTTGTGTAATTGATTTCGGAGGTAATTGGGACGATCACTTACCTTTGATAGAATTTTCTTATAATAATAGTTATCACACAAGTATCAATGCTGCACCATTTGAAGCACTTTATGGACGTAAGTGCCGAACCCCAGTCTGTTGGGCAGAAATTGGGGAAAAGCAACTATCTGGACCTGAGATAGTGCAAGAAACAACTGATAAGATTATTCAAGTCAAGGAACGACTGAAAGCAGCACGTGATCGACAGAAGAGTTATGCTATTAACCGACGCAAACCATTGGAGTTTAAAGTAGGAGATAAAGTATTGTTAAAAGTCTCTCCTTGGAAAGGAATAGTAAGATTCATTAAACGAGGAAAGCTAAGTCCCAGGTATATTGGACCTTTTGAGATTATTAAAAGAATAGGACCTGTAGCCTATCAGCTACAACTGCCAGAGGAAATGGCAGGAATACATAATGTATTTCATGTATCTAATCTCAAGAAATGTTTAGCTGATGAATCACTGATAGTACCTCTTAAGGATATAGAGGTAAATGAATAACTCAAGTTTGTAGAAATGCCTCTACAAATTGAAGACAGGAAAGTCAAGAATCTCAAGCATAAGAGATTAGTTCTGGTCAAAGTAAAATGGGACTCCAAAAGAGGACATGAGTACACATGGGAACTCGAATCTGAAATGCAAAGGAAATATCCGCACTTGTTCCAGTAGATCTCGCGGACGAGCTCTAAAACAAGGTGGGGAGAATGTAACAACACTCGGTAAAATCAACACTCTCATAATATTTCCGACACCTCTGTATATTTTAAAAGACCCTCATATGCCTTTATATACACCCCGTATGTAAAAATCGAGCCCGAGATACAATATAGTAATTAAATAAAATATAAAAAATCTGAAACTCAAGTTGAGGCGGGCCGCGTAGAATCCACCTCAATCTTACGCGGGCCGCGATAGTCATGAATGGTGGCGTAGCCCTGAGCTGACACGTGTCGACATCGTGGCGGACCTATACGCTGACCCAGCTAAGCTATACGTTTGACCAGGGTTGACGCGGGCCGCGTAACCCTTGTCTGTTCTTTACGCGGGGCGCGTGGAGACCATATATCAGCACTATATAAGAAAGCAACGGGTTTTCGTTTTCCGTCGCTCATTCCTTTCATTCTCAATCACAATTTCTGTAGTAGAGTTATAATACGCGGGTATTATATCCCCCTAATTAGCGAGGTTCTGCCCCGTTGTAAGTATTATAACCCCGGTTTCATCGTAGATACGCTGCCCGATTGATTTAGGGTTCCGTAATAACTGTCGTGGTTCTGCCCGACGTAGTTGTTGGAATGTCGTCTTGGGTGTGACACCTGTGTCACTCCAACCATCAATAAAATACCAAACCAATGAAATATTGTAATTCATACTTGGGATTTGTAAATATATGTGTATCATTTGCACATATCAACTCTTGTTCGATTTCAAGCTCTAAATCGCTTTCTGGAAGGTTATACGCGCACTGATGCGTAGATATAACCAGTTTAATGCAACGAATACTCCGGAACATCAAAATATACTTAACATACCTTAAATAACCCTTACATAACTTAGAAATAAGTTTTGAAGGCTTTGGTATGGCAAAAACAAGTTAATACGCTTACAGGGACTAAACTTGACAAACTGCGAAAGTATGCCAATTTGAACAGTAACGAACATTCCGTAACATGACCATAAGTTAAACATACCATAAATATCCTCTACATAGCTTAGAAATAGGCTTTGAGGTGTTCGGTGTGCTAAAATAAACTTTTGGGTCATTCAGGGACCAAAAGCGTCAAAAAAGTGCACAAGTTTGCACTTTCGCGCATAACTTACGTTCTGAATACATTCGGACATCCAAAAATTTATGTAAGCACTAAAATATTTTATTTTAGTGTTTGGCATAAGAAAAATCCATTCGTCACGCAATTTAGATCGTTTTTCGCGCTTATGCGCATTCCGTCGTAATTAAGCGAACATCGCGATCGTACGACCAAACGAACTGACATCCGGCATATTTTTGAGCATGTTTCATGTCCACAATGTTTAGGCATCCTTGTGGATCCTTGAAAATGTCTTAACGAGCCTTAAACATGTCGAAAATGGCCTTAATACGCAACGGGGACTGAAAGGTGAACATTAGAAAGTGTTTGCTGATCAGGGGGACCCTAGCGTGACACCTAGCCCCCTTGGCGTCACGCGAGGCCCCTTCTGATCAGAAAAAGCCATTTTAATGACATGTTAACATCCCCTAACACCCTCCAAAGGTCAAGTGCCACATGTTAATCTCTTATGGTGGCCAAAATCAGCTACCATAACTTTCCAACAAGTGTAGGGATGTGATCATTCCCTCTTCTCCAAGAAACGATCCTAACGGTGGACCGAAAACTATAAATACCCACCTCCACCCTTCACTTTTCCTCACAAGAATCTGATCTAATCTGCTCTAAGTTGAAACCTTTGTTTCATACCTGAGCTATTTTGATCTATATTAGCATTCGGGGACCCTTCGTAAGTGTTCCTTCGTTCTTTTATTGCTTTTCGAGTCCAAAAGTCAAACTTTGTTTGACTTTCTGCATTGACCAGTTTATGGTCGATGCGAAGTTCTTTTGAACTTCATAACGTGAGCGTGATCACGATGGTTATAGTCCCTTGTGACTATACCTACTGATTACCACGTTATCTAGGCTCAGTGACGAGCCGTAGTTTCGGCCAGAATACGTATTCTTGCGTATTTTGTAACTGAACTACTTATGGGTATCAAAACTGTTTGTTTTGATGCCAAACCTGTTTTCTAAACTTAGTTAAGCATGTTTTAGCATGCTTAGCTCGTCACTTTTAGTTTAGTGCTTATATAGGGTCGTAAGGATAAGCGATCTAATAAATCGCTTATACCTTCGAACCCGACCCATTTGGTCGATCATTAGGATCCGACCAAACACATTAGGTGACCATAGTATATAGGGAATAACCTTCCGAGGTTATACCTTATGGTCGCTTCGTTTAGGTAGTTGTATGATAGGTAGTTTATATGCCTTAGGTAAATTACCAAAATACCCCTTTGATGCCAAAATTCATTTTAAACACATGTAACATAACTTTTGACATCTAAACTGATTTGACAACAATATTAGACATATTAAGGCATATGTTACTTGTCATAGGACTAGTTAGGCGGTCCGAACGCGTTTCACGCGAACGACGCGTTAAAGTAGCATAAGCTACCTAAACGGGTCGTAATGGGTCGTAAGCTCTTAGGCTAGGTTTCATTTAGTATGTAGGCTTTGTTAAACCATATTACACGAGTCTCCATACTCGTTTGGTTTACGAACCCTCATTCTATCCGATCCTCCGATTTAGGTCCGGTTTATTAACGTAGTTACCTATATTAGGTGCCGTTTGATTCCGTGATCTCTAGCATTGCTTGGTGGTTATCTTAGGACTTCTGAGCAATCTCAAGTGAGTACATAGACCCCTCTTTTACTGTTTTCCAAACATTTTGGGGTGGAACACATGTGCCTACTTGTTACTTTCATGCTTTTCTGTTTTCACATCATATACCTGCTATGTTTGTTAGTACATTATAGTACACGATTTCATTACATTTCCTGCTATGTATGCCCATTGTGTGCGTACTTAGTGCATCATTTTACATTACATTTCATGCTATGTATGCCCATTGTGTGCATACTTAGTACATTGTTTTACATTACATTTCATGCTATGTATGCCCATTGTGTGCGTACTTAGTACATCGCTTCACATTACATTACATTTCATGCTATGTATGCCCATTGTGTGCGTACTTAGTACATTGTTTTACATTACATTTCATGCTATGTATGCCCATTGTGTGCGTACTTAGTACATTGTTTCACATTACATTTCATGCTATGTATGCCCATTGTGTGCGTACTTAGTACATCGCTTCACATTACAATTCATGCTATGTATGCCCATTGTGTGCATACCTTATACATTATTTTACATTACACTTATGCTATGTATGTCCATTGTGTGCATACTTAGTACATTGTCTTACATTACATTTTATGCTATGTATGCCCATTGTGTGCATACTTAGTACATTTGTTATTCATCACATACTTACCTTTTGACATTTATAGACACAATTCATGATTTACATTAGACATAGACATTCGACATGGTTTTCACACAAACATTTTGACATTTGATTATACATAAACATTTTCTACAATTGTTAAACATTACATCTTGGTGGTTTGGTTTTAGTAAGTGATTTAAGTAACGAGGCGTATGTAATATGATACAAGCATGGTGGATACGCCGCTGGTACTTCCTATATATAAGTGTTTGTATGGTATCACATATTGTAGCGTTATTCAAATCATTTCAATTTGAGACATATAACATTTTATACAAATAACATACTTTTCACAAGACATTGAATTACAAACAACTTATCTTATATAAACTCATTTTACATGGTTATCCATTTAACCATACATTATCCTCTTATTTATACATATCATCTGATCTTATCGTTTTTCAAAAGATTTACAAGACAAAGCAAATTACAAGGTTCATGACTAAACATTTTCTCAAACATAAGTCATGAATTCTGTTTTCACAAAACCTATGTATCTCACAGGCATTTTTATGCTGACGTACCTATTTTCACATGTGTTTTCAGGAGATGATGCATAGGACTTATCAAGACATACTTAGGCGGACCTGTGCCTTAGTGACTTAAAACGAGACAAGAACTAGTTAATTTATGTTATGTTCTCTTTGGTTCTTGTTTAAAACAATGTAAACTTTCATGTTTGATTAAGAAAACGAAACTTCGATTTCCATGGTTGTGAAACATTAATTCTGTTACAACACTCCCCGACGTTTCCGTCACGTTTTGTATGTTCTACGTGGTCGGGGTGTGACATTGGGGAGGGTATCATTAATATTTTCAAAGGGTTATGATACTAACCAATGTACATTTGTATAAATTATAGATTATATCCAGAAAACCCTTACGCGAAGTCTAAAATAGCAATGTGAGTTTATCCTCTTTTTGATAACCTTTTTGGAATGTTTTACAAAACCTTAAATGTTTTACAATGCTATTAAGCGGTGATTGAGTCTTTGTAGTTCTTCAATTACTGCCGGTATGTTGGGGTTTTGTATACAAAATTTACTACCTTGTGAGTAGTAAGTCGGGGATGACAGTACGTTACCATTGGACAACGAGTTAGCCAATGTGTAATATGACCCACAAGTCAGGATTGACAGTACTGAATGAGTAATTGTGTAGAAATAAACAATGTGATCGCTCTCAATACTGTTTTAATTGATAAAATGTTTCTTGATTAAACTGGGATTCACTCACCAGTATTTCCCACTGACAAATGTTTTTAAAACGCGTTTCAGGTAACACAATGTGACAGCCCATTAGTAAAAAGCCAGCTGGAGAGCACTGAAGGCTTGGGAAAAATGTGGCTATAAAAGTTATCTAAAAGACGATGTTTTAAATTCAATAAAATAGGGTTTATCCCTATAAACGTGTTGTAATAAGAAACTTGGGTTTTGCCCATGTGATTATTAATATTAAATATGGTGGTTTTACTCTGATAAACATTTCCTAACTACGGTCCTGATGTAAATTCCACTGCCAAATTAAAACAACCTGATACCACCGTCACTGAGCTCGCGTCCGCCCGTTCCCGGGGATCAGGGATCGGGGGTTGCGACATCAAACCCCGTTAAATATTAGGATTTAAATAAATAATCCTAATATTAACTACAACGTGAATAAAAGCTTTTAAGGAAATGAGTTTATAAGAGGCCTGAGTTAAAGGGACTTAAAATAAAGCTAGTCATAAACTTCCCTGAACCCACTAAGTTAACTAGGGATGTTTAACCTAGTTAATTAGAGAAAATAATATTTGAACGACAAGTTATAGCCTTTTATAAATAAAGTTACAAACTTGAGGGGCTAAAAAGGGAAGATTAGAAACTTGATTTTTATTAAAAAAAAAACACTAAACACACACACAGTGTGTGTGCGTGTATACGGTCAGAAGAAGGAGCAAGAGCTCCAAACCCTAGCTCACCCAAATTCACCAAATTGAAGGCCAAGACTAGCTCAAATCAAATGCATGAAGACGTACGAATGATCACCAAGTCGAGGGGATCGTAAGTTTGACGCCTAACAAGCTAGGTGTAAGCTTGACGAGGGAGCGGGTCAAATGAATCAAGAAGGAAAGAAAAAGCGTAGTGCGGATGCGAGGTAAGTAAAGCTTACACCTATTTGTAGTATACGTATTTATTTTATAGGTGATAAATACGACAACGGAATATATCCGAAATATGGGTCCGACATGAAACGAAATGAGTCGGAACGAATAAAACAATTAAAACCATGTATAATGGTGAAAAAGGGCGAAATGGTAATTTAGTCATGAAATGACATTGGTAAAATGAGTTTTTGAATGGCTACTTTATAAGTAAGACTAACGAATAAAGAGAGTTAATTAATGAAATGGTGGATGAATACCAGTCAACGTTAAGCGCAAAATGTTTGGTTGCTTAGATCAAACGGGTCAAATGGTAAAGTTGATACCATTTGACAAACGATGACTAATGAATGCTTGTCAAGTCTTATACTCACAGGATAAAATGGTTTATGAATTAGCGATGCTATGAATTTGCATATTATGGACGCAAGGTATTAAAACGGGTCAAAATGTTGACCCGAGCCAGGTACGTATAAATATGATTATAGCTAACGTACAAATTTGGGCAAATAAGTAGCGTAGGTCCTTCATCGTAAATGAAAGGTTAAAATGGACTAAAACGCCCTTATAAGCTAAATTGAACAAACGGCCTTTAAAGGTTGTTTGGAAATGAGTTTTATGATTAAATGAATGCTTACAATAAGTATAAGAAGGAGAAAGATGTAGGTCTTTGGTCAAACGACTCTATATGGGTCTTACCGTAAATAACAATACGAGGAGTAAAACTCGGATTACGTAGATCACTATATTAAATCCACCACAAATATAGTTGTGGTGGGAGAACACTTGATAAGAAATGTGGAAATATGACGCTAGAAACGAATGAATGCGGTTCGTGCGTGAAATAAGCTTAAATAGCCTTAAGGGGTCAAAATACTCATACGAGCGAAATTTGGTTTAAAGATGTATATAAACCCATGATTGGAACCTAATATGATAGACTATATTGAATTTAAGAGTTTCACGAGAATTAAGGGTCAAACAAACTTGTTTGTTTAATAAATACATGAACGGGTCAAAA
This sequence comes from Helianthus tuberosus, assembly GCA_030545235.1. Taxonomy (NCBI): domain Eukaryota; kingdom Viridiplantae; phylum Streptophyta; class Magnoliopsida; order Asterales; family Asteraceae; genus Helianthus; species Helianthus tuberosus. The sequence goes on from CM060419.1 coordinate 185,149,469, forward strand.
ATTTAGTGATTTTATTTTATGCCGAAAGCTTAAAAGTCTAAAATTTTGTTAATCCGGATGTCGGATTTTAACTCCATGTGATGGAGAATTAAATTACGATCACGTAGGAAAAAGAATCGTGCAAATCAGATCAATAACGAAAGAGTTATGCTCGTTTTCGTAAAATCAAACGTAGCTGGGCGAATATGCAGCACCAGCATCAACTTTCTGTCAAAATAGGACCGTGGCGTCGCGCCACGGCCAAAGCCTTTTGCCGTCGCGCGCGGCGAGATCTTAAAATGTTGAAAATTTTGTTTTTTTGTTTAATTTAATTATTTGACCCAATTATCTTGTTGTAGTTGTTATTTAACTATCAAAACTGACTTCTAAGTTGGTTTTGATCATAGGTGAATGTCGAGAGTCCCGGATGAAGATCAAGCGGCGAGCAAGAATCGAACACACGTTAAATGAAGCTTCCGCTTCAAATCTTGAGTTGCTTTGCTAAAAGTGAATTATGTAAACGCTTATAAATATGTTTTTGTAATGTTGTAAACATATGGGAATGTTAGTATGACAAGTTTTTTTAGTAAAGTCACATTTTAGCATTAAAATGTGTATTTTATTATTAAAATCTTGATGTATAAGACGGGCGTTACACCATCGATGACAACAACCCTGGAACCATATGATGAGATTAGAAGTAGAAATTAGGGTTTAATTAGACACTTTGTATGAAAATAAGAAGAAATCAACACAGATCTATAAACATACAAATCAAACCTCAAATGGAAGAACCTTGCCGACGAAGAAGATGAAAGAATCTTCCCAACTATAGCTCGGGATGAAAATTACAAAAGCCAGATATTACATCTTCATGGTATAATCAGACATGAAAATTACAAAGGCTGATTTCGAGTTATGTGTTCTTCAATTTCAGGTTCAATGTCGAATTAGAGCTACAAAATCAATAAAAACCGAGTTAGGGTTGCAACCAAAATTAGGGCTACAGTACTGAAATAAATGCAGATATAGGGCTTACCTGGTGACGCTTCGAATGATTCATGATGAGATGATTTGGTTTGATCTTTGATTCAGAAGTGAGAAGAGTAGAGGAGAAGGAGAAGGAGAAGAAGATTCAAATCTAGGGTTTTGAAAAGGAAAAAAGGAGACGAGGGGAGTATAAAAGGGATGGAAGTGTGGTACTGTTGGGCGGGAAAAGAGAACTGAGGATGCCCTAATTAAGTGACACGTGGCCCAAATCACTTTCATTTATTATATATAATAGATATATGTAGATATAGAGATAGAGTGAAAAAGAGCGTGGAAATAAAATGTAGAGGTGTATGAATAATGTGAGCCTATAATTTAACCAAGGGTAAGCGGAGCACCATGCACGTACCCCCTTCGGGTTTAAGGGTACATCGTCGCCACTCTTGCGGGTCTTTGTGAGGGTATCAAAATCCGAGAGTAGTACCCGTTAAAGAGAGGTATGTTGTGTGTGGGGAGGAAAGAGATAGTTGGGGGTAGGTTTGGTGGCTACATTGATTGAGTAAGTAAACAGGGCAGTGGACGTCAATTTTGAAGTGACTAAATCTCATTGGTTGAATCGTAGAGTAGTGGAGGATAGTGAAAGAAACACCACCTCCACCCTAAAAATCGTATTCTTCTAAATTTGTTTCTCACCTTTTTAAAATCTTATATATCGTATTTGTAACACCCCAACCCGGCTTGGGCTGGCGTGTCACTTATACAGTACATCGGAGCTTCATACATCATTCCATAAATTGTTAACTTTACAATATTTCTAACAAGTCAACAATATTCTACAAAACATTTTAAATTTTATGAAAATCCATGTGCGTCTTTAATCTCTCAAGCCATCCATCCAAGTTTTCTCGAATATCCTTGCAATCTAACGTACATAAGAAGGCAAATGTACGCCTGAGTAAACGAGGTTTACTCAGTGGGACAACAACAATGCAATATATATTTCTTAACAATATCTATATATCAAAAAAATATATATAGCACATATTAAGTTAGTCATCTTCAGTGCGTCACATAATCACATTCAGTGGTTGACATTCAATTTTTCAGTGCGTCACCTTTCGGTGCGACACAATCGGTAGTTTAGTGTGTCATAATCAATATTTGCTAAAAACAATATAACTATATATATTTAAATATAATACCACATAATCTTGAAGATCACAAAAGCATACAATAACGAATTTAAACTTCCAACTGCGAGGTAGTGGAAATTTAATTCCGTACACATGATGTTAGGACAAATGAGCGTGTGCCAGGCTGCCGCCTGACACGAATAAAAATTACACCCCAGTCAAACAATTAAAACAAAACACTACCCTAGTATTGTAAAAAAAAACCTAAAACAATGGCATGATTGTAATTTTACAATGGGGAAAAATCGTAATTTGATAGGGGAAAAAACAAAAACGATGGTAAAACTGTAAATTTGAACCGAGGGCAAAACCGTAATTTGGCTGGGAGAAAAAAGAACAAAACCAATGGCAAAACTGTGAATTTAAACGAGCAAAATCATAATTCAAATGGGCAAAATCGTAATTTGCCAAAAGCTAAAGCGATAGCAATACTGTAATTTTTAACCACGGGCAAAATCGTAACTTTGAGCGGGGGCAAATTCATAATTTTTAACTGGAGTTAAAATCGTAATATTCCTGGACCAATGGGAAGTGCCAAGCATGGCAATACTGTAATTTTTAGTGGGGGAAAATGTAATTTTGGGTCGGGGTAAAATCGTAATTTCAAAAAGCTAAAGCGATAGCAATACTGTAATTTTTATCCAGGGCAAAATCGTAACTTTGAACAGGGGGCAAACACGTAAATTTTAACAAGGGTTAAAATCGTAGTATACCTAGACTAATAGGGGAGTGTCAGGCAGCTGCCCGGCACTATTTCCCCACCTTGTAAATGTATATATAGTAATAATAATGTACATATAGTAATAATAAATGTATATATAGTAAATACTGTATATGAACCCTCAATCTCTACATCAACTCAAAGGCACATCGTATCTCTTATGCACTTTATTTTGTAACTTAATGGAAGTATCGGGGCAAAACTAAAAATCATACGAAAACATGAAAATTCTAAAGTTCTTCTTCATTTTTCCGTTTCCTCCGGTCGCAGGCAACTGTTGGTCTTCTTCTCCGAATTAGAAGTCACTGATGTTGATTTGACCACACACAACATCGAAAAGCACTCCTGTCATCATGCTACTCCACCCCAAACAATCTTAAAATCACCACGATAGTAATTTATATATAGTAATAATAATGTATATATAGTAATAGTAAATGTATATATAGTAAATGTATATATAGTAAATATTGTATATGAACCCTCAATTTCTACGACAACTAAAAGGCACACCGTATCCCTTATGCACTTTATTTTGAAACTTAATGGAAGTATCAAGGGCAAAGCTAAAAAATCATACGAAAACATGAAAACTGTAAAGTTTCTTCTTCATCTTTTAGTTTCCTCCGGTCGCCGGCAACTGTTAATCTTCTTTTCCAAATTAGAAGTCGCCGGTGTTGATTTGACCACACACAACACGGAAAAGCACTCCTGTCATCATGCTACTCCACCCCAAACAATCTTAAAATCACCACGATCAATCTGAAAATTACCCAACATTAACATGGCACCCAATTTTCGATCCATATCGCGTAAATTCGCAGAAAGAAGCAAACACAGATTATTGTTATCCCGAAAGGAATTAGGGGTTTTCTCTGAATCCTACATCAACGAAGATGATCATCGTTGGGCCCGTCTTCGTTTGTTTCTTTTTAATGTTTTGGAAATGGGTCGGGCCGATCCTCTACAGTTTATCTTTGCTGCTAAATGTGGCCTGGCACTTGCTATTGTTTCTTTACTCGTATTCTTTAAAGAGCCCTTTGATTTTATGAGCAAGTATGCCATCTGGGCTATCCTAACTGTTATCCATATCTCTGAATTCAGCATAGGTTTGCACTTCTTATAAACTTAGTTACTTTAATGTTACTTTTACTTTTTTAAGCTTCATCTTGATGTACAGGAGCATCACTTAGCAAAGGATTTAGTGGCGCTTTGGGGACGTTGTCAGCTGGCATTCTTGCATTGGGTATTGATCAGATATCTGTTGGGGCTGGCAAGTGGCAAGAGATTGTGATTGCCATCAGCGTCTTTATAGCAGGTTTTCTTACACCTTATTCTGATTATTTCATAATCTATGCTAAAAATTACCATCATGTTTTCAGGTTCTATTTCATGTTTTCTGAAACTGTACCCATCAATGAAGTTGCATGACTTTGGGTTCAGGGTCTTTATGTTGAGCTTTACTATCGTACTCGAATCGGGTATTTCAGATTTTGCTCAAGAAACAATCTCGCGGTCGTTGTTAATAGTAGTTGGGGCATGTGTGTGTTTCAGTGTAACTATTTGTGTTTATCCGATTTGGGCCGGTGAAGATCTCCATAAATTGGTTGTTAAGAATTTTAGGGGCGTTGCGTCTTCCTTAGAAGGTAGGATAGTAGTTTTTGTGTCTGGATTATTTTGTAGTTTCTTTAATAATCTTAATTTTATTATAGGTTGTGTTAATAATTACCTTCAGCAATTTGGGTATGAAAGGATACCTTCAAAGATACTAATATATCAAGCATCTGACGACCCTCTTTATAGTGGATATCGATCCGCAGTAGAGTCAACAAGTGAAGAAGATGCTCTCGTACGCTTTTTACTTCTTTTTTGTATTATATCATATGTTATTTTTTTATAAGATACTAAAATTGTTTTCCTAAAGGCTAAAGTATACACAGTTTGTGTTAATTAGGAAATGTCATTAGTTTAATATTGATTTTGTAGATGGGGTTTGCTGTTTGGGAACCGCCACATGGGCATTATAAAATGTTAAACTATCCTTGGAGTAACTACGTGAAAGTTAGCGGTGCACTTAGGCATTGTGCATTTATGGTCATGGCAATGCATGGTTGTATACTTGCAGAAATACAGGTACTTTTTACTCTCTTCTTTTGCTGACGTCGCACTAATTTTTATCGTGTGGCGGCGTCACGTTCTGTGACAAAAGGTTGATATAAATTTTTAAATTTTCAATGTCAGTAGTCACCAGCAGAATTAAGACACATGTTCAAAAACAAGATCCATAACGTAGGGACCGAAGGCGCGAAAATATTACGCGAGTTAGGAAACAAAGTAGAAAAACTAGAGAAACTAAGCCCTGATATCGACTTGCTTGAAAAAGTGCACGAGGCTGCAGAAGAATTACAAATGATGATTGACCAAAAGTCATACCACTTGGTCAACGCTGAGAAATGGGCAGCTGGAAAACGACCAAAAGATTTTGAAGATGCTGAGCGTCTTCAAGAACTTAAAGAAGAAGAGATTGACATTGAACCGAATGGCATCGGTTCCCTATATGAAGCAAATATAAAACCACCGCTTCCCTGTAAAACCCTAGAAGGCCACATCACCACTTTGTCAAACCAACCTTCAATGGTGCACTGGGGTTCATCTGAAGATATGTTGAAGCAACAAACACAATGGCCTTCAAGATTATCGTTTGTTGGTGAGACAATTTTAAACATGCGTGAAGTGAAAACTTATGAAAGCGCAAGTGCATTATCACTAGCTACTTTTACTTCTTTTTTGATTGAATTTGTTGCAAGACTTCAGAATCTTGTGAGCGCGTTTGAAGAGCTTGGTGAGAGGGCTAAGTTTTCTGAACCTGTGAATATTCTTGAAGCGAAAGAGGCGGTTAGTGTTTGGACAAGATTGCTCAAGTCAATTGGGATCAAGTGATTCTGGTATTTTTGTTGTCAGTTTAGTATTGTATATCATCCATTTATTTGTTATAGAGATGGAGATAACATGAAGAGAAATAAATGTTCTTTGTGTATCAGTTGATAAAGTGTGATTGCGTCAAGTTTATTGTGACGAAAATGGCACTCATATCTGTAAATTTATTGCGAGAATTTGTTGTTTGTATATGTTTCAAATATATTGCAAGGTCCTTGCTTCAGCCTTCTGTAAACTTTCTAAATGGAGAAATGTAGGGTGTCGGATGGGGCTCGGTCGCCAAATTAATTTTTCGCCATCGATTATCAAGGTGCAAACCTTGTTGGCAATGGTACGAGTGTGGAATATGGCTTCTCGTTGTTGGTATTCTTCTTGATGAACTAAGTTTAGGTTCGCTGTTGACTTTCTGAATCAGGGCCAACTTTATATTGGAATTTCTGTTGGACCATTAAGAGTGGTAGTTGTAGTTCTTTGTAACACCCGGCTCTTTTGTACTTTCCATTTATAGAAAGTTTTGTTCGTATTTCTATTTTTGGAAACCTTGTATTCTTGTAATCGTTCTTTCCTTGTAATCATTGTAAAACCGAGACTTGGATCATTAATGAAACTCGTATTTTGTTACAAATATGTTATACACACTCTATATATGCTCGTATGTTCGATTTTGTAAATCAATTGATGATTAATCATTATTCTTGGAAACTAAGTGCTAAACTTACAATTATTTAAACTCGTGATATATATATATTCCATTCATGATTGAGCATTTGAATTGAGAAACAATTTGGTATTTATTCGGAATGTTCGCGAACTTATGTTAAACTAATAAACACGTGACATTTATATTTTACGCGAAACTTATACTTAATCATATTCAATTGGACACTTACATAACTTTTGGAACATGTTACTTATACCTTAGAACCTTAAAATAATCCCAAACCCCGTAACTTTTAACTTGGGGACGAGTTACAAATTGAAACAACAAAAATAAAAATTTTTGTGCTTCTGACCATGGCTTGCGCACCGCAGGCAAGAACCCTTACAGTGCGCAAGGATGTCTGGGCGGGCAGAAAACACACCAGCTCGCGAAAATGCACGAAATCCCATGTTTTCTTCTCACCCAATCACCTCCAATCATCCCTAACCTCTTCCCCTATATATACAACCCTTCTCCAAGCCATTTTACACTTTCACAACTCTCTAATCTTCTCTAAATCACTCTCAAGTTCTTGCAAATTTCAGAAATTCGGGAAGATTCATACTCTTGTACTAAAGTGAGTATAACTTGCTCATTTCTCAACCAAATCAATTGATTCTTCTTCCTACTTGCTTGGATAATCATAGGGTTTGATTCCTTGATCTCTCCTTGGAGAAATCAGACCTGGAATTGCCCTAAAAATGTCCATAAACTTTCTGTTATGTTTTAAACTCTTTCAAAACTTGTTTAAACTTATCAAACTTGAGTTTTCTCATCTCAAACCTATGTCCTAATGCTCATAATCAAATGAATGATTAGTTGGGCTTAAAAACAAGGTTGAGACACTTAAAATCAGAGGATTAAACCTCATAAACTTTCTGTTTTGTTAGGGTATTTAACCCACAAGTCATGTCAAGCTTAGACCTTGATGAATGAGTGATTATGGAACAACTTGGGTTGTCCAAACATACAATCCTCACATGATTTGATGATTTCTCTTTAGTTAGGTTGTTTATATTATTGTACTAATCCTAGTTCGTGACCCTCCTTGGTTGTTTTTACATCAAGTGAAGTGGTGAACATTCAAGGGGTTCCTAAACGGAAGCTTGTTCTTCCTACCCCATACATGACTTCCATGATAACTCGAGGTGCCTAAATGAGGATTCTAATCTTCTACCTCCTACATGAATTATTGGACTAAATATTATGTAACCTAGATATATATATATACTCATTCGAACCTTTAATGTTGAACTTGTGTTTATATGTTAAAGTAGTAGAATATCATCTAAGACTTTAAAACCTTGATATGATTCTAATGGGTGAGTAACCCATGAAATACAATATAACCCTAGTGGTTACATGGTGTCATATAAGAGTTATAAGTTAAAGATGATTATTTTTAATATCATACTTTATGTTATGTTAAACTCCAAATTTATAATCTTCCGTTAAACGCTAACTCACACACCTGTGTTCCTTCGTGTAGGAGGACAAGGTGCTCCAAACTAAACAGCCAACACTCATGGGATATCAAGTAGGAAAGCTTGCAAAAACCGTGAGTATACTCGATCCCTTTTTCCCCTTTTACACTTTGGGATGCAACATGTATAATTATGCAAATAACTTTTAAACTAAACATACTCAATCCTTGTTCGAGCATGAAACTAATGTGACTTACTTGCTATTCTCGTATGCTATGTGAACGATTTGGAACGTTATATGCTCATTAACTTTGCTCGCCCACCTTAACAATTATAGCGCTATAGGATTAACACCCCGCCCGCTATTCTATTGGGTATTGTTAAGTTACCACCCCGCTAAACTATTGGGATTAGGCTATTTTATGCGTTGTATTCTAGGGTTTGATCATATTGTACGCCAAAATTGCATACTAGTAATCACATATTATGAATCATGTTGGATTTGAGTTTTTATTCTACTATGCTATGTAAACAAACTTGTATACTCGCCATTGCTTTTGCATTGAAACTCTATTTTAATACATGTTGCAGGTTGATTATTGAAGTATGGATGAATGATGAAACAAGTTTAGGGTGGACTAGATACACACCTTTAATCTATTTATCTTTTGATGTTATGTTGAATTTGAACAATGTTGTTATTTCCATTTTAAATGTTGTATGACAATTTAGTTCTTGCAATGAAATTTGAATTTCATTAAATATTGTCACATAGTGTTATGAAGTCTCTTGCAATCTATACACACTTCGTCTCATCCCGATGTTTTCGTCATCGGTTGGGGTGTGACACATTGGTATCAGAGCCATAACTATAGAGAATTAGGAAAATTGCCATGCTTTTGCCCTAATCTATAGTTTTAGGAATTTTGCCTCTTATGTGTTGTTTAAAACTTTTGTACTCTACCATGCATGCTTCCTAGCTATACTTCTTGTTGATTAAATTTATATGCCTTTCCTAAGGTTAACATGAACACACTTTGTCTATTTGCATACTCTTGTAACACAAACGAGACAACTTTACCAAAATAAGCGTGAAACCCACAATTTGGTAAACGACTCTCATTCTACCTTAAACTATTTTTGCACGAAATTCCACCATTAAGCTAGGAGTGAAATCCACAACTTAATGGTAATTTCCATTTCAACTCTAGTGGACCCTCGTCAAAGTGTCGAAATTATATTTTGACCCGACGAGTACCAACCACATTTAGGGTACGAAATCGTCAAGATAGGAGTGAAACCCGCAACTCGTCGATTAAGTCCCATTCCTCGATTTTCAATCTCGCCAAAGTCCCGATTGTTTCAATCGATTAGAGATGTGTAGTAACCGGAAGGGTAAGATACCGTTAATCGCTTCTTGACGAGAGTATCTTACCTATAGGCCAAAGCACGTCTTCTCTAATTCGAAAGGACTTTCGACCCACTTTGGAATAGTCGACGTTTCTCTACCCTAAACAATCCTATGTTTTATTGAGCCTCTCTTTTATGTATCTCAATTTATATGTGATTTTATACTTGAACGTTCGTTCATTTCAAAATTTTGTTTTACTCATTTCGCACGTTGATCGCAATCACAAACAATAATAATCCCTCGTGAACAAACTAAATTTACAATGCTTTCGTTTATTCATGCTATGCTATATGGAACTCATGACTATGCTATATGAGACGTCTAAGCTCTTTATGTTATGTGAACCAATTTGAACCTTTTATGCTATGTGAATCAATTTATGCAAACAATTTTCTTAAACAAACATTATGATCAAGTCTCACCTATTCATTCTTTTGAATCTTAGATGTCTTCTCGTCACTCCAACTCGTCTAAGAAGTCAAAGTCCCATGCTACGAAGAAGATGATGGCTTTCATGGCCGATCAATTTGCGCGCGTCGTTCCAAAGGTCATTTCCGAGATTCGAGCTTCTGAAACTCCGAACTCCTCCGTTGACTCTAAGGCCGAAATACGCAAGCCCGCTTCGTTCAACTTCAAGCACTTTTCATCGTGCAATCCCAAGCCATTCACCGGCAATGATGGGGTGACCTCCATGCTCGAGTGGTTTGATGGCATGGAGGTCACGTTCATCAACAGTGATTGCCCCAATGAGCTCAGAATGCGTAGTGCGACTGGGGTATTCCAAGCCCGAGCTCTCGAATGGTGGACGAACGAAAGGAACATCCGTTCGAACGAACTGGCCTATGCGTTGACTTGGGAAGAAGTTAAGGCCCTAATGATGGATGAATTTTGCCCTCCGCATGAGCAGCAAAGGTTAGAAGAAGAATTTTGGGCTCTAAAGCAAGTGGGTGATGAGAACCTAGCCTACACTACCTGTTTCAAACAACTTAGCTTCATTGTTCCTCACCTCGTTATGACCACCGACCGTAAGATAAGGAAGTACATCAATGGATTACCCCTGCTATGCGTGATACCATCGAGGCAGCCAAACTCGATAATATTGAAGTTGTTTACCACCTCGTTGCTTCCCTAAACAACAATCACATTCGCGACAAACAGGTTGCAACTTCCACCAAGATAGCCAATCAGATTACCACTGACCATGAAGCCCAAGCAAGTGGTGGCGAAGACAGGAAACGAAAGTTTCAACACACAGAGTCAGTCAACAAGGTACGCGCTTGCCACAAGTGTGGAGACACTACTCACCTTCGCCCACAATGTCCTCTATGGAATCAAGAACGACAACAAGCCCAAGACGACAATGAAGACGTTGAGGGTACGCTTTTTCGTTAACAACCTTATTACCTCTATACTCGCGTAAGGCTTTACATTTGTTAAACTTGAATCTATGTCATTTCCAGTCAAAATTTCTGATGGCAAGTCCATCACCATTGACTTTATTTTCCTTTATTGTTTCCTCGCACTCAACATCCATGTTTTCTTGATCAACCAAGTACCCTCATCTTTTCCCTACGTCTTCCTAAATTTCGGGACGAAATTTCCTAAAGGAGGGGAGACTGTAACGCCCGGCTCTTTTGTACTTTCCATTTATAGAAAGTTTTGTTCGTATTTCTATTTTTGGAAACCTTGTATTCTTGTAATCATTCTTTCCTTGTAATCATTGTAAAACCGAGACTTGGATCATTAATGAAACTCGTATTTTGTTACAAATATGTTATACACACTCTATATATGCTCGTATGTTCGATTTTGTAAATCAATTGATGATTAATCATTATTCTTGGAAACTAAGTGCTAAACTTACAATTATATAAACTCGTGATATATATATATTCCATTCATGATTGAGCATTTGAATTGAGAAACAATTTGGTATTTATTCGGAATGTTCGCGAACTTATGTTAAACTAATAAACACGTGACATTTATATTTTACGCGAAATTTATACTTAATCATATTCAATTGGACACTTACATAACTTTTGGAACATGTTACCTATACCTTAGAACCTTAAAATAATCCCAAAACCCGTAACTTTTAACTTGGGGACGAGTTACAAATTGAAACAACAAAAATAAAAATTTTTGTGCTTCTGACCATGGCTTGCGCACCGCAGGCAAGAACCCTTACGGTGCGCAAGGATGTCTGGGCGGGCAGAAAACACACCAGCTCGCGAAAATGCACGAAATCCCATGTTTTCTTCTCACCCAATCACCTCTAATCCACCTCTAAACACCTCCAATCATCCCTAACCTCTTCCCCTATAAATACAACCCTTCTCCAAGCCATTTTACACTTTCACAACTCTCTAATCTTCTCTAAATCACTCTCAAGTTCTTGCAAATTTCAGAAATTCGGGCAGATTCATACTCTTGTACTAAAGTGAGTATAACTTGCTCATTTCTCAACCAAATCACTTGATTCTTCTTCCTACTTGCTTGGATAATCATAGGGTTTGATTCCTTGATCTCTCCTTGGAGAAATCAGACCTGGAATTGCCCTAAAAATGTCCATAAACTTTCTGTTATGTTTTAAACTCTTTCAAAACTTGTTTAAACTTATCAAACTTGAGTTTTCTCATCTCAAACCTATGTCCTAATGCTCATAATCAAATGAATGATTAGTTGGGCTTAAAAACAAGGTTGAGACACTTAAAATCAGAGGATTAAACCTCATAAACTTTCTGTTTTGTTAGGGTATTTAACCCACAAGTCATGTCAAGCTTAGACCTTGATGAATGAGTGATTATGGAACAACTTGGGTTGTCCAAACATACAATCCTCACATGATTTGATGATTTCTCTTTAGTTAGGTTGTTTATATTATTGTACTAATCCTAGTTCGTGACCCTCCTTGGTTGTTTTTACATCAAGTGAAGTGGTGAACATTCAAGGGGTTCCTAAACGGAAGCTTGTTCTTCCTACCCCATACATGACTTCCATGATAACTCGAGGTGCCTAAATGAGGATTCTAATCTTCTACCTCCTACATGAATTATTGGACTAAATATTATGTAACCTAGATATACATATATATATATACTCATTCGAACCTTTAATGTTGAACTTGTGTTTATATGTTAAAGTAGTAGAATATCATCTAAAACTTTAAAACCTTGATATGATTCTAATGGGTGAGTAACCCATGAAATACAATATAACCCTAGTGGTTACATAGTGTCATATAAGAGTTATAAGTTAAAGATGATTATTTTTAATATCATACTTTATGTTATGTTAAACTCCAAATTATCCCTTTTTCCCCTTTTACACTTTGGGATGCAACATGTATAATTATGCAAATAACTTTTAAACTAAACATACTCAATCCTTGTTCGAGCATGAAACTAATGTGACTTACTTGTTATTCTCGTATGCTATGTGAACGATTTGGAACGTTATATGCTCATTAACTTTGCTCGCCCACCTTAACAATTATAGCGCTATAGGATTAACGCCCCGCCCGCTATTCTATTGGGTATTGTTAAGTTACCACCCCGCTAAACTATTGGGATTAGGCTATTTTATGCGTTGTATTCTAGGGTTTGATCATATTGTATGCCAAAATTGCATACTAGTAATCACATATTATGAATCATGTTGGATTTGAGTTTTTATTCTACTATGCTATGTAAACAAACTTGTATACTCGCCATTGCTTTTGCATTGAAACTCTATTTTAATACATGTTGCAGGTTGATTATTGAAGTATGGATGAATGATGAAACAAGTTTAGGGTGGACTAGATACACACCTTTAATCTATTTATCTTTTGATGTTATGTTGAATTTGAACAATGTTGTTATTTCCATTTTAAATGTTGTATGACAATTTAGTTCTTGCAATGAAATTTGAATTTCATTAAATATTGTCACATAGTGTTATGAAGTCTCTTGCAATCTATACACACTTCGTCTCATCCCGATGTTTCCGCCATCGGTTGGGGTGTGACACATTGGTATCAGAGCCATAACTATAGGTGGTTATACCTCATGATTTAAGTTAAGTAACTCCAAAACTATATAGCAATAATGCATAACTCAAACAATGGTTGTGGTGGCGGCAAAAAAATAGTCGTGAGTGTTGCTCGTCCATTTGGGCTCATGTTAAGTTAGCAAGTATCTTAAGAGCTACCCATTGTTTAGTTTAAGTTGGCCTCTTTTATAATTCGAGTAGACTAATATGTTCCTGATTTCCGAATGTAATTACTTTCTAACCAAATCAATTCATCTATTGATTAGATGTCATGATTACCACACTTAGTATCATCTCAAACACATATTTGGTTTATCATCTATATGAATTGGAATGCTAAAAAGAAACCTTTTCCATATTAAAGCATTCCATGTGGTATATGATTAGAACAAAAAATGCTCCAATGGAAAGAAAGATAAGCAATCATCATCCACAAATACCAAGACCACCACTCATTGAACTCACTTGCTTGACTTGCAATATTATCCTTAGCCTATGGTTTCACTAAAGAGACAATGTGCTTTTAGGCTAATCTAGTAAAGGGCATTAACTCATGGCCATAATACTTCATCAATATGCATAAATGGGGAGAAAGAAAACTTATCAACCACATGAAAGCATGTACACTACACCAACTTAAATCTTCTTCTTGGTTTGAAACAAGCAGATTTCTAAACATGTGCCTTGAAACTAGCCAAAAAATTGGGTTTGAATTTCGAAAACATCAACCAAAATGGTATCCATTTATCGAAATGGCGTTAATTGAAAATTACTAACAAAAATAGTGTTTTTTACGCAGATAGTCTTTGTGGTCTACCAAAAGTAACACCTCTGAGTACTAAGGGGTTTTTTTTTTTGTTTTTGTAATGGGTTTAGGTTCTATAGTTTCAATTTTGTAAGAGGTTAGAGTTTTAGAGCTAACACCAGTTAGTTTTTAACGGAAAACGCCCTCGCATGCCTCAAGCGTGAGGGTATATTTGTGATTCACCATGAGCAGATAGATTCACAAGAATGAGGAGGGTGAGAGCGTATTTAACCACGATGATCATTAGCGGAATTGATTTATTTCAGCTTGTTCTTGAACTGCTTTAAAAACAATCTCATTGGTTTTGTTTGTTGATAATAAGTTTATTCTATGGAAGAATAATATCTTTTGTGATGTCGTTGTTATTGGGGTTGCTGTAAAGTTGGTGGCTATCACAAAAATGTTGTGTTTTTCACCATTATTTGTTTGAGCCAAATCTGTAATTTGGGAGGTTGAATTTGGTAGAGATAGTTTAGTTGTTTTGTTTTGAACCTATTACCTTAGTATACAAAGGTATTAGTTTTCAAGGACTATACATGTAAATAACTCTTTTTCAAAATTAATGGAAGTATTCCAAAATCTTACTAAAACATCAAAAATCCATTACACTTTCTTCTTATTCTTCTTCTACATCCTTCCTTTTCCTCCGGTTGCCCAAACACCAATGGTTGATCTTTTTCAGGTGCCGGCAGTCATTGATCTTTTTCAGGTTACAAGTCGTCGGCGTTACATATTACGAGTAATCTTCATAAAAGATTAGTTTGTTACGTGACACATGTCGATTTTAGTAAGACCACCGAAAAACACTCCTCCCATCATGCTCCCCCTCCGATCAATCTTAAAGTCCCCAAAAATCAACCAAAATTCTCAACATTTACGTTAACATGGCAAACTATCTTGGATCCATGTCCCGTAATTGGGCAGACAACACAAGCAAAAAAGATTGTTATCCCGAAGGGATTACTCCCATTTAGGGTTTTTCCCTGAATCTTATACCTTCCATTCTTCACAGATGGTGGGCCGCTCTTCAACTCATTCTTCTTAATGTTTTTGAAATAGGTCGGGCCAACCCAAGACAGGTTATCTTTGTTGCTAAATCTGACTTGGCACTTTCTATTGTTTCTATACTCAGTATTCCATCTGGGCTATCTTAACTGTCATCGTTGTCTTCAAATTCAGCATAAGTAGGTTTGTTTAACAACTGTTCAAACGTAGTTACTTTAATGTTGGAACAAGGTATTTCATCCTATGGGTTTCTTGAGTCTTGATAGGAACAACACGTATCAAAGGGTTTAATCGTGCTTTGGGGACGTTTTTTGCTAGCATTCTTGCATTGGGTGTTGCTCAAATATCCCAGTGGCAAGAGGTTGTCATTGTCGTCAGAATCTTTATGGCAGGTCAACATTGATTGCATCATGTTTTGTTACAGTTGATGATATGATTCTGATTATTTCATATCGTGTAATATGCTTTAAGACACAATGCCAAACATTGCTCAAAATTTGGATGATCTTTTCAGGTTCTATTACAAGTTATGTGAAACTGTACCCATCAATGAAGGCATATGAATACGGGTTCAGGGTCTTTATGTTGACCTTTTGTATAATACCCGTATCGGGTAATACACATTTTCTTCAAACGACAGTCTCACGCTTCTTGTTAGTAGTAGTTGGTGCACTTGTGTGTTTAGTTGTAAATATATGTGTTTATCCGATTTGGGCCGGTGAAGATCTCCATAAATTGGTTGTTAAGAATTTTAAGGGCGTTGCGACTTCCTTAGAAGGTAAGATAAGGTTTTTGCATCTGCGTATTTGCATTGTTTTCTAGTTTCCTTATGATCTTGTTTCTTTTTATAGGTTGTGTTAATAAATACCTTCAGCATTTTGAATATGAAAGGATAGCTTAAAAAATACTGGTATATCAAGCGTCAGATGACCCTCTTTGTGAGTGCATATGTCTATCGCTTGCGTCAATCACGTATCGTAGCTGAAACAGATGATAGAAGACTGGTATTGAATAGAAGAGAGTTTGATATGAAGCTGAGGTAGCTTCGTACAAAGGCACCATACAAGGCTTCGTACGAAGCCATAACTCTATATATAGAAGTGTGAGTCTTGTCATTTGTAATTTTTGGAGCAACTTTGAGGCTAAGCTCTGCTCGTTTGTTTTCACGGTTATATACTGTCAAATCAGTAATAGAAAACATATTATAATTGCGTCTTTGTGTTTCAACCACACACGTGATTGGATTCCGCACATTTCACGTGTTCGTACGCATTCAACGGTAAAGGAATCAATCAAGATCCTGAATTCGCACTCTTTATATTGGATATCGATCAGCCGCACAATCAACAAGTCAAGAAGATGCTCTCGTATGCTTTTTCTTCTTTTTCGTATAAATTATAAAGACATGTCATCAGTGAGTATTTTATGAGTTTAATTATTGATTTTGCAGATGAGGTTTGCGGTTTGGGAACCGCCACATGGGCGTTATAAAATGTTACTATCCTTGGAATAATTATGTTAAAGTTAGTGTGTACTTAGGCATTGTGCTTTTATGGTCATGGCAATGCATGGATGTATACTTGTAGAAATACAGGTACTTTTTACTCTCTTCTTGTGTTATAAACATTAAGCTATGATATAGTGCTAATGTTTATCAATGTTTAAAGCAATGTTATTGAATTGAACTTTGGCTTTAATGAGGAACAACTAAGGTTATACGGGTTATGTTATCTACAAAAGCTCTTAAAAATAAGTAGAGTACAAAGACACAATGGATCGCATAAGATGACACAATATCGAACAAAATATAACATAATGCCGAAAAATATAACACAATGTCGAGGAAGAAAGACATAATGACTCACAAAAAAGACACAATCACGCAAATATAAAAAAAACACAATGATAAATAAATGACACAATAATAATAAACAAAAATTTGAAAATATACAACCTATAATTCCAAAAGTAAAAACCTAAAATTTCATATCGTAGAGTTCGTTGAGACATTTCCAATGCCACTTGAATAAGGTCAATCGGAGACTCGGAGTCTATTTGATGCCCTTTGTACGACTTCTTATTTTAAGAGACTTTGTATTTGATCATAACCAATGTTATAAATGGGTATCTAATTTTACATTTGTCTCCTAACATATAAAACCAAGTTATAAGAAAATGACAATATTGAATGCCTCGTATTAAAAAAAAGTTATAGAAAGATTAATGGACACTCTTAACCTCTCTTTTATGTCCCTGCTTTGAGCTTAAAATGTTAAAATCTCCTTTTTAGAGTAACCTAATTTTTTTTTGTAGTTGATGCATTATAAATAACAGATAAAACCAAAAAAAATATTGTATTAATAATCTATTTTAACTTTAAAGTTATACAGAGTAAATTGCTATTTTAGTCCCTGAGGTTTGGTCTAAATTGTCATTTTAATCTAAATAGTTTTTTGAGTAAACTGCAATTTTACCCCCTGGGGTTTAAGCCAATTGGCACTCTGACCCCCTCCATGGAAATAATTGCAATTTACCCCCCCCCCCAACGTTGTTGTTCTGTCGCATAATTACCCCCTGCCGTCAGTCAATAGTTGTTTGACTGTTATAGGTAAGGGTATTTTGGTAATCTTACCCCATATTTATTATTATTATTTATAACACACCTTCTGCATCTTCTTCTCCTTCAGATTAGGGTTTTGGTAATCCTTCAGATCTGCTGCATCAATCTCTGTCAACATCCCAAACACCCCTTTAATATCATGCCACCATACATCCACTACCTCAACTTCTAATTATCCACCAGCACTACTTCATCTCCCTGAAAAAAACCTAACATTAATCGATTCCATACACTTCACCAACGCCTCAATAATCCTCACCGAACCCCCTCCCCCACATACACATCCCCATCACCCCAAAAACCGACGGCATCCTGCACATCCTCATCGTCCACCTCTAATGACCAGCAAACGACAACGTAGGTGGTAATTCGAATTTCTGGATTTGGTGGTTTCTGAAGTGAAGGTGGTAGTTGTAGGTGGCGAATGGTGGTGTTAGGGTTTAGGGTGGGGATGAAGATGGTGTTTGTTGGTGTCTAGTGAATAATCACGCTATTGGAGCCATCGAAGTTGCAGGTCTGGTGCTTTAGAATAACAAGATGTGGTCTCAATCGCTGGTGGATAATTGTAAGATGCGAATTTCGTTCTTTTGTTGTTTTCAGATGTTCCATCTAATGCCAACACCACAGTCAAGCTTTTATGTTCTCAATGACATTTTCCGGTTGAATTATGCTTGAGCTTGAACAGGTTACATCTGTAACCTTATTGGAGCAAAAATTTGGTTTTGATTGTCTAATTTTTCCCTTTTGGTATTTTCATCAAAACTACCAACTTCAATTGGGGGATACATGACATAATGTTATGCATTTTTGTCCTTGCTTTATGGTATGTTTAAAGAGATCAAATTTTGAAATACGCTTCTTCTTGTTTTGTTTTGTTTTTTTTTTTTTTTTTTTTTTGTGCTCTGGTATTATTTCAATTTGGTTGCAAGCAGAGATTCATTTGTAAGCTGGTGATATGTTAAGTTGTGCTTATGACCAACTTTCTTGTATAATAACCAACTACTAAGTTTTCTGTTTTCTTAAGGTCCCAAGTCTGTCATACAAGTTACAGACCATGTAAATAAACTAGCTAAACAGTTTAAGTTTTAAACTTTTGAGATTTATATAAAAATCTAGAGGTCCAAAGTCTGCAGGGGGTCATGTTTGCAAGAAAATATAACACTGAGGGTTAATATTGCAGAGTACAGAAAACCATAGGGGGTAACAAGAAAGGGTAATATAGTCATTTTACTTCGGGGGTAATATTGCAGACTAGAAAAAATCATAGGGGGTAATAAGAAAGGGTAATATAGTCATTTTACATACCATTTAACAGTCAAACAACTGTTGACTGACGGCAGGGGGTAATTATGTGACAGAACAACAACGTTGGGGGGGGGGGGGGGTAAATTGCAATTATTTCCATGGAGGGGTCAGAGTGTCAATTGGCTTAAACCCCTGACTTTTCCATTTTCTTGCTATTTTGATCACATTGACTAACTCAATCTAAAAATCTGGTTATAACTAGGGGTATTTTTGGCATAAGTAATTATTAGAAAGTGATTTTAAAAATACTTATAGTATGCTTTAACGTGTTATTTAGAGATCGTCATAATTTTAATATGATGTTTCATTAATAATATATATGATAATCAAAATCATTTATATATAGCTTATAAAATTAAATTTGACTGAAAAAACATCACCGATAAGAGGTGTTGGCGGTGATTTAATTTGCCAGCAATACAAAATTATATCAACACATATGTATTTTTTTTTAAGAATATATGTATTTTTTTTAAGAATTATATTCAATAATTGTGTATAAAATAAGGCAACTTGAAAGGAAAAAGTTTGTAATATAACTTCAATTACAAGACCAAATTAATGTTGCATCATAGGCAAGAACGTTCTTCGAAAACAAGTCATTGCTTTTCAGTTTGTACCTTTGGTGTAACTACATTATAAACCCATCTTGGAGTTGAGCTTTTTAGTCAACCATTTGGGCATTATCTACTTTCTCCTAACTTAAGCAATGTCTTCTACTTTTACACAACTTGACTAAAAAATTGAAGCATTACATTACAATCTTTATTAAAGTTTATATGATATTATTATCATAACAAAATTGAAGCACTATACATCTTATTAAGTTGTTTAAACCACAAAAATACATTATAGGACTTACCGAAAGGCGACGATATGACATTATGCTCTTCAAAATACAAGAGCAAGTGAATGTTTTCGTTCTTAATAGTTCAAACATTTTACTGATTCAGCACTTACTGGTTCACACTATTTATTTCGTGAGCAGATGTTTGAATGGTTCAGACATTTGTCTCTGAATGGTTAATACCTCTTATCGGAATTGGTCAGAAATTTGTCTCTGAATGGTTAAGCATTATACTGGTTCTTAATGGTTCAAACCTCTTACTGGTTCAGAACTCTTATTAGTTCAGCACTTACCCATTCAAAAGTAGCTAAACAGCCACTCTCACAAAAACTGAATGAACTCTCAATATTCTGAGAAACAATTAAAGTGATACCATGAAAACGATTGGAAGAATCAAATTCTATCGGTATCAACTTTGCAATTGTCGGCCATCATGGACGTTTTTAAAAGATGATCAAAGTACGACTCATCGATCCCGTTTTTTCAACTCAATGGAATCTTTTTGAAATAGAGGTGTTGGAAAGGTAAGAAGAAGAAAGTGAAGGGGTGGATTGTATATGTTGTAATAGTTTTAACCTTTAGTAAAGTGTAACGAGAATTAAGAATCCTTGAGTGTTTGTTCTTTTCTTGGGGAAACGGTTAATTGCGGTTAGAATAAAGCTTTTAGAGTGGTCCATATTTTTGACCATTTTATACTTTAGTCCCATCAATGATTATTAGTATCTTTTAAGTTTGTAAAACATAACCTTTTTGGATTAAAAATGTATGCTTTGATGTAACCATTTACAATATAGTAACGAGTGGCGACACACATAGAAACAAAAGAACAAAAAATATGGACAAAACTCTAGAAATAACAAAATGATGAGTCATAATTGTATTGCTATCGTGATGTTAGACCATGTATAGTGGTGAGGTATGTGACTTGGTTTTTTTTAACACATGACGTCCATGTCATCAAGGCCTGAATATTAGATAAATGGAGTTGTGGGGAGGCATGTGAAATTAGTGGGTTTAGAATTGAACAAAAAATATTTGATTGGTCAAGACAAAGTCCAACCAATCAACATCTCTCCTTCTCTCTCTCTTGCACTTGGTGGTTTAAACCACATACAACCCCCCAAAAAGCCAAACCACATGAGGAGGGTGTGGTGTTGAGCATGTGGTTGCATGTTAATTTTAACGGCTAAAATCACACGAAATCTGTCTTTGACGGGGCTAACCCTTGACCTCAAGGAGAAAAACACCTTAACTCCAATAACATTTGGTTGCATGTAGCTTGGCCAATCACATGCCCAATTCGGGTGATCTTATTCAACATTGAAAAACTTGGTATTAACTTTAGAAATAACCATAAAAATGAATCAAATAGTGCTTGTACAATATAGCATGGTTTGGTTTTGTGCCATCATAAACTATAGAGCAAGCTATTAAGGAAGATACAATCAAGTAAGTGGTAACATGAAGCAAATTAGCATTGGGGTCATCACAATATCAATACTTGGTACGATGCAAGATATAAAGTGACCATTTTCATACATGTATCATGTTGTACATATCGAATTATTTCTTCTAAGTTTACTAAACAAAATCATTTTTGCTAAAAGTTTAAAACCAAGCCATACGATATCATTTTTGTTACCCGTTTTAAGTTTAAGACTGAATTAATATTATACGTATAGTTTTTAACACTTGTATTTTCTTTACTCTTTAGCACGGTGTGGTTTGTGCCGTCATAAATTATAGAGCAAGCTAAAGGCAGGAGTAGGGGTGTAAACGAGCCGAGCTTGAGCCTTACCTTAATCGAGCTCAGCTCGTTAAGACTTTCTGAAGCTTGAGCTCGAGCTCAGCTCGATTCAAGCCTTGGATTTTGGGCTCGAGTTTGGTTCGCTAGTAAAATTTAAACTCGAGCTCGGCTTGAAAGCTCGATCTAAGTTTCTATGGAGCGAGTGTAAACAAGCTAAAGCTTGGCTCGAGCTCGTTTTTGGCTGTTAATGAGCCAAGGCTCAACTTGAGCTCGGCTCGACAGTTTGAGAACTCAAATAAAAAACATTTAGACCATTCAAAATGTAATATATAGTTTGAACCCTAAAGTATACTAAGCATGATAAGGTTCGACGAGCCTAAACGAGCGACACATACAAGGCTCGAGCTCGATATCTAATTGATCCTTATTTCAAGCTCGAACTCGGTCTCGATAAGACTCGGCTTGTTCGTGCTTTTTATCGATTTGATCTCGAATAGCTCGCGAGCCGCTCAACTCGTTTGCACCCCAGGCAGGAGGTAACATGAAGCAAAAAAAGAGTTAAATGCCATTTTAGTCCCTGTGGTTTGGGCTATATTGGCAGTTTAGTCCAATTGATTCATTTTTCGCCTGTGGGTTCAAAAAGATTTCACTGTTTCCATTTTAGTTCACTGCGTTAACTTCATCCATTTTTTCTGTTAACGAGAAGGGCAATTCGGTCATTTATATGTAATTATGTTAACTAGAAGAGCAATTCGGCCATATAAAATGATCAAATTGCCCTTCTCATTAACAGAAAAAATGGATGAAGTTAACCCAGTGGACTACAATGGCAACGGTGAAACCTTTTTGGATCCACATGCGAAAAATAAAACCTTTAAACTAAATTGACAAAATGACCAAAACCACAGTGACTAAAATGACATTTAACTCAGAAAAAATTAAAGATCTTAGAGTCTATTGGTCAAAGTCTCAGGGTGAAAACGATGAAAAAGCAAAAGATAGTGGGTAAAAATAGTAAATAAATGGGTGGTGTGAAGAAGTGTCGGATTGTCGGCACCAAATTAACGTTTTACAGTTTTTTCGAGGATGCTCTTCTTCCACTCCCAGATAAAAGCCATAAAGCCTAATGTCGTACTGGCCGTCGCCACGTGTCGCAAACGACAAATCATCACATAACTAATTAAATCATTTTTGTATTTTTAATCAGTAAATTTGTCCTTGTATAGACATAAAAAAAAAAAAAAAAAAACTAGTTTATATGCACGTTACTTTTTGTAAAGAAAATTTTGTCACTATTATGTGAAGGATGGTGATACGTGGATTAAATGATATATTTTTATAATAGATATATTAAAATTTTAAATAATATGTGAAATACTTACATTTTTTTAGTAATGATGTTTATGTGTGTTTAGAAAATGTACTAATTTTGTTAACACTTTTTTTATATCATATATAAAAGTTAGCTAAGATGAACTCAAGCTCAGTTCAAATTTTGAACGAGTTAGTTAGACTCAACTCGATATGTTGTACTGAATAGAAAACTTAAGCTTGAGTTTGATTTGTTCAAGTCATAAACTAAGCTAGTTGTAGTTTGATGAATCTACTCGTAATTTAACACAATAAGATATGGTAAAAGAAGGAAAATGACAAGAGACGGTGACAACAATGCATAAAGAAACTACCAATGAAAGAGTCCGATCGCACGGCTCAAGTAATATACTTGGCATTTCTTCCTATGGCAATGCACCATCATAAGTAGAAGTGAGATAAAGTTTCAAGGGATTGCTTGTATAATGATGGTAACGATGACGAAGAAAATATAAGCAAGAAGAACGATAAGAGAGGAGCACCAACGGCTGATGAGGAGATAAAAAAAATATGGTTGATGATGGTAACAACCCATGTATTATTATACAGTAACAGAACATTATAACATATACTTTAAATATAAGAAATGCTAACCCATGTATTTATACAGTAAGAGAACATTGTAACATATACTTTAATTATAAGAAAACATTTCAACATTCTGTGTTTTAAATATAAAAAAAGGCCTCTCCTTCAAACTAGGATCCTTCCAAGTAATTCACATGTGCTCTCTCAAGTCTCAACCTTCAAGTAAACACACCATTTTATTCATTATTGTTTATATTATTAAAATAGCGTAAGTATGAAAACATTAATGCAAAAACCAGCATTTATTACTGAGCTTTTGGCACCTTCCCTTTCATCACCTCCATATATACCCTCCCTTTGCACCACCCTCTTTCTCCGTCCTCTCTCTCTCTCTCTCTCTCTCTGATAACCAGACCAACATTGCCTGCCATTCTAAACATAAAATTTGTTTGATTTGGAATGGAGGTTTCTATGAGACTCTGTTCAACTCTGTTTCTGCTTATTGGGGTTGTACCTTTGGCTTTAGCAGGTGTACATGACTACCGTCAAGCTCTCACCAAGAGCATTCTCTTTTTTGAAGCTCAAAGATCTGGTTATCTTCCTGGTAACCAAAGAGTCAAATGGAGAGGCCATTCTGGTCTCATGGATGGCAAAGTCAACGGGGTAAAACCGTCTTTTCACTCTTCAAAACCCTTCATTTTCAAAAAAAAAAAAAAAAAAAAGAACTTATGGGTATTTGTTTAAACTTAATTTAAGACCAAACCCTGAAATTATTTTGAAAAAAGATGAAATCTTGATGGTTAAATTTTGGTATGAAGGTGGATCTTGTTGGAGGGTACTATGATGCAGGGGACAATGTGAAGTTTGGGCTGCCAATGGCTTTTACAGTGACAATGATGTCATGGAGCATAATAGAATATGGGAAGCAAATGGCTACAAGTGGTGAACTTGGCCATGCAATGGATGCTATCAAATGGGGCACTGATTATCTCCTAAAAGCTCACCCTCAACCTCATGTTCTTTATGGAGAGGTACATACAATTGTACAAATACAATTTTCATTATTTCAATGTATATATATGGTGGGACCCACTTATATTGTCACTGGCTAAATTGTGCTTAAAGAATGGTTTCAACTTTTAGTTGCATGTTTAAGACACATATATGTTTTTTAAGGATGTTGATTGGATGGTTATAGGTTGGAGATGGAAATACTGACCATTACTGTTGGCAAAGGCCAGAGGATATGACTACTTCAAGAAATGCATACAGAATTGACCAAAATAACCCCGGCTCCGACCTCGCCGGAGAAACAGCTGCCGCCATGGCCGCCGCAGCCATCGTGTTCCGCCGCTATAACCCTGCTTACTCCAAAAAGCTCCTCGCTCATGCTTACCAGGTCAGTTGATACATTTTCATTTAATGAAAATTGTATTAGTGGAAAAATAAACCATCAGTACTTTATGGTCAATGCGGTGCATGTTAGCAAAGATATGCGTATGTTAGCAAAGTAGTTGAAGTGAATACGGTTAGGGACTTTTAATACACTCGTAACGTGTCACCATGTCACCTTATTTGTAGACAAAAATAAAATCTCATTAAATAATTGGGCGTATATTAGCAAGACAGTTCAAGTAAATATACACCCTTAGTCCCTTATTCTTTTCATGGCTTTAGTGTCAAGTGTGTAAGTTAGCAACAGATTTGAGAGCATTTACATTCCGTTTAAGAGGGTCCACCATATTACATATAGTGGCCATAAAGGGTTGTGAGTGATAGAGAGAGAAAATGTTACGGTTCATCGGTAAATAAAAAAACCTGTTGTTTACCCTTATAACAACACTTTGGTCAGGGTGGACCTACCCTTTGGTCAGGGTGAGCGGCCGCACCATATGTACCCAAGGGCGGACCTACCCTTTGGTCAGGGTGAGCGGTCGCACCCTTGAAAAAAAAAATTTAGTGTATATTTTCGGCAAAAAAAACCTGACTGCACCCTTTGAAAATATGGTTAAACATGTTTTTAACCACAAACTAACTATTAACAACCAACACGGCTACCTTGTAGAAGTGAAAATATCTTCCACTAGTTATAATATTTCAAAACCTCTGGAAGTAGCGATTGTTGTTGTGTTGTTAACTTGTTATTTTGTCTAATGCTAAGGTACAATTCCCAATGCACTCTCTAGAATCAACTTAGGATGTCACCCTAAAAAATGCCAAAGTACATTCACGTTTCCACATTGAACAAAAGAGATACTTAAATATGTACAAATACCAATGCATTAAGTACAAACATATAAAGCAAAAGGACCACCAGTCAATTCAATTCGGTAGTATGTCTGTTTGATCCATAAAGTTATGTTGGTGCACATGGTGTGTGGATCACGGAAGTTAGGGTGGGTATGCATCACGGATAATATGCATCTACCCTTGAAATTTTAGATCTCAACCGTCGATCAAATCTAGTTGACTGTCGGTGAACACACACATGCCCCATGACACCAACGCATACATACTCTAGAGTTAATTCTCATTGTGCCCCTACCACGTTCACCGATTTGATTTTTTTTTAACGGTGACTTTCTTTTTGATGTTATCATTTTTTTTCAGCTGTTTGATTTTGCGGACAAGTACAGGGGTAAATATGACAGTAGCATAACCGTTGCACAGAAGTACTACCGGTCTGTTAGCGGTTACGGGGTATGTGATCATAATCTTCTTACGATGTTATGTTTATGCAGAACTTGAAGTTTAGCCGTTCAAAAAAATGTTTATGCTTAATTGGGACCTGTTGTGGTGTAGTTTCTAATAAATATGTATGAAAAAAGGAACTAACCGTGTTAATTAAAAATTTAAAAATTTTCTTTTATCTTTTTTAGACTCAATGTTTTGTTTATTTAAGATTTTATATATTGTTAATAATGAAAATCTATCTTTTCACATTTTGTTTCAAAAAAAAAAATCATATTTACCCCATATTAGATTACAAAAATTTCTCCTTTTACAAAAACAGTATTCTTTTTGACCTTTTACTTTTTATTTTATTTTTTTGTACTTTTAACCCAATAGTTTTCATTTTTTACATAACCACATAGTTTTTAGTATTTACACTTTTAACTTTATAATTTTAATCTTTTACATATTTGTCACAAACATTTTTTTAAGTTTTAACCTCAGCCCTTTTCCACTTTCAACTTTGGTACTCTATACTTTACATCTTATGCAAATTTGTCATTTTACGGTTCAACGTTTTTACATCTATTTTTTATGGTTTAACGGCTCACTTGAAACTCGCGGATACTAAACCGAATTAGTTACTGTTTTCTGTGTTTTATTTTTTCGGAATAATTTTTACGAGTTAAAACGCCGTAACGTGCGTGCGTGATTCATTATTTTTATGTTTACTTTTTGTTCGGCTTAACAGTCCCGCTGCAAAGCGCGGGTCATAGAGATACATTATTTGTAACGGGCCATCCGAAATTTTAAAACCGGTTCAATCAATGAACCTGTAAGACAATTATGAAAACATTGTAGGCAATGTTGATTTACCCTTTTATTTATTGTATGATATTTTTAGGATGAATTGCTATGGGCAGCTGCTTGGTTGTTCAAGGCATCAGGCAACCGGTACTACTTAAATTACCTCGGTAGAAATGGCGACGCCCTCGGTGGGACTGGCTGGTCCATGACCGAGTTCGGCTGGGACGTTAAGTATGCCGGTGTTCAGACCCTTGTCGCTAAGGTATGTTTATTAAAAATTTTAAAGTATAGTTATTAAAAATATTGGTCAGGGTTCTATATTCGGGTTGATGTTATGCAGTTCTTGATGGGAGGAAAGGCCCGTGGGAATCGCGCAGTGTTTGGGAAGTACCAAGAAAAGGCAGAGAACTTCATGTGTGCATGCCTTGGCAAAAGTAGTCGAAATGTTCAAAAGACTCCCGGAGGGTTAATTTTTCGGCAAAGATGGAATAACTTGCAGTTTGTCACAAGTGCATCTTTCTTACTTACCGTTTATTCAGACTACTTGATGTCTGCCCGGAGGAACTTACAGTGCTCTTCGGGCACAGTCACCCCACCCGAGCTGCTAGCATTTGCCAAATCTCAGGTAACCACAAGTTATAATATGCATTTTGACTTCACAAAAGTCAACTGCAGCAGTGCAGCAGCTAATGAAGTTTTTTCAAGAAACATGTTAAAATGATGATTTTGGCCAAGATAGGGACCATCAATGTACTTTAATCAAAATCTAAACTTTTGGATCGGTTATCGGTTTTGTAGGTGGATTATATACTTGGAGACAACCCAAGAGCAACAAGTTACATGGTTGGATATGGGAGGCGCTACCCGCAACAAGTACACCATAGAGGTTCATCGATTGTCTCAATTAAGGTTAATCCCACGTTCGTTAGCTGCAGAGGTGGTTACGCTACATGGTATAGCCGAAAAGCAAGTGACCCCAATCTCCTAACGGGCGCTATTGTTGGTGGGCCCGACGCATATGACAACTTTGCTGACCAAAGAGACAATTATCAGCAAACGGAGCCCGCTACGTATAATAATGCACCTCTTCTCGGAGTATTGGCTAGACTACACGCTGGTCATGGTGGTTATAACCAGCTCCTTCCAGGTAAATTAATCAACTAATTAAATAGGGGTGTGAATTCCTGAGGCGACCCGAAAACACGACCCGAACCTAACACGAATTCATGAGTTTGGGTTTAGTCTAAATGGGTTCGGGTTAGTTTCAGGTTGAACCCGCGAACCCGTCTAGCTAAACGGGTCGGGTTCGGGTCAACCCGTTCGAGTTGGCGGGTTGACCCGTTTAACCCATTTGTGTTATATTATATTCTTTTACAATATGATTTATGCCATAAAGTAAATTGGATGTGTATTTAATACCATAATTATAACTTAAAAAGAGAAATTGACACAATTTTATAACTTAAGTGTGTGTCTGTGTATATATAGATTTGTGTTTTATAGTAAATTTTAATTTTAATACATTAATTTGCGAAAAAAAATATAAAAAATAAAAAATTCGGGTTGAACGGGTCGTGTTCGGGTTCATATGTATGATACTATTTTCAGGTTTGGGCCGTGTTCGGGTTCGTCTAAAATTTTCGGGATCGGGTCGCGTTGAACCCCCCAACTCGCGAACATGACCCGTTTAGCACTCCTAAATTAAACTAAAAGTTATTCTAGTGTGTTATATCATTTCTTAATCTTCCCGTTTAGCACCCCTAAATTAAACTAAAAGTTGTTCTAGTGTGTTATATCATTTCTTAATCTTTGTTTAATTTTTTTTTTTTTTTTTTTTTTTGCAGTTGATATCCCTCTTCTTAATCTTAAGCCCACTGCTGCTCAACCGAAGCCTAAAGTGACTCCATCTTCAGGTAAAATCTTGATAATAATAATAATTATTTATGTTTTTCTTAGAAAAAATCATACCTTTATGACTAAAGATTTTCTGTCTTTAGGTTTGATTGCTGTTACACAAAAGGCTACAAGTTCATGGATAGCTAAGGGTAAAAAATACTACAGATACTCAGTTACACTGACTAACAAATCAAACAAAACCATCAAGAAAGTTAACATCTCGGTTTCAAAGCTCTACGGGCCTCTATGGGGTCTCACCAAGACCGCAGGCGGTTCATACGGGCTCCCAACATGGGCTAGCTCATTACCAGCTGGAAAAAGCGTCGAGTTTGTGTACATCCATACCGCTTCTCCGGCTCAAGTGTCGGTTTCAAGTTACACATTGACTTAAAAAGTCAAAAGTATACCAAAAGATATACAAGAGTCTTTTTAGGAAAGTCCATTTTTTGTGAATTTTCTACAAATAAGGTCTGAAGAACAGAGGAAGAAAGGAGTGATGAGAGTTTTAACAAAGTGCTCATCCTCCTTCATTAGGTCTTAAGAGAGCAAATACAAGAAAATGGCATACTTCTAATACAAAGGAGATTAGAAGAATCCTTTTCTTTTTTCTTTCTTTCTTTCTTTTTTTAATATTTTACTTTCTACTTCAAAACAGGTTTGAAGTGTTTATGTGTTCTTGTTTGTGTGTAAATTTGGCTACATTTTCTTATTGTGGAATATGAATATAGATTTGGACAACACCTTTTGTTATACTAGTCGCGTTTTTTGTTATGTGTTCGAATTATTCCTCGTAATAAATATCTTTATCAGTTTGGGTTTTCAGCGTTTTTCTTTTTCCAGTTTGAAATAGAACTCGACCCGAATTCGAAGCCACCCGAACCCGAATTAGACAACACCCTAAGAGCCCAAACCCGACCAACACGAATCTTATATGGGTTGGTTATCGGGTCACTTTTTCTCAACCAAAAACCCAAACAACCCAACCCGAAAAACCCGAAACACAAAACGAAACATTTCTTTTTTTATAGACGTGTTTTGGTTTGGAGTATCTGATATTTGGACCATTAAGTTTTGTGACTTTTTAACATTATCATATCATATTGCCAAATGACGTTTAAAATTTCATGATATTTCACAACCCGACCGTAACTAACCCGAGCCCGAATAACCCGTCCAACCCGAACATTAAATGGTTCAGTTGTCAACTTTTTCCCGGCCAAAAACCGAACAAACCGACCCAAAAAAAAAACCCGAAACCCGAAAAAATAACACGAAGAACACCCCTATCTACATCATCACTGTGAGTTGCAACATCCTTTTAAAGAATTGACTTCGCCGATGGGTATCTGCTATATGCATGTGATGTTTTTTCCTCTATTATAGAAGAAAAAGTAGGAATGGTTGAACTTCTGTTTGATGCTGCAGTTATAAAGGTTGTAACACTATCCTGGCTAGCATACAAAAGACTATAAAAAAGTTGATGATAATGCATCTTCATAACTAACGTATTACACGCGAAATACAAAATAACAAAACTATTCCAAGTAATATATATAGTCTGTCATACCCCCTCTAATTTCCTCTGCCAAAACGAAGACTCCCGCTTCCCTCTAACCAGCCAAGCAGTAGATATATAATGTCAAAATTGACCAAAAAGAATATGATGAATGCCTTATTACAATTATTCAATGGGCCGTATAACGTTGACGCCCATCATCATCATCATCACGATAAAGATTAAATACCAAAAGCTCACCGCCTGTGGTTCTTCTTTCTTCCTTTTACTTCTTTCTCTAGTCTTTTGATCCTCTGGCTTAAAACCGATGCTCGTGATTCTCTTTGACTTGAAGATTTCTGGTCTTCTGAAGTTGACTTTTGACTCGTGGTTGTTAGACTTCTTTGACTTTCTTGATGTTGTTTATGAGCTTGTGCAGCTGCATACTTTTTTAACCCTTCAAAGAACGAGAAAGCCGGTTTCGATTCACCGGCAGGCGATGGGGGTGGAGGTACTATAATTGGTATGTTCAACATCTTCTTCACACTCGGTTTTTTAATTACTGAAAGCAAGAAAATTATATGTTAACCACTTAACGGGAGATGGGTGTGCATATAATGTTCTCAAAGTTCATTTAAATTGGCCCAAAACCACTTCTATAAATACGCGAGTAAAATGCCATATTTTCGTCGCCTGAGGTTTGGCTAGTTTTGCGATTTCCGTCCAAAGGTTTGTTTTTTCGCATTCGAATCCAAAAGATTTGAAATCTTGCCTTTTTCATCCGGCTCGTTAACTCCATCCATTTTTCTCAGTTAAGTCGGGTATTTTCGTACATAAAGTGAAAAAGACCAAATTGCCCTTTAAGTAAATACTTGTAGATTATGTCAAATGCTTGTACATAAAATGAAAAGGACCGAATTGCCCTTTAAGTTAACAAAAAAAGACAAAAATCCCCCCAATTTAACAGAGAAAAATGGATGGAGTTAACAAGCCAGACGAAAACAGCAAGATTTCAAACCTTTTGGATCCAGATGCGAAAAAACAAGCCTTTGGACAAAAGTCGCCAAACTGGCCAAACTTCAGGAACGAAAATAGCATTTTACTCAATATATATATATACAGACCTATACCTTAAAACAACATTTGCAAAATAAAATGTTAATTTGGGTAAAAGATACAGTAAATTATGCAATAAAAGAGAGAACTATAATTGATCCAAAACTACTATATATAGAGATACAACAATGTAAATTAACAACAATATTCTCAACTTACTTGCTCCATATACAAGGGAGAACAAGTTGGAGGTGATCCAATAACAAAAGAGAGCCTGTATATGCGAAAGTATAGTGAATGTAACTCAAATTTTCCACATAAAACATGAACATTATGATAATTATATCCAAATACAGAAGAAAATGTTTTTTTAATAAATCGTGACATGTTACCTTTGGGAAAGACGCGGTAAGGGGAACAGTAAGAGCTGCAAAACCGCGCGAAACGTTCTTCATGGTGGCAGCAGCAGGATTACCTTCCAAACCTTCTTGCATGTTAAACTGAATAACACAACAAAATAAGTTTCTAGGTGAACATAATAAGTTTTGTTTTCTATAAGTGGATAAAGGTTTACCTCTACGGTTATCCAGAATGAAAAAGCAGTCAAACAAGGAAGCATATAGAAAGGATCCGCGGTTGTAAGATCGAGGAACCAAGAGGTCCCACCAGTTTTAAACGACGGAACCTTTTCCACCATGTTTTGAATCTGCAAATAGAACGTGTAAAAGATTGAAAAACACGGTATAGATTTACTTCTAAAAGATCGGTACTTTTGCTCAAAATGAAATGTAGCATCAAACACAATATTTATAACTTACAGCAAGAAAGAAGCTGACAAAGAGAGGGCCTTGGAAGAGGAGACCCTTTAAAGGTGTAAAGGTACTAACACCGTGCCTGTAGAAATATCAATTTCCAATAACATTAAACTTATTCCAAAATCTATATAATCATGTAAAGCAGCTAGGGGTGCAAACGAGCCGAGACCGAGCTCAGCTCGTTGGTAGTTTCTTAAGCTCAATAATAACTAATATTACATTAAAGCTCAATAAGGCTCGATGAGACTGACGAGCTTCACATGGCAAGCTCAAGCTTAGGCTCGATAAATAAACGAGCTTTATTTTTGGCTCAAGCTCGGCTTGGGCTCGTTTCGAGCTTTTTCAGGAGCCGATTAGCTTGTTTGCACCCCTAAAAGCATCTAATGGCTTGTCCTAATAACAAGGAAAGGTGCTTACTGTGAGAATACCCTTTTCATTTTCTCCTGACCTTCGGCAACAGCTGATGGACTCATGCCCTGAAAAGGGTATTATAGTAATAATAGATATAAGTCAGAAGTTCACTTTCTTATTTCTTAAAAAGGTTAAGCATACCTTCTTTAATTTATAAGATATTAATTGACAACTACTCAATATACATGAATGATTAACTAATCATGAACAAAAGTTATATTTGCCTATTAAATGTTCGATGTTCAAACCTTATCTTGCATCTCCTGTTTGATTTCCTCCAATTGTGGTCTCAGTATCTGTGTAAAAAATGCAAAACTGAATAAGAATATATATTACATATGTACTGAAATTTAATTAAAATTAACTACCTAAAAACCAGATATAAGAAAGGTAAAACAGATAAGTAAATATATTGCTGACTTGCGCAACGTGAAACTGAAAACATGTAATGCATATAATTAATCAGGAAATGAAAAATAAACAGAGTAAAAAAACTCACAGTTAACTTAGTGGTAGCCTTCAGCTGGTTTATCATGATTGGAATCATCAAGGTTCTAATAACGAGAGTTGTTATTACAATGCTTGCCCACCTGACACAAGACAGAATATTATTGCTCACTGTATATATGTACCCGAAAAGCCGAAAGAGGATTAAAGAAAATATAACACATAAATTGATAGTGCCTGTAATAAAAAAAACTGCCAACATGAACCAACATTGTATGCTAAATGGTGAATCACATGGCATGTTAATACATTTTTTTCAAGAGAATGCCTTTTTGTTTGTCAATTTGATTAATATGTTATGCATGTAGTTAAGTACTTGAGTAATCTGCCAATATGTCCCCTTTCGTTTGGCCACATATGCCACTTTACTACTTTAGACAGATTTTTTTAACACCGGGCCCCCTGGCATGTTTTTTATTGCCATTTCAACCCACTTTTTTCAGACGATGTTAACTGAGGTCTGTTGACTCAGGGGTAAATATGTCATTTCTCACCTCAGGGTCCATTTTGGCAATTAAAAAACAAAATATTTTATTTATTTTATATAAAACCCAACCCACCCCCAACTAGGGGCGGCATTTCTTGACGCGACATGAAAAAAAGGTTCGGGTCGGCTTCGGGTTGATCCGTATTTCTACAAGGATGCCTGCTGAACTTGGTCGTTAGGAAATGATGGTATACCTTTTGATTTATATATTGTCTTGTTTTAGTTAGGGCATGTTTGGCTAAGCTTTTTGAAACAACTTATTGACTTATTAGCTTTTTGAAAAGTCATAAGCTCCAAAATGATGTTTGGCAATGAGGGTGTATGTGAGGGGAAAAAGCCAATAAGTCAATAAGTCACGCCATACTGACTTTTCCAAAAAGCCAATAAGTCAATAAGTTGTTTCAAAAAGCTTAGCCACACATGCCCTTAATGTTATATCTATGGAAATTTTCATGCCATTTTATCATTGAGGCTTCAATATACTGCATGATTTTATTGCTTTAGTTATATAAGATAGTGCATGCTGTTACACATGTAGAATTGTAGATGACCACTATGCTAGACTTAAAACCTTATTTTGATTGTAAGATAACTGTTGTCACTGTGTTCTCTTCTTATAATGCGCTCAGTTTTCTCTTCATTCTATTTATTGTAGTAAGGACTCACAACTGATTTAGGGCCTAGGGGAACCATTGAACTACATCATCCTGCGTTTGATTTTCCATTTCTGCGATTTTTATATGGGTCAACCAAAACCCACCCTGTTTTTAATACGGGTCAACCCGAACCCGACCTGTTTTTTAAACGGGTAGTGTTAGTCGATGAAAACTTGTATGGAACAATTATATGTAGTTTCTTTATTAGTAAAGACCGTAGTATATATTATAATATGACGAGCCTTACCCGACCCGAAACGTGAAACCGATTCGGAAATTTTTATGTATGGTTCTTTAGAATTAAAGCATCTAAAAAATGAATCCACTGGAAAATAATCCTGGATCCGCCACTGTTTTTAACCCCTGTTAATATGTTCACTGTATATAAAATTATAAATGATTGACTGTTTGCTATTCACTCGAATTGCTGCTTACCAAACTTTGTTTTTTTTTTTAAGAACAGCACCTGTGTCTGTACTTATTTGCTGTGGGATTATGTTTTCTGTATTAGGCCATGCGTAATGGACATTATGGGGCGTAAAAGAGTTTGATAACGCCCCCACACCATCCCCCATGAACATTATAGGGGCATGAAGAGAAGACGCATTTCTAGAATAATGCCCAGTGAGGAGGAAAAACATGAAAAGTAATGATTAAAAGGGCATTAAAGGCTTTAACCATTACATGGGGCGTTATGACGCTGACATGGCGAAAACCATTAATTTGTTGTTGAATTTTTTTATGTATTTATGTTCACTAATTTATATCTTTAACCACCTATATTGATTAATCTCTGCCATTGCAGTTTTCTGTTTTCAGTGTGTTCTGTTCTCTGTTTCATACATTCATTTCACCATCAAGTAGCAGTTTACTTCTATCCAAACACCTAATTAAACTTAATCAACATGTCTAAAGTTCACACATTTCCTATCATTTCAACTCAAAACATTCTCTTAACCTAACCCACTGACCCATTAACCCTACAACAACCAAAAACCATAAAAACACAAACTTTAAACCATATCTTACCAATTCAATCCAGTAAAGCTATGAATCCCATCAATAGCATACTGCAAAGCAGCAACAGGTATCCAAGAATCAGCAGCAGCAACCGCCACTTCACTAACAGCAGGAGCTTGAGTACTCACAACTTCCACAGTCTTATCAGCCAAAACATCAGCCATATCATACATCAAATCAATCTTATTACCTTCATCAGCATCACCAACAGTAGTAGACATATTTCTACCCAACAAAACCCCACTTGCAGCCAATGGCACATGATTAATATAACCCCGTCTCGGATCTTTAAACCTCACACCACCAGTTCCACTTCCAGTTCCAAACCCTAACCCTAATGAACTGTTATTCCCACCGAAGCCACTGTATGATCTGCTTTGAAAAAAGGTGTTTAATTTCGAATCTGGATGATGATTTTCACGATCTTGACGGTCTTGTTCGTGATTAATGTGATAAATTGAAGGGGTAAATCGTTGTTGAGCGAAAAGTCTCGCTTTTGTAGTGAGACTACGCCTGTACGCCATTGATTGAGTGTGTTTCTGGATCAAAAGTGTTGAATTCAGATCAAAATCACGAAGAAACTGATGATATACGAGTGATTTAATCGGATTAAAGTATTAAACAGCCTGAAGAGTGAAGAAGATATGAAAAATGAAAAGGGGTTAGGGTTTAGTTAGGGAGAGAAATATTCTGGTTAGAAAACAAGGTAGGCCTTTTTGGGCTGTGGGCCTGAAAAAAGGTTTAAATTAGAGGTGTACTAAAAGATGCTTTGGGCCCGGTGACCCGAAACCGACCCGGGCTCGACATGGTAGAAAAACCGGTTTGGGTCTAACCTGACTTGGCGGTTTGATATAGGTTTAGGATTTTTGTATTGAGAATCGGTTTAACGTGAACTGGTTTGGGTCCACCTAAAGAAATGGGTTTAAAAAAACCGGTTTACATGCTAAAAGTGGTTTTAAACCCGATCTTAATTGGTTTAGGTGGCTTGAGGTTTTCAACCCTAAAACCAGTTATTAACCCAAATCGGTTTGATACCAAACAAAAAAAAGGGTATGGTTTATAACCTGAATCGGTTTATGTTCAAACCGGGTTTTACACACCTCTAGATGAAATCCGTTGTTTTTTTCTCTTTTCTTTTAAGGCTCTTTAACTGATTAAATGAATTGTCTCTTGGCTATGGGTTGTTTTATACTTTTTCTCTTTGAAAAAATTAAAAATTAAAAAGTTTTGAGTTCTTTTGCATTCGGTTTTAATGGTTTTATGCTATAAATAATTTGATTTATTTTCCGGCTAAATCAGGGTGGTTGACTAAACTTGAAGGGCAAACGTTGATGGTAAACAACATCATCAAATTGTAGCATTTTCTATATTTCAGAACGTATAAATATACATTTTTTAAAAGTAAGATAAAAAAAAATGATATTTGTACTTTTGCATCATTAACCACTAGTTATGTATTTGCTTACCTAAAAGTAAGATAAAAAAAATGATATTTCTATATTTCAGAACGTATAAATATTCCCTTTCTTAGGTTTAGGATCAAATACAAATATTCCTAAAAATAAGAACTGTAGAAAGCTTTATAAAAATAAACCTATTACACCAAAAAAAAACATAAACACCCCCCACCGGCCACCACCCAAAAACCTAAACTCCCACCCCCCAAAAAAAATTGTGACGAAAAGTAGCGATTTTTTTAAAAAAATTAGATTTTTTAGCATTTAGTTGTGTGGTTTAGCTTTAGCATTTAGTTTGGGTGTGGAGGGGGGGTTTAGGTTTTTTAGGGGGTTTTTTGGTGAGGTTTTTTTTTTTTTTTTTTTTTTTTTTTTTTTTTTTTTGCAGTGGGGATTAGGTTTTTGGGTGGTGGTGGGGTGGGGGTGGGTGTTTAGGTTTTGGGTGGTGGTGTAGTGGGTTTAGGTTTTAGGTTCTTGGACATTTGTCACTCTATAATGTCTTCTTACACTTTTTATTTTTAGGAGTCTTTGTAGGATAACTTAACCCCTTTTATTAATCTTGATAATTTGTGTGAGCTAAAGGATTAAAGTTGTGAAACTTCTAAAGAAGTTTTACACAGTTAATGGATAAGTTTTAGTTTATATAAATAATTAGTAGTGGGAACCCATACGTTACCACGAACTTGATAATACGCGGCGGGAACATAAACTTCAGTGAAGTGAGGATGTCATGGAAGATTGTTGTACAACCCAATACAAATATCAGATTTAGTTTATCATTCCATAAACTTCACAAATCTTACATCCTAACAGTCTAACACTATATTTGATGACGGGGGTAGCCCGAGACTAAATATAAATGACTTAAATACGTGAATGCTCATAAGGCAAAATGGTTCAAAGGTTAAAAACCTGGGGAGTTGAGATAAAGCAATGCTGGAACAGTAAAAGGTCATGTCTCTGGATTGCTTCACCAACTCACCAGCCGCAAAAGCAATGCAGGTCCACAGAGCACACTCTATTATCCGCGGGTCAAAAGACTTCAACCCCCGAAAGGGTAAGTCCCTCACTGCAAGCATGTTCACTAGTCAAACTCATTCCTCTTTGAGTGATGTCTCCTCCTATAAATTAGACACTTCATTTACTAAGCAGGTCACTCCGATCAGCTCTGATTCTTGGAGAATCTCTGACCATCACTCTCAAGTACTCGCTTTATGCGAGTCACTTGCTTTCACATTCAACACACACATTCCTTTTGCTTGTACATCCGAATCTGAACACATTTCAGAGAAGGATCTTCAGCAAACAACAAAAACAAATCTAGTGAACCTCTCTCCACGTCTTGCAAACGTGGGGGGACCCCACGACCTGCGTTAGGAAAAGTTGAACCCTTCAACCCTTTTGCCTATCCAGCCCAGCTACTATCCTTAGTCTGTTATTTGTTGCATCAACAAGTTGGCGCCCACCGTGGGGCTACGCCACTATTTTTCCTCAAAAGACCTAGTAGTGTAGCTCATTTCCCTTGAAACTACCATGTCAGAAAGTGGATCCCCGGGAGAAGTAAACCAGGTTCCAAACACCTCTACCCCGGGTACTAGCCAAACTCATGTGGCTATACCAACTTCTTTCTCAACTCCGGGGAGCACTCCCGAGCTTCTCACTTTCAACACTCCAACTCCATCCAGATCCGGAGTCCCTTTCCCTAATATTGGTGTCTCTGGCACCCCACCACGTGTTGAACTTACCCCGGAGGGGGTTGCTAACAATTTTCTTGAGTTAAGGTCTCTCCTCAACCAATATGTGAGTAGGGAAAGGGACAAGGGAGTGAGGATTCGTTTAGACTACGACGAACCAGAACCAACATTATCTCCTGGACCTCCTATCCCTCCTTTTGCATCTAGGGATGGGGCTGGTCCCAGTAATCCTCCAAAACCTAACCCGTATCTGTCCGCAAGGCCGAATCCTACAGCATATCCTCTCTTCTCATCTCAACCAGCTACGAGTGGTGCTCCTCTGGGCCATGAGCTGACCCTGGACCAGCTCCTACAATCCCCAGTGACAAGCCTTCCACCCTCTACAACAACTTCATGGGAACAAGCTTTGTCCGTACTCCCCTTGGCGCGAAGTGCTGTTATGAGCACCCCCCCCCCCCTTGGGGTTAGTTGCCCAGTTGCACCCGGAAGCCTCCAAGGCTTCAACCTTATGCCCCAGATGATGGCCAACTTCCCGTGGCAGCACTTTATCAATCAGGTGCTAACCACTCAGGAGAACAATAACAATGGCAGCAATTCAGGTGCAAGGGCTGAAGAAGATTTGGCCAAACCTTACAAGCCGAGTAACCTTTCATGCTTTTCACAGCAAATAGCCGATTATGATTTTCAAACGAAGATCAAGATGCCATCCCACATCAAAACGTATGATGGGACTGAAGATCCTGAGGACCATCTTCAGATCTTCACTGGTGCAGCAAGGATTGAGAAATGGTCAAACGCTGAATGTTGTCTAATGTTCATGCAAACTCTTGTCGGATCAGCCAGGATTTGGTTCAATGATTTACCTGCTCGAAGCGTTCGAAGCTACGACGACCTCAGCAAGGGTTTTTTGGCCAATTTCTCCCAACAAATGCGATATGTCAAAGATGCAACAGTCATCTTTCAGATAAAACAACGTGATGATGAGAGTCTTCGAGAGTTTATCGAACGATACAAGAAGGAAGGTCTGACATATGTAGGGGCAGACGAGAAAATGAGGGTATCTGGCTTTATGAATGCTATCACCTCAAAATATCTCACAAGAGATTTCAACAAATCCCTGCCCAAGACCTTAGAAGAAGCTCTCGAAAGGGCTGAAGCCCATATCCGGGGAGAGGAG
Organism: Helianthus tuberosus; assembly: GCA_030545235.1. Taxonomy (NCBI): domain Eukaryota; kingdom Viridiplantae; phylum Streptophyta; class Magnoliopsida; order Asterales; family Asteraceae; genus Helianthus; species Helianthus tuberosus. Next base: position 185,189,235 of record CM060419.1, read on the forward strand.
GCAATAGATATTAAAGAGCAAAGGAAAAGAGGATCCAGTTGGCGAAGCAACAGCCCAGCCAGAAAAAGGGGGAACTTTAACTCCTATGACAGACGTCAAAAGGGTTCAAAACATCGAAGGCCTGAAGGTAGAAACCCTTCCACCAGGGAAAAAGGCATAAGTTTCACACCCCTCACAAAAACCCCTCAAGAAATCCTTACAACAGAAGAAGTCAAGCAGAACTTTCAACCTCCTAGGCCTCTCCCCAAGAGCAGAAAGAACAAAAATTCCACACAATACTGTGACTTTCATGAAGAAAAGGGACACCACACAAATGATTGCTTCCAGCTTAAAAAGAGAATCGAAGAAGCCGTTAAGTCTGGGGAACTTGCTCACTTAGTAAAGGGAGTAAGAGACAAAATGGCTGAAGGAAAGAACAAGGAAGTCAACATGGTGGACTTTGATGGAAGGGTTCCACACAAAAGGCAGAGGTTGGAAGCTTGGGAGCTTCAGTGTGTTTGCTTCCCCCCAACTAAGAAGGACCCTATTTCAAGCCCTCTTGTGGTTGAGGCTACTGTGGGAACATTGCAAACAAGTAAAGCTTACATAGACACTGGTGCTGCCACCGAAATCATGTTTGAAAAGTTCTTTAACCGGCTAAGCAATGAAGAACATTCAAGGCTTCAACCCTCCGGAACCTCCATAAAAGGTATTGCCGATATACCCCTCAAGCCTTTAGGGCAACTGACACTTGATGTTCGTTTCAGTGAAGGTCAGAAGGAGAGAGTCCAACCACTCACCTTTGTGGTTATTAACATGCCTTCAAGCTATGATGTGATCATCGGGAGGACGGGATAGTGTGCATTTTATATGGTTGTGTCTGTTGGCCATGGCACTGTCAAATTCCCCACCGAGAGGGGAATAGCAACCCTTCAACCTTCTCAGGAGGCTTACCTGGTCGAAGGTGAAAGCTCCAAAAGTGAGGAAGACAAGCAAAGGCTAATTGTGAATCCTAAGTACCCCGAACAGAAGATAAGGGTCAATCCTAGCCTTTCACAAGAGACAATCTCGTACCTTGAAAAACTGTTAGTACATTATAGTGATGTCTTCGCTTGGTGCCCGGAAGATATGAAAGGCATCCCTCGAAGCATTGCTGAGCACGATTTGAAAATACCATCTCATGTCAAGCCCGTGGTCCAAAAGAAACGAAGTCTAGCACCAGAAAGAAGCTTGGCTGCGTGCCAAGAGGTTGAAAAGCTTGTGTCAGCCGGCATTCTCTGAGAAGTTAAGTATCAATCCTGGGTTGCAAACCCGGTGATGGTTCGAAAACCGGATAATTCTTGGAGAATGTGCATAGACTTCAAGGATCTTAACAAGGCTTGTCCCAAAGACTGCTACCCATTACCTGAAACTGATCTCAAGGTTGATTCCCTCACCGGCTACCAGTTCAAATGTTTTCTTGATGCCTACAAAGGTTATCATCAAATCCTCATGAAGGAGGAGGATGAAGAAAAGACCGCCTTTCACACGGACAAAGGGATCTTTTGTTATCAAAAGATGCCTTTTGGTCTCAAAAACGTTGGAGCCACCTACCAACGCCTAATCGACAAGGCTTTTTCAAGTCAAATTGGTAGAAACATGGAGGCATATATCGACGACTTGGTGATTAAAAGCAAGACGGAGTATCAAATGCTCGATGACATCCAAGAAACCTTCAAGAACCTAAGGAAAGTCAATATGAAGCTCAACCCCGAGAAGTGCTCCTTTGGGTTCGAATAAGGTAAGTTCCTTGGGCATATTGTAGGAAAACAAAGCATCAAAGCCAATCCAAACAAGGTGAAAGCCGTTTGAGAAACCAAACCACCAAGAAGCAAGAAGGAGGTTGAAAGCTTAAACGGAAAGCTCGCAGCCTTGAAGCGTTTTACCTCCAAGTTGGCTGAAAGGTCTTTACCTTTTTTCAAAACGCTCAAAGGTTGCTCCGAGAAGAAAGACTTCAAATGGACTGAGGAGGCCGAAGAAGCCTTCAACCAAATGAAGCAACACCTAGCTTCCCTGCCTGACATTGCAGCCCCAAAAACGGGAGAATTGATCTCAGTATACCTTTCAGTTGCTGAAGAGGCCATAAGCGCGGTCCTCACCATTGAACGAGACAAAGCCCAGGTACGTATTTACTTCTTCAGCAAAACTCTAAAATTGGCTGAAATCAAATATCCTCCCCTAGAAAAACTTGCCCTAGCCTTAGTCCAAACGGCTAGAAGGCTTCGAAGGTATTTCCAAGCACACCCTATACAAGTGGTCACCGACCAACCTATTAGGAGTGTGCTTGAAAAACCAGAAAACTCGGGACGATTAGCCAAATGGGCAGTGGAACTAGGTGAACATAATATCACCTACGTCCCAAGAAAAGCCATCAAGGCCCAAGTCTTGGCCGATTTCATTGCAGAAGTCCCACAGCAAACAGTCACTGAAGTAAATACAGCTGCCACTGAACCCTCAAACCTTGAAGCCTGGAAGCTTTTTACCGATGGGGCTTCAAGCGTTGAAGGGTCAGGGGCTGGGCTCATTTTAATCAACCCAGAAGGGTTGGAATTCACGTATGCTCTCCGTTTTGATTTTCAGACCACTAACAATGAGGCTGAATACGAGGCACTAATCGTCGGCTTAAGACTAGCTAAAGAAATGAAGGTCAAAAAGCTTGAAGTGTTCACAGATTCGTTGCTGGTCTCAAGCCAAGTGAATGATAGCTACGTTGCTAAGGAGCCTAACATGAAAAGATACAAAGAAAAATCCAAGGAGCTGATGAGTACCTTCCAAACATGCAACATTAAGCAAATTCCCAGGTCCCAAAATAAAAAGGCGGATGCCTTGAGTAAGCTTGCATCTCTCACTTTTGCCCATCTTACCAAGAAGGTGTTGGTTGAAGTGTTAAAGGCTCCATCAATCGACGAGTTGGAAGTTCAAGACGTAGTCACCGAGGAAGATCCAAATTGGATGACTCCACTCAAAAACTTCCTTAAAAATGGTGAATTGCCAAGTGATCAAATAGAAGCAGAAAGGGTTAAGATCAAAGCAAGGCAATATGTGATACAAGGTGAAACCCTTTACAAAAAGGGTTATCTCGCTCCCTTCCTAAGATGTGTGGGTCCCGAGCAAAGTCAGTATTTGATCAAAGAAATTCACGAAGGTATATGCGGAGCTCATTTTGGAGCTAGGTCGGTGGTTGCAAAACTTATGAACCTTGGGTATTTTTGGCCCTCAATGCACCGGGATACCACTGAACAATTAAGGAAATGTGATGCCTGCCAAATTCATGCACCAATCTGTAACACCCGTCTTTATTTTATAAGAATTTAATGTAAATACGCGAGATTTTATAGAAACGATACCTTACTTCTTGGTAAGTACAAAAATCAAAGTTTTAAAAAGGGTCACATACACGATAACTACTAATTAGTTTAAACTTACAAAACATGATTAGTAGATTGTTTACATCATAAACATTGTCTAAACAAATTTAACTTAAGCGGAAGCTTCAAAAGTTCGTGTTCGGTTCTTCAAAACATGCTTGATCGTCGTCCACATACTTGCAACACCTACAAACTGAAACATTGACAATTATTAGTATTAGAGTTATTGGAATTATTGCTTAATCGAAACTACGTTTAGAAACGGATTCGATTAGCTATGATATACAAAAGCTTAGCAAAATTTCCAGGCTCTACCGTAACTTACGGTATCTACCGTAACTTACGGTATCTACCGTAAGTTACGGTAGTCATTTTATGTTTCTGGTCCACCGTAACTCAGGAGTGAACCACCGTAAACTTTTGGTCTCTACCGTAAATTACGGTGGATACCGTAATTTATGGTAGCCACTGAAATTCTATGTTTTGATTGATTTGGTTATTTTGCCCAAACCCAATTCTAGGATTTCTCATTCTAACAACCAACACACTGATTTCTCGTATTCTAATATGTCTTTTATGAACACTAACAAAGACCGAGTAATCATACTACAATGCATTAACCACGCATCATTTGATTATTCGACCCGTTTGGCTCATCTATGGAACCCTCCATTGTGATGACTACCAACGCGATCTAACCAATTCTTTACCTATTATTCAATATAGCGAGCATTATCGCTTTAATTCAACTCGACTTCTATTCTACAATTCAATTACACATATGCTAGTTATCAAATTACCCAATGTAACGAGTTAAGTTACATACCTTCAAAGCACACCCTTTAATCGTGCATCAACACCGGCTTGTCCGCTCGTAGCTCCGGCTTCCTTCCCTATAGAGTTCCATCACATTGTATTTAGAACTCTTTGTTTCACATGTAACGCATAATGTATCATTTAGCCCAATTTATGCGTTTTTGTTTATATCTCAACATTTTGCCTTCTCTTTGACATTTTCACAAACACTTTAAGGGCATATTTTTATATCATTTATATTCAAGTTCATGGCTTGCTATTTAGCTAACATTTACATCGATTAAGTTTTCATATAACAATAAACATCATTATTCCAGAAATCACTTTCTATAACCCTTATTACACTAGAGTAATCATTCAAAACCCTAGTGTTTACTAGTTTCCCACAAAACCCATGAATCACCTTCATTGTGTTCATGAGATTTTCAGGAATTAGCCATGATTTCCCATGTTATTGTCTAGGTTTTTACTTCTAGACATTATATCCTCCCTATTCTATCCAAATAGCAAACATGCAACATCAAATTTCGAATTTCCCAAACTCATGAGAATTTCAAAAAGAAAATTAACACAAATTTTTACATACCTTACAACCCCCTAGCAATGGGGATTAGTAATCTGTGCTTGGTTTTCGATTTTGACTTGGTTTGAGCCCTTAATTTGTAAGTTTTGTGATGAACCAGGGTTTTGGAGGAGCTTGGGGTCGCCTGTAACACCTCGAAAATTCACGTCCTATAATGTGTTGACACGTGTCATAGAGTTTGAACGTGTGAAAGAATGTTATAAAAGGACTAAAGTTGACAAACATGGAAAGTATGTGATTATACGGGTTCTAAATGTCAACAGTGAATAAATATACTTCATAATAACCCTACATGATGTTTATAACATCAAACGAATAAATCATGGATCATACGAAGCTAAAGTGAGAGATTACAAACTACAGGGGTTAAATGTGTCAACATGTTTAAAGATATACCTCTGAGTGACCTTTTGACAAACCCGAAGCTTTGTAACTATTAATTATGCTCACTAGAATGCACAATATAAATTTCATAAAGTTTCGTAATCGTATGAGAAAGTTATGATCAAATTCGTGTGCGAGGGGTTAAAGCGTTAACGTTGAAAGTTAAGACTTTTCGGGTTAACCGGAAGTGTCCAGGGACTTGGCAAAGTGGGTATAAGTCCTAAAGCCCTTGTGGGTAAATAATAAGGGGTCAAATTGCAAGTATTTAGCTCAGTTTCCCTTTCGAAAGGCCAAGGGACAATATGCGGAAACATGAAAATGAAAAATCTGATCAGAAGAGTTAAGGCGGGCCGCGTAAGGTCCATCAACACCCTTACGCGGGCCGCATCAGGACATCTTTAAGCGATATTTTAACATGGTGGGCGACCCCTAAACTGTTCTAGAGCACTAGGGACACATGTTGGAGGATTGTGGTCAGTAATAGAGTTGTGTGTCAAAGAATTGTGGTGAAAAATTCACTATATAAAGGCCTTAGCTTGCAACTCATTGATCACACCTTCATCTGCACATTTGGAGCACTTCTGGAGCTAAGGATCTTTCTCTAAGCATCACATCTCGTGCATAGGACTTCAGTAAGTTAGCTAATCCTTCTTTAATTAAGTTTTAGCTTAGTTTTAGCTTAAAAGTCAAACCGTCGTAATTAACGGTTGAATTTAAGGTTAATCACTAATGGTCCAGTGGTTAGTCGAATCAAAAGTAGTTATAAGTTGGTAATTATGTGGGTAATAAACCCTCAAAAGGGTTCCCCCTGATTCCCACTCTAACCAGGTCAAAAGTCGGGTCAAACTTGCTAAGAAAAAGTCAACAGAAGGTTTAAATTACAATTTATGCATGATTAGCAATGTAGATCATATACAACCTGTTTGATCATTGTTATAACTTAGTAATAAGTGTAAGAACATGTCTAAACATGTTCAACCCGACAAATTCCTGTAAATACCCGGTTCGGAACCGAAAGTCACATAGTTTGACATTCACTTTGACTTTCAGTTCTGACCCGTATAGGCATGTTTTAGAAATGCCTCAGAGCTTTAATTGGACTAGGTTACATGTTAGAATAACCCTCTGTGATGTTACACCTTGGTTCATTAGTTATCCAATTAATATGCATGTTTCCGTTAATTGCTCATATGTTGACCGTTATGCCCTTTTCACCTTAAAACGTGATTTTTGGAAATGTAAAAGATTAGAAACCTTAATTACTGATATATAAACTTGTATGCAAAATTTGACATCAGTTTGAGGTGTAGATTAAGAGTTATGCTCGTTAGCGTAAAATTAAAGCTTTATGTTAATTAAACGGCGTATTTAGCGTATAGCCTACTTAAACATACTTTTTTATATCAAATCTTTTACCCACTGATGTAATATATTATTTTGGGATTTTTAAAGATTTTTAATTAATTTTAGGCTGAGCATAACTCATAGTCGTAGGCTTAATCCGGTACTTGTCGGTTTTGCCCTTACGGGCCATAAAATGAGTTTTGCATATCTAAACGACTCCAAACCTTTTGCTACTGATTAGATATGATAAATAAATTATTTTAAACCTCCTGGAAATATAAAAATATCAGATTTCTATATAGAACCCGGAAACGGATTCTAATCGCCTAATTAAGCGTTTTTAGCGCATAGTATGCACTAGAACTATTTTAAACATACTAAGGTTGATACCTACTGATATTTGAGGTAAATTATGATATTTTAACAGTAAGCAAAAGTTGATAAACTCAGACTTCAGTTTTGAGCTTTTCGGCTTATGTGAAATTACCAAAATACCCCTACGGGGAATAGTTTGGTTATAATTGATAAATTTCACATATATATTTTATCCTACTGATATAACTTAGTAAATTGAGTATATTTGCTGATTACATCAGACCTGTAACTCAGCTTGTTACTTAAACTCTTTTATAAACTTTTAAATGACCAAACTACCCCTACGGGGCCTAGTTTGTGTTTAAACACGTTTCGGGCATAATGAAAGACATCTTACTGATGTCACAACATATTTGAGGCATAATTAACTTAGGAAACCTGTCTATAGCTCTCATGAATACCCGTCACGCTTATTACGCGTACGGTTCGGTTTATATAACAAGTTTACATAAATTAGCCGAAACGGGTCAAACCTTAACGGTTTTATCTCAAAATCTAGAATGTGAATAATAAACCCATATTAAACAAGTCTCTGAACTTGTCGGGTCTAAATCACATTCTATCCGGTCTTCGCTTAATCGTGCGTACGAACCGTATCTTTGAAACTAGCCGGTCTAAGCTTAAGCTTAATTAAAGACCCGTTAGGATTCTAATAGGTTATTATAAAACCTTCGTTCCAGATTAGGAGGACCAGTAAAAGCTACGTGCATTTTGCTTATTGTGATTTATACATTGCTCAGGTAAATACTTTTAACTTATTTTCCCTATACGGGCTTGGGTTACGGTATATAGCATACCGCTTGATCGAGCATCAAATCCTCCACCGTTGAGTGGGTAATTGACTAATTTGATCGGCTCGTTTAAACAGTCTTGTTACTTAAAGCCTTTGGGGGGTTAATGACCATGTCCCGGATATCCTTGGCATCATTTTACGAAATGGCCACGACTTAAGCGCGGGGTGTAGGCGTACACCCGGCAGTGCACAAAAGTATATTGTGGTGTGTCTATTGATCTTTAACCCGGACAAGATCCGGGCTACTGAACGCACAAGGAACATGTAATTCGTTCACAAGATTATAATATTAAATAATTCTCCCAAGTTAAATAAAATGTTTATGCCATGTGCATCCAAACCAATTTTCAATCATTTTCCAAAATGAGTCAGTTGAATGTATTTACCAGTGTAAACTGGCGTATTTTCCCAAAAAGATTAAATGCAGGTACTAAGCGAAATTCGCTGGGATTTCTCCTTAGCATCATTAGAAGTCTCGCAAGCTTAAGATGCCTGAAGTCTGTTGAACCATTAATATTATTTTATTTCGATCCATCTGTGGATAAACTTCCGAATATTGTGACACTCGATATTACAATATTAAATTCGGTTGTATCATATTTTAAATTTTGCTTCCGCTGTGCATATTGATATTGTGTTGTTTGACTATTATGTTGCCAACCACGTCACGATACTCCCCCACCGGGCCCACCGGTGACACGTGGAAATCGGGGTGTGACAGGCTGGTATCAGAGCCAACATTGAGCGAATTAAACACTAGCCTTTTGTGTTTAATCTCAATAACACAATTGCACATTTCTAAACTTTCGAGTCTAGACATATAACATAGGACAAATTCTACCTTATTTGGTTTTTGTTTTGTCCTTTAAATTTTTATATATATTGTTTTGTTATCTCATGTTAAAATGACAGGATTTGAAAATGCCGCCAATCACCGCCCCCAATGATAATGAAGCTGGGCCATCACATGCGCGAGCTCCGTCTACTACCGAGAGTGACGACCCTCGGCAGAACAGGAGGAACTTGTTTGAACCAGCCAGACGATCGGTATCACACAGCTCTACACCTCCGGTCCAAAACCCTTATGGGCCTCAGCCAGAGTACGAGCCCAACAACCCTCAACCCTCATATATACCATTACAGCGATCTTTATCGCATCATTCTTTCGGGGACCCCACACCTGCTTTCAGGGGCCGGTTTAACCCGGCCAATTACATCCAAGAACCCGTGGGTTTTAACCCACTGGGGCCAGAAGACCACTTCTCTGGCGATCATGCGGACGACATGGACGAGGATACGGACCCCGTCGAACCGGCTAGTGGTACGCCAAATCATCCCATCGAGATCTCCGACGGATCTTCTTTCCATGGATCACCCTATGTTGGTCCTGATAGCTTTCAAGCTATGTTCACCAGGCACGAATGGTACTATACACCTCCTCACCATTCGTCGCCGCCTCAGCAGCAGCAGCCGCAACAACAACAGGATCCCTCTGTGGATTCCAGATTCGTGGCAGTCACGCCACCGCCTCCACCGCCGCCAGTGCAGCCGGCACCTCCGCAACTGCCAAGGCGAAGGAGAACCGGTGCGCGCATGTCGTCACGAGTAGGGGATTTCCATTTCAATTCCCCACGTCAATCCAGTGGCAGCCACTATCCGCCACATCAGGAGGACCCACAAATGGGTGGACCTTCTAACCCAGCTGTACAACAGCCACCACCGATGGGTTTTGACAACCCAATTCCAGCGTACACGGGTTCTATGGCATACAACCCGTTCGAACCGCCGACTCACCACAATTATGGTTACGCAGAGGCCGACCCTTACATGGTAGCGGCTAATTATAACGCTCTTCACCCGGAGGGACCATACGGAGCTCCATGGGGAGTAGGTTACCCGACTCAGGGATACCAGATAACCCTAGACCTATTATCCGGACGCAATCGCAGCCGCCACGGTTTTCTCCCCCAGAAAGGGAGGAAATCCTACAAAGGTTGGATGAAGTAGAGCGAGGCTTCCACCGTGACCGTAGGGAGAGACAGAGCTTCTTCCAAGGATTGGCAAGCTTGATCAAAGGGAAGAACAAGAAGGATCATTGAATCCTTCCAATTGTTGTTGAGCCCCTGCGTGGGCATATCTTGTTGTATAAACCCCTGCGTGGGTATGCTTGTTTGTTTTGACCCCTGTGTGGGTCTATCTTTTTGTGAACCCCTGCAAGGGTATTTTATTTGTGTAAGTCCCTGCGTGGACTATTATGTTTATTATTAAGCCCCTGCGTGGGTATGTGTGTTATTAAACCCCTGCGTGGGTAAGTACTTGTTTGAACCCCTGCGAGGGTAAGTTTGTTATTTGAAAAGACCCGTTTAGGATGGGGAGTGTTTAATTGAAGAGATAAGTTTCTATGAGGGGTAAACTTGGATAATTGTGAATTATGAGTGTTAAAAGAAATAAAAGCCCCAAAAACACCCTTCTGGTGTTCGCTGGGATCGAACTACACAGGGGAAACAAGGAAGAACCCTAGTTCTTGCTAAATTCAGCAAATTGATTAAGGATTCCAAGGATAATTGATTGCATGATACAAAATTCGATCATCCAAACACACACTAGTAAAGTGGTAAGTTAAATTTTCTGATTTTATGAATTTTAGAAAAGTGGGTTTCAACTTAATCATGAGTTTATGAGAGGTTTTGTTTAAATTAGGGTTAAGATGGTGAAATAAGGCAGAAATCATGTTTAATTTTAATGGCTTGATGTGATTATGTAAAAACCCACTTGTTAAGAAGTATGTAAGAGTAGGATGGTTGAATGAAATCATATAACTAGAAAGTTTGGTGTGTAAGCTTGTTGTGACACATAAATGATGAATGAAATTGATGTAGGATGAATTAGTTATGTAAACTCGAATAAATGTGATTGTTGTGTGATCATGAACTAGTAGAGATATGCTTTGTAAACTTGTATCTTGTACATTAATTATGATGCCTACCAAGTATTTGATGAAATGCTTAAAAGATTGAATGTGTATGTAACATGGAAAAATGGTAGAATGAATTGAGAAAACTAAATGAATGAATAAATGTTGTAATGTAGGCGTAAAGGAAGAAGGTACAAGCACCAAGAAAACGGAAGGCGTACAAGGTCGAGGTATGTTCCGTTGCATACAAAACCTTATTTAAATTTTGTCTATATTATGAAAAACAACTCTTGCTACAATGATTATGATGATTAGTAAGTAGATAACAAATCCCTTGCGGATTTGGTTATGCTAACGAAGGTTACATCTATGCAAGTCGACCGGTTCGAGTCGAACCATGTCGAGTAAGAATATGGTACCATCCGTTTATGACGGGTGGTCATGAATGCAATAAAGAATGTATGAAGTTCAATCCGTTATATGGATAGAACGAAAGAATTATGTTGTAAGCTATTAACCCGATGTTACCGAGTCGTAAGTGGTATGCTTGAATCTCATTATGAGAGTATATGCCATTACCCATTTAAATGGGGTAATCGAATGCGTAAAAGAAATGAAAATATGTAAGCGAATGGAACTAAAATGTTAGTATTGTAAACGAAATAGATATTATGACTAACTCTTAAAAGCTTTGTTGTTGAATGTAGGTAAATCCTCAATTTAGGCGACTTGGCAATTTGGAGCGAGCATATGCACACTTGATGGTTACCAAACGCTTCCGCTATTATGTATTAATGTTTTGGGTCAAGTGCTTGTTTTTGTATAAAATTTTTAGTAGTTACACTTGTTAATACTTGGTGTATGGTTTTTAGTAGTGTCTAGTCGAACGGGTCGTAAACTTGTTTGTTTATTGATGGTTAATACAGGGATAGACTCGTCCTACGGACGGGTCATGCCCAAATTTTGTTAAAATCATGTGTTAATGGTATTAGCGTGTTTACCCTTTAAATTGTGAAAGAGTTGTACATTTTAAAAGTTTATGTTTCTAGCGTCTTTTGGATGTCATTTCTTCTAGACGCAAATACGGACGTTACATAGCGATGACTCCCTGTCAGATAAGGCAATGAACTAGGTTCAAACCTTAAAAGCCTTGATTCTCTGAAAACGTAGCTTATATTTTTAAAATGTCCTTGTGACTAGGCCTATTGTGCCAGTATACCTTAATGTTTTGATTCTCTGAAATCATAGATTAAATAAAAATGTCCATGTGACTAGGCCTTTTGTGCCACAAATAAAACTGTTATTGTTTTATAATTAGGATAAATTATAATAGAAATCCTAAATAAATTTGATTAATAAATTAACCAAATATGGTCTCTGTTACCATGGTTAATGAATTACCCTAAGGGGCAATTCCATAATAAACTCCCAAATAAACTATTGTTCTTGTTTTCTGTAACAGTTCAATTAAAATGGCTAACTTAGACGAGATAAATAGTCATCCAGTGGAGAATAACGAGAACGCCCGATTTAATTTGACGGGTGCTGAATTGAAATCGATAATAGACGGTGCAGTTACACAGGCCTTGGAAAGGCAGTACGAAGAGTACAGTGGGACTCGTAGTAGGACCCTAACTACACAGCCTACAAAGCCACCGTCCAAGAAGGACGACTTGAAGAAAGATGATGATCGACACTCCTCGAACCACAGTGCTCCATCTCAGCAGGTTATACTAAACCAAGGGCCCCATGAGAAGGGTTGCTCATATAAATATTTTGTTTCTTGCAAACCCCGGGATTTCACTGGGGAGAAAGGAGCCATTGATTGTATGACGTGGCTGGATGAGATGGATACGGTTGTGGATATCAGCGGATGCGCTGAAAGAGACGTGGTCAAGATTGTGTCGCAGTTTTTTAAGGGTGAAGCGTTAGCATGGTGGAGATCTCTGATTCAAGCCACTGGAAAAATCCCATTGTACAACATGTCGTGGGAACAATTTGTTGCCCTTATCAGGGAAAATTACTGCCCTCAGCATGAGGTGGAGAAGATAGAATCTGATTTTCTATCATTGGTGATGACAAACCTTGACTGTCAAGCTTACCTAACAAGCTTCAACGCGATGTCCCGGTTGGTTCCATATCTGGTAACCCCGGAGCCAAAAAGAATCGCTCGTTTTATCGGTGGTTTAGCCCCGGAAATCAAGGCAAGCCTAAAAGCTTCTCGGCCAGCTACCTTCAGGTCTGTAGCTGACATATCTTTGTCACTTACTCTGGATGCGGTCCGACAAAGATCACTGAGAAACAAAGAGGCTGAGAAGAGAAAACGTGAAGATGATGGTTCACGTAGATCGAACAAGAAACACCGTGGGAACGGTGACAACAAGAAAGGATCGGAGTCAAGGAAGGATGGGCACCACTCTGGTGAGAAGCCCAAATGCAAAATTTGCAAGAAACAGCACTATGGAAAGTGCAGACTTGAGTCGAACTCTCAGACTCAGTAAAAAACCTATGCTTGTGGTATATGCAAGTCCACGGATCACAAAAGCTTGGATTGCAAGAAGATGAAAGACGCAACGTGCTACCGTTGCAATGAAAATGGCCACATTAAAACCAACTGCCCTAAGGACACCAAGAAGCCTGAAGAGGCCATGAAGACTAATGCTAGAGTCTTCAGAATGGACGCAAAGGAAACGATTCTAGACGACAACGTTATTACAGGTACTTTCCTTGTAAATGATGTCTTTGCAAGAGTACTATTTGATTCAGGCGCTGATAAGTCGTTTGTCGATCATAAATTTTGCAAATTGCTGAAATTACCTGTCAAAACCTTAAATGTGAATTATGAGGTGGAGTTAGCAGATGGCACCCTAGAAACCGTCTCTACTGTGTTAGATGGATGTGTTATATCCTAAGGACCATTCTTTTCCTCTATCTCTGCTTCCATTTAAGTTGGCCGGTTTTGACATAGTTCTGGGTATGGACTGGTTATCTCATAACCAGGCCCAAATTGTCTGTAACAAGAAACAAGTGGTATTAAAGACTCCGTCTGGTGAATCACTTACCATTCGGGGAGACACCCAGTATGGACTGCCTGAGCAGGTGACTATGCTTAAGGCTTCCAAATGTTTAAAGAAGGGTTGTGTCATTTACATGGCGCAAGTGATTATTGATGAGCCTAAACCGAAGATAAAAGACATCCCTGTCATCTCTGAATTCCCAGAAGTTTTTCCAGAAGAACTACCTGGTTTGCCACCAGATAGGCAAGTGGAATTCAGGATTGATATCATCCCCGGAGCAGCACCAGTTGCCAGAGCACCCTATAGGTTGGCTCCAACGGAGATGAAGGAATTAAGGACGCAATTGGATGAATTGCTGGCCAAAGGTTTCATCAAACCTAGTTCGTCTCCTTGGGGAGCACCAGTCCTGTTTGTCAAGAAGAAGGACGGATCGATGCGTCTGTGCATCGATTATCGTGAGCTTAATAACGTCATGATCAAGAATAGGTATCCTTTACCCAGGATCGATGATTTGTTCGATCAACTGCAAGGAGCAAGTTATTTCTCGAAGATTGACTTAAGGTCAGGCTACCATCAACTGAAAGTTAGAGATGAAGACGTGCATAAAACAACATTTAGGACTCGTTATGGTCATTACGAGTTCCTAGTGATGCCTTTTGGGCTCACTAATGCACCGGCCGCGTTCATGGATCTCATGAATCGCGTTTGCAAGCCTTACTTACATTAATTCGTCATCGTTTTCATCGACGACATTCTTATCTATTCGAAGAATCAAGCTGACCATGAGAAACACCTTCGCTGTATTCTCAAGCTCATGCATCAGGAGAAGCTCTATGCCAAATTCTCCAAGTGTGAATTTTGGCTTCGAGAAGTCCAATTCCTTGGACACGTGGTTAGTGAGCGTGGTATCCAAGTGGATCCCGCTAAGGTTAAAGCAGTTATGAACTGGCAAGAGCCAAAGACGCCTACAGAGATTCGTAGCTTCCTGGGATTGGCAGGATATTACAGGCGTTTCATAGAAAATTTTTCAAGGATTGCTGCACCCCTAACTTCCTTGACTAAGAAGAAAGTAAAATTCGTTTGGGGCCCTAAGCAGCAAGAGTCCTTTGATATTCTGAAGCAAAAGTTGAGCAACGCCCCAGTACTGACATTGCCAGATGGAATAGAAGAGTTCGTGGTTTACTGCGATGCATCGCACACTGGCATGGGGTGTGTGCTTATGCAGAAAGGCAAGGTTATTGCCTTTGCTTCACGACAGTTAAAGGTGCATGAAAAGAATTACACCACCCACGACTTGGAATTGGGTGCCGTTGTATTCGCACTAAAACTGTGGAGGCATTATTTATATGGGATCAAGTGTGTGATCTATTCTGATCACAAGAGCCTTCAGCATCTGTTTAATCAGAAGGAATTAAACATGAGGCAACGCCGTTGGATGGAAACTTTAAATGATTATGATTGTGAAATCAGATACCATCCGGGCAAGGCGAATGTAGTCGCCAATGCCTTGAGTAGAAAGGAGAGGGGGAAACCTATCCGAATCAATGCCAAGCGCATGGAGATAAAGAATAATTTGATTGAAAGGTTGTTAGCTGCACAGAAGGAAGCTGTGTTGGAAGCTAACTATCCTAATGAAAAGCTAGGAGTAACTGAGGAGCAGTTGACTCTTAGCAAGGATGGAATTTTACGATTAAATGGACGGATATGGGTTCCAATTTATGGAGGACTTCGAGATGTCATCCTCCAGGAAGCCCATAGTTCCAAATACTCCGTTCATCCTGGAGCTGATAAGATGTACCAGGATCTAAAGGTAAATTATTGGTGGATAGGATTGAAAAATTCTGTAGCCACCCATGTAGCTAAATGCTTGACATGTGCGCAAGTCAAAGCCGAGCATCAAAAGCCGCCAGGCTTGCTACAACAGCCTGAACTTCCTACGTGGAAGTGGGAAATGGTAACTATGGATTTTATCACCAAGTTACCCAAAACAAGGAAAGGAAATGATACAATATGGGTTATAGTTGATAGACTGACTAAGTCAGCACATTTCTTACCCATCAAGGAGACTTATAGCTCCGACATGTTAGCCTAGTTATACGTTGATAAGATTGTAGCCTTACATGGCATACCTGTGTCCATTATCTCTTACCGAGATACTAGATACACGTCACATTTTTGGAAGAGTTTCCAACAATCTTTGGGCACACGTTTGAATTTTAGTACAGCTTATCATCCTCAGACTGACGGTCAGAGTGAGCGTACTATTCAAACGTTGGAAGACATGCTACGTGCATGTGCGATCGATTTGGGTGGTAGTTGGGATAAGAACCTACCGTTAATCGAATTCTCTTACAACAATAGCTACCATACCAGCATTAAGGCTGCGCCTTTTGAGGCATTATACGGTAGAAAGTGTAGATCGCCCGTTTGTTGGGCGGAAGTTGGAGATGTCCAATTATCAGGACCAGAGATAGTGTTCGAAACAACGGACAAGATTGTCCAGATTCGAGACCGTCTCAAAACTGCCCGAGATAGGCAGAAGAGCTACGCAGATCCAAAGCGCAAAGCTTTTCACTTCGAAGTAGGTGATAAAGTGTTGCTAAAAGTGTCACCCTGGAAGGGAGTGATGCGGTTTGGTAAGAAAGGCAAGCTAAGCCCGAGATACATAGGACCTTTCGAGGTTATCGAACGTGTCGGGTCAGTTGCCTATAAGTTAAACTTACCTGAAGAGCTCAGTGGAATTCACAATGTGTTCCACATCTGCAATCTGAAGAAGTGTTTCGCTGATGAATCACTGGTAATACCCCATACAGATGTGCATATAGATGAGAGCTTAAAATTTGTGGAAAAACCTTTGTCGATTGAAGATCGACAGGTAAAGAAGCTTCGAAGGAAGCATGTACCTATTGTAAAGGTCAAATGGGATGCCCGTAGAGGTCCCGAATTCACGTGGGAGGTTGAATCCACGATGAAAGAAAAGTACCCTTACTTATTTCAGTAAATCTCGGGTCGAGATTTATTTTAAGGGGGTGAGGATGTAACACCTCGAAAATTCACGTCCTATAATGTGTTGACACGTGTCATAGAGTTTGAACGTGTGAAAGAATGTTATAAAAGGACTAAAGTTGACAAACGTGGAAAGTATGTGATTATACGGGTTCTAAATGTCAACAGTGAATAAATATACTTCATAATAACCCTACATGATGTTTATAACATCAAACGAATAAATCATGGATCATACGAAGCTAAAGTGAGAGATTACAAACTACAGGGGTTAAATGTGTCAACATGTTTAAAGATATACCTCTGAGTGACCTTTTGACAAACCCGAAGCTTTGTAACTGTTAATTATGCTCACTAGAATGCACAATATAAATTTCATAAAGTTTCATAATCGTATGAGAAAGTTATGATCAAATTCGTGTGCGAGGGGTTAAAGCGTTAACGTTGAAAGTTAAGACTTTTCGGGTTAACCGGAAGTGTCCAGGGACTTGGCAAAGTGGGTATAAGTCCTAAAGCCCTTGTGGGTAAATAATAAGGGGTCAAATTGCAAGTATTTAGCTCAGTTGCCCTTTCGAAAGGCCAAGGGACAATATGCGGAAACTTGAAAATGAAAAATCTGATCAGAAAAGTTAAGGCGGGCCGCGTAAGGTCCATCAACACCCTTACGCGGGCCGCATCAGGACATCTAAACTGTTCTAGAGCACTAGGTGGGCGACCCCTAAACTGTTCTAGAGCACTAGGGACACATGTTGGAGGATTGTGGTCAGTAATAGAGTTGTGTGTCAAAGAATTGTGGTGAAAAATTCACTATATAAAGGCCTTAACTTGCAACTCATTGATCACACCTTCATCTGCACATTTGGAGCACTTCTGGAGCTAAGGATCTTTCTCTAAGCATCACATCTCGTGCATAGGACTTCAGTAAGTTAGCTAATCCTTCTTTAATTAAGTTTTAGCTTAGTTTTAGCTTAAAAGTCAAACCGTCGTAATTAACGGTTGACTTTAAGATTAATCACTAATGGTCCAGTGGTTAGTCGAATCAAAAGTAGTTATAAGTTGGTAATTATGTGGGTAATAAACCCTCAAAAGGGTTCCCCCTGATTCCCACTCTAACCAGGTCAAAAGTCGGGTCAAACTTGCTAAGAAAAAGTCAACAGAAGGTTTAAATTACAATTTATGCATGATTAGCAATGTAGATTATATACAACCTGTTTGATCATTGTTATAACTTGGTAATAAGTGTAAGAACATGTCTAAACATGTTCAACCCGACAAATTCCTGTAAATACCCGGTTCGGAACCGAAAGTCACATAGTTTGACTTTCATTTTGACTTTCAGTTCTGACCCGTATAGGCATGTTTTAGAAATGCCTCAGAGCTTTAATTGGACTAGGTTACATGTTAGAATAACCCTCTGTGATGTTACACCTTGGTTCATTAGTTATCTAATTAATATGCATGTTTCCGTTAATTGCTCATATGTTGACCGTTATGCCCTTTTCACCTTGAAACGTGATTTTTGGAAATGTAAAAGATTAGAAACCTTAATTACTGATATATAAACTTGTATGCAAAATTTGACATCAGTTTGAGGTGTAGATTAAGAGTTATGCTCGTTAGCGTAAAATTAAAGCTTTATGTTAATTAAACGGCGTATTTAGCGTATAGCCTACTTAAACATACTTTTTTATATCAAATCTTTTACCCACTGATGTAATATATTATTTTGGGATTTTTAAAGATTTTTAATTAATTTTAGGCTGAGCATAACTCATAGTCGTAGGCTTAATCCGGTACTTGTCGGTTTTGCCCTTACGGGCCATAAAATGAGTTTTGCATATCTAAACGACTCCAAACCTTTTGCTACTGATTAGATATGATAAATAAATTATTTTAAACCTCCTAGAAATATAAAAATATCAGATTTCTATATAGAACCCGGAAACGGCTTCTAATCGCCTAATTAAGCGTTTTTAGCGCATAGTATGCACTAGAACTATTTTAAACATACTAAGGTTGATACCTACTGATATTTGAGGTAAATTATGATATTTTAACAGTAAGCAAAAGTTGATAAACTCAGACTTCAGTTTTGAGCTTTTCGGCTTATGTGAAATTACCAAAATACCCCTACGGGGAATAGTTTGGTTATAATTGATAAATTTCACATATATATTTTATCCTACTGATATAACTTAGTAAATTGAGTATATTTTCTGATTACATCAGACCTGTAACTCAGCTTGTTACTTAAACTCTTTTATAAACTTTTAAATGACCAAACTACCCCTACGGGGCCTAGTTTGTGTTTAAACACGTTTCGGGCATAATGAAAGACATCTTACTGATGTCACAACATATTTGAGGCATAATTAACTTAGGAAACCTGTCTATAGCTCTCATGAATACCTGTCACGCTTATTACGCGTACGGTTCGGTTTATGTAACAAGTTTACATAAATTAGCCGAAACGGGTCAAACCTTAACGGTTTTATCTCAAAATCCAGAATGTGAATAATAAAACCATATTAAACAAGTCTCTAAACTTGTCGGGTCTAAATCACATTCTATCCGGTCTTCGCTTAATCGTGCGTACGAACCGTATCTTTGAAACTAGCCGGTCTAAGCTTAAGCTTAATTAAAGACCCGTTATAAAACCTTCGTTCCAGATTAGGAGGACCAGTAAAAGCTACGTGCATTTTGCTTATTGTTATTTATACATTGCTCGGGTAAATACTTTTAACTTATTTTCCCTATACGGGCTTGGGTTACGGTATATAGCATACCGCTTGATCGAGCATCAAATCCTCCACCGTTGAGTGGGTAATTGACTAATTTGATCGGCTCGTTTAAACAGTCTTGTTACTTAAAGCCTTTGGTGGGTTAATGACCATGTCCCGGATATCCTTGGCATCATTTTACGAAATGGCCACGACTTAAGCGCGGGGTGTAGGCGTACACCCGACAGTGCACAAAAGTATATTGTGGTGTGTCTATTGATCTTTAACCCGGACAAGATCCGGGCTACTGAACGCACAAGGAACATGTAATTCGTTCACAAGATTATAATATTAAATAATTCTCCCAAGTTAAATAAAATGTTTATGCCATGTGCATCCAAACCAATTTTCAATCATTTTCCAAAATGAGTCAGTTGAATGTATTTACCAGTGTAAACTGACGTATTTTCCCAAAAAGATTAAATGCAGGTACTAAGCGAAATTGGCTGGGATTTCTCCTTAGCATCATTAGAAGTCTCGCAAGCTTAAGATGCCTGAAGTCTGTTGAACCATTAATATTATTTTATTTCGATCCATCTGTGGATAAACTTCCGAATATTGTGACACTCGATATTACAATATTAAATTCGGTTGTATCATATTTTAAATTTTGCTTCCGCTGTGCATATTGATATTGTGTTGTTTGACTATTATGTTGTCAACCACGTCACGATACTCCCCCACCGGGCCCACCGGTGACACGTGGAAATCGGGGTGTGACATCGCCCCTGCTCTTGGTCGATTTCAACAAAACACAGACAAGTGTGTTTTAAGTTTAACTTTGTTATTTCATTCTAAATAGTTTCCATTTAGACGCTTTTAGTCCCTCATCTTTCATTCTTTATTTGTTTTAACTACTAACTACTCATAAGTAACCAACTAACTTGGTTAGTGTCATTCTAGTTAGTTTCTTTTACTAGTTTATTTGCAACCTAATTGCAAATTTATGAACTCGCTTTTTCGGGATGTTACAAGTCCATCCCCCTTAAAAAGGGTTTCGTCCCCGAAACCGAAGTATGTACCAAATAATGTAGGGTAGAGACGTCGCATCTCCTCTTCAGTCTCCCACGTAGTGTCTGAACCCTTCCTATGCTCCCACTTGATCTTGACTTGATCGATTTGTTTATTTCGCAAGTGCTTAATCTTTCGATCTAAAATTTCTATGGGCTTTCCAATATAATTCAAGCGATCATCCACTTCGATATCATCGTAGTGAATATAAGTTGTCTCATCCGCTAGACATTTCCGAAGATGTGACACATGAAATGTGCTATGAATTCCGCTTAGTTCCTCCGGTAGTTCAAGGCGGTAAGCTACCTTTCCTACCCGTTCTATAATCGCAAACGGCCCGATAAACGTCGGGCTTAATTTTCCTCTTTTTTCAAAACCTGATAACCCCCTTCCATGGGGATACTTTGAGTATGACTTTGTCACCAACCTGGAATTCGATTGGCCTCTTCCTTTTGTCAGCATACGCCTTTTGTCTATCTTGAGCCGCTTTCAAGTGTGCCCGAACCACATCAATCTTTTCATTAGTGGCTCGTACTATATCTTGGTGGGCGAGTTCACGTGGTCCCACTTCACCCCAACATACCGGGGTTCAACATTTCCTACCATAAAGCATTTCGTACGGTGCCATCCTAATACTGGCATGGTAGTTGTTATTATATGAAAACTCGACCAATGGTAGGTAGACGTCCCAACTGCCTCCAAAGTCGATTATACATGCCCGTAGCATGTCTTCCAACGTTTGTATCGTTCTTTCACTCTGTCCATCCGTATGAGGATGGTACGCAGTGCTTATGAACAATTTGGTTCCCATTTGCTCTTGGAAATCTCACCAGAAATTTGAAGTGAACCGGGTATCCCTATCAGACACGATGGATACCGGTACTCCATGACATGCTATTATCTCATTAGTGTAAACTTCTGACATCTTTTCTGACATATAAGTCTCACGAATCGGAATGAAGTGAGCACTTTTTGTCAATCTATCCACCACTACCCATATGGCATCGAAACCGCGGTTCGTCTTTGGTAGCTTGGTTAATAGGTCCATAGTGATATGTTCCCATTTCCAAACCGGGATTTCCAAGGGTTGCAATTTCCCATAAGGTTTCTGGTGTTCCGCCTTGACTTGTAAGCAAGTCAAGCACTTTTCCACATATTTCACCACATCCCTCTTCATTCCGGGCCACCAATAATTTTGTTTTAAGTCGTTATACATTTTGGTCGCTCCCGGATGGATGGAATAACGGGACTTCCACATATTTCACCACATCCCTCTTCATTCCGGGCCACCAATAATTTTGTTTTAAGTCGTTATACATTTTGGTCGCTCCCGGATGGATGGAATAACGGGACTTATGAGCTTCATCAAGTAGAAGCTTTTTAACTCCACAAGTGTTAGGAACCCAAATTCTATTGAAACGTGTTTTCAAACCGTGGTTGCCTACTTCGAGATCTTTAACTTGACCAACAATCCTTTCCTTCTTCCAGTTTTCCGTCTTTACTACTTCATCTTGTGCTCCTCGGATTCTTTCGAGTAAGCCCGAGGTCACAATGAGCTGCAACGATCGTACTCGTATCGGGGCATAATCTGCCTTTCGGCTCAACGCATCAGCCATTACATTGGCTTTCCCGGGGTGGTAGTGTATTTCACAATCGTAATCCTTGACCGTTTCTAACCATCGTCTCTGGCGCATGTTTAACTCCTTCTGATCGAAGAAGTATTTTAGGCTCTTGTGATCGGTGAATATGGTGCACTTTACCCCATATAAATAGTGCCTCCATATTTTTAATGCAAATACCACCGCAGCCAACTCGAGATCGTGCGTGGGATATTTCTTCTCGTGTATCTTCAATTGCCTCGAGGCATAAGCTATAACTTTGCCCCGTTGCATTAAAACGCATCCGAGCCCTGATAATGAGGCATCCGAGTAAACCACTAAGTCTTCGACTCCGTCCGGAAATGTTAATACCGGAGCTTGAGTTAGCTTCTCTTTTAGCGTCTGAAACGCCCTTTCTTGTTCAACACCCCAAGTGAACTTCTCCTTCTTCCGGGTTAACTTGGTTAGCGGCGACGCAATCTTGGAGAAATCTTGAATAAATCTCCTATAGTATCCCGCAAGCCCTAAGAAGCTTCTAATTTCCGAAGGGTTCTTCGGAGAATTCCACTTCGACACAGCCTCAACTTTTGACGGATCTACCAATATTCCATCGGCACTTATGATGTGGCCGAGGAACTGCACCTCTCGTAACCAAAAAGCGCACTTAGAGAATTTCGCATACAACCTTTCTCGTCTAAGTGTCTCTAACACCTCTTGTAAGTGGTGCGCATGCTCAGCTTCACTTTTCGAATACACCAAAATATCATCGATAAACACGATGACCGATTTATCTAGCATTGGCTTGCAAACTCGGTTCATGAGGTCCATGAAAGCCGCGGGTGCATTTGTCAGCCCAAATGACATCACGAGAAATTCGTAATGCCCATATCGCGTGCGGAAAACCGTCTTCGGCACATCTTCCTCCTTGACCTTTAGTTGGTGATACCCCGATCTAAGGTCAATCTTTGAAAACCAGTTCGCACCTTGTAATTGGTCGAATAAATCATCTATCCTCGGAAGCGGGTATCGGTTCTTTACCGTGAGTTTGTTTAACTCCCGGTAATCGATACACATGCGCATGCTTCCGTCTTTCTTTTTCACGAACAGTACCGGTGCGCCCCAAGGAGACACACTCGGCCTTATAAATCCTTTGTCAAGCAGGTCTTGAATCTGGGACATCAACTCTTGTAATTCCGACGGCGCGAGTCGGTACGGTGCTCTAGCTATGGGTTTTGCGCCCGGAATCAATTCGATTCCGAACTCTACTTCTCGTTCGGGCGGTATCCCCGGTAAATCTTCCGGAAATACATCTTCGAAGTCCCGTACTACCGGTACATCTTCAATCTTTAGTGGTTCTTTCTCGGGCTCATTTGCGTATATCATAAATGCCTTGCATCCTTGTTTCATAAGCTTGTGAGCTTTCAACATTGAGCATATTATGGGGCTACCTCCCTTTTCGCCATAGATAATAACGGGTTTCCTGCTCGGAGATATTAGCTTTATCTCCTTACGAAAACACACGACCTTCGCGTGGTGCTGAGATAGCCAATCCATCCCAACGACTACTTGAAATTCTCCCATTGACATCGGGATTAGATCTATCAGGTATTCTTTATCATCGATGCTTAATTTGCAACCTCGACAAATATCACAAACTATAAAACTTTTGTTGTCCCCTATTTCAACTTCTAAGGGCATAGATAATTTTGTCAATACAAATGAAGGATGTCGAATAAATCCATGCGAAATGAAGGATTTATTCGCACCCGTATCAAACAATACACGTGCTGGAATTGAGTTAATTGTGAATATACCTGAGACCACATCGGGTTCCATTTTTTGCTTCAGCCGCGGTAAGTTGGAAGGACCTAGCCTTCGCTTTGAGAGTTTCTGCTGGAGATTCTTTAACGTCTCTCCTTCCGACTAAGTCCGGGCATTCGAACTTTTTGTGACCGGGTTGATAACATTTATAGCAAACTGAGACTTTACCCGGGCATAGCGACGCCATGTGCCCCGTCTTACTACATATGGGGCATGGTTTGTCTTTGAACCGACATTCTCCCTTGTGCCCTTTTCCACACACTTTACAACTTGGCGACCCACCTTTAGCATCAACCTTCTTTCCCGATTCTTCAGTTTGAGCTTTCTTTGTAGGGCTTGGATTCACATCCTGTGCCCTTCGTTCGCCTCTTTCAACTTGTTTCTTCAGTTCGATTTCCCGTTCCCGAGCGACGTTTATGATCTCGGTAAGGGTCTCGTATTTTGAAGGAGTCATGAACTCCCTATACTCGGCGCTCAACATGTTATAGTAGTAGTATATCTTTTGTTCTTCATTCGTCACCAATTCGTCACAAAACTTCATCTTATCCATAAACATTCCCGTGATATTGTCTATGGACTCGCCTTTGTGCCTAAGTTGCATGAACTCTTCCTTGATTTTATTAATGACCGCCTTGGGACTATGATGTTTAAGAAATGGCGTCTTAAACTCCTCCCATGTCATGGCCTTAGCCGCTTCGCTTCCAATCTCTTTCTTTTTGTTATCCCACCAGTCTTTCGCTTGACCCCTTAATTGACCCGTACCAAAAGCTACGTAGTCATCTTCATCACAATGGGCCCTCTCAAATACCCCTTCGATATCGCTTAGCCATCGCTGGCATATAATTGGGTCAACTTCCCCATTATAGACTGGCGGTTTGCACGCCATGAACTCCTTGTATGTACAAGGTTTTCGTCCTCCGGACTTTTCCTTTGCTAAATTGGCATTATCCTCCAATTTCTTGATTCTTTCCTCCACCACTGATAATACTGTGTTCTGGATCTTATCGATGAAACCAGATAAACTATTTTCGATTGCCTTTCCAACCTCTTCGGCAATCACTTCTCTTGTTTGCTCGGTGACTCTCGGCACCGCATCATTGTTACCTTTATCCGCCATCATGAAACTGAAATGTTTACATTAAACGTTAAACATTTCACTTATAACATGGCTTTATTTGCTTTGGTTTAGCCAAGTCCGTAACTTGCTTTAACCGTTCGCCTTTAGTGCACTTTCCGGGTTTGAGTGCGTTAACACGCTCTTCCCATGCACATTTATTTACATCTTGTTTCTTACATAAGATAGGATCTATTAAAATAATAATTAATTCTTACCGGACGATTGATCAAGCTTCAACCGATCACTTGTTGACAACCTTAAGCTCTGATTACCAACTTGTAACACCCGTCTTTATTTTATAAGAATTTAATGTAAATACGCGAGATTTTATAGAAACGATACCTTACTTCTTGGTAAGTACAAAAATCAAAGTTTTAAAAAGGGTCACATACACGATAACTACTAATTAGTTTAAACTTACAAAACATGATTAGTAGATTGTTTACATCATAAACATTGTCTAAACAAATTTAACTTAAGTGGAAGCTTCAAAAGTTCGTGTTCGGTTCTTCAAAACATGCTTGATCGTCGTCCACATACTTGCAACACCTACAAACTGAAACTTTGACAATTATTAGTATTAGAGTTATTGGAATTATTGCTTAATCGAAACTACGTTTAGAAACGGATTCGATTAGCTATGATATACAAAAGCTTAGCCAAATTTCCAGGCTCTACCGTAACTTACGGTATCTACCGTAAGTTACGGTAGTCATTTTATGTTTCTGGTCCACCGTAACTCAGGAGTGAACCACCGTAAACTTTTGGTCTCTACCTTAAATTACGGTGGATACCGTAATTTCTGGTAGCCACTGAAATTCTATGTTTTGATTGATTTGGTTAGTTTGGCCCAAACCCAATTCTAGGATTTCTCATTCTAACAACCAACACACTGATTTCTCGTATTCTAATATATCTTTTATGAACACTAACAAAGACCGAGTAATCATACTACAATGCATTAACCACGCATCATTTGATTATTCGACCCGTTTGGCTCATCTATGGAACCCTCCATTGTGATGACTACCAACGCGATCTAACCAATTCTTTACCTATTATTCAATATAGCGAGCATTATCGCTTTAATTCAACTCGACTTCTATTCTACAATTCAATTACACATATGCTAGTTATCAAATTACCCAATGTAACGAGTTAAGTTACATACCTTCAAAGCACACCCTTTAATCGTGCATCAACACCGGCTTGTCCGCTCGTAGCTCCGGCTTCCTTCCCTATAGAGTTCCATCACATTGTATTTAGAACTCTTTGTTTCACATGTAACGCATAATGTATCATTTAGCCCAATTTATGCGTTTTTGTTTATATCTCAACATTTTGCCTTCTCTTTGACATTTTCACAAACACTTTAAGGGCAGATTTTTATATCATTTATATTCAAGTTCATGGCTTGCTATTTAGCTAACATTTACATCGATTAAGTTTTCATATAACAATAAACATCATTATTCCAGAAATCACTTTCTATAACCCTTATTATACTAGAGTAATCATTCAAAACCCTAGTGTTTACTAGTTTCCCACAAAACCCATGAATCACCTTCATTGTGTTCATGAGATTTTCAGGAATTAGCCATGATTTCCCATGTTATTGTCTAGGTTTTTACTTCTAGACATTATATCCTCCCTATTCTATCCAAATAGCAAACATGCAACATCAAATTTCGAATTTCCCAAACTCATGAGAATTTCAAAAAGAAAATTAACACAAATTTTTACATACCTTACAACCCCCTAGCAATGGGGATTAGTAATCTGTGCTTGGTTTTCGATTTTGACTTGGTTTGAGCCCTTAATTTGTAAGTTTTGTGATGAACCAGGGTTTTGGAGGAGCTTGGGGTCGCCCCTGCTCTTGGTCGATTTCAACAAAACACAGACAAGTGTGTTTTAAGTTTAATTTTGTTATTTCATTCTAAATAGTTTCCATTTAGATGCTTTTAGTCCCTCATCTTTCATTCTTTATTTGTTTTAACTACTAACTACTCATAAGTAACCAACTAACTTGGTTAGTGTCATTCCTAGTTAGTTTCTTTTACTAGTTTATTTGCAACCTAATTGCAAATTTATGAACTCGCATTTTCGGGATATTCGTAGTTTCTTTTACTAGTTTAAATAAATAGGATAGGTGCTATGTCGCTTTAAATAAGTAAAAATAAATAGGATAGGTGCTATGTCTTCTTGTTAAAAATACCAAGGCTAAGTGACTGCAGCACTGAAACCTTTAAGGTATAAAAAACATAAAGACAACACAAACTTGACAAAGACAAAGCTACAAGAAAAAGGAAATAACTTGAGGAACAGTGCAACGACTTGAACAAAAAGTTATAAAAACCCAAAGATACAAACCAAGCAAAGGCACAAGTCCAAGAAGCCTTGAAGGCTTCAAGCTATATACAAACCTTAAAGGCTTCAGCCTATACACAGGATCGCCAAAAAGCTTAAAGGCTTGAAGCCATCCAAGCTGCCTTAACAAAATAGGCACAAGTATAAAAAGCACAACACAAAGAAAATAGTTAAACACAATATCATAGTAAAGAAAGCCTTAAAAGACTTTCAACCATCCAAACACAAGTTAAAACAAGTCCTAGTGACTTGTAAGTCCAGAAATTGTTCAAACGGACATACAGGCCTAAGACACAACCACATAACAGGAACCTTAAGGGTTCCTGCAAAACCTAATATTGTTTGAAGTTAACATCACAAACCGTAAATTGTTTTAAAAAGTGCTAAGAAAGCTATGAATATCATGCATCAGTAGAAGGCTTAGAGGCCCCATAACTGTTACCTTTAGCCATCTTAGTCTTCTTGACCTTCTTAGTCTTTGGATCCTCAACGCCAACAGCCGAACCCTCCAAGATGGCATCCTTAGGAGCATCAGGTTCTCCAGGAAAGGTATCTTCGCTATCTCCCGAATAGGAACGTTTCCTTGAAAGAGAGCTAAGCACTTTGACACATACCTTTTCATTTAGACCATCCGGCTTTAGTTCCTGCAGGACGGAGAGAGGCTTACCATAGCAAGAAGCAACCTGGCTCACATACGGGTATGTTAACCTCTCCATTTGCTCAACAGAACTCTTGAAGATATCGAAAGCCTCGGGACGGTACAAGGGAGATTTTTCTAAAGGATGGCCAGACTCGTGAAGCTTATAACCCGCAATAAGACCTTGATGTTTTCCCAGATTGAGCAGTTTAGTGTAAACTTCACCAAGAGCAGAATTAAACTCTTTAGAGTGAAGAAGATAGGTAACAACCTGATGAAAACCCTGCTCAATAAGCCACTGATTATCCCCAGTAGCTTGGGCAACCAAAGTCTTCAAGCCGTCTTTTTCCTCATCAAAAGCCTTCTGTTGAACAACCAAGGCCTCTCTATCAGATTTCAGTTTCAATCGGTCAGCTTCAAACCCCTTTTTGAGATCACTCATCTCAATCTCGTGTCTCTTTGTCAACTCACTCACTTTCTTGGCCCAAGCCAGCTCCTTTTCGGAAAAACTATCAATCTCCTTCTTCATGGAGGTAATCGAAGCTTTCATCTTTTCCTTCTTCTTAGAAGCCTCCTCGTATTCCTGCATGCCTTTAGCAAACCGAGTAACACCTTCAGCCAACAGGGCTGAAAGGTTGCAGGAACTGAGCATCATCCTAGAAATAAGATGATCAGCCTCCATCTCTGAAATGGCGTCCCAAACACCAGGAGGAGCAAAATGAGCTAAGGCTTCAGCACAAACAGCCGGATCTTTGAAACTATATCCAACTTTAACCCCCAGTTGGGCACATAAACCTCTTGACCCTCTGAACCTTCGAAGCTCTCAATGTTTTTGACTGACGAACCTTGGATGACAGGAGTGGTACCCTTCTTAATCAACTTCTTCTTTTTGCTCGAAACAATTAACTCCTTCTCCTTACCCTTGCCAACATCAATAGCCTGTTCTGCAGATACTTCAATATCATCACTAACATCAATAGCCTCCGAACCAGATGGCTGATCAACACCTTTCAGATAGCGTTGGGAACGACGAGTGGAAACCTTGGAAGCAGTAGTCTTGGTAAAGCCTTTAACATTTGGGACATTTACATACCCAGAACCCTCGAACCTATAATCAGAACCTCTAACAACCGCATCCTCACCAGGAGTGGCAGCAACATCATCAAAGGCAACATCGGAGGTATCATCACTTTTGATAAAGTCAAGTGCAGACATAACTGCAAAACAAACAAAAAACACATAAGCAAACACAGAAATAGGAACACAAGAGCACGAGAAGAACAAATGCATACCCTTCCCATCTCTCATGAGCACCGAGTCTCGATCATGTTTTTCCCACAATTTACTAAGACCCAATAACACCAACAAATGCTCGGGAAAGGGACGAAGCCTTGAAGAACTCTCCCTAAGAGTTTCTAAAAACCGAGTATTGATATCAGACGCAGAAGGCTCAGGTTCATTCAAAACAGCATCCGGGTGTCTCCAAACAAGTTTAAAAGGGACAATTTCTTCCGACACCCAGAAAAATCGGTCCTTCCAGACCCCAAGGGTAGAAACCATAGACGAAATCAAGCAAGTATCAACTTGAGTGGTCTCGAAGGTGAACCAGTCACCATTCTTAGCCAATCGGAAAAAACGGCGGAATGATAAAAGGGTGGGATCATACCCGGAAGCCCGACACAAAATTTCAAAATGTAAAACCCTAGCCATTCCAAAGGGGTGAACTTGACCAAAAGATATACGATAATATTCCAAGATGTTCAAAACAAAGTTTGAAAACGGATTACGGAGATTTGAAAACTCAAAATGTCGACAATACAAAGCAATCGAACCAGGGGGACATTGATCGATAGACTTATCACAAGCCGGTGCAACCGGTTTAAACTTCGTCCCTATTCCCCATTCCATACAAAACAAATCGACTTCCTCTTGAGTCATTCAAGAAAACGACTTTGCCAAATCCTTACGAGCACCCATGATATGAGAAATTAAACAGAAAATAAGCAGAAGAAACTAACCTGATTTGAAAAAAGGGGAAAACTTGAGAAAAAAGAAGGCAAGTAATGTTCTTCTGATAAAATATATGTAAATAAATGAGATAAGAAAGTAATATAATTAGGCGATAGAATTAAAACCGCCGCCTGACAAACTGCCACAAGTCATGTCAACTGTCTTGTCAAAATTCGAAATTCAAAAATCTCAACCGTTTCCAACCCTTCAACCTTTGAACCCTTGAAGCTTTTAGGCAGTAAAATACACGCATAAAAGTCAGAAGTCTTTGAGCTCATTTCCCAAAAACCTCCGACTTGGGGGGCTGATGACGGGGGTAGCCCGAGAATAAATATAAATGACTTAAATACGTGAATGCTCATAAGGCAAAATGGTTCAAAGGTTAAAAACCTGGGGAGTTGAGATAAAGCAATGCGGGAACAGTAAAAGGTCATGTCTCTGGATTGCTTCACCAACTCACCAGCCGCAAAAGCAATGCAGGTCCACAGAGCACACTCTATTATCCGCGGGTCAAAAGGCTTCAACCCCCGAAAGGGTAAGTCCCTCACTGCAAGCATGTTCACTAGTCAAACTCATTCCTCTTCGAGTGATGTCTCCTCCTATAAATTAGACACTTCATTTACTAAGCAGGTCACTCCGATCAGCTCTGATTCTTGGAGAATCTCTGATCATCACTCTCAAGTACTCGCTTTATGCGAGTCACTTGCTTTCACATTCAACACACACATTCATTTTGCTTGTACATCCGAATCTGAACACATTTCAGAGAAGGATCTTCAGCAAACAACAAAAACAAATCTAGTGAACCTCTCTCCACGTCTTGCAAACGTGGGGGGACCCCACGACCTGCGTTAGGCAAAGTTGAACCCTTCAACCCTTTTGCCTATCCAGCCCAGCTACTATCCTTGGTCTGTTATTTGTTGCATCAACAATATTCATTGTGTTCTCCTTCATCTTGAAGTTCATAACCATTTTGTTAGCATAAATGTAGAGGCCACCGGCTAGATATTGTAGGAACCGTTCGCGTAAATTAAATAAAATAAACAAATTATTTATTAAAATGATTACAATACAGAAATAAGAAAACAAATTACTGGTACAAATACAACTGAAATAAAATACAATACAAGAATTTTGATGAAGAAGAAAGGCTGAGGCACGTGAACACACGCTTCCCTTAAAACAAATTCCGAGTCTCCCAGGAGTACTCGTTTTGTTTCCCAGGGTACAACAGCCGAAGCAGCGTACTGCCGGAGATAGCCTACAACCCGAAGGTTACCTTGAAAACTTGCTAGAGAAAGATCAGAGAAAGTAGAGAGAAAGTTGGTAAAGCTGTTGTGTAGCTGGTGTCCTTCTGAAGTGGGTATGGAGCTGTATATATACAGCTCCTCAATCGAAACAGTAAAAAAAACGAATTAAAGAGAGGTTTAAATTGCATTAAACGTCTTCAATGCAATTTAATACGTCATTTAATTCTCAGTCAAAGCCAGTTAACTCGTCAGTTACGAAGCTGGACTGAAACTGCT
This sequence comes from Helianthus tuberosus, assembly GCA_030545235.1. Taxonomy (NCBI): domain Eukaryota; kingdom Viridiplantae; phylum Streptophyta; class Magnoliopsida; order Asterales; family Asteraceae; genus Helianthus; species Helianthus tuberosus. The sequence goes on from CM060419.1 coordinate 185,220,720, forward strand.
CTGTTATTCAATGCTGGAAGCTTTCTGCGCGCGCGCCCATGCGCGGTGCGGCCTCTTGGCTCACAGCCATGCGCGCATGAGCCACGTCACCATGCGCGGTGCGTCCTCTTGGCTCACAGCCATGCGCGGTGCGGCCTCTTGGCTCACAGCCATGCGCGCATGCGCCACGTCACCATGCGCGGTGCGTCCTCTTGGCTCAGGTCCATGCGCGCGTGCGCCACGTCACCTGTGCGGCTATACGAGCGCGCCACACAGTCGCGCCGTATTGGCTCACTCTGGTGCGCCGCTCACGACACAGCAGGACCCATGCACCATGCGTGCACCCGCGCGCGCATGCGCATGACTGCCACGTCATGCGCCGCATCACCTACCACTTGGTCCTTGCAACCCTTGTGCTCCACCACGCGCACGTGCCGCGAAAGTGCGAAGTGCAAAGTGCGCCATCAAAGCGCCACATTGCGCCTCATCGCCCACGCCGCGCGCGCGAGCGAGCGTGTGCGAGTTAGGGTGCTCCGCACCCTTCGCGAGGACACTAGTGTGTGCTTCCATGAAACAATAAGGATGGAGAGTTCCCACTTAAATACCCCTTTAAGTTCCATCTCTCATCCGATGTGGGACAAGGTGCTACTTTCCCTTTTGTTTCAGCATTGAATGTTCCAAACACCCAACTTTGAGCATCGATATCTCATTCATCTTAGCTCCGTTTTGGACGCGGTTTAGTTCGTTGCGAAGCTCTCCCAACATAGAACACAAACCCACAAATAAATATATAAAACCCGCTCATTTTATTATATTTATTTCTAGTCCAAAATAGGAAAAAATCATTTTCCTATATTTGTGAAAAATGCTATTTTCACCTATTTTTCCAACAGATATATGGTTACTTAGTGACACTTTTAGATTTTAGATACAGGGGTGTTTGCTTCATTACTTGCTACATTCACTCATATTTGATTAACTTGCATTATAACAAACAATGAATCATGGATCGAAGCTTTATTTCTCGCCTGATTGCGTTACAGATTTCAATACATATATGCTATACAAATCTGTTCTAGAATCATATGAGTACACCTACTTTCATGTTATTGATCCCACACCATAAAGGGAGGAGCTTTAACAAGACCAGACCACCATCCCCTACAATTACATGCACCGAACCACAAGGGTCCAACGTGTAGTTATACACTCGGTTTGATCTCTCATAAGCATGAACCTGAAAATTCATAACAAGCACATACTCAACACTCAACTTCGATGTTTTATCATATAGAGTAGGAGGTGGCAAAATAGGTAAGCCAGTTGAGTAGAATAATGGGTCAAATGGGTTTAGGTCAAAACGGGTCATTAATGCATTATTTTAAACACAAACAGTGCAGAAATTTAACATAAGACAATGCAAAATTCGACTCATACCAGTGCCGAATTTTTAAACCAAAACAACGCAGAAATTTTGACCCATAACAGTGCAACAAGTTAACTTATGATATATGACTCACCTTTTATTTTCTCCAAAAACATTGAATGTAAGTATATAGAATAAGTATATAGTTTAGTCATAAATAGAAAGCTCCAGAAATACAATTTAATCGTATAATTACATGTCAAGAAGCATTTAGAATAGATTAGACCTTTAGAGGCATGTGCTTATTTTTTGTACCATCGCAAGTGTAACTGAACATATTGTAGGAGCATAAAGACTATTAAATTAGTAAAGGGGTCAAACTGAATAACCTATAGATTATGTTTATGCAAATCCCACAATATTTTGTTTCAACTTTCATACAAAGGCCATAGTAAAAATGTTGCTGGATGGGGCAGGCAAAGAATTTTACATGTTCCATAGATATGGAGGAAAAAAATGTTGATTTGCTCGGCCAGCCTAACTTTGATAGCTCACCGTTTCTAGACAATTTTCCTACCGTGACACTTGGCGGGATAGTTTGTGTTGGATAACCAGCACGTGTTTATCTCATTAGCTTTTGATACTTTTGGTTTTCTAGCGCCAGAGGCTGTGGACCTACTTAGTCGAGTTCAAAGGGTCATGCATAGTAATGTTATAACCCCGAGATCTATGGACGTAGTTTTCAAAAGACTTAGTTTTGCTATTCAAAAAGTGGTAGCGGCGCAGCTTGTTGCCCGTTTACCATCTATCTCGATGTAAATTCATAAAAAGTGGAGGGGTTTGAATGATAATTGTGGATTAAAGCTTAGGGATTAGTGGATGCTTTTGTCGCAACATTTCATGTGTTATAAAGGATAGTCATACGTTGCTAAACATTGCTAGTTTTTGTGGATATGTTGAATCTTGTTTGTGTGAAAAAAAATTGGGATAGTTTTTTCTTAAATATATAAGATAATTTAAAATATATAAAAATTATATGTATAATTGTTTTAGAGTCTGGGTCCTCGGTGAGTGTGGGCTTTGACCGGTCACCCACCTTTCCCCTCCTACGTGATGTCTCATTTCAATATGAAGTTGATATAACATAGGATTCATGAATTTAAAAATAAAAATTTGTTAGTGCAGACAAAGACCACTATTAGTCCAATAATCAAATGTGTACTATTCTCTTCTTTGACTAGGTCTTTGATTAACAATCAAAAACATCAATTGATTGTCTGGACCAAGTCATGTTCCGGATAAGAGGTGTTTTAATGACCGTTGGGTGCTTCAATTTGTAACTTAGACTGTGGGGTATGGGGCTTGGGTTGGGGGAAAACGCCCAAGCCACCACCCCGGGTGGGCTTGGGTTGGGGCGTGGCCCTTGGGGCTTGGGTTTGAAGCCGGGCATAGGGCGGGCTAGCGGTCCGATGTGGCGGCCTCCTATTCGCTTTGTTGGCCATGTCATAGCGGGTGTTTGAATTTTAAATTCTAACCGTTTGGCCAAGCCAAGCGGTCACCCCCAACAGTCAACATCCCCTATAAATGTAACCCCAACCCCACCGGCTACCCCATCCCAAACCATCGCTGTCCACCGCTACCCCCACTTGATCGAACCCGCTACCCCAACCCACTTGACCGATGGCCTCTTGGACCCACGAAGAAGAGCTAGCTCTCGTCACAAGCGTCGTTGACGCTATGAAGGGGCGACAACCCGGCCAAACACGATATTGGCCGGAAGCCTTCGCAAGCTACCGACATAACGTCGGACATGACCGGCACAACTTAAACTCGTGCCAACATAAATGGCGCGAGCTACGGCCCAAGCTTGATCGTTTCAAGGCCCTACTACGAAGCCGTTCCAAGCGGTGAGTTAAGCCACGAGGATCGGGTGGCGGTGGCGAACATTGAGTTTCGGGGCAAGGAGCGAAGGCCGTTCGACAAGCTCGCGCTTTTTGAAATTTACCTAACGCTCTAGGTTTTTTTTTATTTTGTAATTGTTTTTAGGTTTTTTTGTAATTTTTAGGTTTTTTTTTTATTTTGTAATCGTTTTTAGGTTTATTTTTATTTTGTAATTAATAAAATTTTAGGCTTTTTTTTAATGTTGTGTGTATTTTTTTAATTTTTTGTAATTTTTTTTTAATAAACTGCCAAGCCACGCCCCAACCCAAGCCCCGCCATACCCCACGGTCACGTCACTCACCGGTGGAGGGCTCCAACTCCACGTGTCAACTCATGCCCCCAACCCAAGCCCCACCATACCCCACGGTCTTATAACGAAAGAAAGTTCTTAGGTTATTATGATTATTTGTGATTGTCTTTAAGTCGTTTCTAACAAGTTGATAATACCATGTGTCTTTGTATCTTTATTTCCACACGTCTCGTCTCTTGATCTTGACACTTGTTTTCATCTCTTTATTAAAATGACGAATTAGAAAAGAACAAATAAAAGGATATAACACTATAGACCTATATTATACATATATTCGTATTTATCAAAGAAGAAGGTTACTCAAATCACGTATATAGTGACTGAATAGAAATTGCCTTGATCAAGATCACAATTGTTCGGTCTTCATATATCTATTAAAATTGTTTTTTACCAGCTCACTAAATTAATTTTTTCGAATTAAGTCAAATCATTGGAATATTTTGAGTATCCGGGTATAAATATAAGGTATCATCTTTTTTTAAAGGCGGCACTTCGTTATAAAAGGACCAACGAGCAAGAAATTAGAGACCACAAAAACAACTATAGTTTTCTAATAAAAACTACTAGTAAATTTTTATTCTATTACGGATGGGCATTATATAATCTTACAAAAACTAACTTAGGGTACCTATGACTAACTTAACAAAACCTAGGGATATCAACACCAGCAACCGAACACGCCTGCAGTACAGTCATACCTTTCGGGATCTTCACCAGATATCCATCAACAAAAACCTCGAGACGTCATCTGGATTGGGGAAATGAACCCTAGCTCCGGCGATTGGTGTCCGCTTTGGCAGATCCGGTTCAGGTGTCGCCGGTTCAGCGGCGGCGTCCGGTTTGTGGAGGTCCGGTGTTGAGACGATGGTGCGGAGGATGGTGGATTTATGTTTTGTGATTAGGAGTTTGAAGTATGTGGATCGGAGAGTTCAATTTGTTGTCACTTGAAACTGTCAGTTCTCAGTTTGAGAGCATTAGGAATTAAAGGAGTTGAGAGGGAAATAACCATTTTACCCTCATGTGCATTGCACATAACATTTTTTAACTGAGATTTCTAACCAAGTTAGGCTTAAAGGACATAACGTGCAAGATTTTGAAAGGATAAGGACACCGCCTGTCAACTTTTGCGCTAAAGGACAGCGCCTGCAATTTGATGTAAACATAAAGGACTAAACTTGTAATTTACTCTATAATTGCTTTTGCTTTGTTAATGGATAACGCCCTTAATGGCAACCAAATCGCCCGATACTTCTTCAATCTCTACTGGTAAATTACGTTTATCATCAAGGCAACCAAATCAGGAGATGTGTTATGTGATGTTCTTAAGCGGGCCGGGATCTCTGCCAAAAAGGAGGCTCCAGTAAATTTCCTGACTGACCCCTTAGAGGGGAGGTCCACTTTACGCCCGGCGGACATTCTTGTGTTTGGATGGGAAGGGGGGAAACACGCTTGTGTAGATCTAACTGGAGTCTCCCCCCTTGTCGGGCTCAAGGACAAGGGCTTTGTTGTAGGGCAAGCGGTGCTCAAGGCAGAGGCGAGCAAAGTGGCAAAACATGAGAAAGCCTGCCGGGAGAATCAACATGTGTTTGTCCCGTTTGCGTTTGATACCTTTGGTGGTCTCGCTCCTGACGCTGTGCGACTCTTGAATCGGGTTCAAAAAGTCGTTAATAGTAATTCTTCGTCGCTAAAGGTTTCAAACTTCGTATTTAGTAGAATTGGTTTTTCTATTCAAAAGGGGGTGGCGGCGCAACTTGTTGCCCGACTACCTGCCATTGCTTTGTAATTGTCCTTTTTTTTCGTGTGGAATGAAGAGAAAGGGGTTTTAAAAAAAAAAAAAATTGTCATTTTATTGGTAAATTATTGATCTGGATTTTTTTTATTGAAATCTGAATATTGGAAATCTGATTGAAGAGAGATTACGTTCAAGAACGTAATAACGATAATAGAAGTGACTGCTCGAATTTTAAACTGAGATTACGTTTGATTGATCGGAATTTTAAACGTAATAACGACAAAAGAACTGACTTATCATTTTTAACTTTCTTGAATCGTCTCTACAATTGCCGGGAAAAATTCCGCTCAGTCAAACATAGTTTAACATCGGCAAATACCGTAGCCACTTCTTCAACCGTAATTTACGTTCTTGAATCACAAACAATAAACATGCCGAAAACCGGTAAACTTGATTGAAATCCGTTGCCATTTAATATGTTTTTCTTCTCCCATGGTTTGCAATTAGGAAATTAAATGTTCTTGATTATTAAAGGGTTCTTCGATTTATTTTATATATCCCTCAAATATGAGTATATAGAAATTGTTAGGTTTGTTGGAAATCAGGCCCTTGATCGAACACACAAACACCGGATGAACGAACTGGTTCGACTCTTTTATAAATTTATCAATGAAAAGCACACTAATTACAATGACCCTAACCATTTATTTATACTAAACTTATTCTAGTCCTAACCCGACTCAAACTCTATAAATTAAATAAACAAACAAACTAGATAAACCTATCTAATAAACCTTGATGCCCAAGAAACATACCTAGACTAGAATTAGGAAACCTTAATAAAACAAACTAATTAATCTTCCAAAATAAACTAAAACACTTAGCACCCTCCACTTTTGAGTTATGACAAGATTAGTCCCAACAATCACCCCCTAATCTTGTCAATAACTTTCTTCACATTAGAGCTGGTTCATCATCATCATATCGAACTTGAACCATCTCGACTTTTACCGAACATCCTACCTTCGCCTTGGTCACGTCCGAAGTCTTCTCGGTTCAACCCGAATCAAATCGACTACACTTGCAACATGTTACATGGCATCACGTTGGAACCGTTCATTTACATCTTGACTTATCACGGATCGACGACCTCTTCCTCGGCCACATCCAAAGCCACCTGATTTGAACTCCAACGCCATAATGTTAACACCGTGTTTTTTTTCCTTTACCTTTTTCCGATCACCCTTGTTCAAGAGGCTCTCTACCGACAAAGAAAACAAGCCACCCGCTTCTTCCGTTTTCTCACCTTGCCAAACGAGACGAATCCAAAGCCACCTGCTTTGACGGATCCTTTCTGCCCGCTTTTCACGCACCACGCCGGTCTCCTCTTATCACGAAACAAGCCGATCAAGGCACCCGTTGTCAACCTGTTGTTGTCACCAGTTGTATAACAGCTGCGTAAACCCGCAACTAACATCCGAACAGCCCTGAACCTTCTTCTTTTGATCACTAATAACAGCCCCGGAAAACAAGTGTTTATCACCGGTCACCCCCGTCGTCTTAACCAGTACGTCTACCACAACAACGGCCTACCGAAAACACCATAACGCTTCCGATGTCATTCTACCATTGATTGACGCCCAAAATTCACCGATCGCTTCTTCTCAAATGTTCGCAATTCATCTGTGAACACTGGAATCATCGAACCATGTAATCCAAAAGATTCACCGACCCATGACTTTTTACTTAAAAAGCCTATGCAAATATCACCACCGTCACATACATCTGGTTCAATCTTCTTGCATTAATCCACACAAGTATTTAAACCCATAGTGTCTCCAAAATTCAATTTATATTGAATTTAATACTTCATGATATACCTTCACTCCTTCAATACATTCCCATACAAAACCCATGTATTGTAATTAACCCCAGATTTGACCAATATAGAAAATTGGCGCCGTGACATGAGATTGTTTCCACTTGCGAAAACAATATTTTTCCTCACAAAAATAATTATGGTTACCTCTTTGCTGTGAACTCCAACTATCGATCTCCCGCACCGTTGCCGCCTTGCAACCCCGTGAGGGGCGGCTTCCCCCTACTCGGAAAACGACTCACAAAACCGCCAAGTAGCTCTGATACCAATTGTTGGAAATCAGGCCCTTGATCGAACACACAAACACCGGATGAACGAACTGGTTCGACTCTTTTATAAATTTATCAATGAAAAGCACACTAATTACAATGACCCTAACCATTTATTTATACTAAACTTATTCTAGTCCTAACCCGACTCAAACTCTTTAAATTAAATAAACAAACTAGATAAACCTATCTAATAAACCTTGATGCCCAAGAAACATACCTAGACTAGAATTAGGAAACCTTAATAAAACAAACTAATTAATCTTCCAAAATAAACTAAAACACTTAGCACCCTCCACTTTTGAGTTATGACAAGATTAGTCCCAACAAGGTTTTGATGTATAATCGTCTGATTTTGATACTTATTTTCGATTTTGATGCTTAATTGTGTAATTTTGATGTTTGCTATGAGCCTGTGTAATATGTATATACGATTACCCAAAGCCGGTATGACCCGTTATCAGGGATATATACACGCACATCTTAATCCCCCGTGAAGTAAGTGTCAATTGTTTATTGAACGTATGCCATGTGTATATTTGTATGTGTGCGTATGTGTATATATATATATATACATACATATATATATATATTTATATACAGATGGATAGATAGTTAGTTCATAGTCATACTAAGAAGAATTTATATTGTAATGAAAAATGTGTATATAAATTGTATCTTCACATAGAAAAAAGTTGTTTTACAAAAGTGTGTATAGTTAAATTTGATTAAATAATTAATGTAATTGGCAATTCTTGGTTTGTTTTGCATTCTAATTTATAATAGCTAAATGTTGCATTGAAATACATATATATACAATGTAGTTGCAAGTAGGAAAGGAGCCCAAAAATCAGAGTAGAGTATATGTATGTAACCTTTCATGAATATTAGTTATTTTTACTTTTAATCTTGAATTAAAGAGAGTTTACATATGTATAAAAAGTTAAAATCCTTGAAAGTATATGAAGAGAAAAGATGCCTCTTTGTGTGCAAAAGAAGATATGGGATGGACTTAACAACACTTCAAACCTTGCAGATGAGGTTTGAATTAGGTTGGAATTTTAAGTTATGGACACTTTATTTACTTTCTTAGTTGATTTTTTTTTCTTTTTGTTTTTTCAGCCCATTTAGGTTTATTATTTTGTTAAAATCATTGGTAGCAATGTTTTATGGAATTTTTTGATACCTTCATCCAACTTATGATGGTATTTGAGTTAATTTTCACATTTAGTATAAGTTGGAAATCTCTAAATTTATGTAAAAAGTGGAAAAGAATGGCGGAGAATAGTTTAGTGGATTATTGGTATTTCGATTTATTAACTTAACTTTTGTAAAATAGCGAAAAAGGAGAGGGAAGCAGATAAAGTGTTGTAGAGTGTGCTTTCATATGTTAAGGAGCTCAAATTCCTACTCGATATAAATTCTACTAATACGAAGTGTTGTTGGTAATCACTTTTTAACTTATATAGAGTAATTGCAGGTTGTGTCAAAGTTTAGTTGATTTGAATCAGAAGGAAGCGTAACCAAAAAGTTGCAAACTTCATCCAGTGTTGCTCCTCAAAACACTTTTTGTTTTTTGAAGTAAAATATTTTAGTGTGGTGTAATAGGCTGGGGATAAAACAAGATGAAAAGTATGATTTGCATAAATTTAAGAAATTTCGTATTTTATATAGTGATACTAAAGATAATCATAATTAACATCCCGCCGCAACGCGCGGGTTAACATCAACTCGTTCAAGTACAATTAGAAATAGATTGTCTATGGGGAACAAGATTCAAACATTTGACCTAAGTATAAAGGTCTGGAATACAACTAATCGAGTATCATATGATTGTTTTGAATTAATAGGCAACAATTTTAATTAAATTTGCAAAAACTCTAAGCCAGAAATTGTTGAGTCAGCAGTGCTATTTGATTAGACCTCTAAACAACTATATAAAATGACTGTTTTACCCTTCTGAATTATAACCAGCGCCACTTTTTCCTTGGCAAACTAAAAAGGTGTTTTTGCATAAATATATAGAGAGAAAGGTTAACATACAAAAGCCCTTATCATACTTCACGTACGCGACAATGGTAACCATCAGATCAGGGCTATAATCACGCACGGGAGCAGTTATTTGGTGATAATCACGCATGGGAGGTGATAATCACGCATGGGGAGTATAATTACGCACGTTAAAATGGTCAAAAAAATAATCACGCACGTTATGTATTTGGTCGCGTATGTTAATGTACGTTAAGCCGTGAAGTACATTATACTTTCTCTCTCTCTCTCTCTCTCTATATATATATATATATATATATATAGGGTGAGGTTCGGGTACAAAGTCCATTTTTCCTACAAAGTGTACAAAGTCATAAAACACCACAATTTTAGCCATAAAACACACTCAAAACCCACAAATAACATAGTGAAGATCACTAAAACACAATATCTGAACCCTAACAGTCCTTAAAAACTTCAAACATACTATCGTACAACTATGAATATAAAACACAACATGATAATCAAAATAAAACACACTAATGTTAGTCATTCGATAATCAAAGTCTTATCATAAAAAACACAACACAAAACCCACAAATATGGTGTTTTAGTAATTTCCACTATGTTATTCGTGAGTTTTGAGTGTGTTTTATGACTTTTTACACTTTGTAGGAAAAATGGACTTTGTAGCCAACTCCCACCCTATATATATATATATATAGGATAAGGATCATTACAGAACACTAATTATTGCGAGAACAAAAAGAACAACTCTAAATCACTAAATTTTGGGTTTTAAGGTTCATATTTCTTAAATTTTATGTTTCTTACATTCATATGTGTATTATATATACATAAAAAATCATATATTTTCCCTACACATAGTCTACATACATGTAGGTAATTTAGCCTACACATAACATACATGTGTGTAGGTTATTTAAAAACTGAAGATTTTTCATATTTTGTTTTAAATTCTAGTGTGAGAAACAATAAATCTTACATTTAGAATATTTTCATTTACATTTTAGGTTTTTAGGATTGAAAAAATGAGTGATTCATTTTGTTCTGCGTGTTCTCGCAATATTTAAGTGTTCTGCATAGAACCTTCCCCTATATATATATATATATTGTGAGGTTCATTGGGGAACACTAAAAAAGTAGGGAACCGCGGGGAACCGACTCAAACGAACTCCGATTGGACTCATTCCAGCGACGTTGGAACCGTCTCGTCGAACCCTAACTAGGATCTCTTAACCCTAAACCCTAAATCATAACCCATAAACTCTAAATATATTAGGGTTTGGCTTTTAGGGTTTAGCCTTAGGGTTTAGCTTTAGGGTTTAGAGTTTAGCTTTAAAGTTTAGGGTTTAGGTTTAGGGTTTAGCTATAGGGTTTAGCTTTAGGTTTAGCCTTTAGGGTTTATAGTTTAGATTTTACGGTTTAGCTTAGATTTTAGCCTTATTTTTTAGCTTTAGAGTTTAGAGTTTAGGAGTTAGGATTTAGAGTTTAGGGTTAAGAGATCTTAGTTAGGGTTCGACAAGCCGGTTCCAACGCCGCTGGAATGAGTCTAATCGAAGTTCGTTTGAGCCAGTTCCCCGCTGTTCCCCACTTTTTTAGTGTTCCCCAATAAACCTTCCCCTATATATATATATATATATCTTAGAAAGAAAAAAAAAAAAAACAAGCATATGAAGGATATATTCCTTCTACTGAATTTATGCCTTGATATATTATTACACTTCATATTATATTATACATTAAGGGGTTGTTTGTCAACTTCTGAATGGTTAAGTGCCGAACCAGTAAGAGTTCAGAACTATTAAGTGCTGAACCAGTAAGAGGTATGAACCATTAAGAGGCAGTATAATGTTTACCCTTCAGAGACAAATATCTGACCAATTCAGATTAGAGGTCTTAACCATTCAAACTCTGTATAATACGTAACCATTCAGAGACAAATGTCTGAACCATTCAGACATCTGCTCACGAAACAAACAGTCTGAACCATTAAATGCTGAACCAGTTAGAGGTCTGAACCATTAAGAGTCTCATTAAAAAGTAAATAAACAGCCCCTAAGTCATTACTAAACAACTTGTAGAATACTTTCTAAATGGAGTCCACTTGAGAGTGATAAGAGTACGTATTTAACACTTCAGCTAGTCAACATTTAAATAATTTCTCCACTCTCAATCAAACTAATTATAAACCAATCCGGCCTCTTTAAGAACCAGTCAATATATAAAACATGGATGGTATATTCCACAACGCGCATGGATGGTTTATGGGTTGTTTATTTAAATTTATTAAAATATTACTATATATCTTTTTCTATCGACTATGACTAACGAATTAAAAACAAAATTTTAATAAAAAACGAGTTAACTGTCATTATCGTCCCTGTGGTTTATCCAGTTATGCTAATCACTCCAGACCAAATTTCAAATTTGTACCATTTCCATCCCTGATATGCTTGAAACATAGCAGCTCCGTCCAAAAACTTAACGTCCGTTAGAACCTGTCGTTTTAATGAAGGGTAAAAACATCGTTTTTCGTTTTTAATTAATCCCTGTTAATAGGGTTTAGGGGGGGGGGGGGGATGAAAAAGGGAAATGACGGTTTTACCCTTTATTAAACAGTAGGTTTTAATAGACGTTAGTTTTTTGGATGGAACCGGCATGTTTCAAGAATGTTAAAAACGAAAATGGTAAAATTTGAAATTTGGACTGAACTTGCATATTTAAACAAACCACAGGGGCGAAAGTGGCTGTTAACTCTAAAAAACCTTATAAATTTCAATGACGAGAGATCAGCGGTCCCCTTGACATCCTTTGCTTCCGCTCCTGTTTTTGTTATCAGATAATAGTTTGGAAAAAAAAAAAAACAAATTGTTGATATAATAATGTTTTGTTTTGGATTAATTCAAAAGTGTAAAGCAACTACAATAACCAAATCCAAACACCCATTAAAGATTTAAATCCGGCCTTTTTGTAATTTGTAGAAGGCGTATACGTGCAATGGAATGTTGTACCTATGACTTTATAACTAAATGTTGTCGGCTATAAATGCATTGATGAGTTGTACAATAGCTATTAGCATATGGAATCGATGGTATGGCCAACCACCATATAACAAATATAGATAAACAAGTGACTTAGAGACAAAAGTAATTTGTAGAAGGCGTATACGTGCAATGGAATGTTGTACCTATGACTTTATAACTAAATGTTGTCGGCTATAAATGCATTGATGAGTTGTACAATAGCTATTTTTTTTTTGAACGGTGACTTTCTTATGAGTGACCCATTGTCACTGAACCCCGTCAAAGACAGTATTCCCCAGCCAAGATCTGCCGACGATGTTCTATCGGGCCCCGTACGGTATCAGACTTGGATGGCGTTCCCCCGGAAAACCGTGCTGCCTCCACACGAGTAGCTTCGCTGGAGAAACAGGCGGATGAAAACCGGGGTGACGCTCAGGATCAAACCCCCCTCGGTGGGTTAGTCACCATCATTGCGCACGGGTGTCCTACCCCCTTTCGCCACAAGCGGGAATCGAACCGGTGACCTCTAGGAGACCAAACCGGCCCTCAACCAACTGGGCTATGAAGGCATTACTGTACAATAGCTATTAGCATATGTGGAATCGATGGTATGGCCAACCACCATATAACAAATATAGATAAACAAGTGACTTAGAGACAAAAGTAATTTGTAGAAGGCGTATAGCCCTTCATGTGAACCCAAAAAAAAGGACGAGTAGGTACACAAATCATCATTCATCATATATACCTTTTTTAATAAATAAATATATTGGAATTAATAAAGTAAATAAGTTTTTAATTATATGTATGACGTAATTTTCATGTATTTATTATGCCAATTAAATCATATAAAAAGTAGTTGTTGCAATTAACATTAATTTGTGCAGTAGATGGAGGACATGACATTGTGGGACTCCATATCATGATTGCATGTGCCATGTATCCCGTGCATTAACCTTTGTATATAGTTAGGTTGAGCGGTGTGGAGGGGCTTGGGTTGGGTGTATTATTTGACACATGGTGATGGTGAGATCCACAAGCTTATAGTGAAAAATAAAAGGTGTGGTGTGGCTTTGCTTGGCGTGGCCAGCCATGTGATTTTTTTTAAAATTAAAGTAGCCAACCAAAACCAGCTATATTGGACCAGCCAACCAAAGCCAACCAAGTCACCCTGCCCCCCCGCCCCACGCCAGGCTGAATACCCATGCCAAAGGAGCAACGCCATGCCCAACGCCAACCCGAGGTGGAGCAGCTGGCGTTGAAGGGCATCCCCCGCCCCAACCAACGTCCCACTCCCGACAGCATTAAGAATAAAAATTGTATCTTCTGAGTTCTGACATGTTGTTCCAGTGGTCAAAAGGTCTACTTTTCTCAGTGAAGACACAATTTCGATTCCTGCTTGGGTCATTTTCAATGGACATATGAGTGAAGTGATGAATCAGGGCTTTAATCTCGGATTCGAACCTAACGGGAGGCGAGAGTTTATGGATTCCATCTGGTTCCCGCACATCAGGGGGTATGTCTCATGGTGGTCAAGTAGTTGACCTTAGATATAGCCTCGAGCAGAGTGGGTTTGCACATTAGATTCTTTGCCTTAAAAAAAATTGTATAATTTAGAATCCACATAGTACAAGTTTTGATAGGTAGAGTACAATTCACAATAGAGACATAATGAGCTAGAATATGATTTAAAGAAGATGCCTTGTAAGTACCATCAAATAGATAAATAAATGATAGTGCAGTCGATGGATACTCCATTATGTATGTCAAAATTATTAATATTTTCAGCAATGTTATATCACTCACAAGTTTTATCTTATTGTTGAAATCTAAATATCATGTATATTATTTTTTTTTTATTTTTCAACCAAAGTTAAGCACTAGTAATTAATGAAAACATCATGTTTATATATTAACAGTCAAATATATTCATGTTTTTCTAAAGAAAAAACCTCATATTTTATAATTAAGCTCAGACAAATTCCTGTGACCAGGGTCACCGTATCTATTTTATTATTAATCATATCATATAATTTTATATCATAAAATAAACTTTTTGAAATTAGCTTTCCACACACCATGCATGATTATGAATATCTAAATATCTAATAATATTAATATTCTATATATTGTCAATTTGTCACCTATATATATACCATACCCCCCATATGCTACCAGTCCCCACCCTTCACATGCATTAGTTGAAAGGTTCTAACAACTCCCCAGTTTTCTCTCATAAAACCATACAAGTTGTGTGTTCTTAAAGCATTAACCAAAGAGAATATATTGTTTTCCATTTTCTTGCAACACTTTCTTTGACAACAAGAAAATGGGAAACTATATGGAAACATGCATTCAAAGACAACCTTCTTCTACACAAGAAACCTTACAACACCCACAACAACAACAACAAGAGAAACAAGAACATGGGAAAACAAGTGGTACTTTCAGCAAAGAAAGTAGTACACTGAGGGTAAAATTGGTATTAACAAAAGATGAGCTAGAGTGGCTATTGCTACAAATGAAGAAAGATCAAGGGAAGAAACTGGAACAAGTGTTGCAGGAGATTGAAAGAAGTAGAATAAGAGGAGAAAGTGTTGCAAAGTGGAAACCTTGTTTAGAAAGCATCATGGAGAGCCCTGAGGTTCAACATCACATGGATAGATCATCATGAAGAATTTGAAATTACTATTTTACCCCTCTTAAATCATCATCAACTTTTTTTTTTTCTAATGTTTTTCTTTGGTCATGCCCAGATTTGTAATTATATGTCTTGTTTCTTGGGCTCTTTTTTGTTAAAGCATGAGTCTTTGTTAGCTATAATTTTTTTTTCATTTTTGTATGATATCTTTGGATTTTCAATGGCTCTTAAGTTTGAATTTTATGTATAATTTTTGTCTTTATAACATGCGTAGTCGTTGGGGTGAATAATGCCCCACCTTAGGGCGTTTTGCGTCATGTGGCAGCACAGTCAACAATGGGGCATTATTGGGCGTTTTTACAAAAGGGGTGTAGTGGGGATTGTGGGTAGAGGTGTACAAATCGGTTTTTTCACCCAAAATAAAAACCGGTTTTTTTTTATAACCGGTTCCGGTTACTAACCGGTTTTTGAGGTCCAAAACAATAACCGGTTGGGACCGGTTTTTCCCAAAAAAAAACCGGTTTTTTAATAACCGGTTTTTGAAGTCAAGAATAGTAACCGGTATAAAAACCGGCGGTTAAAAAAAACCGGTTATAAAAAAACCGGTTAAAAAAAAACCAGTTTCGTTTTTTTTTCCGGTTCGGTTCTAAAACCAGTTTTTTTGTACACCTTTGTGGGGCATTATGTTTTGTAATAAAATAAAATAAAATAAAAAACATTTAAAAATCTTATTGGCCACCAAATGAAAGCTTCAATGTGATTGGCCAAGAATCCCCCCATTTGGCGTGATTTATAACACGCCTAAACAAAAAAAATGCCAAACACGCCCATGCGTAATGGCTAGGGGGCGATATTGGGTGTGATCTTGGACAAAAAACGCCCCTTTGGGCAACCACTACGAGTGGTCTTATTAGGTTAAACTTGTGCATTTTGAAATGTGTGTATGTGTACTTAGGGGAGAGAGCCTGCAAGTGTAAGATACATTAGGATGATACTCAAGTAAACAAATTGAAATTCTAGTTACCATTCGTGAATTGTTCGGCTGAAAGTTCATTTATATAATAAACATACAAGTATGAACAATTTTTTCGTTCATTTAATTACATGAATGCCATATGGATGATACTCTATGTAAATAAATCGGAGTTTCACTTAACCATTCGTGAATTGTTCAACTAAAAGTTCGTTTATTAATTAATAGACGAACAATTTTTTCTTTCGTTTAATTACATGAATGCCGACTTGAATAAATGTTCGGTTCGTGAACATTCGTTCATTTACATGTCTACAAATGTTTGTCTGTTTATATATATCCTTTTACGTTTGTTTATATTCATATTTTTAAATTTCGTGCTAATTTATAAATTAATTTATTAGTTATAAGTAATACTAATTGACCTATCATTATAAATTAATTTATTAGTTATTAGTTATTATAAGTAATACTTATTGACATTTCATTTAAATAATTGTTCGTTTACGTTTGTTTTTAAAGCTTGCATTTTTTTTCCTTTTACGTTTGTTTATATTCATATTTTAAATTTCGTAATACTCATTTATAAATTAATTTATTAGTTATAACTACTACTAATTGACCTATCATTATAAACTAATTTATTAGTTACAAGTAATACTAATTGACCCTCATTTAAAAAATTGTTCGTTTACATTTGTTTTTAAAGCTTGTATTTTTTTCGAATAATATTAAGCTTGTATTTTTTTTCGAATAATATTATTTAGACTTTAATTTAAATATTGATGTGGACTTTGAAAGTGCTTTATATTATTTAATGTGATTTTATTTTTGATATTACTGTGTACTTTTAGTGTTTGTTTATATTCGTTTGTGTTTGTTTAGATTCATTTATGTTTATCTCGATTTCATTTATATTTGTTATGTTCGTTGCGAGTGAACATAAACGAACATGTTTAATTTCTTAACAAATAAACACGAACAAAAAGCATCCAGCAGCTTAAGCGTCCATATTCGTTTGTTTGTTCGGTTAAAGTTAATCGAAGAAACACAAACAAGCAGTTATTTGTGTTCGTTTTCTGGCCTAAGCATTGATATTATATTGATGAGCATAATTTTTTCACAACTTTTTAACAATATAAATGTCATCATCATCATCATCATCATACTCAGTAAATCCCACCAATAGCAAAGCAAAGGTAGGGTCTGAGGAGGGTAAGATGTAGACAGCCTTACCTCTACCCCGTAGGAATAGAGAGGCTGCTTCCAGTGAGACCCCCGGCTCGTAACAATATAAATGTGTCCCGTTCAAAAAAAAAAAAAACAATATGTGTGTGACTTTGTATTTGTTTTTGTAAACATCTTATTACAAGACTTTCTGCCTCATTAATAAGAGATGGCAAATATTTTCTTTCTAATACTTAGAAATTATTTTTTTTCCTTTTCATCAACGTGGATAACAAATTATAAAGATTTTAGAAGAAGTTGATTAGGAATTTTGTTTCTAAAGAAATGACATTAAGGGCATGTTTGGCTAAGCTTTTCAAAACAACTTATTGGCTTATTGACTTATCAAAAAGCCAATAAGTCGTTTTTGTGTTTGGCTAAGCCAAAAGTCCTTTTAGAAATGACTTTTTGCAAAGAAGAAAAAGAAGGTTTCAAGAAGTCACAATGTTGTGACTTCTTGGCCAGCTTTCAACTTTTCAAACTACAAATTACCAATATACCCCTTCTTTACCCCCTTATGTCTAAAAGAATGTCCATTTTAGTCTTTTTACATCAATAAGCTAATCCAAACACTTTTTTAAAAACTCATTTTCAAAAAGTCCTTTTCCCAAAAGTCCTTTTCCAAAAGTCATTTTTAACTATAATAAGCTTAGCCAAACATGCCCTAATATTTCGTATGAGACTCCAAATAGGTTTACTTGCCCATACACACATACAAATGCACCTACATAGCATATACATACACATACATACATACATGTATAAAAGATGAGTTATGGAGCCCGCATAAGGGCCATATCTAGCATATGCCCGAAGGGTAGCCTGCGCTACCTCTCAACTTTCTTGATGAATTACATTGTAAATTCTTTTTTCCTCTTCGTTTTATGTATCAGCTACCTGTGGGCAAAAAAAAAATTAGTCTGCGTTACCCCTCAACTTTTCTTCTAGATTCGCCACTAGCCCAGATCATACAAAAACGTCTAAGATTTGTACACTCTTGTAGAAATATTATCGTATGGCCTATGATGGTGATAGTGGAACATGACACCTGACAGTTCATAGGAGAATTCTTTTACACTTTCAACTCTATATGTCTCTGTCATGTCAATTTGTAGTTGTGAAAACAGAACTAAATACCCTATTGATACAAATTTGACCAGTTCAATTGTTGAAAGATCAACTTACTCATATTCTGACCCTGATGGCCCAACCTTAGGCCCAAATCCAATGTGATTTTTGGGCCCCTATTTCAACTTCTCTTCGATTTTAGAGTATACTTGGGAGATTTTCATCAATCACAAGCCATCTTAGGTAGCTTTTTCGACTTAGAATCTAGGCTTGGACATGTTTGAGAATACATAATAGTATCAAACAACATGATACAAGTCACATTTGATATTATTTAATGTGTGATTTTATTTTGGATATTAGAACACCCATAAGGTACAAACCTCAAAAACCTCTATAAATGTCACCTTAACGGCACATCGGATTTTCAAACTCCCCTCAAAAACCTCAACTTTACCCACAATATACAAAAACCATTAGAAACTATTATCATATAGTGTGTGTGTGTCTGAGTGGGGGTACCCACAAAAGAAGTCTGTAGGAGGTCTAGTTGTCCGGACTTGAAACGAACCAAACGAGCAAAAAACACCACATTGTGGGTGCTCTTATTGTTTAGTTTTTAATTAGTGTTTGTTTATATTCCTTTTTTGTTTGTTTATCATGTTCATTTTGATTTTATTTATAGTTGTTATGTGAAGATCCAAAATTCAGCTAAGGCCGGAGCCTGTAAATGGAGTTTGGACCTTGGGGGAGTTAGGACTTAAACCTGCAAAAGAGAAAACCGTTAGGCTCACCGCAGAGATGAGAGAGAAAGTAGAGACGAAGGTTCAGAAATCGTGCTTGGCTTTGTACTTGGATGGGTATTTATACTAGTCAACTGAGATGACATCATCCGTCCAGACGCACTTATTTGGTAGTCCGTCTTCGGCGACCTAGGGTACGGAGGTCTTCAGATTGTTCGTCTTTAAGAGATTCGGTCCGTCCCTTATGAGGAGGTCCGGACTCGGATATGTATCTTCAAGTCCCCCAGTTTGTCAAGTACTGGCGAGGACCTGATAAAATGTTATGCTAAGTTTTTTGGATGGATGACGTGGCGATGTGATTGTGGAGCTGACGTGGCGTCGGTGAGGTAAACGAGTTGACCGTCAGTCACCGACCGGTCAGGATATCAATCCCCGTCTGGGGAACCGCAATCGGCGCGACGTGACTGTTTGATGTGATTTGGCCAGCTGTTACACCGCCTTAAGCACCTCTATAAAAGGTACTTTTCACATTTTCTTTTTTACCTTTTACTCTCTCGATTTCTCTCTCGCTGTTGTCATCTTTTCATCTGATCTTCGGTTCTTCTTCTTCTCAGATCTTCTTCTTCTTTAAGGTGCGTAACCATTCTTTGATTCGGTCATGGCTCCCAGAAAAGAGAACCTTTCCGAGAGTGTTAGCGTTATGACTCAATGTCAATTAGATAAGTTTGTTTATGATTATAGGATTCCCACAGACCTTCATCCGGTTCTACCGGCTAAGGATAAGACTATATACCCTTTCTTTCTAGGGAAATTTCCTCTGTACACCCGAGTCTGTAATTTTGCAAACTACAGAGTCCCATTTTCGAGGTTTTTGATCAAGGTTCTCCGGTTCTTTCGGGTTCACCTTTGTCAAGTGAATCCGTTCGGGCTAAGTCGAATAAACCATTTTGAAGTTTCTTGTAGAGCTTTGAACCGGAAACCGGATTTAAATGTTTTCCGGTATTTTTATGAGTTTATAACTGCTGGGGACTGGTATACATTTGCCCACCGGAAGGGAATCCCGAGCCCGGTCAGAGATGAGAAGCCCAACCTAAAAAATTGGAAAGACCATTTCTTTTGGCTGGATGATCGTTGCCTTACGGTCGAGATGGTGTGGCGGTTTAAGGATCAGTCGATGATCTTTGAGCTGGGCGAAGACTTTGTTTTTTACCGGCAGCTGGCCCAGGACCTAGTTGACAACCGATCCCCCATCCGTCCTCTTCCTGAACATTTTCTTTTGCTGGGACGGGTTTGTTTTTCTTGGGGCCGAGGGGATAAAGAGTGGCCGGTGATCCGCAGGAAAGGTGAAAGTAAGTTTCCCGGCCTCTTGTCTTCCCTTCGGCATCTTTCCTCTTTTTTATTATTAACTCCATTTCTTTTGATCTGCAGGGGGTGAGATGTCTCTTAGGAACGCACTAAAAGTTCCGAGCTTCAATGCTCTTGATTTTGACTTCGATGAGCAAGCCGAGGATGAGGTACCCTTCCTGAAACAGACTTCCTCATCAGCTCAGGAAATTCGCCTGCCGACCGAGCCTATTACTTCCGAAGCTCCTGCTGCTGAAACTGTTTCTGTTGGCTCTGGTTCTAAGGGAGAGGGTGCCGGGTCTTCTGCTGCTCGAGTCCGGGCAGAACTCGAGGGTAAGGATGTCGACAGTGATCCGGAGATCCGAAATTTGGACCAGGCTTTGATGTACCGGCCTTCAGGTGCACCTGCTAAGGGTAAAGGGATTTCCTTAGTTTCAGAGTCGAAAGGACTTGTTCGGAAGCGTAAGGCTGATGCTCCTCAGATCCGTTCATCTACCTCCCTGCCTATACTGAAATTGACTAAGAAAACCAAGACGAGTTCCTCCCACTCCAGTGGTAATATTATAACTGACTTAGACGAACATCTTTCTGGTGGGAAGTCGTCTAGGGAGGAAGCTGCTCGGGCTCGTTCTACTCCTACTCCTACTTATTCTAGTGGTTTTCTACCGGTGAACGAGACCGAAGCTATGGAGGTTGAAGATCCTGTTGTTACGAGCAAGGGTGAAGGGAAAACTCAAGGTGATGCGAAAATGGTGACTTTTTCAGGTACGATTTTGGACTCTTATTTGGGTCCGGATTGTTTCCTTGATGACGAGGAAGACCAAGTATCTTCTCTCCCTCCATATTGGTTCGGACCCGAAGTAATGTCCTTCTTTCGATATGCAGATGTGTTTTCTGGTGATATGGAGATTGATCCGGCCACCGCTGATGATAAATTTGTGCCGGATTAGGATGTGAGGAACAAGGACTCAGTGATGGATGAACTCACAGCTAGGATGTTTTTGTTCAATATTAGCACCCCATTAGATCACTCTCGGAGCCGAAGGATGAAGGGTCAAGATCTGGGAGCTGCGGTACTACTTAATCAGGCTCAATCAAATGTTTACGTAACCCTTTTATCAGAACGTGATTCCCATAAAACATGAGAAGCCGACTTGAAGGCTCGGATTGATGATATGAAAGGGCATCACAAGGATGAAATTGAGGAGCTGAAGTTGGAGAATGCCGATTTGGCAAAGAAGATGGAAGATCTGTAAGTGACCAAGGCATGGCTTTTGACGGAGGGAGCTCAATTGTTAGCAAAGAACATTCACAAGGGTTCGGAGATGAACGTGGCCGTTGCTGCTGTTAACAACGCCATGAGTGCTATCGGTGTTAACTCCGGGGTTCAAGGCAGATACATTCATGCACTTAAAAAGTAGACTCCTTACGGAGAGGTTCCTTTGATAAACCGGAACGCGGAGGCCGAGCTTAACACTGCCATCGCTTGCTTCGATTCTCTTACCTTTTCGGTGGTAAATGATTTGTCGAAACTCGTGAATGAGCCGCTCTCGAAGATCAAAGATGCCCTGTTCTTTGCCGGAGGAGCTTCAGCGAAAGAATGAGGTGAACATACCCGACTCTTTGGGGTATGCACCTCCGTATATTTTAGTTTAGTGAATTTTTTGAAGGTGGACATGTCTGGTAACTTGGGATATGCACCTTATTTGGTTTCGAATCTTGTAACGATCCTTGTTTTTACCGTTTGTATATTTGACAATTATCCTATCTGAATAGTTTAAGTAGTCTCCGGATACTTTAGTCCGGTATTTTTGATGCAATCATTTGTTTACATGCGTCCATGTTTTTTTATGATTGTATTTTAGTTTTCTTAGAACGTTCTTACTTGTATGCGGATCCGTCTTGTTTCTATACTTAGGATAATTTCTTAATGAATTAAAAAAGATGGACAAGTGAGGGTCCGTCCTTACTTTTTAGGGTTTGCATCCCTTAGTTCGGCCGATGATGATTTTTATGTTGCAGCTTAAATGATAGAAAGTTCGTGCATTCTATTTATATTAAAATACTCCGGGGTATATTCCTCCGGATGTTACAAACTTTAGGTAAAAACATGAAAAAGGTGCGGGCATTACCCTCCACAGTACATTGAAAATAAAAATAGAAAAGGTGCGGGCGATTCCCTCCGCATTGCATGGAAAAATAGAAAGATGCGGGTCGTACCCTCCGCATTACGAACTTTATTCTAATTTTTTCCAGGGCTTAAGTACTTCATAGGAAGCATCTTTTAAGGTGCATCCCGTTCCAGGTGCGGGGAACGGGAGTTCCATCCATCTTGATGAGCATATAAGCTCCGTTTTTTCCGGACGTTTTGATTATATAGGGTCCTTCCCACTTTGGAGCCATCTTCCCTGTTCCTTCGGTCAAGCTAGCATCATTCCTCCGCTTGACATAATCTCCTTCTTTGAAGCGGACCTCTTTGACCTTAGAGTTGTAATGCTTCTCTAACTCTTTTTTATACTTGGCCTCTCTGATGGCCGCAAGCTCTCTTCGTTCCTTAGCTAGGTCGAGGTTTAGACGGAGTTGTTGCTCATTCTCTTTTTGGCTTTGCATCATGCGGTGGGTGGGGATACCAACTTCTGCGGGGATGACTGCCTCTGAGCCGTAGGTCAGGCTAAAGGGAGTTTCCCTCGTGCTTGTTTTTGGCATCGTCCGGTGTGCCCATAGGACGTGTGGAAGTTCGTCTGCACACGAGACTCCTTCCTTTCCCAAGCGTTTTTTAATGCCGTCCACGATGCTGCAGTTGGCTCTTTCCACCTGTCCATTAGCCTGGGGATGGGCGACCGATGCAAAGCTTTGTTCGATATGCATTTTTTCACACCAAGTCTTGAATGGTTTTTCAGAAAACTGCTTTCCGTTGTCACTTACAATGCACAGCGGCATTCCGTACAAGCACACAATGTTTTCCCATACGAACCGGAGTACCTGATCTCCGGTGATGGTTCAGAGGGGTTTGGCTTCGATCCACTTGGTAAAGTAATCAATCGCGACCAACAGGAACCTTATACCTCCGGTGGAGACGGGAAAAGGACCGACGATGTCAATTCCCCACTTTTGAAAAGGCCAGGCCGAGGTTACAGGTACGAGGCTATTTTTTGCTCGGTGACTGACTGGGGCATGACGCTGACAATCTTCACATGCTTGTAACTCATTAACGGCGCTTTGGTGCATACCCGGCCAGAAGTATCCGGCATTCATTGCTTTGGTTATGACCATCCTCGGCCCAGAGTGTATGCCACAAATTCCCCAATGAATTTCTCTGATAACATAGCTGGCTTCTTCCGGCGTTAAACATCTCAGGAGCGGACCCAGGAATGTCTTTCGGTAAATCTTTCCATCATGAACTTGGTACTGGAGTGCTTTGACCTTCATCTTTCATGTCTGAGCTTTATCTTCTGGAAGTGTACCGTTTTCCAAGTAATTCAGTATTGGAGTCATCCACGACTTTTCCTGTATGGTGATTGACATTACCGCTGATGGCCGAAGCCCGCAAGGTTTCGACCAAAACTTCCTTGGATAAATGGAAAAATGTGACTGATGCCAACTTGCTCAAAGCATCGGCTTTTTTTGTTCTTGCTTCTCGGAATGTGAACCACTTTGCACGAATCGAAAGTGGCCATCAAACTGTTTACTTGGTCTAAGTACCGAATCATGTTCTCTTCTCGCGCCTCATATTCTCCGTTAACTTGATTGGCGACCAATAATGAATCAACATGAGCCAGGACGGAGCTAGCACCGGCTTTGGCAGCAGTTTGAAGTCCGGCTAGGAGTGCTTCGTACTCTGCTTCGTTGTTTGATGTCTTAAATTCAAAACGTAGAGCATAGGTGTACTCTATCCCTTCCAGATCTATCAAAATTAAACCGGCTCTGGATCCCTCTTTATTGGAAGCTCCGTCTGTATATAAATTCCAAACATTTGGGAGGACGGGCTTTTCCTTGGCGCTTTCTCCGGTAGGTACTTCAGTAAGGAAATCCGCTACTGCTTGGATTTTTACTGGGACTCTTGTTTGGTAAGTGATGTCGAAAGCACTAAGCTCTATTGCCCACTTTGTAAGACGTCCGGAGACCTCAGGCTTCCTTAGGATCTGCTGGATCTGGAGATTGGTTTGTATTTCTATATTGAAGGCTTGAAAATACCTTAGGAGGCATCTTGACGCATGTACCAACGCGAGTGCCAGCTTTTCTATCATCGGATATCTAGTTTTGTAATCTTTTAAGACGCGGCTCACATAATACACCGGAATTTGTGCTTGATTTCGATGTACCATGAGTACCGCACTGATGGCGAAATGAGAGATGGAGGGGTATATGGTGACCGTTTATCCTGTTATTGTTGCGATCAAGGTAGGTAAGGATCCTAGACAAACTTTTAGCTCCTGAAAAGCGGAATCAACTTCCGTCGTCCATTCGATTTGCCCCTTACCTGTGCTTTTTTTCAAGACATTCATGAAAGGAATGGTGCGATCAGCAGCTTTGGAGATGAAACGGTGCAGTGCTACCAACTTGCCGTTTAAAGACTGAATTTCCTTTACCGTTTTCGGAGGCTGCATAGAAATCACAGCTTGGACCTTATCCGGATGAGCTTGAATTCCGGATTGAGTTATCCATACCCCCAAAAATTTGCCGTCTTCTAAGCCGAATGAACATTTTTTGGGGTTTAACTTGAGATTGATACTCCGAAGCCTGGTGAAGGTTTCAAGTATGTCATCGATCATGTTGTCTTCGGCTTCACTTTTAATGACCAAATCGTCCACATAAATTTCTAAGTTCCTTCTGATTTGCCCTTTAAACGCTTTATCCATCAACCTTTGGTAGGTAGCTCCGGCATTTTTTAATCCGAACGGCATGTTAGTGTAACAATAGAGACCTTCGTTCGTTACGAATGTTGTCTTATCCTCGTCTTCCAGAGCCATTTGTATCTGATGGTACCCCTTATATGCGTCCAAAAAAACATTTGAGACGAAAACTTGTCAGAGAGTCAATTTTTAAATCGATCTCCGGAAGGGGATAGCAGTCTTTAGGACATGCATTGTTAAGATCGGAGAAATCGACGCACATTCTCCAGGTGTTGTCTTTTTTGGTGACCATTACCGGATTGGAGACCCAAGTTTGATACTGTACTTCCCTGATAATTCCGGCATTTAACAATTTGCGTACGTCTTTCGCGATGGCTCTATGTCGGGCCGGGGCCATGTTCCTCTTTCTTTGGGCGACAGGTTTGACCACATGTGATACTTTCAACTTATGTTCCGCCAAGACACGAGGAACTCCAACCATGTCGGAGGTTTGCCAAGCGAATACATCAAGAGAAGTAGATAATAGTTTCCACAGTCGTTTTTTAGTTCGTTCGGGAAGTTGAGCTCCGATGGCAATCTTTTGTTCCGAAAAGTGTGGATGGATAGCCCATTCTTCGGTAAGCAGGGCCAGAGGTTGTGCATTATTTTCCACGCTTTGTCGTATTTCTGCAACACACATGGTAGACTCGGAGTGCAAGGTTGCCACACCGGCTTCGCTGGGAAACTTCAATGATCCATGGATGGTGGAACTGATGATGTCGAAAGTACACATCCCCGGCCTTCCCAATATGACGTTATGCACGGACCTTGCGCCAACCACCAAGTATGTTAGATTAGCGGTTCTAGCCAGACTTCCGGTGCCCAACGTAGTTGACAGTGTGATCTGCCCGATTGGTTGAACCACCTCTACAGAGAAGCTTACCAGTGGCATAGATACTTGGATTAATTGTGCTTTGGTTTGTGGTGCTAGCTGCTGAAAGCACTGTTGGTATATGATCTCCGAAGCACTTCCACTATCAACATAAATCCGCCGGACCTTATGTCCTGCGATAACTGCAGACACAGTGATCGGTCCATCCTTAACTTCTCCCGGAGTTATAGGTGGAAAGGCGATTGGCTGATGCATCCATGCGGCCAAATGATGATTGGTCCGCTTGACGCCTTGATTACTCATTTTTCTTATCATGCAGATGGCGGATTGGTTGTTCGGATTATCTACTGGAGCACCGGAGGGTTTGCCTTCTTTCACTTCTTTTACCAGATGTGAAAGTTTACCGGAGCGGACCGCTTTCTCAATTTCCTGCTTTAAAGACCAGCAATCGTCCGTGTTGTGGCCTCGTGCTCGGTGATAATCGCAATACTTCTTGGAATTCTTATTTCCTGGGTTTCGGAGCTTCGGAGGTGCGGGAAAATTTGCCCCTTCGGCACTTAGGATTTCACTAGGGGTTTTGGAGAGATCCGATAGATTATAGAACCTTGAACCAGAACTTCTTCCTCGCTGAGATCGGTCATTTTTGCTATAAGGGTGCGTTCATCCCCTATTTCCGGATGAAGTTTTATCAAACACGGATCCTCCATTCTTTTTCCAAGAGGACATTTTTTTATCTACCTCGGTTGTCGGATTGCAAGCGTTCTTTCCACGAGCGAAAGCTCGGGCACGTTCCATTAACACTTCCATTGTTTTTGGGAGGTTTTCGTGTAGCTTTTCTACCAACTGATTATTCCGGATCCCATGGTAAAAGCCAGAGATCCTCAGTTGATCTACCACCCCACTGATCTTCATACTTTCTCGATTAAACCGGTCTATGAAACTATCCAGAGACTCGCCATCTTTCCTCCGGATGTTATGTACTACGGTGATTTCCTTGGAGTAGTGCCTCTGTTGGCTGAAGTTCTGGAGGAATAACCTCCGGAATTCTTCGAAATTATTTATTTCTTCTTCATTCAAAGCATCAAACCATACGCGTGCGGCTTCGGTTAATGTTTGTGCAAACATAAAACACCAAGATGGCATCGGCCATTGTTCGACTCGTGCAGCTCCATCGAAATCAAACATGTGATCGTCCGAATCTGTGGTGCCATCATATTTCTTTACTGTGGTTGGCATTTTGAGCTTCGGTGGAAGCTTGGCATGGGTGATGCAAGCACTGAATTTGGATTTAGCCGTCATAGATACCGGATGGTATGGTTTTGTGAGCTCTGGGTCATTAACCATTTCCATTTGGGAATCAGTTCGTACCATGATCGCTGGAGATGGTCCAGAAGAGACCTTCACATAACTGTTATAAGTTTTCGAAGTAACAACTGTGGATAAAGTAGGAGAGGCGAAAATCGTAGGACCCATAGTCCTTACCGGAGTTTCATCGTGAAAGAGCCTGGTTCGTAAACCGAGGATCTGTTCATTTCTGGCCTGTTGGGCCTTTAATCGTCGTAAGAGATTTGCATTTTTGGAGAGAAATTCAGCGTCGAATTCTGATGCCGGTGAAGTTGGCATCAATATGAACGGTAGAGTTGTTCCTGGTCCCGAGCTCAAAGTAGCTGAAACCATGGAAGCAATACTTGTCGGAGCTGTAGTTTGCACACTAGCAGTAATGGATCCCGAATTCAGAGAACCCGAGGCCGCCATAGATCAGTTATTTCGTTGCTCAAGAAATTCACAAAGTGAAGGACTGTGAGCTGTGAAATCGGATGGCGCCAATTAAAGATCCAAAATTCAGCTAAGGCCAGAGCCTGTAAATGGAGTTTGGACATTGGGGGAGTTGAGGACTTAAACCTGCAAAATAGAAAACCGTTAGGCTCGCCACAGAGATGGGAGGGCCCCTCTGCGACCACCCTCCGACGTGAGGATAAGTATTTGATAGAGAGAGAAAGTAGAGACGAAGGTTCAGAAATCGTGCTTGGCTTTGTACTTGGATGGGTATTTATACTAGTCAACTGAGATGACATCATCCGTCCAGACGCACTTATTTGGTAGTCCGTCTTCGGCCACCTAGGGTACGGAGGTCTTCAGATTGTTCGTCTTTAAGAGATTCGGTCCGTCCCTTATGAGGAGGTCCGGACTCGGATATGCATCTTCATTATGCATGTTTATAATATTAATGAGTGAACATAATTTCTTAATGAACAAACACGAACAAGAACAATCGAGCCGCTTAAGTGTCTATGTGCGTTCATTTGTTCGGTTAAAGTTAATCAAAGAAATACTCATTTTCAGGCCTAGGCATTGATATTGAGTTGATGAGCATAATTTTTTCACAACTTTTCCCTTAAAAATATGTATATGCGCCGTTAAGAAAACAATATGATTGTGTGACGTTGTATGAACTTGCTCCGTTACTCGTACTTGGCCCATGATGGCCCAACCCTTGGCTCAAATTAGATATCTTTTGGGCCCTAACTTAAACCTTTCTCCGATTTTAGAGATTTTTGGGATTTTCTTTATTTATCCAGTACACTTGAAGGGTTTTCATCAATCACATGCCATCTTAGGTAGTTTTGAACATCCTTTACAAACGGACACATTTTATTTTCAATTGTTATTATTACATAATTCGATACTCAGTCGGTGGACACAATCTTTACCTTTCTCGAGTTAAAATTTTGTCTTCAACATGTTTGAGAATACATAATGGCATCAAACAACATGATACAAGTCCTATACTTACCATATATGATCAGATGTTGTTTGGCAAAGTAACAAATAACCCTTCTTCGATTGCTACATTACATTTATCAAACGCGTAACTATTGTTCGCAAAGACTTCCATCTGATTCTTATGGCGTACTTACACAATAAACCGTAATGATTCTCAAGTGCATGTTTGGCTTTCCTTTTGAAAATGACTTTTCAACTTATTTGAGAAGTAATAAGTCAGGATTTCCTGACTTATTGACTTATTCACTCACACACAAAGGAATTCCAAACACTTTGAAAAGTCCTTTTTGTCTCAAATAAGTCAATAAGTTGAAATAGAAGGAACTCCAAACACCCCCCAAATATCATCCTCAATGGAACCAATCCCAACTAGAGCTGTACAAATTGCTCGTCGCTCGCTTGGAAAATGCTCATAATATGCTCACTCGATTTGGTTCGGTTTGCAAACGAGCCAAGCACGAGCAAAAGTCCACTCGGTTCAGCTTGGCTTGTGAACAACCCTAAACCCAACCCACCCTACTCTTTTTGCCACTCCTACATATTAGCATACAATCACCTTAAACCATACACATACACATAACCTTACTTTCATTAGCCTTATTCAGTTATCATATACAGAACTCTATACATGATAAAAGTAAGTAAAAACACAAACATAATTTGTACATACAAACTCCCACAAGCTACACAACCTCAAACCACACTTCAACCACTATTCTTCATCTGTTCTTCTAGCACAACCGATCGCGGGCTAACCATCGGCGGCCCCTTCTCGCGCCTTTCGAGCTCGTTCAACTTAAACGTAATCAACCGATCCCAATTCCCACCTTCAAACAACACCCCAGCCTTCCCATCAGTAATCCTCTGCACAATCCCACAATACATATGATAAGGACTGTTTGGATTCTTCACAATTGCAATCATTCCAGGCATCAACAATGGCAGTTCAGGCGCTTTCGCCTTACGTGTCAAACTCTCATTGGTGGTTAATGATGATGAAGAAGATGTTTTTTTGGGTGGTGGGTTTTTTTCTATGAAATCTATAAGACCCTTCTCACCACCCGGGAATCCACCGGTTAATCCTAACAACTCTTTTTCAAAACCATCTTCTGGTATGGTTAATGTGGCCGGATCTTCTTGACCGGTGGTGGAAGATGGTGGTTGTTCCGGTGGTGGTGGTGGTTGTTGTTCTGGTGGTGGTTTTTTGAGCTCTTGTTGAAGGCCTTCTTCACCGTTACATAAACCTCTGCCACCCAAGATTTCATAAAGATTGAATTTTGCATGTGGGGTTGTGATATGGTGTTTTGGTGTGGGGAATGAAGAGGGTGGTTTGGGGTGGAGGTTGGTGAATTGGGTGTGGCCAAGAAAGTGGGATTTGTGGAGGTGGAGAGTTGGGAGATTGAAGGAGTTTGCCATTGGAGAGATGGGAGAGAGAGAGAGAGAGAGAGAGAGAGATGAAAGAGGTAGAGAGTGAAAGATTGAAATCTGTTTGATGGTTGCTAGCCACAAGTTGTGATTGCTATCTCTTCTTTTATGTGGCTTTTAGTAAATATGCTATTTAGTTTGTTCTTGTTACTAAAAAAACAACCTAGTCTTATCCTGTTGGGTAGAATAATAAATAACTTTATATAATATAATAATAATAATTATTGTTATAAAAATAATAGGCTTGCAAGTCGTCTCAAGCTCGATAAGTGAAGCTTGGGCTATAATGATATACTGAATAAGCTTTAGGGTATGTTTGGCAAAAGTAACTGGTGGCTAAAAGTTGGTAGCTGGTAGCTAGTAGCTTTTTAGATATATATATGGTGTTTGGCAAAATAGCTGGAACTTTTAATAAAATATATAAAATGACTAAAATTGACATAACTAAAAATTTAAAAAGTTTCTTCACTAAAAAGTTCATTATTTTTAGAGGTTAAAATAGTCATTTTTCCCTAAAAGCTTGTAGCTCCTTCTAAACGCTACTATTAGGAGCGCTTAACCAAAAGTTTCAAGCTCTCAACCTAAAAGTTTCAAGCTCCTTCAATCAAACAAGGTTTTTTATTGAGTATGAATTTTTTCTTAAAAACTTAAAGCTAGAAGCTCCTAAAACTTCCATACCAAACATACCCTTAGGGGCTGTTTGTTTACATCTTAATGAGGCTCTTAATGGTTCAGACCTCTTACTGGTTCAGCACTTAATGGTTCAGCACTTAATGGTTCAGACTGTTTGTTTCACGAGCGGATGTCTGAATGGTTCAGACATTTGCCTCTGAATGGTTAAGATTTATACAAAGTCTGAATGGTTAAGACCTCTTATCTGAATTGGTCAGACATTTTCCTCTGAACGGTTAAACATATACAGGCTCTTAATGGTTCAGATCTCTTACTGGTTCATCACTTAATGGTTCAGACCTCTTACTGTTTCAGCACTTAACCATTCAGATGTTGCCAAACAGCCCCTTACTCATTTAAGCCCGTTTCATTTCAAGCTTTTTTTTTTAGTTGATCTCGAGTAACTTACGAATACCTCAGGTCGTTTACACCACTAGGTAATTGATGTAGGGTGTGTGACGAAAAATGAAGATCAAACACGTTGATTCTACGAATACCCATGTAGTTCTTCTCCAACCCCCAAATTGCAACCCAAAGGGTACATAATTTGAAGTGAAAAATGAGTTAATCCAAAATTCAAGTCTGTCTTTTCCAATTACTAGAGGAACATATAAATAAGAACAGAAATTCGAAACGGGCCAAACACAAGCCCACAAACAAATTTCCCAAAACACTACAAAAAACGTAAAAAACGTAAATAACTAATAGAAATAAGCATTTTTTGGCCCGGACGATGACCCAAACCGCCGTAGGCCATTTTGCAGCAAGATGGAGCTCGTTCTCACGTTCGTTTCGCCTGGTCGCACGCCCAAAACGGACCCCCGTAGCCCAAGTTAGAGCCATTTTAGTGAGGCCCCTTTTGTTACACAATCTTGGGCCTCCAAATACATGATGACCCGCTCCTTCACACTTGGACCCACATCAGTAATACAAACATGAGTTTGTCATGATTTTTATAAAGGTTTTTATCTGTTATAAAAAACACATACTATGGGCCTCTTTGTTTACATCTGAATGACTTCATTCAAAGCCTACCTCTGAATCGGTCAGAGGTTTGGCTGTTTGGTTCACAAAAACTTAACCTCTTAATGGAACCATTCAGCTCTGAATGGTTCAGCTACTTCTTATGTCTGAATGAAACATTTGACAAGCATACCCCTCTTCTCCTCATTCACAGCGACGCCATATTTCTCCTCCACAGCCATCATCATCTCCTCTCCTCCACAACTCCGCCGCCCTTCATCACTCGCCACCATCCACATCGCAACAGTCCTCCATCTCCTCTCCGTCCACCACTCCGCCGCCCTTCACAGTCCTCCATCGCCGACCCTCCACAGCTTCTGAACGGAGTAGTCTTTTCCGGCGGGCTCATGACGGTCCGGCCGCATTCTCTCTTCCCGATCTATCTCTCTCTCTCTCACTGATCTCTCTCTCTTCTTCCTGCTTCGAACCGGAGTTTGTGCCTTTTAGAGAGAGAAGCAGAGAGCTTTTTAGAAAGAGAAGCAGAGAGTTTGTGAAGTGAGAGAGAGCTTTTAGATGACGGTGTTTGATGGTTGTCGAACAAAAATCTGATCGAATAGATTAGGTATTTAATTTTGTTGAGAGGGGTAAAAATGTCATTTTACACAGTCCTTTAGATGTGCAACCAAACAGCACTTTACTGGTTCAGCACTTATTGGTTCAGAGCCTCTTACCCATTCAGACCTCTTATTCATTCAGCACTTATTGGTTCAGATGTTGCCAAACAGCCCCTATGTGTATAACTGTATATTTGTCATTAAACATTAGTAAAATATTTTTCTCTGTGTTTGTTGTTTTATCGTAGGAAAGGTTCCCTTCACCCTAATGGTTATAAGGGTGTACGGTGTGGAAAGTGGTAAACCCACTTTACCGATTGGCAAACCAATGCCAATATGTTTGCCGAATATATATTGCCGAAAATGGGGCCAAAATCGGTGAAGGTATACCGATTCGGGAAGAGGGAGGAGAGGGGAGAGAGTGGGGTTTTGTGGTGGGGTCCATGCCATCTCAACCAATCACACATTTTTCCTTTTTTTTTAAATAGTTTACCACTTCACCAAGTGTCTAACCATTGCCAACATTTTGAGCATAGTTTACCACTTTGACATGGCACACTCTCATTAGTTGATTTTTTAGTTTGTCACTCAAAGTGTTTAACCACTCCCTACACCCTAATGTGTTTGGGTGGGGTCATGGTAACACACAAATACTATTCTACCCATCATATTGGTTTCATAAATGATTAAGTAGCTAAATATAACTATAAAGTTGCAATTTTAGATGTTCTATGCTTAATAAACGATTTTAAGACTTCATATATCTTCATTAGTTCAAACTATTAGACATCTTGTAGGCTATTTTAAAATAAATTTATATTTAAAATATATAAAGTATTTTAATGATTATGGCCCCTTTGAAAAGTGGGTCATGTGTGGCAGCCCACCTCACACATGGCTCGGGTCGACCCTGCCCAAATGGCATAAGAAGGGATCCCATATCATTCTATAGCACCGTGAATAAAATAAGAGCATACACAACACATGCTTTTGTGGCATGTATGAAAATCTAAACCAATCCTCACGGGCCTTCCCAACATTGTAAGCTTGGTGCGACCATCAAGTCCGAGCACCAAGTTTGGACTCCATAGGTAGGACCCATATCAAATATAAAAGTTAACATGAGGTAAAATAATGTAATAAAGCAAGTAATGATGTGGATTGTGAGGTGAAGGTTTGTAGAGATTTGGTGGTGTAGGAAAAATAAAGGTTTCTAAAGATGGTTTGAAATTTAATATGGAATGATGAGCAGGGGCGGACCTAGGTAGAGGGTTGGGTGGGCGGCGCACCCCTTGAAAAATGAATTTTAGTGAATTTTATATGGCAAAATCCCGATCGCACCTCTTGAAAATTTGGTTAAACCTCTTGTTCGCACCCCCATAAAATAGTTTTTGGGTTCGCCACTGACAATGAGATGGATAAGAAATAACGTTGTGGATTGTCACCCCCAAAATACCACATGCGAAAACCCCGCGGGACGTGTGACGTACCAGGATCTAGCCACCAATCACATTGAACTCGTAACAAGATTTTAAAAATTTCATCCATTAACATAAAGTATTACAAAACGTTAAATGTATTTCAACATATACAGCGAGAGCATAAATCATTTGTTAAGTGTTTCATCCATCATCCATTAACATGAGCTTGTCATCAAGATTTTTATAAAGGTTTTTATCTGCTATAAAAAACACATACGATGTGTATAACTGTATATTTGTCATTAAACATTAGTAAAATATTTTTCTTTGTGTTTGTTGTTTTATCGTACGAAATGTTCCGCTTATAACAACAGATGTTCTAGTCATTTTCTATAAATCAATTATAAAATGACACGTATGACTTTTAATACGTTCGCATCCCTAAATGTTAGGCTACTGTTACATGCCTATTACAATTGAAGTTTCAGTTGGATTTTATTCTCCATGCATTGATACGATTGTTGTATCCCATGTATGACTTTATTCGATTTCTCATCATGTTAAAGTTTGTTCAACTTTTTGAGTGATTGATTCATTGTCGACTATGAATCAATTTGTTAAGATTTGTAAAATCAACCTCAATAATTCTTGAGGATTGGGAGGATTATATTTATAAACAAGAATTAAAATAATCTCTCCTGTGATTACGGAGAGATGAAAACAAATACAAGGAAATAATATAATTTACATTAAATACAAATTATTTCCTAAGACCCCTCTTCAATCGAAATGGTGGCGGTCAAAGACGAAGCATCTTGCGAAATACATCAAATTGAGCGCGGGGAAGACTCTTGGTGAAAATGTCAGCCACCTGAAGATTGGTTGGAACGAACTTGGTATAAAGTTTGCCAGAGTTGACTAACTCACGAATAAAATGATAGTCCAAGTCAATGTGTTTAGCACGTTTGTGGAAATGGGATTTTGAGTCATAAACAAGGCACTCTTGTTATCACATAACAGAGTAGGGCGATCCGGTGGTAAAGCATGCAGCTCCCGTAAGAGATGAGTTAGCCAGACTAATTCAGCAGTAGTGTTTGCCATGGTACGATATTCCGACTCACAGCTGGATCTGGAGACAGTAGGCTGCTTCTTAGCACTCCAGGATACAAGATTACCCCCCCCAAAAAAATGAAATAGCCATACGTAGAACGTCGTGTATCAAGACACCGAGCCCAGTCAGCATCAGAGTTGTCACGGCCCCAGCCCCGATTTGACCCAGTCAAGAGCCGCGGGACAGGAACCCGTGGTATTTGTTAAGATGCGACAGCGGAAGATTTAACAGGATCTTTTTAAAACTTGAAAACGCCCGATTATTTTATTCCATAATTCGGGATAAACCCCGTAATTTACAAAAGAGGAATTTCACAATTTAATTCCCTGATTTATAAAACATGTTTATTCACTTTTAACCAGTGTTGTAAAAGTCGCTAGGCGGTCCCTAGTCGGCCGACTGGGGAGTTGGGAGTAATCGGAGTACTCGGGGAGTACGCGGACATGGTAAATATAAAGAAAATTAATTGTTATATATTATTTATGTGTTAAAATAAGCATAATTCATGTCAACTGAGTATAATTTAAAATGAAACATGTTTAAAGTTTAAATATTCTGAATACAAGTCCGACTAGTTTGAGTACAAGGCCGAGTAGGCCGATTTTGACCGAGTTTGAGCGATTAAAAGTCAACAAACCACGTTGACCGCCTAGACCGACTAGGCCGACTACGTCCGACTACGTCCGACTAGGCACCGAGTACTCCCGAGTAATCCCGAGGCCGACTAATTGAGACCGCCTAGGAGGAAGTCGCCTCGGAGGGGGTCCGAGGACCGAGTACCCGGCCGAGTAATCCGACTTTTACAACACTGCTTTTAACTGAGCCACCTCTTTAAGCTGGTTAGTGCTCCGTAGCACGTTTTTCTTGATTCACAGCAGGTTGCCTGAAACATGTTTTAAAATATTTTGTCAGCGGGGAAATACTGGTGAGTCACTCAAATTTGATAAAATGACACATAGTTATTAATTACAGCATAAGAGCGATTACAATGGCTTTTATCTTATTTTTATCTGGCGCCGTGTCACCTGGTGACGATGGTCATACCACTATTGGGTCTTTCCCCAAGTAGTGATGATTATCACTGTTAGGATTTATTAGCCTAACCGTGAGAAATTAGTAATGTGCACAATACCCCACTAGCCAGTGATTCAAGATAACCACGACTTAATCCCTGTAATTATAACTTTTGGAAATAAATGGAGTATTGAAAAATACTTTTGATAAAAGAGAATGACTCACATTGCAGATTTAAACGGGCAGAGTTTAGACTACTGATTAGCCTTGTAACCTAATTTAAATAACAATGCACACGAACTAGCTCAGTAACTAATACATCATTTACGATAACTCACGAGATTAAAACCCTCACAACGAATGACAAAGTAGGGCCCTAATGTGGGCAGCACTTAAACATCCATCGGATAGTTTTGAATCGACCGGACATTGAATCGTAGCAGCGATCGAGTTAATACCCTGTATCGTAGCAGCGCCTCGCTATATTAATTGTAATTTCGACTTTTGAGCAGTGTATCTTCGTTTTTGTGAAATGGTTTCGACACCAGAGAACAGGCCATGGTCGAATCTATTTATAGGTGAAATTTGGGGTTCACGCGGCCCGCGTGAACCTTGGCTTGAACCTTACGCGGCCCGCGTGGAGGTCTATTTCGTAGATTAGGGCATCTGTGTCATGCGTAGGTATGCCACGTGGGTGACACGTGGATCTGGACGCTTATCCGGTCAAACCTTACTTTGATGCGGCCCGCGTAAGGTTAAGCTTACCTTTACGCGGCCCGTCTGAAGACCAAGATTTTTTATTTCTTGGTTTTTCATGCACAGTGGGGTTTCAGGGGTCCGGGTTTTCACTTATGGGTTGTTTTGGGACATTTTTGAAGGTCCTTACATCCTCCCCACCTTTATTTAAAATCTCTTCCTCGAGATTTACTGAAATAAGTGTGGATACTTTCGCTTCATCTCCGATTCTAGCTCCCAAGTGTACTCGGGTCCTCTCTTTGAATCCCATTTGACTTTGACCAGTACTAGTCGCTTGTGCTTGAGAAACTTGACTTTTCTGTCTTCTATTTGCAGTGGCTTTTCAACAAATTTTAGCTTTTCATTTATCTCTACATCTTGAAGAGGTACTACCAGTGATTCGTCAGATAAACACTTCTTGAGGTTGGATACATGAAATACATCATGTACCCCGGCTAACGCTTCTGGTAGTTGTAAACGATAAGCAACTGGTCCAATACGTTGGATTACTGGAAATGGTCCTACGTACCTCGGACTCAGCTTTCCTTTCTTACCAAATCGAACTACTCCTTTCCAAGGAGAAACTTTTAATAGTACTTTATCTCCAATTTGAAACTCTAGGGGTTTGCGTCGATTATCAGCATAACTTTTCTGGCAATCTCGAGCCGTTTTCAGTCTTTCCTTGATTTGAGAAATTTTGTCGGTAGTTTCTTGCACAATCTCAGGACCTGATAATTGGCTTTCTCATATTTCTGCCCAACAGACTGGAGTTCTACACTTGCGTCCATACAGTGCCTCGAACGGGGCAACTTCGATGCTTGAATGATAACTATTGTTATAGGATAATTCAATTAAAGGTAGATGGTCATCCCAATTTCCACCAAAATCTATTACACATGCCCTAAGCATGTCTTCCAGGGTTTGGATCGTACTTTCACTTTGTCCGTCAGTTTGAGGATGATATGCAGTACTTAGATTTAGTCGGGTTCCCATTGCTTCCTGGAAACTTGTCCAGAAGTGAAAAGTGAAATGACTATCCCTATCCGATACAATGGAGAATGGAACTCCATGTAAGGACACTACTTCATCTACATACAACTTTGCTAATTTTTCCATGCTAAAGGTTTCTTTCATAGGTAGAAAATGAGCTGATTTGGTTAATCGATCCACAATTACCCAAATCGCATCATTACCTTTTCTGGTTTTGGGCAACTTAGTAACAAAATCCATTGTTATGAGTTCCCATTTCCATACAGGCATTTCTAACTGTTGGAGGAGACCTGAGGGTTTCTGGTGTTCTGCCTTAACTTGTGAACAAGTAAGACACTTAGAAACATATCTAGCTATATCCTTTTTCATTCCTATCCACCAGAAATTATTTCTTAAGTCTTGATACATTTTATTGTTACCAGGATGCATGGTATACCTAGATTTATGAGCTTCTTCTAAAATCTTATTTCTTAATTCTCCTTGCTTAGGTACCCAAATCCTTTTCTTATGGAATCTCCAAATTTCATCACTTCCTTGCTCTAATTCCTTAAATCTTCCTTTCATTCCTTCAGCATCATCCTTGATCGTTGTTTCCTGAATATTCTTCAGTTGTTCCATTAAATCTAACTGTAGATTTAATCTAAGAGCACGAACTCGTTGTTGTTTCTCATGATACTTACGACTTAAGGCATCAGCAACTACGTTTGCTTTTCCTTCGTGATATTGGATATCACAGTCGTAGTCACTTAGGATTTCCATCCATCTTCTTTGCCTCATGTTTAATTCTTTTTGCCCAAATATGTACCTTAAACTTTTGTGATCCGTATAGACAGTAAATTTACTTCCGTACAGATAATGTCTCCAAATCTTAAGGGCAAAAATTATGGCTCCTAATTCTAAGTCATGAGTCGTATAGTTTTCTTCATGCTTTTTCAATTGCCTTGAGGCATAAGCAATTACCTTTTTGCGTTGCATTAACACACATCCTAATCCTAGCTTTGAAGCATCGCAGTATACTTCAAAATCTTCTGTTCCTTCAGGTAAGGAAATGATTGGGGTGTTTGTTAGCTTTTGCTTTAACATCCTAAAGGCCTCTTATTGCCTAGGTCCCCATTCAAACTTAACTGCTTTACAGGTTAGCTTAGTTAACGGTACCGCTATTTTGGAAAAATCCTTAATAAAACTTCTATAATATCCAGCTAACCCTAGAAAGCTCCTAACTTCCGTTGCTGATTGCGGGACCTTCCATTTGGTGATTGCTTCTATTTTAGCGGGATCTACGTGAATACCTTCCTGATTCACCATGTGACCTAAAAATTGCACTTCTTGTAGCCAAAATACACACTTCGAGAATTTGGCATAAAGTTGTTCCTTTCTTAACAATGTTAAGAGTGCATGCAGGTGCTCACAATGTTCCTCCTGGCTTTTGGAATAAATAAGTATATCGTCGATGAAGACAATTACGAATTTATCCAAGTACGGTTTACAGATCCTATTCATCATGTCCATAAATGCTGCCGGAGCATTTGTTAACCCAAAGGGCATGACTGTAAACTCGTAATGACCATACCTAGTTCTGAAAGCAGTTTTAGGTATGTCTTCTTCTTGTACCTTCAATTGATGATATCCGGAGCGTAAATCTATCTTAGAAAAGTATCTAGCTCCTTGCAATTGATCAAAGAGATCATCAATCCTAGGTAATGGGTATTGATTCTTAATTGTAATTTTATTCAATTCCCTATAATCGATACACATTCGCATCGAACCATCCTTCTTCTTTACAAACAATACTGGCGCTCCCCACGGGGATGAACTAGGTTGTATGAATCCTTTGCTTAGTAATTCATCTAATTGCTTTTTCAATTCTAGCATTTCGGTGGGTGCTAATCGGTAAGGTGCCTTAGCTACAGGTGTAGTACCAGGAATTAGATGAATTCTAAATTCTACTTCCCTATTGGGTGGTAATCCAGGTAGCTCTTCTGGGAATACATCTGGGTATTCTGATACTACTGGAATTTCTTTAAGTTCCTTATCTTTAGTGTTAATGATTACCGAAATCATATACACTATTCCTTGCTTTCGTTCATAACTAGCAACTTTCATTACTGAAATGAACTTCATTGGTTTATGTGGCTTATCTCCTATAATCACTACTACTTCTCCTGTAGATGTATGAATTTCTATGGAATTCTTATCACATAGGATTCGAGCATGGTTGGCCACTAACCAATCCATTCCTAACACAACATCGAATCCTGCTAAATTCATAGGTAAAAGGTTTGCAGAGAATTTATGGCCTAACAGTTCTATCTTTTCTGTTTGCAAAACCTTATTTATGTTAACAGAATTCCCGTCTGCCGTTTCTACCGTAAAAATCTGCCTAAGGTTGGTTAGGGGTAGGTTAAGAGCTTGGCAGAATGAAGTATTTATAAAACTTTGGTTTGCACCAGAGTCAAATAATACTTTTGCATAGACGTCGTGAACTAGGAACGTACCAGCTATCACATCAGGGATTAACTCTGCTTCCTGAGTAGTCAACTGGAAGGCTCTTGCATTCTTCTTGGTTGTTCCTTCTGCAGGTTTAGCTTTGTTATCAGCTGGTTTGACCAGTTTTAGGCAGTTTGGCCTAAAGTGTCCAGCTTCTCCACAGTTGTAGCAAACTGTTGCTTTCTTCTTCCTGCAGTCTTCTTCTTGGTGCCCCGGGATTTTGCAGAAATTGCAATATCCTTTGCATCTTCCAAAATGCTTTCTTTTGCAGGAATTGCAAAATGGAACAGTAGAAGATTGCCCAGTTCCCTTTTTCTTGAAATTGTTACGGTTACCCATACGGAATCCCTGGGTAATCTTTTGGGCCACTTCCTTTTTCCGGGTTTCTTCTCTTGTCCACACCAATTCGTCAGTCAGAGTATTGGCTAATTCCACCGCATCATCGATCGTCCGGGTCTCGTCGCTTTTACAATATTACGGATCTCGCTAATTAAGCCCCAAATATAGCGAGAAATAAGTATCGGTTCTGGCGAAGCCAGGGTTGGTACCACTCTAGCATATTCCAAGAAAGTTGAAGTATACACTCTACAATCAACACCTATCATCCGGTGATTCAGGAACTTATTCGTCATTTGTTCCTTTTCATACTCGGGACAGAATTTTCTTTCCACGAGACTCTTAAATTCTTTCCAGTTCATAGCATACGCCATAATTCTTCCTTTAGCTTGTAGAACGGTGTTCCACCATTCTAACGCTCCTTCTTTAAAAAGATGCGACACATACATGACCTTGTCTTCCTCGACACATTTACTTATCATAATTACTGCTTCGGTTTTCTCCAACCAACGCAGCGCCGCAATCGCCCCTTCATTGCCTGCAAATTCAGCTGGTTTACAGGCAAGAAATTCCTTGTAAGTGCAACCAGGCGTTGCAGCTTTCATTCTTTTGAGAATTGGGGCTTGTAGTACATCATCGTTATTGTTATTATTATTGTTGTCGCCTCCGTTTACGCTATTACTGAAGTTATCTTCATGAGTGCGTTTACTAGGAATAATTTGTTGAGGTTCAACTGGATTTCGAGCAGCAGCAAATATTGCTGGAATAGCATTGGCTATTCCCCGAGCAACGATATTCTCGATATCTTGCCTATTTAGAAATTGATCTTCATTGTTATGCTTAGATTGATTAACCTCGTTAATTGGTTCATTACCAGCATGTGCCATCTGGTAATTTATATAAGTGATTAGAATAAAATAATTAATAACCAAATATAAAAATAATTGCACATAATCATGTTAACACATATAGCCAAAATTGTCGATATTTCGATGTTCGATATTTTATATATATTAGGCATCCGTACACACTATTTATTTTACAAAATTTTATTTTTAAGTTATTTCACATAATTATATTTTTATGATTATATTATTATTATTACACACATGTTCCTACAACCATACAATCACAGTCACACCATTCTCATTTGCTGGTATCTTAGAAACGACGCTCCCTCTCGTCATATTTCCAGGAGATCATTTCCCCTACCTCTCGGATTCTATTTCCTGCATCCACCAGCTCTTCGCCAAAATGGCGGAGTTCAGCCAAGTTTTCATTGCTCATAGGCGGGTGTAGTGGAGGTTCGGGGTCAAATTGAGGGAAAAAGGTATTAGGGTTGTTTAGGAGATTTTGGAACTGTCAGTCGGTGGTCCACCACTCTTCTAGCTCTGCAGGTAGAGGTTGGGTATGGATAATAGGATCTGGGATTTCAGGTTCTAAGTCAACTGGAAGTTGTGCTTCTGCTGGGTAATTAAAAAGATTTTCACTGACAGGTCCGATGAGGTCACTAAGTGCCAGTTTATGATCTAACTCCTCCCAGGGTGACATCTCCTGATCTTGCTTAGAACTTTCTCCAATCTCTATTTCCTTGCCTTTACCTTTGAGATCCTTTGTCTTGGTAACTTTCCGTGTTGCTGGTTTCCTCCTGCGCACACGCCTCCAGCCCACAATTTTTCTTCTCTTCTTGGGTTTGGGTTTCTCCGGAGGTTGGGTTTGAAATTCCATAGGTTCCTCTATGTCAGCACAATAACCGGTAAAGTCTCTGGAAACTTCCACATTCACAGAATAGAGGTTGAGATTCTCAAGAGCTTCGGACAACTCATTCATGCTGTTTAGCAGATATGGAGAAACACACAAAATTCTAGGTTAAAATTTTGTAACTTGAATTTTCACATAATCACATAATGGAAATAAGAAAATTTAATTATTGATTATAATTATCTAGTTTATACAAACCATTTATTGAAACAACACATATTTATTACAA
The DNA here is from genome assembly GCA_030545235.1 of Helianthus tuberosus. NCBI lineage: Eukaryota > Viridiplantae > Streptophyta > Magnoliopsida > Asterales > Asteraceae > Helianthus > Helianthus tuberosus. Next base: position 185,263,494 of record CM060419.1, read on the forward strand.
CTAAATTTTAAAATATACTAGTGGTTATTTAATAGTTTAAAGTTTATGGCTTGTAGGTAGCATAGGTGATGATACTGGTTTGGTGATTTAAGTATAAGTTAGCATTTACTGCTGTAGTAGCTAACATGTAGAGATTTGTCCATTTTTCATCTAACTCATCTTCCCATGGTGGTTTAGTGTCTATTTCCTGAGTTTTCTTATTGATCATCACTCCTTTTGGTGGTGACTTCCTTATTTTCTCTTGACTTTTCCTAATAATCAAACTCCTTTTATTAGGGGTAAGTGGTTTCTCATACTGTGCTTTACGAACAAATATTCCTTCCTCAGTATCTGCTGAGTATCTTGAGGAATTTGATTGGGATGAAGTCCCCTTATCTTTCGGTGAACTATCTAATTTAAGATAGATATCCGAAATTCTTTGCTTACCCATACTGTAAATTAACAGATAGTCAAGATAGAAACACATAATCACATGATGGTAATCAGGAAAATTAAGTATTTTAAATACTTAATAGGCTTAAATCAGTGGCTCTGATACCACCTTTTCCTGTCACGGCCCCAGCCCCGGTTTGACCCGGTCAGGAGTCGCGGGACAGGAACCCGTGGTATTTATTAATTGATGCGACAGCGGAAGATTTAACAGGATCTTTTTAAAACTTGAAAATGCCCGATTATTTTATTCCATAATTCGGGATAAACCCCGTAATTTACAAAAGAGGAATTTCACAATTTAATTCCCTGATTTATAAAACATGTTTATTCACTTTTAACTGAGCCACCTCTTTAAGCTGGTTAGTGCTCCGTAGCACGTTTTTCTTGATTCACAGCAGGTTGCCAGAAACATGTTTTAAAATATTTTGTCAGCGGGGAAATACTGGTGAGTCACTCAAATTTGATAAAATGACACATAGTTATTAATTACAGCATAAGAGCGATTACAATGGCTTTTATCTTATTTTTATCTGGCGCCGTGTCACCTGGTGACGATGGTCATACCACTATTGGGTCTTTCCCCAAGTAGTGATGATTATCACTGTTAGGATTTATTAGCCTAACCGTGAGAAATTAGTAATGTGCACAATACCCCACTAGCCAGTGATTCAAGATAACCACGACTTAATCCCTGTAATTATAACTTTTGGAAATAAATGGAGTATTGAAAAATACTTTTGATAAAAGAGAATGACTCACATTGCAGATTTAAACGGGTAGATTTTAGCCTACTGATTAGCCTTGTAACCTAATTTAAATAACAATGCACACGAACTAGGTCAGTAACTAATACAACATTTACGATAACTCACGAGATTAAAACCCTCACAACGAATTACAAAGTGCTATACTTAAACATCCGTCGAATTCTTGACTAATGACAAAGTAGGGCCCTAATGTGGGCAGCACTTAAACATCCATCGGATAGTTTTCAATCGATCGGACATTGAATCGTAGCAGCGATCGAGTTAATACCCTGTATCGTAGCAGCGCCTCGCTATATTAATTGTAATTTCGAATTTTGAGCAGTGTATCTTCGTTTTTGTGAAATGGTTTCGACACCAGAGAACAGGCCATGGTTGAATCTATTTATAGGTGAAATTTGGGGTTCACGCGGCCCACGTGAACCTTGGCTTGAGCCTTACGCGGTCCGTGTGGAGGTCTATTTCGTAGATTAGGGCATCCGTGTCATGCGTAGGTATGCCACGTGGGTGACACATGGATCTGGACGCTTATCCAGTCAAACCTTACTTTGACGCGGCCCGCGTAAGGTTAAGCTTACCTTTACGCGGCCCGTCTGAAGACCAAGATTTTTGATTTCTTGGTTTTTCATGCACAGTAGGGTTTCAGGGGTCTGGGTTTTCACTTATGGGTCGTTTTGGGACATTTTTGTAGCGTTAAATAGATCCATCAGCGTGATACTTGACTCGAAACACCCATTTGGAGCCTACAACATTCATGGATGTAGGACACGGAACAAGAGTCCACGTATCATTTTGTTTTAGAGCCTCAATTTCATCCAACATGGCTGCCATCCATTTCGGGTCTTTGGATGCCGATTTGAATCCTCTTGGTTCAAGTACAGATGATAAGGCAACATGTAAAGCATGTGAGTTTAAAGCAGCAAAGTATGCTTGATACTTGGGTTTAAAAACTCCGGCCTTAGCTTGTGTCGCCATGGGATGAAGATTAGAGTTGGTGGGTGCATTTGGTTGCGGATTAGATGTGGCGGAAGTGGTGTTGTTTAGCGACGAGGGAAAAGGATGGGGTATTGTGGGCTCGAGGGTTGGTGGCTCGAGTTGTTGTGTTAGGCCGGTTGGTGAATGAGGGGGTGGATCGGTTGGTGTGGTGGACTCGAAGGTAGGTGTGATTTGGTGTGTTGGGCCAGTTGGTGAATGAGGGGGTGGATCGTTTGGTGTGGTGGGCTCAAGGATTGGTGGTTCATTTGATGGGTGTAATGAAGTCAGTGGGGAATTTGGAGGTGGGTCGCATAATGGGCAGGGGATAGTTGGGCCAGTGGTTGAAGATGGGCTAGTATTGAATGGGGTTGGATGCAAGGTATTATTATGTTGAGGTAAAGGTAATTCTTCACAGAAGGTAGTAAGCACCAATTTTTGAGAATCCAAGTTGGCATTATTATTGATAAATGGATAGAAGGACTCATTAAAGCGTGCATGACGAGAGATAAATATCCGATTTGTAGATGGTTCCAAGCACCGAAAACCCTTATGAGATGGACTATACCCAATAAAAATAAATGGGAGGCTCCGTGGTTCAAGTTTATGCTTAGCATAATCGTTTAGATAAGGAAATACTTGACATCCATAGACCCGAAAATTAGAATAATTCGGTACCTGTCCGAATAAAAGCTCAAATGGAGACTTGTTGTCAAGAAGAAGTGATGGCACACGATTAATAATGTATGTAGCCGAAGTAAAGGAGTCCACCCAATATTGAGCTGGAACATGAGCATTGAATAGCATAGCAAGACCTGTTTCAACAATATGGCGATGTTTCCTTTCGGCACGCCCATTTTTGTTGAGGCGTGTATGGACAAGAATACCTGTGGAAGGTTCCATTTTCTTCAACAAAAAATTGAACGGTATGGTTCACAAATTCGGTGCCACCATCACTCTGAAAGGTTTTTATCTTTCTCGAGCATTGATTTTGAACAAGTTTAATAAAGGCGGATAGAACCGCATAGAAACCTGTTTTGGTTTTGAGTGGATAAAACCACGTAAATCTGGAATAATCATCAATAAAAATGACATAGTAGCGAAAACCATCTGTAGAAGTCATAGGTGCAGGACCCCACAAATCACAGTGAACCAAATCCAAAGGAAATAAAGCACGCTTTTCATTCAAATTAAAAGATAAACGATGACCTTTTGCAAGTTGGCACGAAGAGCAAATATCAGGTTTAGGTAATAAGGAGGTAACAGACAAAACACCACATTTGTTCAACTTTGAAATAACATCAAAAGAAAAATGCCCTAAACGAGCATGACAAAGTTCATAAGACGCTTTATTCGAAACATCAGCAACAAAGGCTTGTGGTCCATTCTTGTGACAACTCGAATTTCCGACGTTCTTTATTCGCATTTAATGCACGTTGACTTTGACTATATGGTTGTGTTATGATAAAACCTAGTGTGTTTGCATGGTTATGTGTGATTGTATATCATGTGTACTGTTTGTAGAACTTAAACTGTTAAGAACCCGACGAAACACAAGGCTGTTTCGCCATAACCCATTCCGACGAAACAGGCTGTTTCGCCATGAACACTCCGACGAAACAGGCTGTTTCGCCATGAACACTCCGACGAAACAGAAGTCTGTTTCGCCGGCCCAGTAATTCACGAAGCCCAGTTTGGGCCCAGAACGTAAACTCGCATACTACTACGTGAATCAACCTATTGTTTCACACTTTTGAACACTCTGAAACCCTAGAACACTCTCTCTTCTGTGCGACGGCAACAACCATTGTTCACCATCATCCCTAGCTCTCGAATCCTTGTTTCTTCATCTTGAATCGGTTAGTGTGTGTTTGTTAATCGATTCCATGTTTCTGTTATATCACGATTCTTGCTTGTGTATATGATTGATGTGTGTTACTGCTGTGATAAGAGTATGATCATGATGTTATAGATTTTGATGATGTGATGTTGTAATCGATATGTTGTATACATAAGCTAGGGTTCATGCTAGATGTTAAAACACCGTGATGCTTGTGTTAGAATTATGTGATAATGAATCTTGTGAATGAATGATTCTGCATGATCGATGTTATTGATGTCGGCTGCTAACATGATTAGGGTTTCTGTGTATTTCGTAACTGCTGTAACTGTGTCTACGAATCAGACATTCGACGAAACAGGAATCTCGGCGAAACAGAAAGTGTTTCGCCAAGAGTCGTCGACGAATTAGAATCCTGTTTCGCCAAGCAAAGCCACGACGAAACAGAACATGTTTCGTCACTATATATGTTTCGTCACTATATATGATTCGCCACTATGTGTGTTTCGCCAACTCACTTGTTTCGCCAACTTATGTGTTTCGCCATATATGTGTTTCGCCGAGCTGTGCTGTAACTTGAGTTAATTCTGTTAAGTGTTAACTGAAATATTTAACGGCTGTTATATGTTAAATATGACTTGTATGATTGTGATTACGTGTTACATGCTTATACATGAACAACTGAAACACAAACTGATTATGTATACGTGCATACCTTAGGACGTGATTGATTATTTGCGAGCACTTACATACCTAGCATACCGAGCAAACCAAGGTGAGTTCACACAAGCCAAGGCATGGGGTTCCCAGGGGGAATGGGGATTTGATGATTACTGTACATACATAGATGACAGAACCTACTGCTAGACTAGTAACACTTATTGAACGATCATCGCACACCTGCCAAGGACATTGGCCGCGATATTATGACTGACTTCGCACACCTGCCAAGGACATTGGCCGCGAACTAAATTTACAACATCTTCGCACACCTGCCAAGGACATTGGCCGCGAACTAAATTTACAACATCTTCGCACACCTGCCAAGGACATTGGCCGCGATACAAACAAACCTAGTCTAGAATACTTGGGGAATAACATTCCCCAACATCTTCGCACACCTGCCTGGAGGGCCGCGATGGGAAATAATACAATACTTTGTAACGAACGAACATACTACTACTCACACTATACTATTACTGAACTGTTAACTGTGAACTCGCTCAACTAGTTGTTGACTCTCTCTTACATGCCTTGCAGGACCTTAGGTACATATGGAGCTTGCACAGGAAGGAGCAGGTCGTTGTGGGATACGGATCGTAGACGATATTTGAACTTATAACTTATTTTGGGTTTTCATTATTATGCTTCCGCTACTTAAACAATGTTTGGTTATGAACATCAGTCATGTCAAGATGAATTACCTTTTCCTACTTTTACACTTAAATACTATGTTTGATATGATTGATGGCTTGATCCTGGTCAGTCACGCCTCCAAGCGGTGATACTCCGCGGGTGGATTTTGGGGGTGTGACAGATTGGTATCAGAGCCATTGGTTATAGAGAACTCGGTTTTAATAAAGGGAAAACGATTTTGTTAAAACCAGACTATAACCAGAACAGTGCTCTCAACGATCCACAACGACGCTTCGCTCCACGTGCAAGGCTCAACACCATAGGTATTACTATTCATGTTACATTACCTACATGCTAGAACTACATAGAACTATGCTCGTGGTATGCCTAGAGTACAGAACCCACTATATGCTATTACTTGAGAACACTTGTGTGCTTACTCTCTTCTGTCATCGCACGATTCGCGAACCTATCTCACTTACGTTATCTTTACTATGAAGATCATGTCTGGACGTATCAACATGACTCAGGACCAGTTGACGGCCCTCATTAACGAACGAGTTACTGCGGCAGTTGCAGCCGCACAAGCAGGAGGTATACCCTGCAGTTACAACTCACACTAGGATCCTTAGATCCTACATTCCTAAATCAAATCTCGTGTTTAAACTTGTCCTAATTCTTTTACACAACAGGTCAAGCACCTGTTTGCACTTTCAAGACTTTCATGGACTGTCGTCCATCCACTTTCAGCGGCACTGAAGGAGCCGTAGGTCTCCTGCACTGGTTTGAAAAGATAGAGTCTGTGTTTGAGATGTGTGAATGCCCTGAGGCACGCAGGGTGAAGTATGCTACCGGTACCCTCGAGGGTTTAGCCCTCACATGGTGGAAAGCTCAGGTCCAAATACTGGGGTTGGCTGCTGCTAACGCCACCCCATGGAACAATTTCAAAGAGATGATCAAGGAAGAATACTGCAGTCGAGATGATATTCATAAGCTGGAAGTTGAGTTTTTCAACCTCAAGATGAAGGGGTCTGAGATTGAAGCGTATACCAAAAGATCGAATGAGCTTGCGTTACTGTGTCCTACTCTGGTGGACAAACGTATCGAACTTTATCTTAAGGGTCTGGTGCCAGAGATCCAAAGTCATGTGACTTCAGCAAATCATGCCACTTACCAGCAGGTTGTTCAGTTGGCTCACCGTCTCACTGATCAGGCGGTGGAGCAAAACAGGTTGCCTAAACGCATCAGCGCTACTGCTACCGCTACCACTTCGGTTACTCCTGCTACTCCCAGCGACAATAAGAGGAAATGGGAGGGGGATTCTAGCAAGGGTTCAGCTACTGCTCAGTCTCAAGCTCAGCAACGCAAAACAAATGACCACCAGAGTCCGAATCAGCAATCATCAGGTAGTCAAGGGCAGAGTGGCTATCGGGGAAATCACCCATGGTGTAGAAGGTGCAACAAACACCACAATGGAAGATGCCGCAGGGAACAGTGTCAAAGATGCCTCAAGATGGGTCATGAGGCTAAGGATTGTAGAAGCGTACGGCCAGCAAATCAGAACCAGCAACAACAACCACCTGCTCCACGAAACCAGCCTCAGCAGCAGCAGCAGGGAAACAGGGGATGCTACCAATGTGGGGCTGAAGGTCATTACAAGCGGGATTGCCCTCAGTTAAACCAGAACCAGAACAATAACAACAATGGTGCTAGAGGCCGTATGTTTGTGATCGGTCAGGGTGATGCCAGGAATGATCCCAACGTGGTTATGGGTAAGTTTCTTCTTGACGACTTTTATGTTACTGTACTATTTGATTCTGGTGCGGATACAAGTTACATGTCTTTAAAAGCTAGTGAAATGTTAAAACGTGCACCAACTCTCCTAAATACCAAGCATGTCGTAGAGTTAGCTAACGGTAAGAGTTTAGAAGCCACACACATAGTTAAAGGGTGTAATCTTATTCTCGCTGGTCAGACTTTCTCCATCGACCTCATTCCTATAACATTGGGTAGCTTTGACGTCGTCATTGGTATGGATTGGTTATCGCAACAACAAGCAGAGATTTTATGCAAAGAAAAGGTTATTCGTATTCCTCGTTCGGGCAAGGAACCTCTCGAAGTTCAAGGCGACAAGAGTGGTGTCGTGAGTGGCATCATTTCCTTCTTGAAGGCTCAGAAGTGTCTGCGCAAGGGTCACACAGCTGTTCTAGCTCTCGTCACTGATACATCGAAGAAAGAGAAAAAGATTGAAGATATTCCTGTAGTACGTGACTTTCCTCAAGTGTTCCCTGAGGAATTACCTGGGTTACCGCCTCATCGCCAGGTCGAGTTTCAGATCGAGCTAGCTCCTGGAGCAGCACCCATAGCTCGAGCGCCTTATCGTTTGGCTCCAACTGAATTGGAAGAACTGTCAAAGCAGCTACAAGAACTCTTGGAAAAGGGTTTTATACGTCCTAGCTCTTCGCCCTGGGGAGCTCTAGTGTTATTCGTAAAGAAGAAAGACGGTACGTTCAGGATGTGTATAGACTACCGTGAACTCAACAAGGTGACGATCAAGAATCGTTATCCTCTTCCGCGCATAGATGATTTATTCGATCAGCTGCAAGGGTCGAGCTACTACTCCAAAATAGACTTAAGGTCAGGATATCATCAGCTGAGAGTCCGGGATGAGGACGTCTCTAAAACAGCATTTAGAACTCGCTACGGCCACTACGAGTTTATGGTCATGCCATTCGGGCTAACGAACGCGCCTGCCGTATTTATGGATCTTATGAACAGGGTGTGCAAACCCTATCTCGACAAGTTCGTCATTGTTTTCATCGACGACATCCTGATTTATTCAAAAAGTCAGGAGGAACACGAGCAGCACTTACGGCTTATTTTGGAACTTCTACGAACGGAACAGCTATACGCTAAGTTTTCTAAATGTGACTTTTGGCTTCGTGAAGTCCACTTCTTAGGCCACGTGGTGAACAGGGATGGGATTCATGTAGATCCATCCAAGGTAGATTCGATTAAGAACTGGCCTGCGCCTCGTACACCAACAGAAATACGCCAATTCTTAGGTTTGGCGGGTTACTACAGAAGGTTCATCAAAGACTTCTCAAAGATTGCTCAGCCGCTTACACTACTGACACAGAAAGGTGTTGTTTACCGATGGAGTAATGCACAGGAAACAGCATTCCAACACTTAAAGGATAGACTCTGTAGCGCACCTATCCTCTCACTACCTGAAGGCACGGACGATTTCGTAGTCTACTGCGACGCATCTATCCAAGGTCTTGGATGTGTATTGATGCAGAGGGATAAAGTTATTGCTTATGCTTCGCGCCAACTAAAGATTCACGAACGGAATTATACGACACACGACCTAGAGCTGGGAGCGGTTGTTTTTGCACTTAAGATATGGCGACACTATTTGTATGGTACCAAGTGCGCAATCTACACTGATCACAGAAGCCTCGAACATATCTTCAAACAGAAAGAGCTGAATATGCGACAGCGACGATGGGTCGAACTGTTAAATGACTACGAATGCTCGATCAGGTACCACCCAGGCAAAGCCAATGTTGTGGCTGACGCCCTCAGTCGAAAGGACACCGCGCCTAAGCGCGTGCGAGCTTTACAACTCACTATACAGTCTAGTCTTCCTTCTCAGATACGAAATGCTCAGGTAGAAGCATTGAAACCAGAAAATGTCAGGGCTGAAGCCCTACGTGGCTCAAGACAACGTTTAGAACAGAAGGAAGATGGTGCTTACTACGTTACAGGACGCATTTGGGTTCCACTTTATGGCAACTTACGTGAGCTAGTGATGGATGAAGCTCATAAGTCTCGCTACTCGGTACATCCAGGTGCGGATAAAATGTACCACGATATTAAGACTACATACTGGTGGCCTAGCATGAAGGCCCACATAGCCACATACGTTAGCAAATGCTTGACTTGTGCGAAAGTCAAGGCAGAATATCAGAAACCGTCAGGACCACTCCAACAACCTGAGATACCACAATGGAAATGGGAGCAAATTTCCATGGATTTTGTTACTGGCTTACCTAGATCTCAGCGCGGAAATGATACTATTTGGGTGATCGTAGATCGACTCACAAAGTCTGCTCACTTCTTGGCTATCAAAGAAACAGACAAGTTCTCTACCTTAGCAGACATCTACTTAAAAGAAGTGGTCTCGAGGCACGGGGTGCCCACCTCCATCATCTCTGATCGTGACGCACGTTTTACTTCAGAACTGTGGCAAGCAATGCATAAATCTTTTGGCTCTCGTTTAGACATGAGCACAGCTTATCACCCTCAGACAGATGGGCAGTCTGAGCGCACTATTCAAACTCTAGAAGACATGCTTCGGGCGTGCGTAATTGACTTTGGCAATGGTTGGGAGAAACATCTGCCACTCGTGGAATTTTCATACAATAACAGCTACCACACCAGCATTAAGGCTGCACCATTCGAGGCATTGTACGGGCGTAAATGCCGGTCACCTCTCTGTTGGGCAGAGGTGGGAGATAGTCAAATCACAGGTCCAGAAATGGTAGTTGATACTACTGAAAAGATTGCACAAATACGACAACGCATGGCGGCAGCTCGTGACCGTCAGAAAGTATACGCTGATAAAGACAGGAAACTACTCGAATTCCAGGTTGGGGATCGAGCGCTACTTAAAGTTTCACCCTGGAAGGGTGTGGTTCGTTTTGGCAAACGCGGCAAACTAAATCCACGATATGTTGGACCTTTCGAGGTTATTGAGAAAATAGGCAAAGTGGCTTACAGATTGAACTTACCACCTGAACTCAGTGCAGTTCACAACGTCTTTCACGTGTCGAATCTGAAGAAGTGTACGTCAGATGAGACCCACATAGTTCCCTTAAAGGAACTCACTATCGACGAGCGGTTGCACTTCGTCGAGGAACCTGTTGAAATCACGGACCGGGATGTTAAGGTCCTCAAGAACACGAGAATCCCTCTTGTACGAGTTCGTTGGAACTCCCGCCGCGGCCCAGAGTTTACCTGGGAACGTGAAGATCAAATGGAACTTAAATATCCCCAGTTATTCGGAAACCAAGCAACTACTACTGAGGCTGAAGCTACCAATGCTGAATTTCGGGACGAAATTCCAAATCAACGGGGGGATAATGTGACACCCCAAGAAAACCAGTAATCTTCGCAAACCTGCTCGAGGAGCCGCGATACGACACAGGTAAACAACGTCACACTACTAGCTTCCTCAGTAACTGCATGCTAAATTTCGGGACGAAATTTCTTTCAAGTTGGGGATAATGTGACAACTCGAATTTCCGACGTTCTTTATTCGCATTTAATGCACGTTGACTTTGACTATATGGTTGTGTTATGATAAAACCTAGTGTGTTTGCATGGTTATGTGTGATTGTATATCATGTGTACTGTTTGTAGAACTTAAACTGTTAAGAACCCGACGAAACACAAGGCTGTTTCGCCATAACCCATTCCGACGAAACAGGCTGTTTCGCCATGAACACTCCGACGAAACAGAAGTCTGTTTCGCCGGCCCAGTAATTCCCGAAGCCCAGTTTGGGCCCAGAACGTAAACTCGCATACTACTACGTGAATCAACCTATTGTTTCACACTTTTGAACACTCTGAAACCCTAGAACACTCTCTCTTCTGTGCGACGGCAACAACCATTGTTCACCATCATCCCTAGCTCTCGAATCCTTGTTTCTTCATCTTGAATCGGTTAGTGTGTGTTTGTTAATCGATTCCATGTTTCTGTTATATCACGATTCTTGCTTGTGTATATGATTGATGTGTGTTACTGCTGTGATAAGAGTATGATCATGATGTTATAGATTTTGATGATGTGATGTTGTAATCGATATGTTGTATACATAAGCTAGGGTTCATGCTAGATGTTAAAACACCGTGATGCTTGTGTTAGAATTATGTGATAATGAATCTTGTGAATGAATGATTCTGCATGATCGATGTTATTGATGTCGGCTGCTAACATGATTAGGGTTTCTGTGTATTTCGTAACTGCTGTAACTGTGTCTACGAATCAGACATTCGACGAAACAGGAATCTCGGCGAAACAGAAAGTGTTTCGCCAAGAGTCGTCGACGAATTAGAATCCTGTTTCGCCAAGCAAAGCCACGACGAAACAGAACATGTTTCGTCACTATATATGTTTCGTCACTATATATGATTCGCCACTATGTGTGTTTCGCCAACTCACTTGTTTCGCCAACTTATGTGTTTCGCCATATATGTGTTTCGCCGAGCTGTGCTGTAACTTGAGTTAATTCTGTTAAGTGTTAACTGAAATATTTAACGGCTGTTATATGTTAAATATGACTTGTATGATTGTGATTACGTGTTACATGCTTATACATGAACAACTGAAACACAAACTGATTATGTATACGTGCATACCTTAGGACGTGATTGATTATTTGCGAGCACTTACATACCTAGCATACCGAGCAAACCAAGGTGAGTTCACACAAGCCAAGGCATGGGGTTCCCAGGGGGAATGGGGATTTGATGATTACTGTACATACATAGATGACAGAACCTACTGCTAGACTAGTAACACTTATTGAACGATCATCGCACACCTGCCAAGGACATTGGCCGCGAACTAAATTTACAACATCTTCGCACACCTGCCAAGGACATTGGCCGCGAACTAAATTTACAACATCTTCGCACACCTGCCAAGGACATTGGCCGCGATACAAACAAACCTAGTCTAGAATACTTGGGGAATAACATTCCCCAACATCTTCGCACACCTTCCTGGAGGGCCGCGATGGGAAATAATACAATACTTTGTAACGAACGAACATACTACTACTCACACTATACTATTACTGAACTGTTAACTGTGAACTCGCTCAACTAGTTGTTGACTCTCTCTTACATGCCTTGCAGGACCTTAGGTACATATGGAGCTTGCACAGGAAGGAGCAGGTCGTTGTGGGATACGGATCGTAGACGATATTTGAACTTATAACTTATTTTGGGTTTTCATTATTATGCTTCCGCTACTTAAACAATGTTTGGTTATGAACATCAGTCATGTCAAGATGAATTACCTTTTCCTACTTTTACACTTAAATACTATGTTTGATATGATTGATGGCTTGATCCTGGTCAGTCACGCCTCCAAGCGGTGATACTCCGCGGGTGGATTTTGGGGGTGTGACAATTCTTGAGCACATAAAGTCCATCAATGCATGACCCACAAGCAAGAACCTGTTTAGTTTTCCGATCCTGAATATCAAAGTAGTGTTGAGAAAACAATACATCAACTTGATGATCTGCAGTTAGCTTGCTAATAGATAATAATTTTTTAGTGAGATTCGAAATAACGAGTACGTTATGAAGATGAATATTATTGCACAGTTTGTGGGTGCGTGTGTGAGTGATTGGAAGATGCTTTCCATTACCAATAATAATCTTATCATTACATTTGTATGGAGCTGAATGATGAAGACATTCCTTGTCAGGAGTCATGTGATCAGAGGCGCCCGAATCGCCAGTCCAATCTGAAGAATCATCTGTAACATGACACTTAGCATGGAAGGCCTTAGCTAAGGACTCATCCGAAGATGGAGCTTGACTAGCAAAAGTGTGCAGATTTGGATAGGCAGAGGCATAATGACCGTTTGTACGGCAAAGCTGACAGTGAGGAGGGCGACGCGTGTTGCCACGACCCCTACCATAAGATCCTCGGGAAGAATTTCCACCTTGGAAACCACGACCCCTGCTAGGTGTTGAAGATTTACGTCGTTGTTGATCATGAAACGCAGCAGGAGGGGTGGCAGCCCCATGAATGGACTGAAGAAAAAGTTCGTGACTCTCGGCCTGAGCGACGAGATCACGAAACAAGGGAGTCGGTTTCTTGGCACGTAAGGCTGTAGAGAACACCTCGTAGGAGGGACCAAGTCCGCAAAGAAACCAATGGAGCTTGTCAATGTCAGCAACTGGATGCCCAATAGCGACAAGCTGTTCACAAATAAGTTTAAACCGACGTGCGAAGACAGTAACGGAGGACGTTCCTTTGGAGAGTTGCCGAAGAGAATCCCGAAGGGACTGAACTCGTTCCACAGAGGCGTTACTGTAAGCCGTTTCGAGAGCACACCAGATCTGTCTCGCATTGTTTAAGCCGAGAACCTCTGCCGCGGCTTCTTCGGTTAAGGCAGATGGAAGAAGAAGAGAGGCCTTGCGATCATTTTGAAGCCAGGAGATGTATTTTGGATTTGGAATGTCTTTGTCCTCTGATTTGATAGTTTCCGACGGCGAAGAAGAAGAGCTGTCAATATGGTGCGAGAGCTGATGAAGGCCGACAAGAATATTCATGTGGTTGCGCCATACCAAGTAATTATCGGCTGAAAGTTTGATTGGAGATAGGTGAGGGACAAAATTGATGTTGATAAGGGAATCGGAAGCCATGAGAAGGTGGGATTAAGGTGAAAAAGAGAAGATTGACGGCTGAAGGAAAAAGGGAATATGGGGAAGAGAGCAGGTCGCAGGAAAGAGAAAGAAGGAGGGGATAATTTTAGGCTGATACCATGTTAAGATTTGTAAAATCAACCTCAATAATTCTTGAGGATTGGGAGGATTATATTTATAAACAAGAATTACAATAATCTCTCCTGTGATTACGGAGAGATGAAAACAAATACAAGGAAATAATATAATTTACATTAAATACAAATTATTTCCTAATACAATTGCATGTCATCTTTCAACTATTGATTTGCTTTAAGCCGACCCGTTTTGGAACAGCCAATTCGCATTAAGATGTGCATCGACCGTAAGTCTTTGACCAATTTTTTTGGATTGATATGCTTCGATTAATTTATCTTTTGAACATCCTTGTGAACAGTTTGAGAATACTATATATGGACAGATGAAGACTTACATTTAGGGGGGGGGGGGATATTCCACGGTCTTCCCAACCGCTGGAGTGATCACACTCCACAAGCTAGCTTAGCCCCATAGCTGCCTGGGGGTGACTACCCAACCGAGAGCGAAGAGCTTGGCCATGGGATGCGGTCACCAAGATTCGAACCCGGGACCTCTAGGGAGAGGGTGGGTTATGGTTGTTCGATTTCTCATTATGTTAAAGTTTGTTTAACTTTTTGAGTGATTGATTCATTGTCGACTATGAATTGACTGCATATCTTCTTTCAACTATTGATTTGCTTTAAGCCGACCAGTTTTGGAACAGCCAATTCACATTAAGATGTGCATCGACCGTAAGTCTTTGACCAAATTTTCTGGATTGATATGCTTCGATTAATTTATCTTTTGAACATCCTTGTAAGCAGTTTGAGAATAATATATATGGAAAGATGAAGACTTACATTTAGGCTTGTATCAAATGTTTATACTTTTATAATTAGTGACTATATATGCATTAACACAAACTTTGTGATAAGTGTCATGAGTTAAGTGATAAAAGACTGAATATGATTATAACTTATCATGGTACGCGATATGTGTAACTAATGAAGGATCTAATGGTTATAATGTGTTTGGGTGGGGTCATGGTAACACACAAATACTATTGGGTAAATTACAATTTTCGTCCTTTATGTTTGTATCAAATAACTATGGATAGCCTTTAACTTCAATAATTACATTCATAATCCTTTATTTGGAAAACTCAGTACATTTCTCGTCCTTTAGCACTAACAAGGTTAAAATTTCCAGTCAAGTCTATTCACTTAAGGGCAGTTTAGTCTTTTTACTTAGTTATTTATAATATAAATAAATAAAATAAAGATCAAATATACTTACCCCTTCTCTCTTTCACTCACACTCTCGCACAGTATGAACTCTCTCTCTAAACAAACAGCAGCCACCACCATCAAACCCACCATCAACCACCAACAACCACCGTCACTAGATCTGTAGCATGCTGCCATAGACAACCCGTCACTTCTGAATCATCTTCAACCCCATTTCACCATTCCCATAATCCCAATTTCCACCATGGAAGTTTCACTCAACAGATCACTTATAAACCCCACCAATCGCCACCTCATTATCACACTCCTCTCCAAACGCCACCCACATCCATCACATCTACATATTCGTCACTCCATCCTTTCATTTTCAAACCCCAATTCTCACAATCGCATCCATTTCCATAATTCAAACCCATCTCTGGTCACTCAATCCCCATCACACTCCACCATCAGTCGCAATAACCCATTATGCCTAAACCCTTTTGCTCGAATTTCATCTTGTCACAGTGACAACTCGTTTGAGTGGAAGTTGGGTCTGGATGGGGGAAACGGTGGAGGGTTAGGGTTTGTTTCAGAGGATAAACGACTGCTTATGATAGAAATTACAAATACATACATACATACACATATAGATACAAATTCTTACATCATTCCAGAGGTAGAAAGAAATATTCCAAAAAGTTCTCTGCTTTGCATCATCATCACCAAAATCTTTGTGATTTAATCTTTGGGGTTCTTGTTCTTCATCATCATCTTATTATTATTATTGTTAATATCGATCTGGGTCACCGACTGCTTTGTGGGTTCTCTATTTCATTGATGAGAAGATCCATTGGGGGTTATTGGGATTCACCAGTCGTCAAACGACGGCAGAGAGAGGTGGGTGATGGTGGGTGGGGAAGAGAGAGAAGCGGCGGAGAAAGAGGGTGGAGAAGGTGGAGGAGAGAGAGAGGAAGCCATGGTGGTGATTATGGTGGAACTGTGGAAGAGGATGAAGGAGATGGGTGATTATGGTGGAACTGTGATTACGGTGGAACTGGAACATCATCTGTGGAACAATCACAATTTTCATTTATATATATTTTTTAATTCAATTAATTTAATTTTAGAGTAAAATTACCAACTTACCCTTATGTGCAAGCCACATGTTATACTTAACTGGAAATTTTGACAAGGTTAGTGTTAAAGGACGTAAGGTGTGATGTGTTTTCCAAATAAAGGACTGTGACTGTAATTATTGAAGTTAAAGGTCATCTATTGCAATCTGATACAAACATAAAGGACGAAAAGTGTAATTTACCCAATACTATTCTACCCATCATATTGGTTTCATAAATGATTAAGTAGCTAAATATAAATATAGAGTTGCAATTCTAGATGTTCTATGTTTAATAAACGATTTTAAGACTTCATATATCTTCACTAGTTCAAACTATTAGACATTTTGTAGGTTATTTTAAAATAAATTTATATTTAAAGTGTATAAAATAGTTTAATGATTATGGCCCCTTTGAAAAGTGGGTCATGTGTGGTTGCCCACCTCACACATGGCTCGGGACGACCCTGCCCAAATGACATAAAAAGGGATCCCAGATCATTCTCTAGCACTGTGAGTGAAATAAGAGCATACACAACACATGCTTTCGTGGCATGTCTGAAAATCCAAACCAATCTTCACGGGCCTTCCCAACATTGTAAGCTTGGTTCGACCATCAAGTCCGAGCACCAAGTTCGTGGAGGCTAACCAAGTTTGGACTCCATAGGTAGGGCCCATATCAAATATAAAAGAGAACGTGAGGTAAAAAAATGTAATAAAGCAAGTGATGATGTGGAGTGTGAGGTGAAGGTTTGTAGATATTTGGTGTTGTAGGAAAAATAAAGGTTTCTAAAGAAGCTTTGAAATTTAATATGGCATGATGAGCAGGGGCGGACCTAGGTAGAGGGTTGGGTGGGCGGTGTACCCCTTGAAAAAATGAATTTTCGTGTATTTTATAGGGCAAAATCCCGACCGCACCCCTTAAAAATTTGGTTAAACCTCTTGTTCGCACCCCCATAAAATAGTTCATGGGTTCGCCACTGATAATGAGATGGAGGTTTGTAAGAAATAGCGTTGTGGATACTTCAATAATATGGTGAGTTTTGTTTGGAAGTTTCACTAGACTCAGTATTTTTTAACCCTTCGCTTTAGTTGGAAGGGGATCATAATATACACATATTTCCACGTCAATTGGTGATGTCAAATTTACAATAACTCAAGATAAGATATTACATATATTATGAAATGGATAAGACTAAGCGGTATGGGGGCCGGCTTAGGCCCGGCGAGGCCCGACGCCGGTCCCCCACACCGCCCCCTTCCGGCGAGTTCGGCTCCCCACGGACGATTGTGCCGGGCCTCTCTCTCTGTCTCTCTCTTCTTTCTCTCTCTCTCTTCACGGCGCCGGTCCTCCCACACCGCCCCCTAGCCCCGTGGCGGCCCATCCTTCACGGCGCCGGTCCTCCCATACCATCCAGTCTAAAGAGAACCTTCAAACTTTTTTCATTTTAACGACCAAAAGATATAGGGTAACTTTGTAGAATAGTAACCAAGTCTTAAAAGTGTTCCAATTAGGTCACTCAAGTTTCAAAAGTGTTCCAATCAAGTCACTCAACATTCATCCTTCATTAAAATTAAGGGTTTTTTCATCAATTTCATAGGTAACCGTGGTGATATGGATTTTTGTTTCTTTTTTATGTTTTATTTTATGCTAACGTCGAGTGATGATGTGGATTGTAACTTGTTTTTTTTAATTTTTAATGCAATTAAATGGTTTTTATTTTTAATAAATATAATTTCATATATTAAAATAATTCGACCCCAACATCTTATGCTCCATTTTTTTATTGACACACGGAAAAAAGGACATGGCTCGATTTGAATGTTAAGTTATCTAATTTGGACAAAAACGACACCAGTGACCTAATTAGAACACTTTTAAAACTTGGTTACTATTCTGTGAAATTTTCCCAGTGTATTCTAAACGATGATGATAAACTCGCTTTCTTCACCCTTATTCTCGTTGGGCTTTGAATCGACAATCGGGCAACCTTGTTATAAGACTATAAGGTTTTCTCGTATAAAAACATCCTTCAGGCATATCACGAGTATCAATGTGCTCAAGACCACTCTAAGATCATGATAATTGTAGAAGTTATCGACTTGGACAAAGAACCCCAAGTAGAGTAATAAGTCAATCCCATATTAGGCTATGAGCTATGATTTCAGGAGACGGTGAAGGAAAGATGCATTCCCTTCAAGGGGCGTAGTGTTCCCTGCCATCCTCAACCTCACCCTCACCACCATGGCTTCATATCAAATTTGTATCCCAAAACACCTCAAAACCCTTCTTTATTTCTTTTGATCTCTCGTAACACCATCCTCAAACTTATAACACATAGCCACCATCTTCTAATCTAATCTAACTTATAATAAAAGACTACAAATAATGCCACATGTCATTCTTTCATTCAACCTTATAAATTTTATTTATATTTGTTTATTAAATTTATTTTAATATTAATATTAATCAACAACCAATATATAGATATCACTTATTTTTATCCTTATCTTTATCTAAAATTAATAAATAATTTCAATTTTGCAATTTAGATAGACCCTTTGTTTTTTTAATTTTAACTCTAATTTTTCATCTTTTGCAATTTAATCCCAACTTTTTTTTATTTTCAATTTTGGTCCGCCATACTTTTCATCTTTCCCAAGTTTTTCGTTTCGTTCTAAATTTTGTGAGTTAACGCACCGCAACGTGGGGTTCAACATTTTTTTCGTATATTTTTTCCCGTTTGATTGGCCCGTCGCGTCACATCTATTTTTCTGCATTTGACAAGTTCGCCCAACACGCGGGTTCTGGATGGACTTAGTTATTTTTTTCTATGTTTTACGTTTCAGTTTAATTTCTCAGCAACAAGCGTGTGTGATTCAAAGATTTTACGTCTGCTTTTCGCTCGGCGTTAATTTTTCCCGTTTTTATTTATTTTATTTTTACGAGTTTTTCCAGTGTTGGTGGTCGCTGACAATGGTATAGTATTGCTACTACTTAACACAGTTTTATTATAACCGCTGCAACGCAGGGGCTTAATACTTTTTTTTTTGAACGGCAAAATGCCTATACACCAATTCAGGAGGAAACCCAATAAATATGGTAAAAACCCCTCTTGTGAGAATCGAACCCAGTACCTATTGGTACAAAGTCTTATCTCACCCCCAAATACCACTAGGCTATAAGGCTGCACGGTATGGAGGACCATCCTTGTCCGTCCTCCACCGGCGACGAAGCAACATCCACGCCGGCCCCCCACGTCCCGTCCTCAACGTCGAGGTCTTGCCAATTGCGACGAACCAATTATGGTGGGCCCCCTTTGTTTGTGATTTGTACATTAGGCTGGTGGTACTTGTACATAGTGGTGGGGTAGGATCATCCTCCCATACCCTCTAGTTTTGTAGGATGGACCATCCTTGGGAGGATTATGACGTGGCGCCTACGTGGCGGATCATTCTCCCTTGGAGGACAATCACCATACCCTCTAGCCTAAGACCGTGGGGTATGGGGCTGGGGTTTGGGCGTGTGTTGGGGGAAAACGCCCAAGCCACCACCCCGGGTGGGCTTGGGTTTGGGCGTGGCCCTTGGGGCTTGGGTTTCAAGCCGGGCGTGGGGCGGTCTGGCCAAGCTGACATGGCGGGCTTTCACTGGACAAAACAAAGTAACCGTTGGGCTAGCCGTTGGCCAACGGCTATCTTAAAAAAAATATTATTTTTCCACTATAAAACTCACATTTTTCTTTCATTTTTTACCACATTCAACCACATCTTCTATAATCATCTTCAATTCTCCTTCTACAAAACGAAAAAATGCATCCTCATAACCGTCCTTTTGACCCGAACAACCCGTATGCATTCCAAGAAAATAATCCTAGCCCACCACCCATTCGTCCAATGCCTCGTCCATTTTTGATACACTCTTCTGTGCCCCAAGAAGCAAGTTATGCATCGTATCTTGGGAATTGTTTGTTTACTAACTTTGTTTGTTTACTAACTTCCCACACACCGATGATGCGATACCTACCCCGTTTACACAAACGCCCATCAACCTTTCACCAAACTCCATCGACCTTTCACAAAACGAAACCCACGGTCAGCCCAGCGAAGCCCACCAAACCCACGCCCCAAACCCCCGCCCCACCATACCCTGTTAAATGTGAGTCGCCCCATGTCTGCCCCCCAAGCCACGTGTCACCAAATGCCCCAACCCGCCCAACCCCCGCCCCACCATACCCCACGGTCTAAAGCCATGGGCTTAATGCTAGTACGTACATAAATCATCATTACCACAATCATTAACATTTGTATAAAGGGCATTTTCGTCCATTCATCGCTAATTATCGAGTTTACATCAAACACCATTCGTTCACTTCAAAATTGCAACATAAGAGCATTCTCATCCAATCCATCAAATTATACATACATTCCACTAAAAAACAACTCCTATATCAATATATTTTCACTAAAAACAAATATTTTTTCTCTCTCCTTTTCAATTAAATAATATTATCATTACATTTTTCTCTCTCCTTCACTCACAACCACTTTCAATATATATTAAAAAAATTATACTGGGTGAACAGTGTCCCCCCAAATATACAGATGAACAGTAACATTTTCTCTCTCCTCCACTCACAACCATTTTTTATACCCTTTAGAGCATTCACATCCAGTCCATCAATTTGTGTGTGTGAAGTTTTTATAATATAAAGAGTATAAAAAGTGGTTGTGAGTGGAGGAGAGAGAAAATGTTACTGTTCATCTGTATATTTGGGGGGACACTGTTCACCCACTATAATTTTTTAATATATATTGAAAGTGGTTGTGAGTGAAGGAGAGAGAAAAATGTAATATATATTGAAAAGGAGAGAGAAAAAGTATTTGTTTTTAGTGAAAATATATTGATATAGGAGTTGTTTTTAGTGGAATGTATGTATATTTTTAGTGGATTGGATGTGAATGCTCTTATAATATAAAAACTACCCCTCACATATTTTGATGGTTTGGATGAGAATGCTTAACAAAACTCCCCCTTTCTCTCTCTAAAAATTTCCAGATTCCAATCGCATTGTTGTTCCTCCGCCCCCTCTGCACATCGCCGTCGATTTCTCCTCCGATCAGATTCAACAAATTCGTCACCAACGGTCCAGATTCACCACTTCATATTCCAGTATTCCATCAATTAGGGTTTCCATTTCTAAACTGACGAACACGGAAACACATACGTCAATTTCGCGCACGAAGTTAGGGTTTTGAAATTCGAATTTTTGCAGCCCCGTTTGTTACATTCAGTTATTATGCCGAGAAGTTCGAGAAGCAAATCGCACAAGCAAAGCAAGCATAGTTCGAAGGAAGCGAGAGAGTATTCCGGTTCCGATGAGGATGTGAGAACGAAGGATAATAAGAGTAGTAACGGCGGTAAGGATTGTTCAGTTTCTGGAGAACGTGTGAAGCACGTTAAGGATCTGGTTAATGGTGGAAGTAGTGATAGGTGGAATGGAGGGAGTAGTGATGATAAAGGATTGGTTGTAAGTATAGAGAATAAGGATAAGGAGGTAATTAAGTCGAAGGATTTATCGAAAGTTGTCGGTGAATTGAAGAGCAAGAGTAGTAGTAGGAGACATGATTCGGATAGCGCGGGTGCGAGTTTAGCGGTATCGGAGAAGGATAGTAGAGGGGAGAAGAGGAAGTCTGAGAAAGAGTCTGTGAGGAAAGAGAGTGGTTTGTATAAGGAGTATAAGGAATCGAAGGAGAAGGAGCGCGGTTCGGATAGGGGAAGGAAAGGTCACTCTGATAAGGTCGGGGTTGAGGCGTCGGCGAAAGTTGAGAGTCAATCGAGCAAAAGAGGAAAGGAAGTTACTGGTAAGAAACGTTGTTGTTTTGGTATGTTTGTGAAGTAGTGCATAGTAGGAAACATATAAAAAGGTTCGGTATAATATTGATATGTGCATTGTGTGTCTGTAAATTGCCTTTGCTGAAAACTCGTGAAATGAATTATTATAGCTGCAAACATGATATAGTCACTGGTAGTTCTATGTGCAGTGAAATAAGTAGAAATGGACCATAATATTATACCATCATTTAGTAGTTTTTCATCGTTGTGTTGTAATTATGGTGCCCGACAGCGTTTCCTGTAATGTATAACTGTGTTTCCTATAATGTTTAACTGCTTTAGTGGAGTGTTTAATTCACATGATTTGTGTCAAAAATGCACAATTCTTGTTTAAGATTCATGAATGCTGCACTATCCTATGGATAGGATATTAGGATCGTTATTAGTCTCGCACTCTCTCCCATGTTTTCATGTCATATAGCTCATAAGCAATGTTGCAGAAACATTTACCAACTATTTGTCTGTATATATTTACCACATTTTGACTTTTCCTATTAACACACTAGAGTTTAATTCCATGTGGTCAATATAGTTTCTCTTAACCAATAACTTTTAGGTTTTAAGGGGTCTTACTAAGCCTCCACCTTCACATTTACACACCACCTATCTTCATCTATAACTTAAGTGTCACCAGCTGAAGCTTATACCATATTACCATGTTGATTCTATGCCTTTTGTGAGTCTATCGAGGACTAAAGTAACAAGAATAATCACGTAACATTAAACAACTGGATAGCTCTACAGTAATAAAGTAACATTTTTCTGCCATTACATGCTTTCAGATTCAATACTATGTATTCATATGTATCATTGTTCACATTCAAGCTTTATTTAGAATGTTCTTTATTTATGCCCCCCTATAAATTCAGTCTATATGGCACCCCATTGTGTGTCTTAAGTCTTAACTCTTAACAAGATCAGTAAACATCGTATACAGCTCTAAGTGATTGGGAATCAAAGATGACTAAAACTACTAACTATATGACGTGACGTCTTACTGTTATTTTCATCTTCTATCAGAATGGCCAATAGAAGAAGAGCTAAGAAACCCTGAGTTAGAAAAAGAGCTCGAGAAGAGGATGAGAAGAAGAGGAGAAGCCTCTAGTGACAAAGATAAATACCAAGATAGCATAAAAGAAACTGAAGATAGACGATTGTCTTCAAAAAACGATCGTTCTAAAGATGAACGGCATAAAAATGAAGAATATGGAGACATTAGAGAACCCCGCCAAAAGGACGAAAAACACCGTGAAGACGGTGAACGTGATAGGAAAAATCGTGACGTTAAACACCGAGGTGAAAGTGAAAGATATAACAAACACAGGGATGATAAATATGATAAATATGACAAATACCGTGAAGATAAGTATAGTGAAGATGGTAATAAAGAAACCAAATATAAAGATGATAAATATAATGAGATCGGTGATAAAGATGAAAGAAGCAGGGACCGGAAACGCAGGCAAGATGATGATAGAGACTATAGACAGAAGGAAGAGAAGAGAGCACATGATTCCAAGTATCGGGATGCACCCGAAGCCAAACGTTTGAGGGATGATAACGCGGGTACCGATTCACGTCATACAAAGACAAGTGATCGAGATGGAAGCCCAGTTTATGATGATCGTGTAGCTAGATATAAAGATGATAAAGATAGGAGAAGAGGTAATGAGAAAGATGAATCTAGTGATTATAGATCCCGTAGTAGTATGAAAGAACAACGATCTGAGTTAGAAAAGAGATCAAGTGCTAAAGATGACTCAGTTTCTGAACGAGGAAGACTCGGTTCTCGTTACGCTGACGTGGAAATTAACACTAGTCATAGTCGCCGTAGGAGTTCCCCTAGCGGGAGCTCTTATCCAACAAGAGATCATCACCGGTAAATTTATTATTTTTTCTAGAGTAAAATGCCATTTTTGTCCCTGAGAATTGGCCAGGTTTGCGACTTTCGTCCAAAGGTTTGTTTTTTCGCATCTGGATCCAAAAGGTTTAAAATCTTGCCATTTCCATCCGGCTGGTTAACTCCATACGATTTTCTCCATTAAGTCAGGTGTGTTCCGTCTTTTTTGTTAACTTAAGGGCAATTTGGTCTTTTTCATTTATATGTACAAGCATTTAACATAATGTATGAGTATTCAAAAGACCGGATTGCCCTTCAAGTTAACAAAAATGATGAACATACCCCTGACTTAACGTAGTAAATTGGATGGAGTTAACAAGCTGGATGAAAATGGCAAGTATCAAACCTTTTGGATCCAGATGCGAAAAAAACAAACCTTTAGATGAAAGTCGCAAAACTGGCCAAACCTCTGGGACAGAAATGGCATTTTACTCTTTATTTTTAAGAAATTGTTTCCTGACTTCTGAATGATAAAGAATGTGTAACATTTTTCAGGGTTACGAAGCAAGACGAAACCAAGTACCCGGATCATGCTTATGAAGATCGAGGTCGATATAACGTTCACTCGAGCAGAGATTACAATTCTGCCCCTGGGCAATCAGATAAGAAAGTGACCTCAAAGGATGATAGTTACACGGGTGGTGATTTACCGGGTGAAAAACGAATGAGGCCTGAATCACGTTCTTCCCCACAAGTCGATAAATCCCCGTCATCAAGTAACGAACGCAGGAGTTTGATTAAATCTGACGCTAGAAAAATTCTCGATCTTGAAGAATCGGGCCCGGGCTCTCGTAGTGGTGGCGCTAAAGATGGTTATAAGGATGGTAAAGGAAGTCGGGAGTTGGTGAACGAGGCACACATAAATAACGAATTATCACAAGTTGATAACGATAATTTATCGGTTTCGTCACCGTACTCAAGAAATTCTCATTTTTCTGGTAATTCAATGTCTCTTTGACCATCTCCTTTTTGAACAGGATCTGATAGCTCGTTTTTTGTTTTTACAGAAGATGAGAGAAATAAGTCAAACAATCGGCACCGGAGGATGGGTGACCCGAACATGAATAGAGGTCAAAGTCAATATCAAGGTCAAGGTCAAAGTCAAGGTAATTGGAAAAACGTCCCTAATTGGCCTCCCCCGATGGCAACCGGTGGTTACATTCCGTTCCAGCATGTTCCACCGCCTATGTTTCATCCACTTATGCAGCAATTCCCACCACCAATATTCGGTAGACCGCCAATGAAACTTAACCCTGGTTTACCTTATCACGTTCCTGACCATGGTAGACCACTCGGTTGGCGGAATCAAGTGGACGAATCGGTCCCACCTCCTTTGCACGTATTTGGTGATGAATCTCACTTATACGGTAGGGTCGATTGGGACCGTAGATCTCAATTGAATAATCAAGAGTGGGACCAAAATGCTGGATCAAGCATGGAGGGGCAATTGGGTCAACAGAAAGACGAGTATTCGGGTCAAAGACCAAATGATGAATATGGGCCGACAGGTCAGCCTGACGAGAGTGGGCAAAACCAACTCCATATCCAGCCCGAGATCTTGAATCTTGATAAAAACGGTCATGAAGCTCAGAAGCCAGGTGGCAGTCCGAAAATCGCTGAGGTTGTTAAGGAGGACAATAGTTCTATTATCACTCAAGCTTATCTTTCTAGGGTTGATGTATCTAAAGATCTTACTCAACCCGAGCTGTATGACCAGTGCACTAGCGTGATGGACTTGGATCAGGAAGATTTTTCTCAACCTGTTGACTTTGACTGCAAGATTTTGTATTTCGAGGTAAAGATGAAGTTTTTTTATATACATAATGCAATATTTTCTGTTGGTGACTAATTAAGTTTTTTCTTTATATGTAACAGGGGAGTGTAGAAGCCAATGTTACCGACAGTGCTTCACTATTTTCTGCCGTAAATGATTCTATTTTTCAGGTTTGTTTCTTTTAGTATCAGCTTCATTTTGATGTTTTGTAGAGGTGATGGAATGGGTATAGTGTGGTCAGTAAGGGTATCTTTTGTTACGGGTTGAAATGTGTTGGATCAGGTCAATGGTCAACCCACACGCTTATTTGTTCATATCCTAAAACACTTTGATTGTGAAAAGAATATTATTACTGTAATATTATAAAATTTTGAATAAAAACAACATAAGAGGTTTGTGAGGTTTGGCCAGTTTTGCGACTTTTGTCCAAAGGTTTGTTTTTCCGCATCTGGATCCAAAAGGTTTGAAATCTTGCCATTTTCATTCGACTTGTTAACTCCATCCATTTTTCTTCATTAAGTCAGGTGTATTTCTGTCTTTTTGTTAACTTAATAGGCAATTCAGTCTTTTTCAGGGGTATTCGGTCTTTTTACATAAAGTGAAAAAAAGACCGAATTGCCCCGTAAGTTAACAAAAAAGACGGAAATACCCCCCGACTTAACAAATAAAAATGGATGGAGTTAACGAGCTGGATGAAAATGGCAAGATTTCAAACTTTTTGGATCCAGATGCGGAAAAACAAACCTTTGGACGAAAGTCGCAAAACTGGTCAAACCTCAGGGACGAAAATGCCATTTTACTCTTGAAGTTAATTTTTTGGCTACTTTCCCTCTTATTTAACACATTCCCTGCATAGGTATGAAAACGTTTGAGATAAACAACCTATATTATCTTATTAGCTGTGGTGTTTATTTGAGGTGGTTTTGTTTTTTGTGTTTTTCAGAAAGCGATGTTTCTGTACAAGAAGCAAAAAGAAGAGTTTCATCCGGTGAATAAAGAAAATGTTATTCATAAAGAGAAAGGTGGTTCAGACGATGATGCCAAACCAGCAGATGAGGTGGCAGCTGCTGAGGACACATCTATGGAAGTAAATAAAGAAAATGATGAACAACCGAATAAACCTGAGGAAGCGATTGGTATGGAGGTGGATCATGCTGTTGTAATAAAGCAAGAGGAGGTGCCCGAGTCAACAGCGGCTGAAGTGAAAGAGAGTCTTGCAGCATCTTGTAAGGTTGAAGATGCAACCGATGA
Source organism: Helianthus tuberosus (assembly GCA_030545235.1). Classification (NCBI taxonomy): domain Eukaryota; kingdom Viridiplantae; phylum Streptophyta; class Magnoliopsida; order Asterales; family Asteraceae; genus Helianthus; species Helianthus tuberosus. Next base: position 185,290,527 of record CM060419.1, read on the forward strand.
TGAGAAGAATGGTGATTCAGTGGTGTTATCTGATGTGTCAAGTGCTGAGGTGGCAGTGATGCCAACTGAGTCAATTGAATTTGGGTCAGTAAATCTAAATCGGATACATCACCATTCTCCTGAAAGTACACATTGAGACAATTCTTTTATATTTGTGCTTTTGAAAAGCCATCCCTTCCCCATGGTCTCCATTTTTCTAGCTTATTATCCTTGCTCATCGATTAATAAAACTTCTCCCCTTCTGTTATGTTGCTAGTGTAGTCTGGCTATTTGCTTTTTCAGGTTATTTTTCACTGGCTGCTAGTTTAAGCATCTTTGTTGACCATTTTTGCACTGCAGCAACACCAACTAGGGGCTCTGTTGGGAGCCATCCTGCGGTCTTTTTTGGTGATATCTTATCGGTGAGTATCACAATCAAATACACTCGAATTAATAAATTGAATTTTTTTTTTAAAAAAAAAGTGGTGTATCAAGTCTAAAAGATAAACGTCTTTAATAAAGTGTGGTTTGTTGGCTTGGTTATGGTTCCGGACTGATCAGACAAAGTATCGGTTTTCTTTAAAAGTCAACTACAGGAAACTGAAACAATTATTGATGGTTTTTGGCCTGGTCTTGTGTTGTCTAGTCATGATTCGGTTTTGGTTTCGTCTGTTTGGTTTGTTTTTTGTTTTTTTTTTGTTTTTTTTTTAATCGGGGTTGGCTTCATAATTAAGTTATGGCGTTATGTCGCTTCTCAGTCCAATGGAGTTTGAAGTTTAACTTTAAAACATTATACAGAACAGTTGATGTCATAGTACCTCAGTCAAGCTTGCATAACATATACATGTAGAATACTATAGTATACTTAACATGCATCTAAGGCTATATGGTATGGGAGAGGCTCATCCTTGGAGGATGACTCTCCACGTTAGCGCCACGGAGATTGGGTGTGAGGATGGGGCAAAGAGGATGAAGCTAAGGAAATGAGTGATAGCCTAAAATATATATGTATATGTGTGTGTGAGAAGGGAATGCAACCATTTTTGTCCTTATGTACCCGTCTCCATCGTCCCTATCTCGACGAATTCGACGATGTCGGGCCTCCGGAATTGGTGTGCTGGGCGGCGCCGGGCCACGACGAGACTGGGACGGCCCCCGTACCGTTAAGCCTAACTTTGTCTACCGTTGAACCTTCACACTCAGATACCCATTTCCGGTGGAATATTTTATATTGATCATATATGTAAATACATAGCTAATTTAATAACTAATTTTAAGTAATAACAGTAAGAATATACATAGTGGTCGATGGCGTATAATTTTAACACTATTGGGTATGTTTGTTAACTTTGTTTACTTTCTTCTTTTGCATTTCACTATTTAGTTATATAACTATTTTTAGTAATAACTGAAAGAATAAAATTAAGTATAATCATGAAATAGCATAGACTGAATTTCAATAAAAAAACAACCTTAAAATGTAACTATGTATACTTTTGGGAATAGCTTGAAAGCATAGACTGAAATTGGATGAAAAAATAAAAAACCTTAAAATGTAACAATGTATACTTTTGGGAATAACTTGAAAGCATAGACTGAAAATCAATGAAAGAAACCTTAAAATGTGACAATGTTTACTTTTGGGAAAAACTTGAAAATAAAAGTGAAAATTATATGCTTTATAGCAAGGCAATAAATATTATGTATGAAAAATCAGCATCGTAGCTGTATTAAACAAAAACTATAATTTTTTTTTAACGACAAATTTGGATCATTAACGGACCATTAGACCACCTGTAGTAGTTAAGAAAAATAATGCCGCCACCATGGGGCATTATCCGACACGTGTCATCCCAGTCAGCATGGGGCGTTATTGCAAAAGTGGCGTAGTGGGAATAATGCCTAATAATGCCCTTTCCAATCATTAAACAAAAAAAAAAAAAAAAGCAAACTAAGCTCATTGGCTAGTCAAACCTTGGACCCACTCCTATTGGCCACATGCTCAAAAGTTGTCAGACCATTTAAAACAAAAGTGGGGGTTCTCAAAAGTTGTCAGACAATGCTCAAAAGTGATTGGTTAAGCAAATATGTGCATAGCGTTTTAATTAAAACGCCAAACCTTTTTTTTTTCTTTTCAAAAAACACACCCAATAACGCCCCATGTAATGGGGGTCCGGCATTTTGGGGCTTTTTTTTTGGATTTTTTTGAAAAACCACGCCCCACTACGGGTGGTCTTAGAGTATCAATATCTCCACTAGGCATTCCCATTAGCGGAACCACACCAAGTCAGAGGAAACCCAATAAATATGAGAAAAACCCCTTTTTATAGGAATCAAACTTAAGAACTTTTAATCTCAAAGCTTTATCACACCCCAAAAATATAAAGACATGGGAACAAATAATTAGGTGACATCTATTTTAAATGTTCGAGCTTCGAAAGCTTAGACTGAAGGGAGTGGGGCAACTCCCCCTCCCACGTCGCCTGAAGCCGCCCCAAACACCGCCCCCACCGGCGTTCTAGGGGGCGTCCCCCCTTCCCCCGTCCTCTGCAAGACGCCTGCTTCCTCACACAACCACTCAATTTGGCACAAAATTTCAGGAGACTCCCCCCTCCAACTTTTCAAACAACCAATAAAAAAACCTCAACTTTTCAAACAACCAATCACATCTTTCTTTGGCATCTTGAGTTGCCCCAAACACCACGCCCCCTTTTTTGCTCAAAATCCTCTAATCTGACGTGGCGCCACGTGTCGCAAGACGCCCCCTCTAAAGGTCGCCCCACTCCCTTTAGTCTTAGGTGCGCCCAATCATTAGGTGACAGCTAACATAGCTTCCTTATCTATACCATAAATGCAGAATAACCCTTAAACTATACCAAGTTTTGCAATAAGAACCCTATATTAACTTTTACACAAGCAATAAGAACCCTATATTAACTTTTACACAAGCAAATTCGTTTATACATCATAAACATAACAAATATATATTTACATACATGTAAACATTGAGAATCGTGTTTATAAATTAAAAATACATGCACTTTTTTTTAATGGCAAAAATACATACTCCTATCTAACATTCTCCCTTCATAGCTAGCTCGTTAAGCCATTAGCAAATATACGTTGTAGATAAGTAAAAGTTAAAATTAAATTATCATCTCGATAGCTCGATAAAAATCAAGTAGAGTATGCGTTGTACACAAGTCAGATATAAACTCAAAATTTTAGCTCGATAAGGATTTAACGCTAAGCCAAATTAGTTGTATGATGGGCTGTTCACGAGCCGAATCGAGCCGAGCCAGGACAAGTTTGGGCTCGGATTTGAAACCGAGTTGGAAATCTAAGCTCAAGCTCGACTTGGTTTTAAACCGAGCTGGCTCGGCTTGATTTTGAAAAGAAAAACTAATACACAGCGCTCAGAATTCAGTAGTCTAAAATATCTTTCATCATTTCAAAAGAACATGTCTAAAATAAGCTCAACGTTATACAGTACAAGTAAAAATCAAATTCAACAACACAAAATAAGTTCTAAATTTCAACGAAATTTAAGTTCATTAGCATGGTTATCAACATTCAAATATGCTATAGATAACAAACTACAATCCTAAATACATACAAATAATAATAAGTTTTTTGTGATATATTATAATTGGAAAAAGTATATCGTACATTACGGCTTAACGTACTTCACGTACGACAACGTGCGTGATTTGTTCTATAACATGCGTGATTAATGTTTTCAATATGCGTGATTAATGTGCTTCAACATGCGTGATTTTGGATTTTTGAGTTATATCGTGCGTGGTTTTAAAATGAACCTGCGTAATTACCTGTCGTACGTGATGTACGTTAAGCCGTAATATGTATTCATGCAAGCCGAGTCGAGCTAGGCTCACTTTCTAACCGAGCCGAGCCTTCAAACTGAGTCAAATCAAGCGAGTTTTTTCCAAGCTAAATCCGAGCGAGCTACGATTCGCGAGCTTTTTGGACACCCCGAGCTGGTTCTGGTTCTGGTTGTGAACAGCAATATAACGTGTGCATTTATTTTTATAATGGCATCAAGGCTGGTACTGTTGTTTTGTTTGTTCCTCCCTGTCAAACTACCTGATAAAATCCATTACCAATCACTGCTATCTATCTCCATCGCTTTGATCTGAATCTCTTAAACCGTAAGTTGTCTCTATCGATTAAGCAGCGATTCAGTTACTTTTCTATCTAATTTTCTTCAGTATTCATCTAGTTTTCTCGAATATATGCTTCGAGAAGAGTTATGTTACACGTGATCACGGTTATATGGACTTAATACTGTAAATTTCTCCCCCTTTGTTCCTGTTTGGTTGAATTTGTTGATGATGATGATGATGATGAACAGCTAACCTAACGAAAATTAGTTACTCGATTGTTATGATTTGTAGCTGGTAGCTGATTTACTAGCTGATCCGAAGTAGTTAGGGTTTATATTTGTTAAATTATGATATTTACCGGTTCCTCTGTTTATGATTGTTCCTTTTTTAGGATTTTGAAGCTTTGATAATAAGATTTTGTGTATTTGGTCTGCTCTTAAATGGTTTGGAGCATCAATCATGTAGATAGGATTCAGTTTTATTTTCAGTTGTCCTCATTAAAGCCTACAAAATGCATATTATTAGTGGTCAGTGTTTGTGGTACTTGTGTAGTTGTGTAATCATTGGCGCAGGATAAGCTATGTCCGGGGGGCGCCCGTTCCCCCTAACTTTTCGATGCGTAGTGTTATGAATAGTACTTTCGTATAGGTATATACGTTGCCGCCCCCCCGGTTGCGCGAAAATTGGGGGGGGGGGGGGGGGGGGGCGTGGCTTCGCCAATGGTTGTGTTAATCCAAAAATGTGACTTGCCTTATTTGAATTCTTTGGAAGATAGATGAAACTCTTTATATTAATTGTTTCCGCCTTTTGTTATATATTTATAACAAAAGTGTCGTGCACAGAGTGCAGAAGGTCGTGCACAGCACAAGGAACCAAAGTTTTATTTTCGGTAGAATTGGATTTGCTATATTTAAAAGGGGGTTGCGGCGCAGCTTGTTGCCCGTTTACCTGCCATTCTTATGTAATTTTTCTATGGTACAAGTATTCGATTTAAGAGGTATAATGATGGGTCATCATTTTTTTTTTTTGAACGGCCAACAGAATCAATCCCGAGCACTATCGGGGCACCCAATGGACCAAACGGAGTACTCCGAGAGTAACCCGAGTCCACCACCAATTCCGGGGAAAACCCGGTAACCCACCCGCCCGTAGGCACGACGGTGAAATTACCGGTAAAACCCGTTTGGCTCAAGGATCGAACCCAGGTTTCCCTGGGTCATCATATTAATGCTATTAATATTTATAAAAGAATATTTAACATGGTGGTTTGAGTAGTTTACTCATCATTGTATGTTAATGGTGGTTTACACTTTACATCTCCCATTATTAGTACTTTTATATGGTTGTTTGCTATGATTCTCTTAGCTACATTGTATATTATCTTGGATTACGACACTTTTCATTGTGGTTTTATTTTGTTTGTCATGTTTTGAATGAATCTCATCTTGTTCAGATCCTTTTTACATAACTGAAATCAAGCCATGGGTGATGGTCCTAGAGGAGTAGAAATTTTCCCGGATCATTTTCAGGCTTCAACGTCTGGTGTGGAGACCCCTCAAACAAGAAGTCCATCCACTTCCTGTACCAAGAGTGAATCAGAGGTATCATTCACGGAATAGATATCATTATACGTTGATCATATTCTTCTTAAGAAATGGTATAATTTATAGATTGATTTCATTTAAGTTCGTTTGATACGCATTAGCATAGTTCCAGCAGCCGTTTATGGGCAAAAAGAAGGTTAAAAAGTGCTGCATCCATTTTGAACTTGCTCAGTCCACGGAAGCTTTCATGGGTAAATGACACAAATGGGCAAGAAAAGGTTGAGTTTACAGCTTGATACATGATCCGTCGACCTTCATTTAATAGAGTAAAATGCCATTTCGTCCCTGACGTTTGGCCAGTTTTGCGACTTTCATCCAAAGGTTTGTTTTTCCGCATCTGAATCCAAAAGATTTGAAATCTTGCCATTTTCATCCGACACGTTAACTCCATCCATTTTCTCCGTTAAATGAGGGGCATTTTCATCTTTTTAGACATTTTTTTATTAAAATAAAAAAAAACTATAAGAAATAAAGATCCACCTTTCTTGACTTTCTCCCCACCAAAACCCTTTAATCATCACAAAAATGTCTAAAAAGACGAAAATACCCTTGAGTTAACGTTAAAAAATGGATGGACTTAACGAGTCGGATGAAAATGGCATGATTTTAAATCTTTTGGATCCAGATGCTGAAAAACAAACCTTTGGAGGAAAGTCGCAAAAGCAGCCAGACCTCAGGGACGAAAATGACATTTTACTCTTTAATATATTAATCCCACTTTTTTAAAGATTATTTCGTGTTGTATTTAGCAGGTTGTATTATCTTCCGCAGAAGTAAAATCCCTTCAAGCAGAACTTGCTGATTTAGAGGAAAGAGAAGCTCATCTGAGAGCTAGGTAAGGAAAATCGATATGTCTGATTCAATAATAACAACATGCCTTCATATTAAAGTTAACTTTGTGCAAATGAATTGTTACTTGCAGGCTGGAACACACTGACGAAATTCTGCGTTCTTGCCTTCTTTCAGGCTACTTATACATGAGAACCGTATGTTCCACGACTGTTTTCCTCTTTATATAACATCGAGTTCATATTTTAGTAACTGACAGTTTTCTAAAATGCCTTTTAATAGAGATGGGAAACATTACCTGGAGAACCACTTCCTCTTGATGACATGGAAGTCGATGACTGGCTTCCTCGTTTTGTTGTTCTTCATGGACCATGCATCTATTTGTATTTTCTGTGCACAGGTGATACCGTGATTCCCTTCGTTTACACCGTCTTATATCACTATGCACACACATATATCTATTTATAGTTCTATTCATGATTTGATTATACATGCACTTGTTTGTAAAATTGGCCTCATGATAGTTGACTTTTTCTGACCAGCCTAAAACTGTTGCAGATATAAGCCCTCAAGACTCAACCTTGTTATCTGACATCATTGAAGTGGGGCCAATGCCACATGTCGTTCAAGAAGATGGCGAAACTCGATATTATTTTTATATAGTAACTCGCCTTGGAATGAGATACGAGTGTTCAAGCACTTCTAAAATCCAGGTACAACTTGCTAGAATTTTATCAACTTATATTGATTTCTTCTTTTTGTGGATGTCATCTTAAATTTTCTTGTTAAATAAGACGTACGATCACATCTCCATTTCATTATCTCTTAGGTGGATAGTTGGTTGACGGCGTTGCAAGACAAATGCAAATTGGGCTCACATTCAAGCTGAATTTTTAATCACAACCAGACAAATGACATCAGATTGTGCACTTATGGTAAATGGTATTAGATTATTAGATTAGATTAGATTGTTAATAGTAGTCAGATTCATGGTGGGCTATGAAGCTTTTTTACCAGTTCATTGAGATTGATGGAATTTGTAGTTCTGCATGGATGGTCAAAGTTGTGCCATTTTTTTGTGCTTTTTTTAGTGTTTTACCAACAATGATATCTACGAAAGTGCTATGAGTCGTAAAACGGGTGGGTTGGTTTGAAACAGGTTCATTTAAAATTGGGTTAGGGTCAAAACAGTTGGGTCATAGCAGGTTCACAAGCTATATGATTTTGTGACCATTAGTAGCGAGGTTTTTGTTTTGGCCGTAACCAGCTCTTAACCCATTCCCGTAGAGGACAGATCCAGGTTGGTTGGTCCGGAAAGTCATGGGAGAGGCAGGCTAAGTGAAATAATATACTGGGTCTACTTTAAGCCATTAGGTGTAGGCGCTTTCCAGAGGTGGAATCTTCTAGTTCTTCCTATTTGACCCATAAACTATCTTTTGATTTCTGAATGAATAATGATTGTGAATATGTACAAGTGTATCTTTACAATAGAAATCCTAACCCTATTTATAGTTTCTAATGGATGCGAGTGAATAGACGCGTCTCTTTACGAACGGGTGTGTCTCTAGAATATGTGGATGTGATTAAACGTGAATAGGTGCGTCTCTAGGATCCAATAGTCGCGTCCCTTCTCTTTGTGTGGCTGCCGAATTCAAGAGGTGTGTCCCAAGGGGTTTCGCAACCCTTGGGGTGGTAGTTATAAAGTTATGTTTTGTCAACTTTGGCCCCCATACTTTGTAACCGCCATATAACTACCTTTTAACTAATTACATAATGAACCCTCCACTTTTGACCCACATGGATTAAGGAATTAACTATCAATATTCCCCCTTAATTTCTTAATCCATGCCTTCAACATCTTCATGCTTTAGCATCTTCATTCTTCAAGAGAATGAAGTCTTCATCCTCTACTTGATCTTCTTTGTTTGCACCATGATCCTTCTTCGTGTCTTGATTGCCATCATGTGCTTCTCTATCTTTATCACGAACTTGTTGTAAAAGATCATTGTAGTCTTCTTTGATTGCCATTAGGAGAGTTGGTTCCTCGTCTTCTTGCACAAGATTTGATTCCTCTCCTCTTTGGTTTGATTCAAGACAATCTGAGGCATAGTGACCAAACTTTTGGCAATTGTAGCATTTTATCTTGCTTAAATTATTCCCAAATTCCTTTTGGTTGCTTCTATTCTTGTAAGCATTCTGTGAAGAATCTTCGTCATCTTCTTCTTGTCTGAACTTTCCATCACACCACTTGCCTTGTGATGAATTGAACCTTCCTTGTCCATTGTTCCCAAAATGCCTTCCACGACCATAGTTCTTGTCGTGTCGCGTATACATAAGTTTCTCTTGATTATATACCGGCTTTTCATCCACCAAACCGGTCCTTTCTTCATAGGCTTTCTTCGTAGCCGAATTCAAGAGGTGTGTCCCAAGGGGTTTCGCAACTTTCAAAACCCCCCTGCAACTTCCAAAACCCTTCCCGCCAAATCAGAAACCTATAAGTATACTCAAAATCAAAACTGTTCAAACCTGTTCAATGTTGGAAATTCACTTACCAATCAGTTTAAACACATATACTAGAATCTCACCACAAACTAATCATGATTTCCAGGCAGTACCCATGATCCCATTTCCAACAGCAGCAGGTTTTATGGTTGCAAATGCACATTAACTGAAATGGACATGCTGCAAATGGACATGAAACTGAAATGGACATGCTGCAAATGTTCAAACATGCTGTCATCAACATTTTGATCCATAAAACCTGTTGTCATTAAAGCTCTTGATCCATAAACAAACCTAATGGACACCTAACTGTCATTAAACCTGTTGATCCATAAACAAACCAAATGGACATCTAACTGCACATAAACAACTAAGTCTGCTGCACATAAACAACATTTTGATCCAAACAACAGCCCTAACAACTGATTAACAAACTTATTACAAAAATGACACTTATAACCCCTGCACATACCTGCTGATTAGCAAACAACTGCCCTAACAACTGATTAACAAACTTATTACAAAAATGACACTTATAACCCTTGCACATACCTGCTGATTAGCAAACAACTGATTAACAAACTTATTACGAAATGACACTTATAACCCCTAACAACTGATTAACAAACTAATAACAGACCCTTATAACCCCTTATAACCCTTGTATGCAGCTATTTGGCTAATCACAACTTTGACTTATGCTAATCACAGCCTTGACTTATGCATAACTCTTCTATATATAACTAACTCACAATAGACATTCATTCCAATAGACATTCAACAGTAAAAAACAATAGACATTCAAAAACAAGCATACCATGCAATAGGCATTCAACAGTAAGCATAGTTAAATAAGGATCATTGTTAAAGATCATTAGTCCTACTACATTGTTGCATTCAACAGTAAGCATAGTCAAATAAGGATCATGATATATACACAAAATGCATGTTTAACTTAACTTAACCTACATATTACACAAAACATCCTAATATATTACAGTTCAACTACGCAACCATTTCCTGCTGAGGGGGAAACTGGAAATGCAGGAAAGGGCGGCCTCGCATTTTGACAACCAAGGACACCACAATCGATCCTACCGAAACATGAATCCTCATGTCCACTGCAAACACAGAAAGATCCATGTTCAGTAACCCCTGTTTTTTTTTCTTTCAAAAACCCAAGTTCAATAACCCATGTTTTTTAACCTCACATTACTTGTTCTGTAACCTGAGATTACTTGTTCATTAACCACAATCACAATACTTGTTCGATTTTACCTGACAAGTGCGAGAACAGGGAGGATCGGCGGTGGACAGGTGGATCGCCGGTGGTGTGGACAGGGGGATCGCCGGTGGTGGAGGTGGAAGCAATCTCTCATTTTCTGATTGGCTCATTCTCTCCGGTGGACGGACAGGTGGTGTGGTCGCCGTTAATGAGGAAGAAAGGTGTGGTCGCCGGTGGTGGAGGTGGAAGCTTAGGGGGTAAGATTGTAGTATAATATTAAGGTACAGGGGTAATAGTATATATAAGGTAACTATTAAGGTAAAATTACATTTCTGCCATTTGACCCCCTTTGACCATTTAAAGGTAACCCAAGAATTTGACACCGGGGGGTTAAATTGCGACATAACATCAACGTTGGGGGGGGGGGGGGGGAATTGCAATTATTTCGTTAGAGGGGTCAGAGTGTCAATTGGCTTAAACCCCAGGGGGTAAAATTGTAGTTTACTCAAATTTTTTTGTTAGATTTTAAAATAAATTACATGGTTAGTACTTGTGGTTAAAATATTTTGTCATTTTTCATACTAATGGTTTCACCATTAGTACACCATATGTACTAACCATGTAATTAATTTTACATATGGTTTTACCATTAGCATCTATGTTACACTAACGGTGAAACCATTTGTAAAAGACTAAATATTGATATCAACGGTATAATTTTCAATAAATAGGTATGATAATAGTAAAACGAGTAAACACATATTCTATATTTAATTTTGGGAAAAATTACACTTTTCGACCTTTGTGTTGGTAATTTTATAATACTAGTTTTTTAAGCAGATCATATGATACTATCAAATATAATCATTTCATTCATTTTGATAAATACAAATTTATCCATCATGATTTTCTTTAAGTGGGTGGTACTTTGATCTGGAAAGGAGTTAATCAGTACACCAAACCCCCACGTGATTCGCAACGGACGGTTGAAAATGCTAGATCTCGTGCCACGTGGATCCTATTTAAACGTAGGCCCATTCGGGTTTTAGGTTTTGGCATCCAACTACAACATCACACGCAGCATATTTTTTTTTTGAACGGCAGAACTTCTTTATAAAAATAAAGAAAACGGCCCAGCAAGAAACTGAGGCCTGACAATTACACGATTACATCTCGAATATTGAAATCGTTCCATCTATCCCACTCTAAGTTACAAAATTTAGATCTAACGCAGCATATGATGCCTTAATAATTTACTATATTTCACATCAGTTACAACCCTCAACTTTATGTCACTTTCAAATATAAACCCTTGAATCTAAGTTCATTCTTCAAATAAACCTTTTTCATTTTCAACACTAAATTTATCTATCTGCATGTATGAATTCCAAAACTCTATGTACGTATCTACTTCCAGCAGGACGAAACTTGCCCTTTGGGATATGTAATTCGTTTATTAATAAAACACCGTACATTTATTTGAAAATTTTTATTCATCATCGTTTTAATTGAGTATTTACTGTGTCTTGACAATAGATGTAGCAGGTTTGATTATAAGAAATGAAACTTTCCAATATTTGATAGTTCCATTCAAAAAATATGTTTTTATGACCTATGTGCGCCATCCTTAGTTAAATTTGGTCAAATATGCTTTAAAGTTACTTTTAACATTACATTGACATATAGTGCTATATTAACGTTTTTTTCTAAAATATATTTGAAGGTCAAAACATTGATTAATTGGTACATTAAGTATTAACTTCATCCAGCAAAAACATAAATACTAATCATACATGCCGTAAATACCAATTAGACTATCGGGTTGCTTGTTTTTAGCTCTTAACAGACTCTTAATGGTTCAGACATCTCACTGGTTCAGTACTTAATGATTCAAACTGTTTGTTTCATGAGCAAATATCTGAATGATTCAAACCAGGGCCGGCTCAACCATTTTGGTGGCCTAAGGCGAAGTAAAATCTTGTGGCCTTTTTCCCAAAAAAATGTATGTGATTGAAAGTTAAACTTGAAGGGCCCAAGTGTAATTATGTGAAAGATTGTGTTAAAATTTAAAAACAGAAAAAAATGGTGAACCAGGGATTCGAACCCGGGTCTCACCAACATCCATACATACACAAAACCACTACACTACCAACCATCAAGCTATTGACAACCCATACCCTAAATCTTTTATAAATAGACTGTGGTTTTATCAAATTGTGGAGGCCCTATAGTTTTGGTGGCCCAAGGCCCAATCCTCATTTGGCTTACCCTTGGGCCGGCCCTGATTCAAACATTTGTCTCTGAATGGTTATGCATTTACTGAGTCTAAATGGTTAAGACCTCTTATCTGAATTGGTTAGACATTTACCTCTGAACGCTTAAGTATTATACTAGCTCTTAATTGTTTAGACCTCTGACTGGTTCAACACTTACCCATTCAGAAGTTGCAAACCAGCTCCTATGTGTAGTGGCTTGAAGCCACTGCCACACCACCCCAAGGGGAAGCCAAACACCGTACCGAAGGGATTTGGTGTGAATGGGGTAACATGCGTTAAAACTGCAACTTGGATATGTGTTTTGACCTTTTTTCAGCCAATGAAAAGCATCCAAATGGAGGGGAGGTGCTAGTGGGCTCGCGACACTACAATACACTCAGTCTTATAACTTACTTTTCTATCCAAAACTAAGATGTGGCAGTTACTTTTTGTATATTACAAAGCCATTTTTCATTCATTCCCATAGTGTAGATCTCACATTTTCCCGAAAGCTTGTCTAGTTGTCTTTTCCAAAGACTGTATAACTTCATATACATCAAATGTTTCCTTCGAGTTCGACTTTCATTTAGTTACCAACAATCCTCTAGTTGCTACCATACCACTTCATAAACCAAGAAAGCTTGTTTACATATTTCACTTCTAAACCGGTATAAACCATCACATAATCCATCTTAAAACCACATAACATTCCTCAACCATCATTAAACATTTATTAAAAACATCAAAACCAACCTTATGGATCAAACAACAACTATTCTAAACCCAAAGGACTAGTTTGCTAACTCATACAAACCTCATGGGCCACTTCTATAACCCCCTTCTTTCCACCAACATTGGTAACCTCAAATATCCAATCACAATCAAAACCCTCAGCCTCTCTGCTCAGTGCTCATACTCTCCCCCATACTCACCATTTTCAGTAATTTTTTCACAAATTACTCGATCAAATTTGGAGAATGAGTGCACAGATTTTCAGATCTGCTTCACGAGCCGCTAGGTCGATCGTCTCCTCTGCTTCTAAGCAGAAGCGTCTCTTCTCCGGTATCATTTTCCGCTAGTTTTTGTTAATTAGTTTGTATTATTTCATAAGCATTTGTTCGTGTTTTGATCTGATTGTGATTAGCTTGATTGTTATGATCGATATGCTGTAAGTTATGTATTGCATGTTGTTTTGAATTGTCGGTTCCGATTAACCGTCGATGATCAACTTGTATTATTCATAAGCATTTGTTTATGTTTTGATCTGATTGCGATTAGGTTGATTGTTATTATCGATATGCTGTATGTTCAGTATTGTAAATTGTTTTGGTTTTGTCGGTGCAAATTGTTTACATCTTCAGATTAACCGTCGATGATCAACTTGTATTATTCATAAGCATTTGTTTATGTTTTGATCTGATTGCAATTAGGCTAGTTGTTATCATCGGTATGCTGTAGGTTCAGTATCGCATGTTGTTTTGATTTGTCAGTGCAAATTGTTAGCATCTTCAGATTAACTGTTGATGATTTAAATTATTAGAACTTGAATTTTATGTGTTTTTGTTAAGTTTTGTATTTCATAAGGATTTGAGATATTTACTGAAGTTTTTGTTAATCGACTTATATCAATCCGTAAGCCTGTGTTTATGTTTTGATCTGATTGCGATTAGGTTGATTGTTATGATTGATGTGCTGTAAAGTATGTATTGCATGTTGTTTTGAGTTGTCGGTGGATATAGGCGTGATGATGTTAACATCGGTTATTTTTGTGTTCTTCAGATTAACTTTTGATTATTGAAATCCTGAACTTAGAACTTTTGTCTTACTTGTTTTTGTTAACTTTTATAGTTATTTTATTTTATTTAATTCTAGTTTTGTGATATTGAACAATTCAGTTGAATCGTCCATTATATTTGTATTCGAATACATATATATGTTACAGTTATCATTTATCGAAATATTTGTTTTATTTTAGTTGTTATTAAGTGAGGGATATTAGTATATTATGCAGTGAGATTGCTGCGGCAGGGAATTGAATATGTTTGTGTCTAGCAATATTTTTATTGTATTTTTATTCTTGTATAGTAGATTTAGAAGTGAATTTGCATGTAGTAACTTTTTTTACAAGGCGGGTGAATTTCTTAGTTCAATTAGTGAATTTACTCTGTTGAAGTATGAAAATTAGGCTTTATGAAGTCTCGAAAGGGTGATCAGAGGGAGTACTGTTTTTATTGTGCCATTTTTCATATGTATTGGTAACTAAATGAACATTTCTTTCTTTGTGGCTATGCTATATCAATGGTATGACATTCCATAATCTGAACACCGAGTCCAAGTCAACAGTTATCACGCAGCATGTATAATTTACATATTGTTGTTCTTTCATTTGTAGAAGGACGATCTGTTCTGCTGCTACAGCTGTTTCGGGCAAAGGAGTCTTGCCAGCACTAGCTTCTTTTGGGCGTGATCATTCTGGAAACTCATCCAGCACATGGATTGCTGGAGCACTTGCTCTCCCTGCTGCAGGTTTTCACCTTTTTTAATCTTTTATCATCTGACCCAATTACCCAGTGCATCAGTATTTAAATTTAACTGAAACTACTTTTGAAATCTTTTAATTTTTATAACAGCATACATGCTTCAAGATCAAGAGGCACATGCGGCACAGGTATTACATTCTTTTACCTTTTTCATGATTAAAAATCGCCAAGCATGACACTCTTCTTTCGATATATCTTTGAAGCATGATGGATCTTTTATATTTCTTGTGTAGATGGAGCGTACTTTCATTGCTATCAAGCCAGATGGTGTGCAAAGGGGACTGGTAATCTAGCCACCATTATT
The DNA here is from genome assembly GCA_030545235.1 of Helianthus tuberosus. NCBI lineage: Eukaryota > Viridiplantae > Streptophyta > Magnoliopsida > Asterales > Asteraceae > Helianthus > Helianthus tuberosus. The sequence goes on from CM060419.1 coordinate 185,305,849, forward strand.
TCTATGCATTTTAGATACTCTTTTTTTTGTATAACTGTTGGTCATGAGTGTGACATAGTAGCTATTCACTTTATTACAACTAGGGGTGTGCATGGGTCGGTTTTGGCTCAAAACCATAACCGATCGGGTATGGCGGTTTTGGTTAATCGGTTTTAAAGGTTATAGTGGGTCGGTTATGGTGGTTAACCGTTAATTTAGGCCTAGCTAAAAATAGCTCCAATTTTTCTTTGACCATGGAATAAACTGTTATTACACATAAATTCAAACTTTTATCGAATATTCAAACAAAATGATATGATGTAAACCATAAATTCAAAAAAAAAAAAAAAAACATTCAATCAAATATGATATAACCTATAAATTTTAACAAACATCAACAAAAAAACATCAAATTTTGTATATGGTTCGATTTTTTCGGTTAATCCGGTTATGGGTCGGTTTTTTCAGTTTTTTTCACATCCCTAACTACAACAGCTAATAAGAAGTAAGTACTTTTTAGAGTCTTTTCTTCTTAAACAAGTTTCTCATCAACCAAAACTTCTTTTCACCAGATTTCAGAGATTATAGCTCGGTTTGAACGTAAAGGGTTCAAACTCGTAGCCATTAAGCTTGTGACCCCTACAAAGTCCTTTGCCCAGAAGCATTACCATGATCTTAAGGAAAGACCGTTTTTTGATGGGCTGTGCGACTTCCTTAGCTCTGGTCCTGTTCTTGCCATGGTAAGTAGCTAGAACCAAATTATTGATCTTTCTTTTGTATATATGCACCGCGACCAGTTATTCTGATCAATCATTCAATCTTTGATGCAGGTTTGGGAAGGTGAAGGTGTGATCAAGTACGGGCGTAAACTCATCGGAGCCACAGATCCACAAAAATCAGAACCGGGAACTATCAGGGGTGATTTGGCTGTTGTTGTGGGAAGGTACACACATGAAAGAAAAAATACGATTCTAATTTATATGAACCCACACGAGTTCTACTTTTTATACAATTCAGAAAAAGTTAGGAGATTTTGTAGCATGATGAGTTAATGATCATTGTGTTGTGGTTTGTGTAGGAACATCATCCATGGAAGTGACGGTCCAGAAACCGCCAAGGATGAAATCAACTTATGGTTCAAACCAGAGGAGTTGACGAATTACACAAGCAACCAAGAAAAGTGGGTCTATGGAGTCAACTAATGGCATCTGTTTTTTTGCTTTGTCGACTGCCTAGGCAAATTAGTTCTTTGGCTGCAAGAATAAAAACCAAAGAATAAAATGTCCTTTTTCCTTGAAAATGAGCAAAACAGTATCAGTTTTGTAACTTAAAAGATACTCAAAGACCATCTTTTTAGTTGTTAAAGACAAGTATTTGGTTAATGCGGGGCTGTTTTAATTTTACTTATTTTGATTTTGCACTTTATTTAGTTGTTGAAAACAAAGTTGGTTAGTTGTTTTTTTTTTCATTTATGGAAGAAATGTTCAAAGGTTTTCTTCGGATTTTGATTTAAATTCTTGCCAAACCACTAAATACGGTTTAAGAGAATTACGATCAAAAGTTGTTGTATGGGTTAGTCGGACCGATTGGCTCTTGTATAATTCCATTTGAAAAGATATACTTGGTTTATGTTGTGATACATATGCTTTAACTACATATTTCAAAAAAGAAAAAAAAAGTTCAAGACCGGTTTCAAGTTCCAAAATTGCTTGAACTGTTAAACTACAAAACCGTAAAAATCGCAACGTCAAACACAACCATTCGGTTCCCAAGCGAGCCAAATTAGCTGACTTGCTCTCGACGAGTTTCATTGATTCGTGAAGATCTTTAAACCAGCCAAACTAGCCAACTTGCTTTGGGTCGGTTTCATTTCTAATTTTATTTATTTTCTAACCAAACACTTTATCCTTTAAATATTAAAAGCCTAAACCCTATTTTAGATTGATCAATTTTGTTGCATAAAATTTGAAACGAAATGAATCAGTGAGACCGGTATTAGCAATTAAATCCTCTTTCAATGTCAAAAAGTTAAATAAATTTAAAACTTAAATAATCCTATTTTTTATTTGATTTAGACGTCAATCCAAAAGCATCTATAAGGTTTGGCCTAATGTACACCCTGTCATCTTATTTTAACACATATACGACCCATATACTAGTCAGGGGATGTGATTGTATGTTTGGCTGCACAAAGTATACGAGCCATATACCCATATACATTTATATGAAACACACTCTGGCATTTCCTCTAACTTGTATACAACTAATATAAAAGGTGTCAAAATGTACCTTTTTTGAGTGCACCATTAGCAACAATCATCTACAATCATTTAACATTTTTCACCACTTGGGGATGTAGCTCATATGGTAGAGCGCTCGCTTCGCATGCGAGAGGCACGGGGTTCGATTCCCCGCATCTCCAAACTCTTTATCTTTTTTTTTATTTATAAACAATAACCGAAATAAACATTATTTTTTTAATCGTTAATTTCCACACTAAAAAAAGAAAAGAAAATTCCAGCCGTACAAACTTCCAACCTCTCATTCCTCATCTTCTCCACCACCTCTGCACGCACTCACTTCTCTCAACTCCATCTCACAAAAATCGCATGACGCTCAACTTAACCTCTCCATGGCCAAATCGTCTCCATCTTCACTCCACTCACCACCACCGCTTCAACGAAACCGCATCAAATTCGCAACTGTTTTGCAGTTTTCGCACTCTGAATTATAAAAACAACAACATCAAGGCTTCGTTGAGTGAGAGTTATCACGAAGGTGCTGTAGCGGATGGTGACGATGATGCTGGTAGTAAGGATTATGAGTTGATTGTTAGTAAAGTTTCGGCTGCAAAAGATGCGAGTGAAGCACTCCAGGTGTTCGGTGAAATGTCTAAGAGAAGTGGTGGTGTTGTGAGTACGTCTGATTGTTGTGAGATTATTTCGGCTGCGTTGGATCGGAACAATGCGGATTTGGCACTGTCTGTTTTCCAAGCCATGCGATCAAGTTTTGATGCAGGTATATTGGTGTCTTCAATTCTTTATTCCTAAATTAGAGTGAATTTTTCTTAAGAATTTTGTTAACTTTTAGTTAGACCTTCTGATGCCATGTAATTTTTTAATATTTAGTGAGGTAGTCAGGCAGAAAGACCTGAAAGTATATTATTCTATATTTTTGGGGACTTGATTTCATTAGTATATTATTCTATAGTTAAATCGTTGTCACATGAGTTGGATGAAGTTAGTGTGGTGGACCGAAAACGCAATTTACTATTTGTTATTTAGGCTTCTAAACTCCTGGAATTCATTTCTGCTAGGAGTTTAAGTCTGGGATTTTCATTATTATTCTATATGGTATCACAGCCATTGGCCCCTAAGCCCCTCAGGGACACATCGTTCATAACTTCATATATAGGTTAGGCCTTATTTGTTTTTTAAACGCGGTAGTACCTCCAGTCATTGCAATTGTAGACCTGCGTGTGTGACCGTGTCTGTAGAGATTGCTAGCTATTTGAAAGTAGTTAGGAAATAGATGCTTCCAAGGACTCATTGGCAGACCCAGGACCAAACTTTTAAGGGGGCGATCGGGATTTTTGCCTAAAGATAACATACGTTTGTTTGTGCAAATCATCTATGAAATATTTCTAGCCACTCCAACATGGCAACATCAGATGCATTTATATTAATGACAATCGTCTTAAATTGACTTGTTATAAAGTACAATTTATATGTCTAACTGAGCATATTTGGGTGCTAGTACATGGAGCACAAGACAAACTAGGACCTATGTTTAAAAAAATATATATAACTACGCTAGTCTAAAGATCGGTGAATTTCACGATACAATACCATTTGAACTAAATTTCTCATCTAATGTAGTTTTTTATGGTTTTATTATGTTATTTAGTATAACTTGTGGAAGAATATGTGTTGTGTCGGCTGGAGGATGGGTTTTGGTTTAATGCATTCTGTAATGTACTAATGTCTGATGCATATAGTAGGCGTAGGAGACAAAGATGTCGGTGACAGATGGAGGTGGTCCAGACCTGATGTAAATACATACACACTGTTGGTTCGGGGTCTTGCAGCATCGTTGAGGGTTTCAGATGCCCTTAAGATTATTGCTAATGTTTGTCGAGTGGGAGTATCTCCTGGTGAAGAGGTACCACTGCAGTTACTGTTTTGACTTATCTGTTGGCAAGCATTACACTAAATATACCTTTAAAGCTGGTGCTTATGTTTTCGCACAGTTGCCTGTAGCCCAATCTTTCTAGTTTCACTAAGTTTTCTAGCCTCTCTTTTTATTGTCATATTGATCTACAGATTACTTTTGTTGATACAGGTCCCTTTTGGTAAGATTGTAAAGTGTCCTAGTTGCGTGATAGCTCTTGCTGTTGCACAACCACAAAATGGTATTCAGGCATGCACACTTGCCCATATATTATTTATGTCTCGTTTATTATGAATGCTAATGATCTATCATTTCTTCCTCCGTTTAGTTCATCATATTTATATGCTTCCTTATCAAATAGAATCTGTCTTGCAGATCATTTCCTGCTCCAAATGTCGTTACCAATATGAGCTTGTTTCTGGCAACATAACTAGTATCGAGTCAGAAGAAATAAGGTTAGTTGTTTGTATTTCTACTTGTCTTCTGTACTCTTAATCATCACTACTGAATGGTCAAGTTATGTGCTTATTGCTTACATAGTACGTTCAGTTGTTTCATACAAGTTGGAATAATCACTGTTGAATAGCCTTGTTACCTTTTCTCCAGAAAATCCATATTTAACAATTCTTGCTGTGTTTATATGAAAAAAGTAGTTTATGTGTTCTTACGCAACTGCTGCTCAATGTGCTATAATAAAAAGTACCATAGTGTATGATGTTGATCATGTGATATTCACTTTTTCTAAGGATGTCCTCCTGCCGAACGCAGCATGGATGTGCCTGCATGGAAAAGAGGCCTACAGTTCTTGCAGCTAATCAAAGAATCTACTCCTGCTGCTGTTCACTCCATTGTGGCAAGTCTCTCCTCAAATATATATATAGGATCAAGATCAAGAGAAAACCCCCTTGAGTTGTGAGAACTTAGAGAACTCCGACTTCCCGTGCGAGTTTTGCCCCCATTATTTGCACACATGTAGATTAAAATGTTAGAGAACTCCGACTTCCCGTGCGAGTTTTGCCCCCATTATTTGCACACACGTAGATTAAAATGTTACAAACACCGCTGTAAAATTTTATTTTGATGTTCCATTTTCAGCCTTTTACGCTTCTGTAAAAAGCTTCTGACATTAGCGTTTACACCAACTGTAAGGGTTTTTTACGGGTGGTGTAAATAAACAAAAACTATGTTTTTTTTTTGGAAAAGTTGATTTTTATAGGATTTTTGGTATTTTTTTTTTGAAAAAAAAAACTTTTGTAAGGCCGAGTTCTCAAAGTGCTCACAACTCATGGAAGTTTTCATTTTACCCCAACCCTATATATATATATTCATTGGTCCCTGAAGTTCTATACAGTTCACAAAAGTTTATGTTTCTCTCAGTGTATGTTTATAAATCTTTCTTACTAATACTATCCTCAGGTCCAGACACCATCTGGTACGGCTCGAACACACAGGTTTGCTACTAAAACACTGGATCTCCCTGCACAAGAAGGGGAACGCGTAACAATCGCTTCTGCTGCTCCATCAAGTGTCTACCGGGAAGTGGGCCCCTTAAAATTTAGCCCCAAAACACCCAACTATTACCCTGGGGAACCCATGTCCCTAACAAACCATCTAAACGGCAGAGAATCACCATTAATAAGAGCCCCTGCAAAAAATGGAGGATTGTCGTTATTTAGCCCTACTGTCTTCTTCCCACTCCTTGCTGTCTTTGGCTCGGGAGATGTGGCATCGGGAATGATAGACCCGAGCTTACCTCAAATCATATCGGTTGCAGCTGTTTCGTCTGTAGCTGTTGGAGCCACTTTAAACGGTTTGGTATTTCCACAGTTTAATCGAGTAAGTTTTCTTGTTGATGTTACTAAATACCTTCTTCACTCTCCATACTATATTACCATGTGAACTTTTTATTTAGAGTAAAATGCCATTTTCGTCCCTGAGGTTTGGCTACTCTTGCAACTTTTGTCCAAAAGTTTGTTTTTCCACATCTTGATCCAAAAGGTTTGAAATCTTGCCAATTTCATCCGGCTCGTTAACTCCGAAGTCCATAACTCCATATATTTTTTAACGTCAAGTCAGGGTTTTTTTTCGTCTTTTTAGACATTTTTGTGATGATTAAAGGGTTTGGGTGGGAAGAAAGTCAAGAGAGGTGGATCTTTATTTCTTATAGTGTTTTTTATGTTAATAAAATGTCTAAAAAGACGGAAATGCTCCTCATTTAACGGAAAAAAATTGGATGGAGTTAATGAGTTGGATGGAAATGGCAAGATTTCAAACCTGTTGGATCCAGATGCGGAAAAACAACCCTTTGGACGAAAGTCACAAAAATGGCCAAACCTCAAGGACGAAAATGACATTATTATATTTTACCTATTTACCAGTGTCTTGTATAAGTTTGTTAAATGCTTTTCGTTTTTCATCAGCTTCCTCCAAGAGTTGTGGAAACGGTTGCCATAAGGCAGCAACTACTGTCTCAGTATGACACGCTTCAATCTCGCATTAAGGAGTTAAAAGAGGCTGCTGAAAATGAGGTATTCCCTTATATCAAGACTTGTACCTTGTGTACTCGTTTGCTACAATAAAATCATATTTTTTAATCCCTGACATGTAATTAGGTTGACTTTATAGTTTACATTGACTGTTAAATGTATTAGGTATGGATGCTGGCCCGTATGTGCCAACTAGAGAACAAAATTGTTGCTGTTGGAGAACCTTCTTATCGGTAATCTCCTCAAACAATTTCCGTAACTACTTCTTTGTAGTGTAATTGTTCGGTTTCCGCAAACGAAAAAGAAGGCTGACGAAATGTGTTTTGCTTAATTATTTGCATGAAGTGCTCGGAGAAGTAGAGTCAAAAGGGTGCGCGAAGGATTAGAAAACTCGTTGAAATCTCGAATTGAACTAATTGAAAGCTATGCAAGAGTATGTCTTCTACACCATTAAAATCCTATACAAAATAACATCTTCATTAAGCTTTGAACCATCGTGTCACTATATATTTTTTATTCCAACTTTACCCCTTTTACAGATTTCTTCGATGATTGAAATCGAAGTGGAGATGGACTCTGATGTTCTTGCTGCTGAGTCAGCCAGCAATGCGGTCAGTTAACAATTGCTAAACTTATTTTCTATGCTTTTAAGTGTTCTTTCAAGAAGGGAATGTTTAAATGGCAAATATTAGATGCCAGCTGTCATTGAAATTTAAACTTCTTTTAATTTTTTGAATCTTTACTTGTGTAGGAGACTATTGCTGAACAGATAGAACAGATAATGGAAATTGAAAATCTTGAAGAGGTACGCTCCCATCAACCTTAAGCATTTTTGATGCAGGAGAATGCATATCTTTTATTATATCTTTTATTTATTTAAAATTCAAATTTCGTAGTTTATCTTTCCCATCTTCGAAAAAAACTTGTCCTCGAGTTTTGTTTTTTTTTTAACCAAAGCCACCTGGATCAAAAGGAAAATTAACCCGATTCCAATATATTATTATTATTACGACCCGCCTAAACGGTTCAACCTCATGAATCGTCTCGCCCGACGTTAGACTTGTACCACCGGGATCGAATGGAGCATTGGACCGCATCTTGTTCACTAGCCATTCAACAACTGATCCACCCATTTTTGGCCCATTAACTAGATCAGTTAAAGCTTTCGACCACTTTCGCGTGTTTCACTTCCACACATGTTTGATCTGCAAGCTTTGATAGAAGTGGATGTGTCTTATTTAATTTGCAAAGTGCGTTTATAGAGCCACCAATATAAGACTCCATGAATTCTTTTTTATGCTGCTCCCCCATCAAAACTGTGCATAGGCCACCATTTGCATGACTAAAATAATGACAAAAATATAATGGACCAATAGGAATATTTGGAAGTGGACTTCTAAAATTTATGGTGCATGAAATTGTCTCCACTGATTCATGTAAATCTTTCTCATTATTAGCTTTGCCACATGATCCCGTTCGATTAGCCTCATCTTTTTCAAAGATATTGCACTTTCCAACAATATCACCCCTATAACTGGAAATATTAATCTTTCGAATATTTGAGTTATTATCTCCTTCTAGTTGAAATCCCAAAATCCCTGCGTCAACATTTAATCCGAACGTTTCATTCGGCATGAAAGAAGGGATTGCCTTTGATTGTGATTGAAACCCACCACTAGCCGTAGGACCACCTCTCAACGCCGTAGAACCACCGGAAGCTATCACATCACCTCCGTTTTCAACCGTAACACCCGGTAAGTTCCGATCACCACCGGTAACCCAAGAATACCATTCCTCGTCCCCGTATTCATCATACACGGGAGGGGAATCATAGATAGTGTCGCCATTGGTAGGATGCTCCTCATCCCCGGATAACTCATCCATGACGAATCCTTCCGGTTCCGTTTCCTCCCATGTCAACGGTGCCTCAAGATCATGGATCCGTTGCTTGAGTTGTTGGATCTCGTGTTGTAATTCGAGGTCTCGGACTCGTTGCCGGAGTCTTCTGATCTTAAAATCCCGTGGTTCAGCACCAACCCTTCCACTGCCTCGGTCGGCGATTCTGCGGGTAGGATGTCTGTCTTCTCCACGAGCACGTGATTCGGGACCATCTCTGCCGTTGCCTTGGTCGGCGATTCTACAGGCATAAGAGTAATCACTATCACGTTGAGCCATTTGATAAACCATAGCTCTGATACCACCTGATGCAGTTTCGTGTGCAATCAAATGGCTCAAGAACAATTAGTAATCAATGACGATAAAAACGAACCGAATGGTTCCAAGAACAAAGTTCTTTTTATAAAATTCAATCAAAAACTAACAAAAAGTTCTAGACCCTAATTTATAGACTAGGAAATAAAAAGATAAACTACGAAATTTGAATTTTAAATAAATAAAAGATATAATAAAAGATATGCATTCTCCAGCATCATACTCCCCATCTTCGAAAAAAACTCGTCCTCGAGTTTTGTTTTTTTTTTTAACCAAAGCCACCTGGATCAAAAGGAAAATTAACCCGATTCCAATATGTTATTATTATTACGACCCGCCTAAACGGTTCAACCTCATGAATCGTCTCGCCCGACGTTAGACTTGTACCACCGGGATCGAATGGAGCATTGGACCGCATCTTGTTCACTAGCCATTCAACAACAACTGATCCGCCCATTTTTCTTGCAATGCTGCATTTATAATCGCTTTTCTTTCATCTGATTTTCTCTGTCTCTCAGAAATATCTTCCCTTCAAAATCATATTAGCACAAGCGTTCGACTATTTATTTAAATGTCGTGAATACTCCTTCATCACGAGTTCATGACAATCATTATTTAGAGAAAAGCCTATGATTGTTTTGAACCAAACATAAATACCTTATTATTATTATTATTTTTGCTTACAGAGATGGAGAATTCAAGCAGAGGCAAATGATGAGGTGGAGAAACTTTTGAATTCTGAGATATTACCTTCACAACAGGTTTCAGATATATAACAGTTCAAATTTGATCAACAAGATTCTCATTTTTGTTCAATTTCATGTTACAAATGAGAATTTGAGTGCCTCGTATGATTCATCTTGTATATAAGTATCCAAATTCCAAATACATTCTTTAGTAAATTCAAAAAAATGAAATTATAAACTAAACCATCGCTAGCGCGGTTCGACATGATTGTCCATCAGCTCTATTTGAGTGTCAAATCTGGTCCAAGACAAGTGGAGAGGTGACCTGTACAAGAGTTTTATTAGGACAATAATCATAAATTAATTACCTGGGATAGTCTTTTTATAAAAAATAAATTTTTTTCATATATTTGGCTTTTTCAAGTGTATGATTTAGCTGGCATTATGATGGAATACATTGTGATATTGGATGGCAAAATTGCTTACTGAGGCAGCATTACCAAAGCCATGTGGTCTCCAACATGGTGCATTCACTACTGTTCGATTTGGTTTCTCTACTTTATCACACAAACCTAATTCTTTATATATTAAATCTATAGACTCTAAAGTTGTAAGTTGTTATAGTTTTATGTGAATCTGAAATAAATATCATATTATAAATGAAACAGGTTTAATAGGTAAAAAGATAATGGATCATAACTTATTTATTTGTTTCATTATAAGAACTAATCATTATTTTATTATTAATATATTTATATTCTAGTTGTATTAGTTAGTTAGAGCACTTGCAATGGAGAATCGCAGACGCTACTATGGCTGGTCACACATATGTCTTAACGGCTTTTGCTTTGGTCTATTCGTGGTGGAGAACGAGCTTGTTGCGTGGTCCCTTTCCGTATTTCCACAATTCCACTTTATTTTAAGAAAATAAACTTTGTATGCATCTATACTATATAATAAAAGAAACCATGTTTGGGACACTTATCATTATATTAGGTCATCTACTCTATGGATAATTATCATTTAGTTTAATATTTTCTAAGAACCCCGCTAAAATAAGAACCACCTCCAGTTGTAAGAACCGTGAGAACTTTTTGATCCGGGGCGAGTTGGACCAAAATTTTTTTCATAAACGTAGATGCTTGTATTATAAACACATTTGTAAAAAAAATTCAAAAAAAAAAAATGTCGTGTGTGTAGTTTTGAACACCACAAGTTTGTGTTTACGGGTACCGTAAATTTTAAATAAAATTTACGGGTCCCGTAAACGCAAACTTTGGGTGCTCAAAACTACACACCCGGCATTTTTTTTTATTTTTTTTACAAATGTGTTTATAATACAAGCATCTACGTTTATGAAAAAAAAAATTGGTCCACCTCGCCCCGTACGGTGTAGTTATCACGGTTCTTACAACTGGAGGTGCTTCTCATTTTAGCGGTCCCCTATTTTCTAATTAGTTATAGATAATCTCCAACGAAATATTATTTAATTTAATCTCTTCTACCTAATTATAGATAACTATTATTTATATCTATACAAAAATAATTAAAATAAAAATATTATACTATTTGAGAATACCATTGAACCGATATGTGATCACAAGTTTGAAAATAAGAAATTCAAATTGAAATAATTATGTAGACAAATGATTAATACATTAACATATAAAAAGTAATAAATAAAAAAATCTCAAGTGATCGAATGAAATATGCTTCCCATACAATGAAAAAAATTTCTGAGTTACTTTCCGGTATTTTCATCTTATTTTTCTATTTATCTCTTATATTAAATAATAATAATAATAATAATAATAATAATTTTAAACAAAATTACATAAAAGTAAATATTTGTTTTTCTATAAATAATTTTAAACAAATATTTAGGTGAGAATAAACGTTTGTTTTTTATATAATTATAAAGTTACATCCTGAGTTTTTTTTTTTTTTTTTTTTGAACGACCAACAGAATCAATCATGAATACTCTCGGGGCACCCACTGGACCAAATGGAGTACTCCGAGAGTAACCCGAGTCCACAATATACGTTGGAGTTCGGTGATTGAAATTATGGTAAACTAGGAATCAAAGGTTCCCATTTGAAACTGAAATGTTATAATAGGTGAATAGTACACCAAAGTTCATTTTTAAAAGATAAATCCTGACGACTGTAAGTGTTAACATATGACATTATATTTCATTCAACACGTGCTTATTTACTATACAAAGTTACATTTATATAACCCGTGTAATACACGAAGTTTTTAAAGATATAACTTTTTTATCATTTGCTATGTAAAATTAGATTTAATCAACAGAAAATTAGATTTAATCAACACGTGTAATACACGGGGTTTTAAGGATATGTTTTTTTTTTTATTATTTGGTAGATTTTTCAACCCGACTATACATCAGTTTTTTAAAGATACGACGTTTTTAGTATCTAATATACGAAATTACATTTATTTATCTGTGTAATACACATGATTTTTAAAGATATAACTCTTTTTAGATCTATTTAATACGTGTAATATATGAGGTTTTTAAGGAAGTGGTTTTTTTTATTATTTGGTAGATTTATTCAACCTGATTATAGACGGGTTTTTTAAAGATACGACGTTTTTAGTATTTAGTATACAAAATTGCATTTATTTGATCTGTGTAATACACATGGTTTTTAAAGATTTAACTTTTTTTTATTATTTGATATATAAAATTACATTTATTTAACCCGTACAATATACGGAGTTCATAAAGATCTAACTTTTTATTGTTTAATATATAAAATTACATTTATTCAACCCGTGTAATACACGGGGTTCTAACCTAGTTTATATATAAACTAATTGAACTTTTACAAAATAAATGTTTTAATTGATAACAAAAAAGTTCTTTGTTAGATTTTCTGGACAAATTTAAATATTGTATTATATATATATATATATATATATATATATATTTTTTTTTTTTTTTTGAACGGCAAATTAGGATCACTGACGGACCACTGGAGTATCATCGTGCCACCAGCAGAACCACCCAATCATATCCATCTCCACTAGGCTATAATGCCTGTACACCAATTCAGGAGGAAACCCAATAAATCTGGGAAAAACCCCCCTTTGTGAGAATCGAACACAGGACCTAATGGTCCCCAAGTCTTATATAATACTTAAATATATATATATATTTTGAGAAAAGGAAAGAATGAATGAAGGATAAATAAATTGCTTGGACAAATTCTTTAATTAAAAAAGGATATGTTTCTGTCTATGTACGCGTTTCATGAATTACCATTATTAAGTAACTATTTTCGGCCAACAAACATTGATTTAACCATATGAATCCAAAAAAACAGTTGTTATGGGCCTTCATTGTTTTTGGTCGTGTCCACGCGTTTATTAGTCCACTTGTGGAAGTTTAAGGAAATCATGTTGAAATTGTCGGTAAAATATAATTGTTTCTTCCAAAAGTGGGTACCGTTTTCGCTAGAATTTTGTAATGTGTAAACTAATATCATCATCATACTTAGTAGACTCCATTAATAACAAAGTAAGGTAAAGTTTGATCATCATCATCATACTTAGTAGACTCCATCAATAACAAAGTAAGATAAATTTTGAGAAGAGTAAGATGTAGACAGTCTTACCTCTACCTCATAGAAATAGATAGACTGCTTCTAGTGAGACCCTCGGCTCGATACTAGTTTTGCATCAAGCCTTGGACATAAGGCACATTGCACTCAACAATCGGGATAAAGGCTGATTAGTACATGTACCCCTTCCCTTGTCTTTCGGCTATCAACACACCACATGATGCATGATTAACCGTCCGCTGTTTTTAATGTTATTTTCACGAAATTAGTAAAATAACGTTAAAATTAGTGCACTTTCACTTTTCCCCCAAGGACCCCCACATATATACGTTATATGCGCATAACACAAACGGGACATGTAATATCAACATATATATATAAACTAAGAATAATATAAGAACCAAATAACTATTCAAGTAATAATTGTTGGTGAATAAGGTTTGAATTCAAATGTTATAAACTAGGATTGGAGCCCGCGCTTTGCGGCGGGGTGCTGGTGAGGATGTATTTGTTATATGATATATCAATAGGTTATTCTAGACCATGCAAACTTTAATTTAAACGACGACAATATAAGCAATCAACACGGTTAAGTAAACATGTCTAAAGTTGATAGTTAGATTTAACTATAATAAAACAAAAAAATAATATATTAAATTTGTTACCTGATATATTGATGGATTAATATGCTTTAATCTAAATGACGCTAAAAATAGACAAGCAACCCAATTAAAATAAAGAGTTAAATGCCATTTTAGTCCTTGTGGTTTGAGCCATTTTGCCAGTTTAGTCCAAAGGTTTAAAACGTTGCCATTTTAGTCCAAATAGTTTCAAGCGTTGCCATTTTAGTCCACTGGGTTAACTCCGTCCATTTTTCTGTTAGCTAGAATGGATCATTCGATAATTTTATATGGTTGAATTGCCCTTCTAGTTAACAGAATCACATATAAAATGACCGAAATGCCCTTCTAGTTAACAGAATAAAGGGATGGAGTTAACCCAGTGGACTAAAATGACAACGTTTGAAACTATTTGGACTAAACTGGCAACGTTTCAAACCTTTGGACTAAACTGGCAAAATGGCCCAAACCACAGGGACTAAAATGGTATTTAACTCTAAAATAAAAAAAGAATTAAAAAATATTTCATTTTCCTTTTCCTTTTCTTTTTCATAAAAAAAAATCAAAATAAGAAAATAGTGGTTTGGGTCATGACCCCACCTTTAGAGTAATTTTTTTTAACGGCAAATTTCTTTTATTCCCTACTGTCTGTGGGACTTGAACCCAAGACCTCCCCCTCCCAATGTGTTTAAAGGCTTTGTCTTTGCCAATGGACTACCACCCCATTGGCTTAGGGTAATGGTTTTGGATGATGAATTACAAGTGGGTGACATGGCGTTCATGTGAAGGGTCATAATTACCCTTGGGATCAGGACCACACCCTATAGCGTTATAGTATAAAATATTTTTTAAACGGTACTTAATAATGAGAAATTTCAAATTTGTGGTCGGCAAGCAAAGTTTAAGGAAGTCATGTTGAAATTGTGAGTGGTGAGGTGGGTGGATTCTTCCCCCTTAGAGCACTCACATTCAATCCATCAAATAATGAGATGAGAGATTTTTATATTATAAAGGGTATAAAAAGTGGTTGTGAGTGGAGGAGAGAGAAAATGTTACTGTTCATCTGTATATTTGGGGGGACACTGTTCATCCAGTATAATTTTTTTAATATATATTGAAAGTGGTTGTGAGTGAAGGAGAGAGAAAAATGTAATGATAATATTATTTAATTGAAAGGAGAGAGAAAAAGTATTTGTTTTTAGTGGAAATATATTGATATAGGAGTTGTTTTTTAGTGGAATGTATGTATAATTTGATGGATTGAATGTGAATGCTCTTAGTTGGACAAATAGAAAGCCGCCACATTCCATGGAATAAACGCTCTGGATTCTTTCTTCTTGCTCTTCTTCTACACCTATAATTTTTTTTTTTATTCTTTTTTACTTTATTAGTTGTCGGTGTTCAACACCACCTACACACAAAATCTTCTTGACCACAGATTACGCGAAACTTATTAGGGTCACAACTCAAATTGCTAAAATGGTACCAATAAGCGAGAACCACCTCATTTTAATCAAATTCATACAAAAGCATATGATACGGTAGCCGGTAGGGATATACTCATAAAAAAGTACTCAAATGACACCAACCAATGAAAGACAATCATCTCATTGTCACCCCCACGCTCAATCGGTTTCCCCACACACCCAAATTGGCATACATACACTGTCGATCTTGTGAACCGATTCTACTACCCAAATAGCATGAGGCAGTGTTGCCAAGCCACCCGAACAAACCACGTGGGCTACCCCAAGGTTGCTCGGAGTACCTTCAACATAAATTTAATATGTAATTTTAAGCATTTATGATAACAATACTTGTTTTTAGAGATGTTTAAGAACACACATATGATAATGAAATCGTATAAATTAATGCGTTTGAACTAAAATATTATTCCATATATAACTTAGTAAGTTTTTTGTGCATAATAACTTGTAACTTGTGCTTTGGGCATTTCTCAAAAAAAATACTTGATTTTTTTACTTTTAATCCAAAGGATTTTACATTTTGCAATTTTAACCCTATATAATTTGTTTCTTTAACTTTAACCCAAAACTTTTCATTATTTTCAATTTAACTTCACAACTTTTGTCACTTATAGTTTTCATCTTTCGCAAATTTTTGTTTTACGTATAGTTCTAAATTTTTCAAGTTAATACGACGCAACGTACGAGTGTGCTTCAACTTTTTTATGTTTTGTTTCGAAATTTGCAAGTTAACATGGCGCAACGTGCATGTGTGGTTCAACGTTTTTACCTCTATTTTTTCATGTTTGACAGATTCGTCGCAACACGCAGATCCTAGGTCGAGTCAGTGTTGGTGGTCGATGACGGTTGTGTGACATTAGTACTATTTGACTCCGTTTTACGCCCCGCCGCAACGCGGGGTGTGCTTTGGGGGGTTTTCAAAGAAAAAATGGTTATGCATATGGTTGTCGTAGCCTTGGCTTTGGGGGTTTTCCAAAAAAAATAGATTTTTTTTACTTTTCACCAAAAAGTATTTCATAAATTACTTTTAACCCAAAACTATTTGTTTTTTTTTTTTTTTACTTTTAACCTAGAACTTTTTATCTTTTGCAATCTATCCTCACAACGTTTTTTACTTTCAACTTTGGTCCTTTATAGTTTTCATTTTCCGTGAATTTTTCGCTTTATGCTTAGTTCTAAATTTTCTGACTTAACACATCGCAACGTGCGTCTTTGGTTTAACGTTTTTACGTTTCATTCTAAATTTTGTGAGTTAACACGACGCAACGTGCGTGTGTGGGTGAACGTCTTTACATCGTCTATTTTTTCCCGTTTGACAGGTTTAACATAACGTGCGGGTCCTAGATCGACTTAGTTATAACTAAAGAATCCCCGCCGCATTGCGACGGGTCACATTCCGACGTAAACTTTTTTTTAGACGAGTCAAGTTAAATATAATACATTTTCGTTTAAAGAAACCATTTTTATATGCATATTTTTATGTACGTTTTGGTATAAATTCAAGTTGTTCTATGTTTCGACGTAAATTTTTTTGGGAAATGATTCACGTCAAATATAATATGTTTTCGTGCTTATTTTATGTATGTTTCGTAAAGTTTGTTTCGAACCGAGTGGAGTCAAATTATGGTTTCTTTTTCTTCTTTTTTTTCGAAAGCTCTAATTAATCCATTTCGATTACATGTGCATATTTTTCTTCATACCGTTACGTTTTTTATGTATGAGTTGGGTCACATATAATACGTTGTGATTGTTCGATATGAATTTGTTTTACTTTACGTTTGATCCAATCAAAATGCTTATACATGTTACATTGAGTTCAAGTGGATACGTCGAAATGTGTGTTTTCATATGGTTAATGCATCATATAACGTTTGGACTAATCCATTCAATGTTTACGATGTACCCGCGCCGCAACGCGGGCGGGTCTTAACCCTAGTTGAAACAATAATGCAAGTTTAAATTACAAAATAATCTGAAGTTGGAGAGGAAAGTAATACACATATATAAAATTCGTAGTAATATGCACAAACAATAACGGATAACCAACTTAACAACTCATAGAAGCAATAAGTAGAATATAAAAGGGTCTACTTCATAAGATATCAAACTTGTTTATATACTATTTGTATTTTGCCTAGTCTACTCCATATGCCATTCTCACTAGCCATGATTGATTATATTAAAAGTCTTTTTTGGTATTAAAATGATTAAATAATCATAAGACAATAACGTCTACCTAGAGCATTAGTTCATTGAAAGTTATACCATATAGGTGTGATATAATAACTTAATAAGGGTGTCCGGGGCACTCCCCTAAGAGGGGAGTCCCCTCTTTTACGCACCACCAACCAGCTAGTGTCACGTCAACTCCCCTCTTAAACTCCCCTAACACCCCATTTTGATGGCGGCACTCCCCTCTTAACTCCCCTTGTTTTTTTATTCAAAAAGAAAAAAAAGAAAAAAAAAAGAAAAATTTTCATTGGTTGGAAAAGTGGGTGGCCCACCTTCTCTCTCCTCCTCTCTTCGGTGCCTACTCCCCCAAATTGGTCCCCTAATTCACTCCCCTAATGGATGGCGGCGGTGTTCCCCTAAGGTGACTTGGGTCACCGATGAGGTCCCTGCTTGGTGCCCCGGACACCCTAAGTATTAAGTAGATATGATGATTTTGACTCCACTTAATAGAAAGATGGATTAGGATCATATAAGTTATATATTTTATGAACATTAATTTCGAGATTTTCTAAGAAAAATACATCTATATGCATTCTAGAGAATTTAATTTCTCTATTTTCAGTTGTGAAATACATCACTTATCAGTTACCATTCTACATAATTTAAATTCTTTTTTTTAGTTGTGAAATACACTACTTTCCACTTACCACCTTAATGTCCCATGGGAGACAAATAAATTAGGATGGCCACTTAGCTTTACATTGTCATGTTTGCGGTGTGGTCCTCACATTCATATATAGATAGGGCTACAAACGAATACGAAAAAGGCATTGTTCATGTTTGTTTGTTAAGAAACATACATGTTCACAACTGTTCATAAACACTTATTGAACGAGATTTTATGTTCGTGTTCGTTTGTTAAAGAAATAACTTGTTCGTGTTCATTTGTGTTTGTTTGTTAATTTTAGGCAACAAACGAAAACGAACGTTGGTGAACACAAATGGTAACAAACGAACACAACATGAACAAAATATATAATACACTAACACTTATTAAATATTTTATTTGTCAGAAATTTGAGGTATTTAAATAAAATATAAAATCTAAAAACACTAATGAATTATCGAACACATTACCAAACGTTCACAAACATAAATGAACGAACGTGACCTCTATTCATGTTCGTTCATTTAACTAAACGAACGAAATTTCTTGTTCGTGTTAGTTTGTTTAATAAACGAACGAACACAAAAGAACTTTCCGTCAAACGGTTCACGAACATTTGGTTCATTTGCAGCCCTATATATAGATGTTATTAAACTGGTTATATAGTGTTAAAACCTTTTAAATTATTATCTTATTTAAACAAGTTTGATATGTTATGAAGTAGTCCTTTTTGCTAGCATGAAGGTGAAACATATGATTAAGGTAGGTGGAATATAAGCATATGAGACTAGATAGAAAGAAGCTAGGGGTGAGAGGCATGATGGAGTGTGTTAATTTATTAGGAAAATGAGTTGGGTTGACAACTATTGTGACCAACATAAAGTGACGGTTGCCACCCAATTGATTGCCGTCACGTAAAACCCAACCACTCCACATTATTTTCTTCATATCATTCTTGTGATTCTCCCTCCGTCACATTATTCACAACTGGCCAACAAGTCTAAACAATGAAGTAGTAGTAGTAAAACTGAATTGATTTTATGGCGTACTTTGTGGAGTCGGTAAGTCACGCTCCCAGCCACATCAGCCTCTAACGGATTTACACGCCGTCCCGGGGGCGTTAAAGTTGGGTCGTTAAGCACTTAATGGGCGCCAACCGTTAGAAAAGATGGGGCCCACTCAAACACACACATTTAGGTTTTTTTTTCTTTATTTAAAAGTAAAGTGTAATTTGTCACCCTATGGTTTGGTCCATAGTGAAAGGTAGGAGGTCATTATGCAATCTGGACCAAACCACAGGATGACTAATTGCACTTTACTCTATATTTAAATATTAGTTAAACACAACATGGTAGTTAAAGGGTGTGTTAGTTAAAATCATGCCTACGTGACAGTAACATGACACTTTAACACCCCTCTTTGATGTTAAATCACAACTTATAAAGTTGGTTTGAATACACATAAATATGTCTATAATTGTACGAATAGAAATATAGAATATTCAATAGTGAATATACTTACCGGTGAATAAACTTGCTTTCTATTATTTTTACAAGTTTATTAAAAAAAAACTAATACATATATATTATTAATAAATAAAATGATTTTTTTTTTAATATTTATCAATTTTATTTTGATCTCAAACTTTTTAGTGTAAGGGAACCATCATATTTAATTCATACAATCGCATTCACTTTGATATTTCCTACTCCTGTACATGCCGACCAAAGGTGACAATGAAAATGACATGAACCTTGTGATACCTTCCAAGTTTTGTATTTCTTAAATGAAAAGGTGTCATGAAAACTATTACTTTTATTATTGTTAGTTTAAGGATGTGACAACGAAGATTCCTAAATAAATTCCATGACATTTGTTTTTTTAAGGGACGGAGCACTTTTGTGATGAAGCGAAGTGATCAAGTGATGGCGTAAAACCTCGCCTCATGGAATTTGACCACGTCCAAGTGATGGATTGTCGTGTTCATCAACAGTGCTAGATGAAGAAAAAAGTGGAGAACTAACTGTGGGAGATTTTTTTAGGAAAAGTCAAGTGATTAAGTGATGGCATAAAACAACGCTCCAACCCATTTGATCATTTAAACATGTGATTCAAAGAGATGAGGTAACATGTTTTGATTGGTTGATGCCAAGTGATCAAGTGATGGTTTTGAAAATGCCCCGTCTTTCCTTGTAAGCGATAACTTTATTAACATATTTTTCTTAAATCTAATAAAGGCAAAAACCTTTTTTATAGACTATATAAATACAAAATATGAAAGTTAAGTCGGTAGCATTTGCAACATTACTTAAAATTTATAAAAGCAAATTAAGTTATATTTATATGATGTTTCAAACACTCCCTTATCGTGACTAACTAGTGGAATTGTCGCATGTTGCGGTGGGTGTAGATCTGACAGGAAATTCGTAACGATCGGTTTTGACAATATGTATATTAGTATTTTAAAGATATCACTATGAAACGGTGTAAAAATAAGCAAGCCACACATTTCAATTATAGAAAGTTAAATAAATAAAATTCATAAAAAAAGAATTCAACATACAGAAAAAAATAAAAGAAACAATATTTGTTAAAAAGGATAAAACTACTTTATTAAACTCCAAGCACTGTGTTGTATGATAACTCTATTAAAGTAAAAGAAAGATTAAAGTTCTGGAGCCGTATAACGACTTTATTAAAGTTTAGAGGTAGACACGTAAGTTAATTAAAGTAAAAAAAAACAACGTTAGAAAAAAGATGAAGAGGGCAAAACGTAAAAAAACCAATAAAAAGACAAAGAAAACACTTTATCATGAACTTAACATTAATTGGAAATTTTACGGTAGTATAAATTAACAAGAAGTTGATGCATAGAGGTGTTGAATCCCATGTTTTGGGGGTTTACAATTTTTTTTAACCCAAAACTACTTGATTTTGTACTTTTAACCTAAAAGTTTTCAGTTTTTCTAATTTAACCTCACAAACTTTTTTTACTTTCAACTTTGATCCCCTATGTTTTTCATATTTTGCAAAATATACGTTTTACGTTTCGTTATAAATTTTGCGAGTTAACGCGACACAATGTGCGTGTGTGGTTCAACGTTATAACGTTTTGTTATATACTTCGTTCTAAATTTTGCGAGTTAAGATGACGCAACATATGTGTGTGGTTCAGTGGTTTTACGTCATCTTTTTTTCCCCTTTAACAAGTTTGTCGCAACGCGCGAGTCTTAAGTCGAACTAGTTATTATATTCTATGTTTTATGTGTCGGTCTAATTTTTCCGCATTAAGACACTGCAACTTCAGTGTTGGTGGTCGTTTGCTGTACTGTGGCATTGGTGTTATTTGTCACGGTTTTACACCCCCAACCGCAACACGATGAGGGGGGCTTAATACTAGTTTTTACTTAAATATCACCTCTAAACCTCTGTCAGTTCAAGTTACAAATTTACCTACAAGATACCCAGAAAAATTCTTAATGCATCCATTTTGAAATCTTAATGGATTTTAAGTTAACTTTATCAAAACTTTACTTGAAACAAACATCATAAACCTATAAGTTCTTTTCCTTTGGAATTTGACTGTCACAACATAAATAGAATAAATTCTTGAAGTTCAAATCAAAACTTAATTTTCAAAAACTTACTAGATTTACATTTCAGAACATTTAAAACAACTAGCTTTATGCTTTCATGAGGTTTTCATATTCACAAACACAGCTCTGGGAACATGATCTCCAAAGAAATATTCCATTTCTTCATAAAGCTCTTGAAATATGAAAACTTTATCCATAAGCTAGCAATATATATAGAGTTACTTTTCAAGAGTTCAGTTTGTTTATAAGATTTTAACCTTACAACAACTTTAAAAATACAAGCAGGTGATCCAGAAAAATCCCTTGGAAAGTTTTTGGGATAGATGATCAGCAGCGTCGCCCAACATTTTGTTTGTCGTCCAAAACAAAAACAACGTCGATGCACCTATGCGTTTATGATAAATTAAGCGTACGAATGGGGGATGAAGTCGTGATAGTAAATCAGGGCTTGCCGGAAATCGTGGTTGTGAATTGGGGCTTGTCAGAATCTTATTTTGGGGTTAAAGTAAATCGTCGGTACTTTTTTTGGTTGTGCATCGCCAGAATCTTCGTTGTGAAACGCAGGAGTCATCATTGTGAATCAGAGCTAGCCGATGAATGTGGTTAATGATGGTTGTTGAGGTGGAGGTGATAGTTAGAGAGAAAAGGAGGGGCTACAATGGTGTTATGGTGATGAACAACAGTGGTGATGATAATGGTGGTGATGTGGTAGTGGTGGGTGATTGTAATAATAATGAAACCACATGGGCGCATACCGTAATAAAAAAAGGTATAAACGTCATTTACTCGTTTTTTGGATGGTTATATACACATTTGACTGACATATAGAGTCAACGTTGATGAAATGCAGCCACGGGGAGCCAAATTGCAAAAAATGGAAGATAGGGAGGCAAAGTGCAGGCACTAACAAGCCACAGGAGGCAAATTGCAGTTTACTATAAAAAAGTAATGATCAATAGGTTTATAACCTAGCAGTATCAATTATTTTAGCGCCAACCCTTAGTAAAGGAAAATTGGACAACCTCGGGACCCACTTTCCCAGGGCCAACTTTTTAGAATATTCCTCTTATTAACTATTAACATAAAACTTCTGTTCCAAACAAACACGATCACGATCATCCAAGGATCAAAATGACATTATGTTTAAGGATTTTAGCATTTTGGTTACTTTTAGGTACATCAACAGTTAGTAATGAAAAGCTCGGCGGTGAAGTTAAATGGATGGGCAAGACATATCAGATTATATATAAATTAGCCATGTGTCATGGAGTATTCTTTTGGACTCACGGGCGGCACTTAGATTGGATCTAAGTTAACCTTTTAAGCTGGGTATGTTTATGTTTGGCAGCAAAATGTTGGATTGCGAGAGCACAAGAACGATTTGTAATACTTGGTTTACAAGACTACAAGAAAAGATGGCTTTATATTGCTTTGAGAAGGTTTACAAGTCTTTGAAGTACAAGGAACTTGGTTGCCTTCAAATGAGGCCTTACATGTCTATTTATACTTGATTTTATTTGCCTACAATATTCCTATTCTAAATACATGTATATATAATATTTTGGATGATTTATATAGAGAACTCCTTCAAAAGATCCAACTTTATGGTGATTATGGGTTGATCTAGAAGTCTTCATGGCAACACTTCTTGGTCCAACATTTCTAGACATTTATTAGGAAATGTCTAGGCCCTTTTTATTTTAGTAACTTTGCGTTTGAATTTCCAGCCGAATCTAGAGTCTTCCGCACCCTTGAAACATATTATTATATGGACATGAGCTTCGTAGCTGTATCGGAAAGTTCCAACATCCCTTAGCGCCTCTTGAATAGACCAGAATGTTCCGGAAAAAAGGTGCAATGATTTGAATGATAGGTGGGACGGGGCTATGGTGAGTGTTGATGCATCTAACTCAATTGTTGTGATATTGAATCAGGTTGACATCATCATGACACAGTGACGTAGCCGTTGCACGATCGTTTGTTACGCCCTATCTCACGCATTGCGACACATCACTCGGTCCATCCACTATCCTAAACTACCCGATTTAATGGCGTTACTATCCTAAAACATGGACCTCACCATTTTACCCCTCTCTCTCTCTCCATACACACAACTTTTTCTATCTCTCTCCTCTTTCACACTTAAACCGTCGGCAAGATGTTAACCAACACCACACCCCCCCCCCCCCCACCCCCACCCCACCCGAACAATCGACGACGGTATGTGGTAGCGAGTAGAGGTTACCCGCTGACAAAAAGGGTGCCCTGACCCCCCTTTTAAGTGTAAATTTATGTTTTAAAAGTCGCATTTTTTATTAAAGCACAGGGCCCTAAATTGTCAGGGACGACTCTGAATTAATGATTTTGTATCATAAGGCATAGACGGTAGCATTGGCGCAACTTCTATAGGTCGGGAGGGGGCGGCCGACCCCCCGAACTTTTCGCTCAGTAGTGGAGAGCTGTAGTTTTCGTATATAAATTTTTTGGTATATACGTTTTGACCCCCCGACTTATAGAAATTTTTGGGTATATAAGTTTTCGACCCCGGTCGGAAATTTTAAGCTTCGTCGCTGAATGGTAAACTTAACAAGCGTGTCAGTATGTCATTCTATTAGGCTAGACGGTGTGCTTTAAAGAAAAAAAAAAGCTAAAACGAGTAATGATTTTACCGACTAGTCCCCATTTTATGTGTTGGATCCAATAGAATATAGTTACGTGTCCTCCCCGTAGGTTTTATCTTCAGTCGCAAGAATCATCCCCAAAATCCAATAAAGAAAACCCTAATTATAAAACTTTGGAATATGCCCCACCATTTTCAATGCCACACTATATATACTAGATGAACTTCATCACGTCAAACCCACTACATGTTCATACTTCACAATTATATATAAACCTTCTGTCAAACCTCAAAAACCAACATACATTCATACCCTTTCTCTCTTCAGATCCTTTCTAACCAATACAACACAACCCACTTTGAATTCTACATTAAAGCTTCAATCTTTATACATATTCTTGAATCTTGATACTGTAGTAGTGGTTTAATCTTGATGGGTCCGCCTCAGTGCGTGTTGGTGACCGGTGGTGCCGGTTATATCGGCAGTCATACTGTGTTGCAGTTGTTGTTGGAAGGTTACAAGACGGTGGTTGTTGATAATTTTGATAATTCATCTCAAGTTGCTATCAATCGAGTTCAGAAACTTGCTGGTGATTATGGCTCTAATCTGTCTTTTCACAAGGTTTAACCAACTCCCTTTTTGAATTTATTTCCTTTTTTTGTCCCATTTTCTGAATTTTGTAAAAAAGATTTCATCTTTAGTTAAGAAACTATATATTTTTGTTACCCTTTTAACTTTTTTGTATAAACTGTTTAATCTGAATTTTGCAAAAAAGATTTGATCTTTAGTTAAGAAACTATATATTTTTGTTACCCTTTTAACTTTTTTTGTATAAACTGTTTAATCTGAATTTTGCAAAAAAGATTTGATCTTTAGTTAAGAAACTATATATTTTTGTTACCCTTTTAACTTTTAGTATAAACTGTTTAAAAATGGATTTTGTTGTCTGAAAATTGATGATAAATTTTGGGATTTTTTTATTTTTGTGCAAATCTGTTTGTGGGGTCTCTTCAAGTTTCAATCTTGTTTGGGATTTTAAAACTTGGTGCTAATTTGATGTAGCGTGTTGAAGTTAAATATGTATGTACATTTGAGGCTAAAAAAGTTGAGTGTTTGATACAATTTCTATAATTGTTAGGCTAAAAACTGATTTAGCGTCTTTCTAATTGTGAGTTCTAGGTATGTTGATGGTGGTATGCACCAAACCGATAATCGGTTTAAAGGTTTTTACAGACAGTGGCGGATCCAGCCCACATTTGTGGGTTCCCAGAACCCAGTGCGTTTGGGAAAAATGAAAAAAATTAGTGAGAACCTTATAGAATTTAGAAAAAAAATTAGTGAGAATTGAAGAGAATTTAACAAAAGGAACCCATTGGAATAAAATCCTGGATCCGCCACTGTTTATAGAGCATCTGGGATTTTTATTTTATTTTATTGTTTTTTATGCTTACATGTTGTTATCTTGAACTACTTGTTGTGTGGGTTCAAATCCTTGTAAATAATGCAAGGTTACGTGATATTTAGGTGTAAAAAATTGTCGTTCAAAAAAAAAAAAAAAAAAGAAATAAAACCTGTCATGTGTGTACTTTGGTTTGCTGTCACAACATGGTCATGTCTGTTACTATCTTTTAGGTTGTAATAAGATCTGCAAAGAGTAAATCTTATAGGGCTTTGTTTAATTCAATTAAAATAACTGAAATGTCAGTAATATTGCCGTGTTGGATGAGTAATTGAGTATTACATGAAATTGTTTGTGTTTAATCTCGTTGCTTTCGTGTATATTTCAACGTGTAACACTAAGTTTCATTGTTTTTACTTCATTGCAGATGGATATCCGGAACAAACCGGCATTAGAGGAGCTTTTTGCGTCCACAAAGTACGTTATTTTCACAAACTAGTCTTACGTCATGCCCTTTTCAAAGTAGTTTACGATTCGAATTAATATAATCTGGTGTGTATGTAGGTTTGATGCTGTTATACATTTTTCTGGATTAAAGGCGGTCGGTGAAAGTGTGAAGAAGCCCTTGATGTATTACGACAATAATCTCATTGGTACTTTAACTCTATTAGAAGTTATGGACGCCTACGGGTGCAAAAAGGTAACTAGTTATCGTTTATTCTTCATCATCATCATCATCATCGTACTCAGTATATCCCACCTATAGCAAAGCTAAGGTAGGGTCTGAGGAGGGTGGGATGTAGACAGCCTTACCTCTACCCCGTAGGAATAGAGAGGCTGCTTCCAATGAGACCCCCGGCTCGATTGTGGTTTTGCATCAAGCCTTGGACATAAGGCACATAACACTCAGCAATTGAGACAAACGCCAATTGGTGCATGTACCCCCTTGTCTTTCGGCTATCAACGCCACCACATGATGCCTGATTAACGATCCCCTCTTTTTAACGTTATTTTCACGAAATTAGTAAAATAACGTTAAAAATTAGTGCACTTTTGCTTTTGCCCCCCGGAGCGCCCACACATATATTACATTATATGAGCAGACCGCAAGCGGGGCTCTATCGTTTATTCTTCATAAAGCTGTTATTAAAAAGTTGAAATACTAATCCGCCATGTTTCTGTTGTAAAACATTTTATTCAGCTTGTGTTTTCATCATCAGCAACGGTTTACGGTTGGCCAAAAGAGGTACCCTGCACCGAAGAGTTTCCGTTATCTGCAGCCAACCCATATGGACGAACCAAGGTACAAACCGGTCAACCTTGTATGTGTTTGGTCAACAGTCAACACAAAATATTATGGACTAATAAATAGTTAATCATTCTCTGCAGCTGATGATTGAGGAGATATGCCAGGATCTATATGCTTCAGATAATAAATGGAAAATAATATTATTGCGGTATTTTAACCCTGTTGGTGCACACCCTAGTGGTGATATCGGTGAGGACCCACGTGGGGTCCCCAACAATCTTATGCCGTTTGTCCAGCAAGTAGCCGTTGGTAGACTACCGACGCTAAGAGTTTTTGGAACTGACTACTCAACGAAAGATGGAACAGGGGTATGTTTGTAACTCTTACTTGATCGAAATAATTGGATATACAGATCTTGTAAAATTTGTAATTGAGTAAAATGCTATTTTCGTCCCTAAGGTTTGGTCAGTTTTGCAACTTTCGTCCAAAGGTTTGTTTTTCCGCATCTGGATCCAAAAGGTTTGAAATCTTGCCATTTTCATTTGGTTCGTTAAGTCCATCCATTTTTCTCCATTAAGTTAAGCGTATTTTCATCCTTTTTATTTAGTAAGAGTATTTTGAATACTTGTAGTTGTACATTTTGTTAAATGCTTGTACATAAAGTGAAAAAGACCGAATTGCCCTTTAAGTTAACAAAAAAATGAAAATACCCCTGAATTAACGAAGAAAATGGATGGAGTTAACGAGCCGGATGAAAATGGCAAGATTTCAAACCTTTTGGACCCAGATGCGGAAAAACAAATCTTTGGACGAAAGTTGCAAAACTGTCCAAACCTTAGGGATGAAAATGGCATTTTACTCTTTGTAATTTCATAGAAGTTTAAAGATTTTATGTATGCAACGGTTGCCAATTTGATCTTGACATTGCGTTTTACAACTTCGATTTTCAGGTACGGGATTATATCCATGTTGTAGATTTAGCAGACGGACACGCTGCTGCGTTGAGGAAACTCTCCGACCCTAAAATAGGTGTGTGTCTAATTTCGCATGTGGAAAATTATATGAAATGGGTGAAGTTATAGATAATGAATAGATTTTTTCGTTATTTTGAACTTTTTTACGGTGTTTGACGTTTGATTGACTGTTCTATCCATTCTAGGTTGTGAAGCGTACAACTTGGGAACCGGTAAAGGCACATCTGTTTTGGAGATGGTAGCAGCATTTGAGAAGGCGTCAGGAAAGGTATTATGAGTTTGAAATGTGTTTTGGTTTTCTTATTCAGTAGTTATACACTAGCAGTTATTTGCAATATTTGAATCATGATGTTCTTTTTTCAGAAAATTCCTCTTGTAATGTCTGACCGTCGACCTGGTGATGCTGAGGTCGTATATGCATCAACAGAAAAGGCTGAACTCGAGTTGAACTGGAAGTAAGTAGTGATCTTATATTTTCAACAGAAAGAGTAAATTACGATTTTGGCCCCTGTGATTATATCACTTTTACCCTTTTAGCCCAAAAAGGAATCTTTTAACATCTGAGCCCCCAACGTCTTTTTTTCTAACCCTTTTGGCCCCCAACCTCTTTTTTCTAACCCTTTTGGCCCCTAAAAGTAAATGGATGGGGTTAGTGTTAGGGGCCAAAAGGGTTAGAAAAAAAGACGTTGGGGGCTCAAATGTTAAAAGATTCCTTTTCGGGCTAAAAGGGTAAAAGTGATATAACCATAGGGGCCAAAATCGTAATATACTCCAACAAAAAATAGCTGAGGTGGCAAATTGGGTGGGTCAGGCGGGTAGCGTTGACCCACAAACAATTGTCTTTTTTTTCTTGAACTTTTGCAAATAGTTAAAAGTGTTAATCTTTATTTTTGAAGTTTAAAAGTATGGTAGAATGCTGGTATTATGCATTTTGAATAAATCCTAGGTGACTTTTGACCCGCTTGACCCGGTGAACCCGTTTCATTTGAACCAATTTTATAAATTGTAAGGCAAAACATAGTCCAAAACTCCAAATTAATATAGTTACCCATAAATGGGTCGAAATTGCCACACCTGTAAAACATGGATATATGATTACCAATGATTTTCACTTTTGAGATTATGCTGATCTATTGGTCCGTTGTTAATTGCAGGGCGAAATATGGAATAGATGAGATGTGTAGAGATCAGTGGAACTGGGCTAGTAAGAACCCATACGGTTATCTAACGAAAGATGAAGCCAAACAGAAGTAAAGAAGAAAATTGCAAGGGTTTTTATTCATATTAATGGCAGTATTTATTTGGTTACTATGAAGCGTTAGTTCATGAATCTTCTAAAATAGCATCAGGCTTAGAGTTTGGAGTGATATGTTCGTAGTTTCTTTCTTTTCTGTAATTATTAGTTGGTTTTTTTCTTGTTTTCTACATAGATGTTAAGGTAGTCGCACTAACGCAGAAAGAACATATAGGTCGGTTTCTTGTATATCGGACGTGGTATTTGTGTAGTAATCTGTTCTTTTATTCATTATATTAAAATTTATTTAAGTAAAGATTTATGCTTTCTGCATCTATACTTTTGCTACTCTTTTTTGTTATTTGTATATGTATATGTAAAATTGGTTGGAATGTCAGAGACAACTTCTAGTTTGATTTACGAAATCGTAGGTTAAGCCGGTTTTATTTGTTTTGAGTCATGTCTCTACTCTAATCTAGTTAAGGTTATATTGCAAATCATTGATGTTTCCAAAGTGTTAATAATCTTGTTGACTTTCTATACAAACCAACTAGAAAGTTACATCAACGAAAATACAAATGTAATGCTATAGAATAAATCTATGCACACGCTTTCGTTACAAATAAAAAGCGTAAAACAACAAACAGGACGATGATTGTAGACTTTTAACATAAAAATATTGTAAAAAACATTTTTTTTAATGTAATGTATGTTACAAAAAAATGAAATGATTGTGAATTTGTGATGATTGATGAAATATTTTACCAAAATTTAACATATAATCATATTTATTATTTAACTATCAATTGATTAAATAAAATAAAAATCACTATACTAGAAAAGCTTGTTAATTGTATAATGTTCAATTTAAGTTGCAATTCTTAAGTATGATTTCATTAGAATTAAATTCTAATTGATTAAAATAGTTTAGGAGTTGCTCAATTTAGAAGTTCTTATTAAATTTCATTTGTCCCATAAAATTAAAATACAGACAAATCCCATAAAATTCCAACTTGACCTGAATCCTATATTTAACAAAGAAGGAAAAAAGAATCTTTAAATTTATGAAAACAATGAAAATTGGGGTCCATAAGAAGAAGTCTTTTTAGTTCTTGTGCTTCAAATACATCTATAAATAAGAATAAGAAGCCTCCTCCAATTGAACACAAACTCCTGCAATATCTTTTTACTAACTTTTAATGGAGAATTTGATCAGTTTAGTGAACAAAATACAGAGAGCATGCACAGCATTGGGTGATCATGGTGAAGCAACTTCATTGCCTACTCTTTGGGACTCTTTACCCTCCATTGCTGTTGTTGGTGGTCAGGTTATTCCATTATTTTTATATTATTATTATTTTTTTATTATTTCTTTGTTAATTTTATCAAATATCCAATTTCCCATCTTTGATTTTGCTCCTTGATGCATAATATACATTAAAGATTGTTGCTTTATGTTCAAATAAATGCATGCATCTATCTCAGTAGAATCACCTTTCAAAAAAAGAATAATAATCATGTATTTGAATGATATTTGTTTGTATTTTATATCCATTAAAGATTCTTTATATTTTAGAAATTGTTAATATTGACTTAATTTGTTGTTTAATATTGTTAGAGTTCAGGGAAATCTTCGGTTTTGGAAAGCGTTGTTGGCAAAGACTTCTTGCCAAGAGGATCAGGTTTGTCCATATGTCATATTATCTTTATTTATTTGATCAAAATCTTGAAGATTAAATGTATAATATTACATACAGGAAGAAATTATACTGTGTTTTTATGATTTTTCAACTTTGTTATATGCAGGAATTGTTACTCGACGTCCACTTGTTTTGCAGCTTCATAAGATAGACAAAGGCAAAGAATACGCAGAATTCCTGCACCTTCCATCACAAAAGTTTTATGATTTCGGTATAAGCTTACTTCATAACTCATAAACAAGTGGCGTTATCTTCTTACTTGTATGTTCATCATTTGTATGGTTCATCGCTTTTGCTAGAGAAGTAGTGATATAACTTTGGCGATTTTAAAAATGTGCAGTTGCTGTGAGAAAAGAGATTTCAGATGAGACCGATCGTGAAACGGGCCAAACCAAACAAATTTCAAGCGTACCGATCCATCTTAGTATCTATTCTCCAAATGGTAAATTTTGAAAAAAAAAAAAAACATTCGACATTGTTGCAATGTATATTTACATAACATAGGCCTATACATAATTTAGAAAGAATTTTGATGAATTCCTTTATCTTGACAGTGGTCAACTTGACTTTGGTTGACCTTCCCGGCCTTACAAAAGTCGCAGTTGGTAAGTACATATAAAAAAAAATTCAAGTGACATGAAATAAAATATTAAGCTAATTTTAATTGAAAATCTTGAATGAATATAGATGGTCAGTCTGAAGGGATTGTGCAAGATATTGAGAATATGGTCCGCGCTTACATTCAAAAGGTGGATTGTAAATTCATTTGCTAAAACAATGAGTATATAATCATTGGTTTCATTCGTTTAATGAGATTTTCTTGATGCAGCCGAACTGCATTATCTTGGCAATATCACCTGCTAATCAAGATCTTGCTACATCAGATGCGATTAAAATGTCGCATGAGGTGGACCCTACAGGTACCCAAACACATTTCGGTTTTGTGCAAATTCTCAAACATAGTTAAATTATTATAAAATTTATATTTATGAGCTTGAAATGCCTCTTAAGGTGAAAGAACTATTGGAGTGTTGACCAAGATTGACTTGATGGATAAGGGTACCGATGCAGTTGACGTAAGTTAATCGGCTCAAATAATATGTAAACTATTCTAGAACGATGGTACGATACTTTAAGGGGGTTTGTTTTTCATACGAATTCATATCTTCTTGAGTTTTAGATTTTAGAAGGAAAATCTTACCGGCTAAAGTTCCCATGGGTCAGGATTGTTAACCGTTCACAACAAGATATTAATAAAAGGGTCGATATGGCTTCTGCTAGACGTAAAGAAAGAGAATACTTTTCTACCAGCAGAGAATACAAGCATCTGGCTTCAAGAATGGGTTCTGAATATCTTGCAAAAATGCTCTCAAAGGTTAAAGAATCTATAAATATTAAAACAATGTTCTTCAAATGAATCCTTTATCTGATATATGACTTAATTTGCTATCTCAGCATTTGGAAGGCGTGATTAAATCCCGTATTCCGGGTATTCAATCGTTAATCAACAAAACTTTAGCTGATCTCGAAGCGGAATTGAGTCATCTTGGAAAGCCTATATCTACCGATGCCGGTGTAAGTTTTCTGTCACATTTATTGTATAAAATAAAATGTTAATAAAATGTTGGTCTTGATGGTTTAGTACAAAAATGCAGGGAAAGTTACTTGTGATAATGGATATATGTCGGGCTTTTGATCAAATATACAAAGAACATCTAGACGGGACGTAAGTATAAGATCCTTAACCATCTAGACGGTCCATTTTGCTACAACTAAATCTAGTGGTTCTCATTTTGTATAGGCGATCGGGAGGAGATAAAATATACCATGTTTTTGAAAGCCAGCTTCCCTCCGCTCTAAAAAAATTACAGTTTGACAAGCAATTATCGATGGAGAATATAAAGAAACTGATCACTCAAGCTGATGGATATCAACCACATCTTATAGCTCCTGAACAAGGATATCGTCACATTATTGAATCTTCATTGGTTACCATCAAAGCTCCCGCTGAGGCCTCTGTGAATGCGGTAATTCAAAAAACAAGTAGTTTATGTTGAAGTAGCATGATGGGCTGGTTGAGTAATGGGTCAAAACTAGTCTACATTGAAACGGGCCATTTTTGTATCACTCGAAATGGGCCAGGCTGCATTGGGTTAGGTTGTGCAGACCGACCATAATTTTATTTTATCAACCCGGTAAACTGAAACAAAAAATTATGAAAAGAAGTTTTGGTGTGACCCGTTTGAGATAAACACAACCCGATTTTTTTTTAAGTTTTTCTATTATTGGTTTTTGGAAAAGAAGTTAACTTTTCAAGATTTTAGGTTGATATCATCTTAAAGGAGCTGGTTCGAAAAGCCATTAGCGAGACAATGGTGCGTTTTTTTTTTTTTAGAATTTTCTTGTTTTTTCTACGAAAAAAAAAATTATCTTTTTTTATATAAAAAGATTGTTTGGTCAGGAGCTGAAACAGTTCCCGAGTTTAAGAAAAGAAGTGGAACGGGCTGCAAACGAGTCGCTTGAAAGAATGAAAAACGAAAGTAGAAAGGCCACACTAATGCTTGTCGATATGGAATGTTGCTATTTGACCGTTGACTTTTTCCGGAACCTTCCTCAAGAAGTCGAGAAAGGCGGTAACCCAACACAATCCATTTTTGACCGATATAACGAGACGTACCTTCGACGAATTGGTAAGCGACTGAATACATTGTTACTTCCATGTTGTGGGTCCTAATGCTAAGAATATGAAAACAGGAACGACAGTACTGCAGTATGTGAATATGGTTCTTTCGGGCCTAGTGAACTCTATTCCTAAATCGGTGGTTCACTGTCAAGTGCGCGAAGCTAAACGTAGCTTACTTGATCATTTCTTTGCCAAGTTGGGTCGAAAAACAGTAAGTCACTAATTATCTATTGTTTAACTTGACCATTTTTTGCCGAGTTGACTTGAAACATTTTTTTTTAAACAAAAAGTATTTTCTTATAAACAGTTTTCGAAGGTAATGTTTTAATTTTATTTGCAGCCAAGTCAGTTATCGAAGCTGTTGGATGAAGATCCCGCGATCATGGAGAGGCGTTCGTCGTTGGCTAAAAGATTCGAGTTATATAAAAGTGCACAAATGGAGATTAATGGAGTTTCATGGTGATAAATTGAATAGGCAATGAAAACTTGTTATTTGTGTCTCAAGCTCTTTGGAATTATTATATGTTTGTTAATTGTATGATTTTAGTACACTAAACCAGTTGCGATTGCGCGAAGTGCAAAGTAATTTGGTTTTTATTTATAATAGATAATAAATCTAAAATAAAAATTATGAAAATCTCTTATAGTATTATTTAATAGATATTGATTCAAAAGAAGGTTTTGGCGTAACATGTTGCTCGTTTACCTACCATTCTAGTGTAAATTTCTGTAGGTTTTTATCCAAAAAAATATTTACTAAAAGTTTTAAGAGAAAATCGCTTACCCTTATTATTGTGTCTATATAAGCATCATGGTTAAAAGTAAGGGTGTTCATTGTTTGATTCGAAACTGAATAAATAGACCGAAATTGAATAAACTGAAATTTTCAATTTAGTTTAGTTGACCCAAGTAACCCATTTTCAATCCATCTCCACTTAGCCCAGTACTAATACACAAGCCCAACAGTGAATAAAATCCCAAACCAATTAACTCGCAAACCAAAAACCAATGAACATCCTTATTTAAGAGATATGATCTCCTTTTTTATTTATGGGATATTTGATTTAAATAACCTCAAATTTAACTAATTAGCCGATAGTACTCCGAACTTTTAATTTTTACCACATGACTCTCAACTTTCAATTTATTGGCCGATAGCACTCCAAAACTAACCTAAAACTAACCCAGTTTGCAAACATCATCCGCCACGTCACCAAACTAGTGCCACATCATAAAAAAACCACATCAAATGCCACATCATCAAAAAAAGGTAAGTTAGATGCCACGTCGGCGGCCACCTCAGCTGCCACATCATCAAAAAGATAAAAAAAAAAGTCTGCCCTTAGGCTACGGGGTGTGGTTTAAAGCTCCTAGGGGCTTTATTACGCCACGTCAGATCCATCTAGGCGCCACGTCATATGGGGGGCTTTAAAGCCCCTCCCCTCAACTTGCATGCCATGGTTTAAAACCCACATCATCATTACCTAATTATTTTTTTTATTTATATATTTTATTTTTTAATTTATATGTCAGTTTTATTTAAAACAAAATAAAAAACATACTTTCATTAGAATAAATAAAACATTACAAAGTACTTAAAAAATTAAAAAAAAATGCAAAGTTACTTAAAAAAATAAACTACTTGAAAATAAAAAACTACATATATTTCGTTCGGATTTTTGTCTTATAAGCCTCTAAAATGACTCGGTCCTCCCCAGGTAGGTGGGAAAAGTCTTTCTCGAGAAACTCCATATCCTTCTGGATTTGTTTCTCCATTCTAAGTTCATGCTCTTTTTCCTTGATCGAGAGAAGCCGATTGAGTATATGGTCGAACTCGTCCAACCTTGACTGGCCATCCGATGGCGTTGAAGAAGACATATCTCGTGCTTGTGCAGTTGCCTTAATTCTATCCTTACCCTTCTGTCGTGGCAGCTCTTGCGGTTCTTCAAAATCCTCGAACTCGTCATTTAGATTAATAGTAGTACGAGCATCAGACTCAGATGGTTCGTAGTCGTCGTTGATCTGGATCGTTTTAACCTATGGGCCATTAGGTCAAACGGCAGTACAAGATGCCACTTTGGAGATTTGTAAAGATTTTAGATGAAGAAGAGATGAAAATTTGAGTAAAGAGGTAGTGTATTTATAGTATTAAAATAAAAAAAACTAAAACTTGTTTTTTTTTTTAAGTTTCGACCGTTGCCAAACGGTCTTTTTGACCAAAATCCTCAAAACAACCGCTTTTTTATTCGTTATTGGGCTGGCGATGGGGCTATAGCGCCCATTCTATGTAGGTGGGGCGCTAGAGGGGCGCTATTGAAAGTGATGTGTACAGTGGCGGTATACACCACCGGGCAATACATTTTTCCCGCCATTTTTCTATCTCTTACGGCGGCGATTATTTAGTTTTTAGGTCGAATTCATAGTTAAGAAAAGAAAAGGATGAAGATTCAACGAACAGTAGAGGAAGCAATAGTACTCCTTCGTAAACGACTCTGTGATCCCGATTTCATCTTCTCCTTATTCTCCGATTCTCCCGATAGCAACTACAGGTTCCCCCTTCTTCTCTCTCTCGAAAATTCATGTATTTTAAGTTAAAACCCTAATTAATTAATTAATTTCTTAACAATTTCAGCAAGTTGAAATTTATCGTATCAAGTTCGGTAACTGAGGCCTGTAACAATTCAATATTGCTTCTAGGTCCTCGAGGATGCGGCAAAAATGCGGTACACTACCTACCTACCTTAGGTTTTGTATTGTTTACTTGAAATTTTGATAATATGTAATGTGATGTGATTATGGGTTTTACTATTTTTTTAGGTGTTGGATCTTGTTCTAGAAGATTTGTTGAAAGAGTATCCTGACATGATATCAGTGGTATGTGTGTTTGTTGTTCTAGGTTTTAAGTTATTTTTGGCACAATGATTTGAGCACGGTACCCGTTCGGTACCGAAAAACGGGAAAAGCGGGTACCGGTACCGAATACACCGGTTCAGTACTGATACCGAAAACGGGGAAAGTGGGTACCGTACCGAATATGTCCGATACGGTTCGGTACCGGTACTGTACCGGTTCGGTACTGGTACCCGATACCAAATGCTCATCTCTAATGATTGGTGTCTGATTAGGGTTTTTTTATGCTTGTTGTAGATTAAACTGAATGGGCTTTTGCACTGTGATGATAATTGTGCTCTAAAGGTGAGATCTTTTTTTTTTCCAAATTTATTTCTGTTTATTTTTGTAAGTTATGCATTGTTTCTGTTTTGGTTTTGTGAATTTATTTTTACTATTGTTGGTTTATAAATATTAATTTTGGTCTTAGATGATCAGAAGAAATTGCTTTGCAAATGTGAAAAATGTATCTTGGTCTTTTTTCTCTTTTTTCATATTTATTTCTTAGATTGATTGTTTAACGTTCATTACAGGAAATTGCTAGACAATTATGTATTGAACATGAACTAATGTTCTCTAAAATGGTACTATCTCAAATCCACTCGTTACTAAATGATACATATGAACAAAGTTAACTTGCAGTTCATCACGTTGTAAATTTGTTGCAGGCGTCATCTGATGATAATTCTCAGTTCATGATAGCCATGTTACGGTCAGCATCTATTAGTTTTTTTTTTTCTCTAAATATATACTCTCAACATTCAATAAAAGCCACAACACTTTAAGCTTTTACATTTAGATTGCAATATTTTATTTTTCACAAGGTTTTATTTTTAAAGTGGTTTTGCTGATTTATTCATTATGATCTTTATGACCAGAGAATGCGGATTAGCACACAAGACAGTAGTTTTTGTATTGGACGAGTTTGACCTTTTTGCTCAGGTGAAGTCAACATACACGTTGTGATAATGGATTCTTTTCTTTTATTTTCACAATTTGATATATACGATTGTGCTATTGCTATTTTTATTTATCTAAGACCGACATATCATTGCAGGGTAAGCAAAGATTACTGTATAGCTTGTTGGATGCAATGCAATCTGTATCGTCACAAGCTGTTGTCATCGGTATTAGTTGTCGACTGGTATGTCAAAATTTTTACTTCATTATTTCATCGTAAGTTTTTAATTAGTTATAAGTTTTATACATTATGAGACTCGATTTTGCCAAGCAGGATGCTGATCAGCTGTTGGAAAAACGAGTACGATCTCGGTTCTCACACAGGAAACTGCTGTTTCTTCCTCCACAAAAGGATGATTTACAGAGGTGATTGTTACAAAACTTTCTTTGTGATGTGGTTATATTTTTGTACTAGGTTAAAGCTTATTA
Organism: Helianthus tuberosus; assembly: GCA_030545235.1. Classification (NCBI taxonomy): domain Eukaryota; kingdom Viridiplantae; phylum Streptophyta; class Magnoliopsida; order Asterales; family Asteraceae; genus Helianthus; species Helianthus tuberosus. The sequence continues at coordinate 185,343,649 of CM060419.1, forward strand.
TAATTTATAAGTTTTTGCTTTAATACTTGTGTGTTTATCATGCAGACTGTTGAAACACATTTTACTGTTGCCAACAGATTCAACCCTTCCTCGTGACTATGTAACTGATTTTAATTCACGAATTTCCGTATCCTTTTTCGTTCTCTTTTGCTAGTGACATGGTCTTTAATATGTAAAAGTGAGTAAAATGTTATTTTCATCCCTGAGGTTTGGCCAGTTTTGCGACTTCCGTCCAAAGGTTTGTTTTTCCGCATCTAGATCCAAAAGGTTTGAAATCTTGCTATTTTCATCCGGCTGGTTAACTCCATCCATTTTCTCCGTTAGGGGCATTTCCGTCTTTTTTGTTAACTTAAAGGCAATTCGGTTTTTTTCACTTTATGTAAAAAGATTGAATTGTCCTTTAAGTTAACAAAAAAGACGGAAATACCCCTGACTTAACTGAGAAAAATGGATGGAGTTAACGAGACGGATGAAAATAGCAAGATTTCAAACCTTTTGGATCCGGATGCGGAAAAACAAACGTTTAGACGATAGTCGCAAAACTGGCCGAACCTCAGGGACGAAAATGACATTTTACTCTAAAAAAGTCAAATGAGACTACATGTGACATTCCTTGACATGTTCTAGAACATAATAGCAGATAAAAAGTTCAATGAAATCATTGATAAATTAACAGATGCTGACTGCACTGTTAGTAATTTCGTGCGGTTTCTGTAAGTTATTTCTTCTTGTATTTTGCATATGCAAGTTTCCTTTTGTCATCGTTTTGCTGTGATTATCTTCTAAAGCTTATGCTTTGTTTCTTTAGGTTTTCTGCTGTATGTTGCATAGATTCTAAAAGTGGTTATATGACACTTGAGAACTTTAAATTTGCACTTTCAACCGTTCAAAGGCAGCCTAAGTTGGATTGTCTAAAAGGTATGACTTAATTTCTTTCGGGTAAAAATCAAGTTATAGTTGTTTGATATTGTCATCGTTACAAAGTATTAACGTCTGATTGGGTCCACAAGAGTCTCATTTTTTTAGTGAGTTAACTGCCATTTCCACTCATGTGGTTTGGCCAATTGTGCCAGTCCAGGCGAAATTTCAAATTTGTATCATTTTCGTCCCTGTTCCTGACATTCTTGAAACATGCCGGTTCCGTCCAAAAACATAACGTAACGTCTGTTAAAATCTGTCGTTTAATGAAGAGTAAAACCATCATTATTTTTTAATTTTCCCTGTTTTTAAAACCGATAAAACGGAAAATAAAAAAAGGGAAAATGGTGTAAAAACATAAAATAAAAAAAGGAAAACGACGTTTTTACCCTTCATTAAACGGCAGGTTTTAGCAGACGTTAAGTTTTTGGACAAAACTGACATGTTTCAAGAATGTCAGGGACGAAAATGGTACAAATTTGAAATTGGACAAACCACAGGGATGAAAATGGCAGTTAACTCTTAATAAAAGTATCTATAAAATTTTGTTAATCACAAAAACGGTTTTTATTGACATTAAGACTTAAACCGGATTCATCTCTTTTAAGTATCTGTTCATTCCTTTTTGTCTATTTTGAGAGAGAAATGGCATGATTTTTTTTATTTTTTTTTGCAGATTGCTCAATTTTGGAGCTTTATATAATGGTTTGCATGAGGAGGTTGGAATTCAAAGAACAAGAATCATATAATTTCAATTCCATAATGAAAGGTCAGTGCAAATGTGCCTCACAGATTTATCCTGTAAATCTCTAGTTATGCTCCATTGCTTTAATGATATATTAGTAACACATTCTACATGACAGAATACAAAACTATATATGATTCAGTTCAGAATGTGGATAATTATTCACGTAATGTATGCTTACGAGTAAGTTTTTCATTTTTTTCATACCTTTTTATTACTAATATCAGTGTAATTTGATATAATCTCTTAAGTTATGTTCCCGTTTTTGTTAGTAATAATTTTTTTTCTAACGATTTTAAATGTGCAGGCCTTTGAGCACCTTCTTGATCGCCAGTTAATCGAGTTTGCAGATAGGGGACATAATCAGTGTATTGAATTCCGCTCAGTGAAGCTGCTAATTTCACCTGCTGAACTGCATCAAGGGTTGAAATCAAATCGTACATGTCCAGTAAGTTATCTAAAGAATTCATTCGTTTGGGTCTTGATTTATATGATATGATTATGGAACACAAAGTTGTTTATTGGCTGAAGTTTCTTTTATATGGCTTGTGTAGGCTATCCTTCAGAAGCTAATGAATCAAGAAGCCAAATTTGTTGCGAACGGTTAGTACTAGAAACAAAATGTATGCAACGGCATTATGAAGACTGATATGAGATGAGACATCAGATTTGTTATTTTAATTGATCTGTATGTTTTGCATATTGTATAAGTTTGAATGTATTGTCCTTAACAAAGCTAAGATAATGAAGTGGTTGACCTTTTTAATTTAGACTGTATCAAGTGATGATCATGACCTGCTAATCGCTACTACTTTACTGAAAATAGTATTTTACTGAACAGTGTGACTTTTTTTTTTTAATTTTGTTCTTCATGTGGTTGTTTTTGAATCATGAAATCCCAGTTCAAGGGCCTTAATTTGATAGGTTACCCGTCAGTAGATTTAGAATGAAAACCCCATTTAAACATATATAATGGACTCTTTCTTATGTGAGAGCATATGGGACCAGGTGATAATGTGAGAAGTCTGTAAGAGCATATGGGACCAGGTGATAATGTGAGAAGTTGTAGCCTACATACAAGCTTTGTGTTGTTATTTAATTCTGTTTATCCATTCGTTACTTCAGGGCTGCCCCAAGCCCTAGTATTTTGAGGCTTGGCTTTGGGCCTCCAGCTTTAAAAAAATTAGTAACAATTATATATGATATTTGGGCTGGGTTGCGATGGATATTATTGATGTATAGCAGATTTGTAGGGACGCTGCATATGGAGTATTGTATTTGGGCGGCAATTGCGATTTACTCAATTTTTTTGAGGGAAAAAGGCCACTAGTTTTTACTTCGCTTTAGGCCACCAAAATGGTTAAGCTGGCCCTGCGTTACTTAAACATACTCTTGTTACAATTACAACCTATTATTCAACAATTACAATTGGCCCCCTCTATTATTTAGTACATAACAACACGCGAGTCCAAGGGTGCAATGCCTCAGTTGGGGTAGACCAGGGTTAAAGACGGGCAGCACCTAGAGGTGTACAAATCGGTTATTTTGGAAAACCGGTTACGGTTAATAACCGGTTCGGTTATTTTCAGCCAAAAAAAAAACCGGTTTTTTATTAACCGGTTACGGTTAATAACCGGTTTTAACTGGGAAATATTGTAACCGGTCCTAACCGGTTGTAACCGGTTTTAAAAAAAACGGTTTATGTGTCGATTATTAACCGATAATGAGTGAAACCGGTTAAAAAAACCGGTTAACAGAAACCGAAAAAAAAAACCGGAATAATAACCGGTTATGCAGAAACATGCAGGAAGTTAACAGAATGTTATTTTTTTCATTTTTTCAGCTATTTGGGCTGTTTTTTTTCAGCTAAATGCAGTTTTTTTTATACAAAAATTAACAATAAACTCATAAAAAGTTAAACACATAATAATATCATTAGTCTTGGAACAAACGGTTACATAACAATGAAATACGAATGATAAACATAACAAACGAAATGCGTAAACTTAAACTATTAATCCGCAAGAACGTCCACTAATATATATATATATATATATTTTTAGTGGAACTACAATACTAAAATATATCTTGAGAAGCGTCGTTTAATCTTCTTCGGCCGAACCCGAACCCGAACTATTGCGTAGGAATTCATCTAATTCGGCTTCTTCGTCGGTCATTGGGGTTGTCAATTCAGCTTCGACCTCGTCCTCGTAAACTTCTTCTTCGTAATCTAATTCTTCCTCGAGTGAACGTTTGTCTTGAACTCTCTCCGCCGCATCCAAGTAATCTTTTAAGCAAATCGACATCTCAACCGCCTTAGGTGTTAGTCGAGTCCTCCTTATCGAAATCACCCTACCACTAATAGAAAAAGCACTTTCCGAAGCTACCGTGGAAGCTTGGACCGTTAGTAAATCTCGGGCCATTGTGGCTAAGATCGGAAATTGATTTTCGTTACTTTTCTACCAAGCCAACAAATCAAAATTTTTAAACTCTTGTGAACTCATCATTTGTAGAAAGTTCGACTTACCATACCGACCGAGTTCACTACTACTAGTGTTACCACGATGCATTTGACTCGACTCATCATACAATTGGTTATAAACATACAAATCGGTATCTTCCATTTGACTTGAACCTTCACCGAAAGCGGCGTTTCTCATTGACGCGTGAATGTGTGACGCGGTTGAACCATATTTTGTTACATAAACATCAAACAATTTTGAAAGTTGATCGTTGAAACGAGATTTTGCGACTTCACCAAAGTTTGGTTCTTGAGTGGTGTTTAAATTCAATTGGTGTGCAATTTTTTCAATCAAAGACCCGGTTCCAAAAATATTAAAACAAGGGTTTAGAGCGGCGGCACAAGTGAAAACCGCCGGTAGTTCTTTAAAATATTTTCTTAATTTTTCCTTCATTGTATCCGCCATGTCACAATATGGTCTACCTCTAACCGACAACTCGTTTACTTTCAAACACATTTTAAACAAATTGTGAAGTACCAATGAACTTGTTGGATAATAAACCCCCGATAAAGTCTTTGTTGATGTTTTGAAAACTTGAAGCACTTGTGTAACAGTTTCAATAGCTTCCCAACCCGATGGGTGGTAAGGCGAACACTTTCCACGACTAGCCAAAAGGTTATGAAATTCTTGTAAACTTTCCTTTTGCAAAATAGCTTTTTTCAAACATAATGCAAGTTGAGTTCCACCTATGAGCAACGTCCCAATTGGGTCCTAAGCATATTCGACCCGCTTCCTTACAAGTTTTAATATATTTTGAATGTCTTTGCGTGTTACTAAATATACTTCGTAACATTCTTTTGAAAGCTTCTTTTTGTGTTTCAATAATCCTTAAACCGTCTTGAACGGCCAAATTTATGATGTGTGCAACGCATCGGCTATGGAAAAAAGTACCCTCACAAATCGGATTGTATTTTAATTTTAAACGCATTACCGCGCTCGTGTTGTTTGAGGCGTTATCAAAGGATATTGAAAAAACTTTATTTTCCAATTTGTATGTTGTAATACATTTGTCGATTACTTTATATATAGCTTCACCGGTGTGAGGGTAATCGAACAATTTAAACAAAATCGTGCGTTTCATCATTTGCCACGTCGCCGGTTCAATCCAATGGGCGGTGACACAAATATACGAATCGGGTGAACCGTGCGGTGCGGACCAAACGTCGCTAGTCAAGTTAACACGAGTTTCTAATTTTTCAAAATAAGAAATTAATTCTAGTTTAGCTTTTTTCCACAATTTTAAACAATCCCTCCTAAGAGTAGCACGACTTACGTGGGTGTATCGTGGTTGGAGAGTTCGTTGAACCATCTTTGTATAGCGTTGGTTGTCGAAGTGGTTGAACGGCAAACTTTCTTGGATTACAAACTTCGCCATTTCATCCCTAACCATATTGAAATTGTAGTTGAAAATATTAGCGGCATCACTTGCCATGGAAGCTTGACCACCAACTTGTTGTTTCAACGCCTTGCAAAACGGTTTTTCGATGTGTTGCTTCAACGTGGAGTTTGCGGTTTCGGCGTAAAAACCTTGACAATGATGACAACGCGCTTTTTTTTTTACCGTTTGCCATCTTGCACAAATCAAAATGTGACCAAACCTCGGGGTTGCGTTTCGTTGGAACAACACGAATCACCGTTTCGGTTGTAGACTCGCCAACATTGACCGAATCATGGGCACTAGATGTTGCCATAGCGTTTTTGAGAGTTATCGAACAAGAATGAGGGACTTTTTTTAGAGTTTTTGAAGGTTCTCAAGTGTTGTGAATGAAATCTAAACACCCACAACCCTTTTATACTAGTTGGAGATGAGTTTTATGCAAAAAAAAACAAAAAAAACGGTCATATTTTGGTCCAAACGGTCATATTACCGTTTATTATCGCTGGGCACTAAAAACCGGTTTTAACCGGTTTTTTTTTACCGTTACCAGTTAACCGGTTTTTTAACCGATTCGGGTTTTTAACCGGTTTTTATTAACATTCGATTATTAACCGGTTTATAAAAAAAACCGGTTTTACAACCGGACCGACCAAAAAAACTCCAACCGATGTATAACCGGTCTAACCGGTTTGTAACCGAACCGGTTACAAAAAAAAACCGGTTTTTTTATTAACCGATTTCGGTTTTTTTTCCGGTTTCGATTCCGTAATCAGTTTTTTTGTACACCTCTAGCAGCACCCGGATAGTCCCTGTGGTTTCACCTTTTTTCACCTATAGTCCCTATCTTTCTAAAATGACTCGGATAGTCCCCAAGGTTTACCGTTTTGTTCTCGGATAGTCCCTGGGTCTAACTTCAGTTACTTTTCTCTGTTAAAATGATGTGAAATGACAAAAATACCCTTTCCTTAAAAGGCCAAACCACAGGGACTATCCGGGCGTCTTCTTCATTTTTATGTATAAAACCCCACCACCACACTTCATCTTCAACCTCCACCCTCCACCATCACCGCCACCATCACCCTCCTCCACCCTCCCCCACCACTCTGTGAATCATAACCCGCACACCAGACAAAACCCCTGTGCCCTCCCCTTCTTCGATGATAACCTCACACCCAACTATCTTCTTCAGCGACACAAACCAATCAACTACTGAACATCAACTACGAATCTGAAATCCTTTATCAATAACATTTAACTGATTCGAGCTATCTTCTCAAGTACAATGCCTTCAAATAACACCAATCAGTCAATACAAAAATCGAATAAGATCCAGCCGTAATACAACTCAAATCTATTTCACTTCTTATATGACTGAAACTCAGATTTTGTTCAATGATTTATAGTTGATTTAGACAATATGATCAATGTAATTAAACTTTCAGTTGAATTTTAACTGTTGAAACAATCCAAAATCTATAAACCTTGAACAGACACTCAATAAAAACTCTTCAAACAACTCATCACCAAACAACTGAATCGAGCAAATTTGCAACGAGACGAAGAAGATGACGAGTTCAGATGTTACCGCCGGACTCATCACCTCCATCTCCGCGTCCAACCTGAACCGGCCTTCCACACATCAGCCGCTGCCCACCTCCATCCTCTTCACACTTCAACCGCCGGCCGTCTTCAACCGCCGGACTGTCAAATCGGCACCGATTTGAGGTGAAAATTATACCATTCTACTCGTATTCATGGCCTGAATAAAAGCCCTATAGTTTTTGAGTGGCATTCGTACCGATTGAACAAGAATTTCTGAAATGAAATCACATGGCGATTTCAAGGGTTTACACATGGAAGAAGGCACAGTGGGTGGAGGAGGCGGTGGTGGCTGATTACGGTGATGAAGGTGGTGGTGGCGGATGATGGTGGTTGGTGGTGGTTGTGACAGTGGTGGCTTGGCGGTGAGAGACGGCGAGGATGATGGGTTAGTGATGGAGGTGTTGACAGGCGGTGGTGTTTTATGGTGGTGGTGGAGATGAAGGAGATGGTGGTTTAGAGAGAGAGAAAAGGGTCTGAAGGTTGAAGGTGATGAACTGATGATGAAGAATGAATGTGGTAGGGAATTATAAATAAAAAGAGAAAAATGTCCGGATAGTCCCTGTGGTTTGGCCTTTTAAGGAAAGGGTATTTTTGTCATTTCACACCCTCTTAACAGCCACTTAACAGAGAAAAGTAACTGAAGTTAGACCCAGGGACTATCCGAGAACAAAACGGTAAACCTTGGGGACTATCCGGGTCATTTTAGAAAGATAGGGACTATAGGTGAAAAAAGGTGAAACCACAGGGACTATCCGGGCATTTTTCTCTTTTATATTAGTATACATGTGTATCTTTTACTAGGTGTATATTGTTGAATTTTTAATATTGAAAAACTATAAATTTAGGGGCTGTAACGTCTCACTCACCGACGTAGACCACTCAACAAACAAAATAATTTCAAAACAAACTTCCATTTTCATCTGTGCAGATCTCAACAGTCTTCCTGAAGCTTCGTATTCATTCCATTCATACATTCATATAACCAGATCTCATCTCCTTATATTATTCTTAGGTACATTTCGCCTTAGTTTTCCGTCTTACACTTCAATCTGTATGTTTAATTCATCAACCTAATAATTAGGGTTGTTTAATTTGTATGCTTGTTGTTAAAGTATCGATAATCAGAATGAATCCTCCATTGATGCCTGCTTGATTGCAACCCCCAATTTATCACTTTATTCTAATACGAATTTGTTCTAATTTGGTTGGTTGAATATGTGTTTATTCTTTTGTTCTTATGATGTTTTAGAATAATTTTGATCTGATCAAGAATAAAGCAACATAGATGTAATGGCTTCAGAAAGGGATATCTTTGAAATTTCAGGCCCCTTACACTTGACTACTATTGACTGGTAACACTGTTTTTTAATTTTATCAGTTTTTTAACCATAGACATTTCATCGAACACCTTGTGTGCTTAGAGAGTTAGAGGCCTGCATTGTATTCGTAAGATAACTAGGTTACCCATGATGATTCAGGACCGATGTGGATCACCGGAGGTCGGTGGCAGCATGTATGGTTCAAGGTGTGTATATCATGCAGCGTGACCGCCAAGAAAACCGCCACGGGCCGGCTGCGCTTGCTCCCCCATGGTGGAAATTCTTCAGTTTTGACTTGCACAGTCAACTCATAGACGATGCTGATTCGTCCATCTTTGGTGCCGTCTTCAAATTTAAACCCAAATCCGACCCATCAACGGACTACGCCCTCTCAACGAACGCAACACCGTCCTATATCGTTGCTTTCAGAGGCACATTAACCAAAGGTGACGCGTTTGCTCGAGACTTGCAGCTAGATCTCCACTGTGTCAGAAACATATTACACCAATCATCAAGATTTGAAACCGCTGTTCAAGCTGTTCGAAACTTGGTTGCTTCGGGTAATCGAAACATCTGGTTAACCGGTCACTCTCTCGGATCAGCCATGGCCCTGCTTGCTGGGAAAAGCATGGCGAAAAACGGCGTTTTTCTTGAATCTCATCTTTTCAATTCACCGTATGTTTCGCCTCCGATTGAGAACATTAAAAACAAGAAAGTCAAACATGGGATCAGAATCGCTAGCAGTTTTGTAACAGCTGGACTTGCGGTTGCTGTCAAGGCTAAAAAGAATGTTCAGCAAAGAAACATTGCACCAGACAACTCGTTTTCGAATTTGGCGTCATGGGTCCCGTGTTTATATGTGAATCCACGCGATCATATCTGCTCGGAGTATATCGGGTATTTTCAACATCGTAGAAAGATGGAGGGTATAGGGGCGAGAGGGGTGGAACGGTTGGCCTCGCAACATTCATTTTCTGGTTTGTTGTTGGACGCAATTGGAAAGGAATCACATGAACCACTCCACCTTCTTCCATCTGCAAATCTGACTGTGAATTCGACTCCTGCACGTGATTTAAAGGAAGCTCATGGTATTCACCAGTGGTGGAGATGTGATCAGCAGCTGGAATCTAGAACCTACAGATCGTAAACACTAAGATGCTTTGACTATTCGGGGTCAACCCTTTGGCTTATGCTATTGTGTTTAGACATTGTTATATATGCCTATATTGGATGTTTTCTTGATAATTTTGGTTCAAGCTCGTCAATGTACTGTTTGTAGACTCGATTGGTCTACTTAGTATTATAGGGGTGTAAATGGCCGTGTTTGTTTGTTGGTTGGCACTTGGCAGGTCAAAAATCATGTCAAACGTGTGGACCTGAACACTGACATGGATATTCACGAGTTGATATGAATATGATATGTATACCCGAAATGTTTTTTTACGCATATTAATACTCTAGAATAAAAAAAAATTACAACGTAAGATACAACTCTATGTAAACAATTGCTATTAAATTATAGTAGATATCCAATTTCTCTTATAGTTTTTGTAATTTTGATATAAAATAATTGATCGTTTTAAGTTATGACATAAAAAACCCATTTAAAAAAAAATTAGAAAAGTAAGGGTTGTTTGTAAACTTTGTATACCTCTTAATGAATTACTCTTAATGATTTAGATTGTTTGTTTCACAAGCAGATGTCTGAATGATTCTGACATTTGACTCTGAATGGTTAAGCATTATACAGAGTCTGAATGGTTAAGACCTGTTATCTGAATTGGTCAGACATTTGCCTTAAAACGATTAAGCATTATACTGGCTCTTAATGGTTAAGACATCTTACTGGTTCAACACTTAGCCATTCAGAAGTTATCAAACAATGGCGGACCCAGGATTTTTTTCCTGGGGGTGCGGAAATTTTTTAAAGATTTTAGACCCCTATCTATATAAAAAAATCGGTTCATAGCGGGTCGGGTCGGGTCATGTAAAACAAGTAAACACAAACAAACAAAGTTTCATAGCGGGTCGAATCAGATCGGATCGGGTCCATTTCAATTTTCAAACAATTAAACCCTAGTTCCTAAACTTCCTATCACATTAACAAACAAAAAAGCATCAACATTCAAATCATCCCTACTTCTATTTCTCTTAATCATTAAATAAAAGAACAAAAAAACTTATCTAAAACATACATTGGTCTTTAATTAGAAGAATCCGACGAAAAAAAGTGGCTCAACCCCTTTCCTCTTGAGAAATCGCGACATAACTTCCCTACTCATTGATCTTTCCTAATCCTATCACATACAAAATAAACAAGGATCTTCAAGTGTTCAACCATAGCACATGTTCCTTAATTTTCAATTTAAAATTTTGAATTTCAAGCCCTAGTATTGTTATTTACCAACCAACAATCATATAATCAACAAAACCACCAACGATTTGGGTTTTTTTTATTACGTGGACTGATTTTGTTTAACGAAACTAGTAGTTGGAATGGGGCTTGAATGGGTATTAAGTTATTGGGCTTGATGGATTGAATTTAAGTTTTATTAAATAGGTTAGTGGGCTAACTGGTTTACATAATTTGATCGGGTTTCAATCTGTGTTCACAATTTTTTTATATAAACTCCTAACATTTTTTTCTAAGGGGTGCGAACGAAAATTTACAAGGGGTGCGGTCGTGATTTTTCACGAAAAATACCACTAAAATTTTTTTTTTCAAGGGGTGCGGCCGCCCACCCACCCCATAAAGTAGGTCCGCCCATGACAACATCTAAACGGGTTATACGCCAACCCTGTTACCCAACCCTAACTCGTCAGATCAATCCAAACTTTACCACTTTAGCTAATCATGTTTAAGGATATGACCTGAAATTTAACCAGGCTGAACTTCTTTAGACTAAATTCAAAGTCATGAATGTCTTCACCTGCTTTTATTGTGTTTTCAAAATTTTCAAATGTTTCGTTCATTTTTTTTAGTCTTTTAAAATTTTCAAATGTTTCGGTCATTTTTTTAGTCTTTTAATTTCATCAAAAAGAAAGTAAAAAATATTTTTTTCCATCTATCTATTTATTAAAATAATAAAGGCGTAAATTTATGCATGATATTTCTGTCAAACGTACATATATAAAAAAAAAAAAAAAATTAAGACACCAGTGATATAGGAGCAAATCAAAACAAAACATTCTGATTGGCTCTCACATATCACCTTATCCCACTCACCTCCACATAATCCATCTTCCCCTCAATACATTCATTCTCTACAAACAACACCACCACCTGATCTTGATCCTCTTCATCTTGATCTTCAATGGCCATGGCTACTCAAGCTTCCCTCTTCACCCCAACCCTCTCCAACCCATTCAACCAATCCTCCTTCACCACCCCTAACCACACCCACCTCAAACCCACCACCCGCACCACCTTCACCATCAAAGCCACAGCCGAAGGCTCACCCACCCCCACTCCAGCCCCAGTCAAAGAAGCCCCAGCCGGGTTCACCCCACCCGAACTCGACCCAAACACCCCCTCCCCCATCTTCGCCGGATCCACCGGCGGGTTGCTCCGAAAAGCCCAAGTGGAAGAGTTCTACGTCATCACATGGGAGTCTCCCAAGGAGCAAATCTTTGAGATGCCGACAGGCGGCGCCGCTATCATGAGAGAGGGGCCCAACTTGTTGAAGTTGGCTAGGAAAGAACAGTGTTTGGCTCTTGGTAATAGGTTGAGGTCTAAGTACAAGATTAAGTATCAGTTTTATAGGGTGTTTCCGAATGGTGAGGTGCAGTATTTGCACCCCAAAGATGGGGTTTACCCTGAGAAGGTGAACCCTGGGCGTCAAGGTGTGGGCCAGAACATGAGGTCCATTGGGAAGAATGTTAGCCCCATTGAAGTTAAGTTCACTGGCAAGCAGCCTTATGATATATGATCATGACATGATGATGTTATGGGTTTGTGATTATGTAATTTGTTTCGTGATTATAAACAAATATTTTTTATATTTCATGTTGCATGTGTGTTCTTGGTTTGTTTGATACTTGATAGATACCATGATGGGATTATCTTATTATATATGTTTCTTTCATATGTGTTAAACATGATTTTGTGCATCAGTCCATGTTGGCCTTAATTGATGATTAAGTTTGATACAAAGATTACGGGTCTATTTTGTAGTTATGTATAGTGTGACAGTGTCTAGTAACTAATTATGATAAACCTTGTGTGTATATACGATGAACATCTTGTAAACATGGGTTGAATTCTTCAATAAAATTCAGTATGTAATTCTTCTTGGCACAAACTATCTACACACCAAGTGTGTAGATAGCCAACCCAAAAAGGCGTTTTTTTGTCTTCTATGCACACCCTGCAATGTCGAGCTGTGGCCAAAGTGCGGCGTTTTGGTCCGGTTAACCAGACAAAAGACTGACGGGTGTCTGACGGGTCTGTTGACCGGACCAAAACGCGGCCAAAGCTCGGCGTTTTGGTCCGGTCAACAGACCCGTCAGACACCCGTCAGTCTTTTGTCTGGTTGACCGGACCAAACCGCCGCTCTTTGGCCACAGCTCAACACTGCAGGGTGTGCATATAAGACAAAAAATGTCTTTTTGGTGTGCAAATAGCCAATTAGGTGTGCCAATAGGTACACCCTTATTCTTTCTTGATTCTGGGATCTTTTAGATTGTGGGGTGTTTTATGGGCGGGGATGCCAGGCAACGCTGGCTAACCCACACCATGCCATGGGGTTGAAATTTTCGATGCGCATGTATCCTTCGCCAGATCATATGTTTTTTGGTCCGTTTTGGATGGCGTCATATAATAAAAAGATGAAACCAAATGCATACATGATAAAAAATTCGTCAATTGTCATTAGGGTAAACATGATACATTCTGGATTATACTTGGACCGGGTGACTTGTATAATGTAGGGTAAACATAATACATTCTGGATTATAGAAGAATTTGAAAGTGTTTGACCCAAATCGGCTAACTTATATAAACTAAGTTATATAAGTCAACCGTACGCGCATAGGCGGTATCGGGTGATCGGATGAGTTAGTATCAAGTTCATTATGCCAAAACATCTTTATTATGTTACCACATCAGTAGGTGTTACACATTGTATGATCTTATGATTTAAAAACCAATTTATGCACAAAAGGGCAAAATTGGCATTTTTGTGGCATATTATAAGAACTTGCATAAAACCCAACAAACGATTATGATCAAATAGTATAACATCAGAGGGTTATTTCATACATAAATATGATCATAATGCAACTTCAAATTAGTATCTAACTTAGCTATATCGGGTCAGAATCGAAAGTCAAAGCATAAGTCAAAATGCTTAACTTTCGGTTGCGAACCGGACTATAAACTGAAAATGACGGGTTGAACATGCTTAAACGTATTCTAATATGTTATAGTGACTGATATAATGTAAAAATTATGAGTTTAGATATTTATAAGTTCAATTTATAAGTTTTTCGAAAAACTGCGTTTTGACTTTTATTTTATTATAACTCTGACCCGTTATTTGACCAATTTTACGTGATCTTCAGGAGGTGCCCTCATAGGGGATTATCACCTACCTTATTACGATCATATAGCCATGTTCGATTCGAACAATGGCTGGACCATAATGGTTATAACCGAAAGTCAAAGCAAAAGTCAATTTGCTTGACTTTCGGCTAATAACTTAGCCTAGAAAGAAATGGGCTAGGGAGAACACTTACAAGTGTTCAAGAGGAATATTATACTTCAATTGGAGGCCTCTATTCAGAAGCAAACTCCACGTAGAGAGTAAAGAGAAAGAAAATGGAAATGAGCAAGTTGGAAGAATGAACTTTTGGGGCTATTTATAGTTGAATTATGTTCATAGGATGTTGCCATGTGTTGGCAATGGTTCTAAGATGATAACAAGTGCCCCTTGAGATGTTAAAACCAGAAGAAAGGTGGCACATTCGCGTACTAAGTGGCAAATGTGCAGGCTGCCTTGGGCAACAAGTGAATTCTGCCAGCATGGTCCCTTACGGACCGTAAGGGTTCACCGCTTACGGTCCGTAAGGACCTCGACGCACATGGTTTCATAATTGCTTACAACCCGTAAGCTTTAAAGCCTTACGGTCCGTAAGCCTTTGACAGTAACACTAATTTAATTGCCTTACGGTCCGTAAGGCATTAGGCCTTGCGGTCCGTAAGGGTCACTCAGAAGCCAATCTTTTGGCATGTTGACATATTTGTTCCCTCTACATCCAAACTTCCACTATTTTACACAATTAGTCCTCTCATCCAACATTGTGGCATATTTGAGAGTTGATTAGATACGTGTTGCCATACGATTCGATATAAAATTATGAGGTGTTACAAATAAGAAAATCGTGACGAGATGTTCTACATGACTATGAATAACCACTTCGTGACGATATATTTGAAGGTCACAAAAAAAGTTACGTCACTGTGTGTCAAATGCAAGTTATTCTAAAAGACTTGCACCAAAACGTATATAAAGATAAACATGACGCCCACACATTACAACAGGTCGTTTAAACATAGATAAAAAAGCACGTCGCAATGATGTATTTAGAGATAAGCGTTAGGTGGTTTAAAAAACATGAAAAACAATTGGTGGATTTAAAACAACGTTACGAAAAAATAACTCGTGTGGAGTGCTATGAAACCGTTAAAAAATATCACGTCACACGAAATTAGACCTTAAAAATATGACTTTATTAAAGTTCAGATGTTATAGTGTAAATCAATTAAAACAGAAAAAACAACAACTTTATTAAAGTTTGAGGGCTATAATGTAATTTGGTTAAAAAAATTAAAATATATTTTTGTTAAAGTTGAAGGACTAAATGTTAAATGTTAAATTTATTAAAGATGAAGAGGCATAAATGAAAATTATCCGTTAAAAGAGAAAAATGGTACCATCATTAAGTAACCAAATTTATTGTTATTATTTTTTTTTTTTTTGAACGGCAAATTTGGATCACTGACGGACCACTGGAGTATCATCGTGCCACCAGAGGAACCACCCGACCATATCCATCTCCACTAGGCATAATGCCACACCAATTCAGGAGGAAACCCAATAAATATGGAAAAACCCCCCTTGTGGGAATCGAACCCAGGACCTATTGGTCCCAAAGCCTTATCCCACCACCAAGATGCCACTAGGCTATAAAGCCATGGGCAATTTATTGTTATATTAACTACGATGTAGAGCATTCACATTCTATCCATCAAAATATGTGAGGGGGGAGTTTTTATATTATAAATGGTATAAAAAGTGGTTGTGAGTGGAGGAGAGAGAAAATGTTACTGTTCATCTGTATATTTGGGGGGACACTGTTCACCCAGTATAATTTTTTTAATATATATTGAAAGTGGTTGTGAGTGAAGGAGAGAGAAAAATGTGATGATAATATTATTTAATTGAAAAGGAGAGAGAAAAAGTATTTGTTTTTAGTGAAAATATATTGATATAGGAGTTGTTTTTTAGTGGGATGTATGTATAATTTGATGGTTTGGATGTGAATGCTCTAAAATGACCAAACCACACAAGCACAAAAACTGACATTTAACTATTCACTTTTTAGCCGTTCAAAAAAACTATTCACTTTTTAGCCGTTCAAAAAAAAATTCACTTTTTAATTGGTACGGATTTACGAAAACATTTTTTTGAGTGACCAACAAAAGCACAACCATTCATTCGGGTAAAACCAATGTGAGGTAGCCCACTTGGTAGAGACACATGTCTCTTAAGGAGGAGGTCTCATGTTCAAACCTGGGTAAGGGGAAATAATTTAAAAATATTGATGTAAAGTAGTAAAAAAATTCATTCAAGTAAACCCAATGACAAAAGACCGTCCGCAAAAACAGAGACGACCCTAATGACTAATGACTTAGCCCCCTGTCTCGGTGAAAACCCACCACCCAACCCAAAGGTTTCTTGCAAAATAAAACAGGCTAAAATCTTCATTCCAGCTAAAATCAGGGTCCTAAACGTAAAATCGGGTAGGGGTTTAGGGCAATAAAGAGGAAGTCGCCCACAAACAAAGATTAGGGTTTATAGATCTTGCAAGAAAAGAAACCGTTGGTAGAGATGGATTCCTTTTCGTCGCCGTCGAGTTCATCGTCCTCATCGCAGATGTCTACTGAAGACTTCATGGATCAGCTTAAGGTTCAACTTGCTCAGGCTTACGCCGAGGAGTTCCTCGAGGTATATACTTCCATCTGCTTAGTTATATCTGCAGCCGATTATGATTATATATAGATACTTCAGAGATTGATATTTTGTTGTATTATTGATTATTATTTGATATATTATATGAGTTTAGATTTACTATTGTCAAAAACTGCCCAATTTGGGGAGAATTTAAACCTAGATCTGTGTTGTGAGTTCTTATGAGATTGACAATTTGACAGAGATGGATACATGCCACTAAGGTATACCTTGTTTAGATAGATGATTTTTTAATGTAATTTCAAGAATTAAAAATCACAATGTATTTGAGATGTTATGATGATTAAATAAAAATCATTTTTTTTGTTGACACATAGCAATAAACACCAACTTATTTTTATGGACAAAACTCACAATGATAGGTTTTAAGTTTAAATAAGGGGCTGATTGGCAACCTTGTGCTGAACCATTAAGAGGCTTGATGGATTAAGAGGTAGCCTCTAGATTGGTCAGAATGTTTCTAAAACACACCCGTTAAGAGGCTCCGTGAACCATTAACAGGTGTCTTTTAAGTGAACCAAACACAATCTACCTCTGACTGATTCATTAAGATTTTAGAGGCTGCCAAACAGGCAAACAGCCCCTAACTGATCTGCTTTCAGTAATCAGGTAAAAGGCAAGCAAGCTATCTTTTTGTATGCAGTCAAGAAATTGTTTCTGATTTATGTCAATTTACAAAAAGGGTGTGCATATGAAAGAGATTAGCTACTGTAAACATTAGGCTAATGGGCTTCGGGTCCTATATTTGGTCATTAGAGTCTGTCGTTTGTAGTAACTTAAGGTCTGAGGAGTAGCCAGGGCACCGTAGTCCATAAAAACACTAATAAGATTCGTTTAAATAACCGACGAAGTATTGATACTATGATGTTGTTAGAAAACATAAAAAACAAACGACATACAAACATGTAGATATGCTGTGTATGTTACGAAGTATTTAGTTTACTATTTAATTTTGGTTTGGAAACAGACAGTGAGGGGGAAGTGCTTTGACAAGTGTATCACTAAACCAGGCAGCAGTTTGAGTGGGGGAGAAAGTAGTTGCATCTCCAGGTGTGTGGATCGTTACATTGAGGCTACTGGTATCATTAGCAGAGCCCTTTTCAACCAACGGTAAAAATCTGAAAGCAGAGTATTTTTATTTGAAATGTTCATTTGTAACTTGCATAATGCTTTCTTATTAGGAAAGTGAGGACCATACGCCATGTTTTTTTTTTATAATTAAAGACGTTTTTGATTCAATGAAGTTTGAAACTTTCAGTCACGTATCTGAATGGTTTACTTTCGTATCTCATATTTCTAGCTTTTTATTGTAGCCCTTTTGGGTCATATGGTTGTTGACATGGTTATCTTATAGTTGTTTGTAAAATCTTGTATGGCTGTATGATCATCCAAATGCAGCTTCCTTCCTAGTTATGGCTATCTTTTTTTGGTTCATTCTTTCATGATGGAAGATAAATCATAAACTTGATTATATCATCATTGCAAATGGGCATAAGACCCGTGACTCGAGCCAAATGCTTTTGGACCCGAATAGAGAATTAAACAAATTGCTTTTTATGTTGGTGACTGGTAGTTGGTTAAGGCTGAAAGGCGGTTGGGGCCATTGTCTGTATTGATTAGCCAGATGGATGAAGGCCAGTTAAAAGAATGGTTTGACTGCATATTAAGCATCTGTGTGCAAAAGTCAGTCCAGAAATCTGAAAGTGGGAGTGAATCAGTTCAAAAGATTTTATTCTCAATTTGTGTGTTGGTCTGGTATCGAATCGGTTTCGGTCTTGCATAACATGACTTGGCCATCGGTTTTTTCTACTTTTATATTCATCTGTTCACCATGCAAATATCATTAATTGATCTATAGTTTTTTTTAAACGTCCAACTATACTACTCGTAAAATCTACACCTTTTTTCTCCAATGAGACTAAAACCATCCCCACTTAGCGAGGGGGACCCTAATACAGCATTATGATGCCATTGGGCTACAAGCCCTTTAGTAATTGATCTTTAGGGGCTGTTTGGCAACATCTGAACCAATAAGTGTAGAATGAATAAGAGGTCTGAATGGATAAGAGGCTCTGAACCAGTAAAGTGCTCTGAATGACTGTGTAAAATGACATTTTTACCCCTCTTAAAAAAATCAAATCAAGCCCTAATTTCTTACAGAACCATTATTACGTCTTCAAGTAATCACTATTTTACTTCCAAAAACTTAAATACTCGTATCAAATTTTAAATATCATCTCTAGCTGAACCAGTATGAACTATTGATTAGAGATTACAATCTCTGATAATATAAACAACTCCATAAAGTGTTCAGCCACTGAAAACCTACTTCACATCAACCCATTTTTATGAAACAAAAACAATCAAGATCGGAACATTGGCTGAAGATCGGAACAATCAAGGTGGATTTAGTTGCAGAATATGATAAAGATCGGTGGAGCAGGTGCGACGTACCTGAGAGACAACGGCGGTAGAGGAGGAGAGGTGCGACGTGATGGAGGAGGCCGGTGAGGTGGACAGGTGAGACGTGGTGGAGGAGGCCGGTGGAGGAAGGAGGTGGAGATGGAGATGGAGGCGTCGATGTGTGAACACGGGTCTCTTTTTTAGGGCAAAGTGTATCTTTGAGAAAACTTTAATTCAACGTCTATTGTTATCTGAATGAATCAGATCTGAATGGAACCATTCAGAGCTGGGCCTTTTAAGGAACTAAACACATATGCCTTTGACGTTGATAATACTACGCTGAAACTCTGAGATCTACTTTAATCATATAATTTTTATTAAATCAATTGACTAGAATGCTTGTTGATTTCAATATGTTTGAAATTAATTTTTAAAAACCATTGGCATTAATAATAGTTTGTGTTATCACATATGCACATTGTTACACTTCAAAAAAAATGAGAGATGAGATAAAATCAAAGAAAGAATGAGAAGATATATAAACCCTTATAATTCAGATTTTAGTTTGAATAATTGTTATAGAAATATTTTTGTGTATGGTTCGGGTAAAACATTTGGCATTAATACAAGTTCATGTTACTACATATGCACATTCATATACTTTAAAAAAATCATGAGAGATGAAATAAAATCAAAGAAAGAATGAGAAGATAAGTATACCGTATAATTCAGATTTCAGTTTGAACACCTGTTATAGAAATAATTATGTGTATGGTTTGGGTAAACATGTATGTTTTAATTAAGCGGGTCAAATATCACTTAATACCACATACGTCTCATACCCGTAAAATTTTTAAAACCATTCTGATACACGAATACTGGTCCTCTTTCCTACTTGTGTTAAAAGATGAGGGGCTAAATCTTAGACCACCCATAGTGGGTTTTTTTTGGTGTTTTCCCCCTAAAAAATTCCCTCCGAAGAGTCCTTTTTTTCATGCCTTCTTCCTTATACTTGGCCAATAGCATTTTTTTTCTTTGTTTTTAGTTTTATTTTTTTTATTAAATTCTATTAGATTATAATGCCCATAAGTTTTCAAGCCCGACTATGTCCCTTTTAACATAATGTCACACAATACCTATATGCTGACTGTACCGTCACATGACGCAAAACGCGAATGGTCTTCCCCTCCCAATACATACACATGTTCAATTGACACCTTTTCAAATTTGGGGGTAAATGCATAACGTGTCATGACTATAACACAAGCTTGCAAATCTTCATCATCGTAATATCACAATCATCAAATCAAACACAGGGCAATAAAGTGAGTCGAAAGAGAGACGAATACACGGGCATAAGGCTATGGGGTATGGGGCGAGGGTTTGGGCGTGAGTTGGGGGAAAACAATCAAGGCACCATACAAGATTCAAACACTATATCAAAAATAGTTCAAAACATTGTTTATTCTAGATGGGTTTCTAAGCATCATCCTAGCTTGTTTCTTCAGCATCCAAACTTATCAACCTGCAACATGTATTAAAATACTATCAACAAAAATGTTGGCGAGTATACAAGTTTGATACATAGCATAGTAGAATAAAATGTTTAAATGTGCTCATATCCAACATGAATAAGATGATGCAAGTTAACAGTTATGCCGAAACGATGTTACTCTAAATGCTCAAACCAAAGTTTCCAACGCAATGAAAGTGCCTATCCCAAGAGTCTAGCGGGATGGTTAACATGTTTAACTTAACAATACCCAAAAGAATAGCAGGCGGGGCGTTACAACCTATAGCATATGCATAGTACCATAATTGTTAAGGTAGGCTTGATCGAAGTTAATTAGCATATAGTCATGAAGTGTTTACATTAGCATCACATGTATAACAAGAATCAAACATTTCATGTGTAATTTGGATAGGGTGTGAATAAATAAAGTTTAACGTGTTTGTGAATTTGAATATGAATACAAGTTGCACCCAAATGTGTTTAAAATGAAAATGGGATCATGTATACTCACATTGGTTGCGTAAGGGGATGCCTTGAAAGTACGCACGAGTAAGATTGGAACAATCCAAATAACGAACGGGATGATTATCCTAGATATTGGAATACCACATACGATCTCGTTAAATAATATTCCTAATATTTAAGGTTTTACAATTTAATTAATTTGGTATTTATAATTTATCTAATTATTAACATTCAATGTTATGAAAATATTAAAATAATTTGTATGGATTTTAATTTAGATAGAAAAAAAGAATATATATATATATATATATATATATATATATATATATATATATAAAGAAAAAATATCAACTGTTAATGTAAAAGGATTAAAATGATTTATACATTTACAACTTCCCCTTGTTGTTGTGAAGACACTAACAAAACGAAACTCAGACTATTTCTTAATTGGAAAAAAGACAAATAATAAACATGTAAAATTAATATTTACTATCATATATATTTTATTGGTCAAAAGACATCATGGTTATATATAAAAATAACGAACAGAACTTAGTTTTTGTTTTGCATTACTTCCAAATACAGTTTCATTTCTTATTAACAGAACATGATCATAACAGAACATGAACCCAATGGAAGTGTGGCTATGCCGCTACGATTAACTTCGAACTGCAAGTGCTGTTTATATAGAACGAAATGGTCAAGGAAAAAAAATATACCGAATACGTAACGAGTCGAGCCGAGTCCCGTCAAAACTCCGAAGAACTTGGTTACTCCGAAGGCGTCTCGATTACTCCGGCGAACACTTCGATCTCCGGCAAGTCTCTGGTAAACTCCGATGGCTTGCGGACATGAATAGAGGTGTCCAAAACAGGTTGCGAATTGTGTTACGGTGTTGTGCGGGTGTCGGAATGTGTTGTGGTGGTGTGTGTGTCGAAACAAAATATATGACGGTATATATAGATGGTTTCGTGAATGTATGGAGCCATGATTATGGTCTATGGATTAAATTTCTTGATCAGTTTTGCAAACGGAAATGCGGAAACGGTAACGGATCCGATATGGGGTTCGAAAAGGTTTGCATGTGATTAAGGTAACGTCGGTTACGATTTCATTTTATTTAAATGATGGCATAAATCATCTTAACTGAAAGGTTTTTATTCTCATCCGTTTTCTTTTTTGAGCAGACAGGTCCAAGGCTTTTAAATGCAAATTTTTAACCATCTTTTTTTTTCCTTATTTCCAATAATGAAACATATGTATAATAGACTATAACGTTGTTGTATGCATGAGTTCTATAACCAAATTAGTATTAGAACTTGTGTATTCTTTATATTATTAATTATTAACATATATAATCAAAATAACTATAAATGGTTAAATGGATATATGCAAATATGGTGCTAGCTCATTTGGTAGAGGCTCTTGCCTCATAGGAAGAGGTATTAGTTTCAATCCCAAGCAAGGACTAAATTAAGATTTATTTGGTTACATCTTAAAAATAAATAAATAAAGTTTACAAATATTCCACCAAAATAGTTAGAAGAAAGATATTTGTAGTATTTAAAATCGGATATGAAAACATGTTGGGTTTTAGAGGTCCGTTTTTAACGGATGTTACAGTCTCCCCTACTTTAGGAGATTTCGTCCTCGAAATCTAAGAGGGAGACTTTTGGAAAGATGAAATCAAAAGATTCAAAAGAGAGAATAAATGGTTGTTTAGGGAAATTGTTTTCATAAATGCATCATATAACATATAAGGTTTCAAATAGTTTCACATAGCATATTATCTGTTCAATTAGTTTCACATAGCATAATAGTGAGTTTCACGTAGTGTAACATAGATAATGAAAACATCGTAAATTTAGCTTGTTCACGAGAGATTACTATTATTTG
Source organism: Helianthus tuberosus (assembly GCA_030545235.1). NCBI lineage: Eukaryota > Viridiplantae > Streptophyta > Magnoliopsida > Asterales > Asteraceae > Helianthus > Helianthus tuberosus. The sequence continues at coordinate 185,366,662 of CM060419.1, forward strand.
TTTTAGATTGCGAAGATAGTGCAATTCGTGTCTCCAAGCTTGAAATGAAAGTAACGTTCAAATATAAAGTTTCATTGAGAACGAAGAAGAGTTGGTAACTACCTCCGAGGAAAGGAAATCACCCCTAGCTCATTGGTGCTTGGGATTGAAACTAATACCTTTTACTATGAGGCAAGAGCTTCTACCAAATGAGCTAGCCCCATATTTACATATATCCATTTAACCATTTATAGTTATTTTGATTATATATGTTAATAATACATAATATAAAGAATACACAAGTTCTAATACTAATTTGGTTAAAGAACTCATGCATACAACGTTATAGTATATTATATATATGTTTCGTTATTGGAAATAAGGAAAAAAAATATGGTAAAAAATAAAAGCCTTAGGACTTGTCTACACAAAAAAAAAAAAAAAAAAAACGGATGAGAATAAAAACCTTTCAGTTAAGATGATTTATGCCATATTTTTTAAATAAAATGAAATCGTAACCGATGTTACCTTAATCACATGCAAACCTTTTCGAACCCCATATCGAATCCGTTACCGTTTCCGCATTTCCGTTTTGCAAAACTGATCAAGAAATTTAATCCATAGACCATAATCATGGCTCCATACATTCACGAAACCAACTATATATACCGTCATATATTTTGTTTCGACACACACACCACCACAACACATTCCGACACCCGCACAACACCGTAACACCGTTCGCAACCTGTTTTGGACACCTCTATTCACATCCGCAAGCCATCGGAGTTTACCAGAGACTCGCCGGAGATCGAAGTGTTCGCCGGAGTAATCGAGACGCCTTCGGAGTAACCAAGTTCTTCGGAGTTTTGACGGGACTCGGCTCGACTAGTTACGTATTCGGTATATATATTTTTTTTGTTTTTTTTTTTTGGAGCAAAAGTAGTCAATATATTTGATATTAAACGACAAAATGCACTTTACATCAATATCACAGGTAAGCGAGCAACAAGCTGCGCCGCTACCCCTTTCTGGATAGCAAACCCTAGCCTATTAAAAACAAACCCCTGCCCCCTGTTGATGAGCCACTACTGTGGACAACCTGTTGGACCCTAGTCAGCAAACGGATAGCTTCTGGAGCCAGGGATCCAAAGGTGTCGAAGGCGAAGGGGACAAATGCATGTTGGTTATCAGCACATGCTTTAGCGTGTATATATATATATATTTTTTATTATAGTTAAACATGAACTCGGACATCTTCCTCATTTCCAATAAACAAAACGTCAAACAGTATATATATGTATTTGTTCAGTTCATGTTTTCTTAGATACATGCTATAGTTTCCTTGTAATAAAACAAAAGGAATCGATAAAACAAAAGGACATTTAAGATTGTACCGAACGAGATGTGGCTTCTTCGTCGCCGTTCCGGTCGTCTTCTCCGATCCTCCGGCACGTCTTGATTTTTCCGGCGACTTGTTATCAAACGGAGAGGTGAGAGGGTGGTGTCGAGAGTGAGGTTTCACTCCGGCTCGACTGTAGTGGGCGAGAGGGTATTTTCCGACATGCTCGGTTATTCCGGCGAAATCTAAGGTGTTGAGGTTTCGGTTTCAAGTTCGTAAGAAACTTTGCCGGAATATCATGTTTTATAGGAGGCAGATGAAGCATGCGAAATCTAGAGTGATGGGTCTCGATTTAATAGTGTGGAATGATATTAGTCTCCTAATTAATTTCTTTGTGCATTCAAATTGCAGTTTATATCACGATGGTTACAAGATAAAAATAAACGTTTGAATTTAATATATATTCAACTAGGTTAGAACCCTTGTAATCACGGGTTTGAATAAATATAATTTTATATATTAAATAATAAAAAGTTATATCTTTATGAACTCTGTATATTGTACGGGTTAAATAAATACAATTTTATATATCAAATAAAAAAAAGTTATATCTTTAAAAACCATGTGTATCACACAGATTAAATAAATGTAATTTTGTATACTAAATACTAAAAACGTCGTATCTTTAAAAAACTCGTGTATAATCGGGTTGAATAAATCTACCAAATATTAAAAAATTATATTCTTAAAAACCCCGTATATTACACGTGTTGAATAGATCTAAAAAAGAGTTATATCTTTAAAAACCATATGTATTACACAGATTAAATAAATGTAATTTTGTATATTAAATACTAAAAACGTCGTATCTTTAAAAAAACCCGTGTATAGTCGGGTTGAAAATTCTACCAAATAATAAAAAAATATATCCTAAATAAATGTAAATTTGTATATTAAATACTAAAACCGTCGTATCTTTAAAAAACCCGTGTATAGTCGGGTTGAAAAATCTACCAAATTGTAAAAAAAAAAAATTATATCCTTAAAAACCTTGCGTTTTACACGAGTTAAATAAATATAATTTTGTATACCAAATAAAAAAAAAATATTTTTAATAAATTAGGATAACATTTAATATTAATTTATTATTTATATATTTAATATAAGATAAGTAGATAAGAGAGGTATTTGTTTTAAAAAATATATTAAATTAATAATTTAGATTTGAGGATAATATTTTATTAAAGTTTGATAAGATTTAATATTTTATTATTTAGAGTAAACTGCAATTTTACCCCCTTAGGGGGGTAGACATGCCAATGACCCCTAACCTCAGGGGGTAAAATTGCAGTTTACTCTATTATTTATTTAGTTAATATAAATTTGAGGATACCTTCAATGAATGACACGTGTCAAAAAATTAGTTTCGTTTATTATAGTAGTTAGATTAGATTAGATTTTTGAAGAAAGTCACAAGAATATATTAACTCCATCGATTTCACTATAAATTCTAATTTGTAGATTTGTTAATCTAGAAATAAATAAAATGCGTTTAACATAAATTTAAAATTGGATTACCAATTAACATGTTACTTTATCCCAACTATTGACAATTCATATACTATTCCAAATCTGTTATAATTAAATTAAGTCACGAAAATTATGAAGATCTCGCATTTATATTTCTTGCAGTTCGGATCCGATTTTCAAAGCGGATCGGATTTCGGGAATACATTTTAACGGATGTTACAATTAAAATAGGAAATTCTCAACATCGAACCGCCCTGTGGGAAGCGGTTAGTAGAGTATTCCATGAAGAATTGGGAATAGTGGCTTATCGTGAAAACGATAGCTTATCCTCGAAGTGGAGCGAGATTAGCGGCCAACTTACAAAATATAGTGGGTTTTTTAAATAAAGTAAAGCAAAACCCAAAAAGTGGTGAAACCGAAGCCGACATTGTGACAAATGCATTGGTCACATTTAAATCAAATGTGGGGACCGACTTCCGTTTCATGCATTGTTGGGAGATTTGTAAGTTCCATCCAAAGTGGGCGAATATCCCCATTGGTAGCGAAAGTAACACGTCTTCCAAAAGGTCAAGGGCCTCGTCCCAAGCCCAATCTGATGCACGAGATCAAGAGTTTGAGGACCTTTTGGATGATTCGCCAAGCCCAAACCGGCCTAAGTATGGAAGAAATGCCGCAAGAATGCGTGCTCAAAAATCAAGATCTGGTACGGCATCGCCTTCAGCTGGGAGTTCGGGCTCGCGTAGGGGAATATACAGCGAGCTGTTGGATGACATTTCATGCAAGTTGGATACATTCAACGTATTCCAACAACAAATGGCCGAAATTCGAAGGAGCAAAGAAGTTAGAGATGCCGCTAGAGATGCCCAGAAACAAAAACGGGATGATTTGAAATTTCTATCCCAGCCTATTGATCACCTAGAGGGTGACGAGTTACAACTAGTCTTGGAGATGAGAGAAGAGATAAAAAAACAAATATAAACGTTAGATTTTTTTTTTTTTGTAATTTCTTTATTTAAAAATATTAAAAAAATTAAATTTGTTGTTTTAAAAAATATTCAAATAGCCCACGGGTCAGCCCAGCGAAGCCCACCAAACCCACGCCCCAAACCCCCGCCCCACCATACCGTGTTGAATGTGGGTTAGCCCATGTCTGCCTCCCAAACCACGTGTCAACTAATGCCCCAACCCAAGCCCAACCTCCGCCCCACCATACCCCACGGTCTAAGTAGCAGAGCATTATCTGTTCATGAAAGGGTCGTTTTCTCAAACCGAAAACAGAGCAAACATCTGTCTTACGGAAATCTATATATGATAAAATTGAAACTGAATGAACAGTAATGTGATTTATTATTTATTTTTTAAATTAAAATTAGAATAGAATGAATAGTAACAGCATTAAGAGATGAGCAAATGGTATCGGGTATAGGTACCGGTCTCAAATTTACTAAACCGGTGTATTTTCGTTACCGGTTCTGCACAGGTATTCACCGGTTTTTACCCTCAAATACCGGTGTCGTACCAGTACTGACCGGTACCGAACCGTACCATACTAGGTATATTCGGTACCAGTACCCACTTTTGGGGATTTCGGTAACGGTATTTTCGGTACCGGTTGTTACCGAGCTCATCAAATCCTGTAGCAACGTAGTAATGCAAGTAATCCGGTCTCAAATTTACCAAACCGGTGTATTTTCGGTACCGGTTCTGCACAGGTATTCACCGGTTTTTACCCTCAAATACCGGTGCCGTACCAGTACCGACCGGTACCGAACCGTACCATACTAGGTATGTTCGGTACCGGTACCACTTTTGGGGATTTCGGTAACGGTATTTTCGGTATCGGTTGGTGGTACCGAGCTCATCAAATCCTGTAGCAACGCAGCAATGCAAGCAATTGCACCGTTTAGATTACTTTTCATACACACATTAAGTAAACTGTATTTCGTTTGAATGAGGATTTATATATACAACAACTTATTTTGCTTTGTTTTTTTGTCTTTTTCTGTAATTAATGGCTTGTAGCATGTAAAATTAACTTGAATATTTAGAATATTGATGAGCAAATCATATCAAATCCTGTAAACGAACCGGTATCGTATCGGTACCAAATTTACTATACCAAATCATTTTCGTTACCAATTTGGTACCCACCTTTTGGCGTTTTCAGAATCGTTACTTTCGGTTCGACACCGGTCTAGCACCATACCTGTATTTATTGATATTTACCTTCAAATACCATACCGTATTGTACCGAGCATTTTCGGTGACGGTACCTAATTTCGATGATTTTCCGGATCGGTACTTTCGTTGCCGTTACCGGTACCGAGCTCATCCATATTTTAACGTGTTAGCACCGTAATAACTGAACTGAAAACAACCGAATTTCCAACGTGTAGGACGTGTGGGTGCTATTATTATATATTAGGTTATTTAAAATCGTTTTTTTATGACGGAGTGATTATCCTTACTACATCATTTTATTTATGTTTGGATAAATTACAGTTTTCGTCCTTTATGTATGTACCCGATTGCAATGGATGACCTTTAACTTTAAAAATTACAGCCACAGTCCTTTGTTTGGAAAACTAATTACACCTTAGGTCCTTTAGCACTAACTTGGTTAAAATTTTGAGTTAAGTCTCATCAGTTAAGGGTAAATTAGTCATTTTACCAACAAAATTAACAAAAAAATAAAAACCCAATTATCTGTTAGAGTACTTTTTTACATTATTTCCCTACCCTTTTCTTCTTTCACCATCACCGCCACCACCATAACCATCAACGCCCCCAAATCTGCCGCCACCCCAACCACCGCCAAATCCGCCGCCACCAACACCAGATCCATCACACCACAACCTCCATCTAGTTCGTGACTTAACCACCACACTTCATCTAACTCGTACTCGAATATTCAACCAAATCCCCAAATCAAAACACCACCATCAACCATCGCTTTGATTCTTAACAACTATCATTCCGGCTTCATTTACTCGAATATTCAACCAAACAAGTTCAATTTCAACACAAAATTTAGGGCTCGAATACGTTACCGGGGAGTGCCGGAGGTGCTGTTGAGAGTGGTTCGGTTGATCGGTGACAATGATGTGGAGGGAGTGTCGGAGAGGTTGTTGAGAGTGGTTCGGTTGATACCGACGTTACTTCCCGGTGAGAAAAGGTGGGGGTTTCTTGATGAAGTGGAAGTTGAGCAGATCGGAGGTTAACGTCTACAAATGTTTCAGATCTATGGGTTGGGGTGGTGGTGGTGCTCGTGGTTGTCGGAGGGTTGGGGTGGTGGTGGTAGGTCGGTGGTGGTAGTGGAGATGGGATATGGTTGTGCTTTGAATCTGCAGGTTTATGTTACTTGAAACGTTCAACATATATATACATATTATATTATATATATATTAATTAATTAATTAATTATGTTAAAGTATTTCTATTTTATTTATTATAATATATATATATTTTTAATACGTAAAATGACCAAAGTGTCCTCATGTGTCATGCAGATAACATACTTAACTCAAAATTTTAACATAGTTAGTGTTAAAGGACCAATGGTGTAATAAGTTTTTCAAATAAAGGACCGTGCCTGTAATTATTGAAGTTAAAGGTCATCCATTGCAATCCGGTAGAAACATAAAGGACGAAAACTGTAATTTACCCTTTATGTTTTGATATTCGGTGTCTGTTTGCCTTTACTGACACGCCTTTTGTAGTCATTGGGTCCCGCCGCAACGCGCGGGCGGAAAATAACTAGTTCATATAATAACTGTAACTTTGATGAGACATGAAAAAACCCATCATTGATGGTACACCCACAAATAATTTACACACCAACGATCACAAATACAATTTGTTCCAAGGACACAACAACGACTGTTTGAAGCTCTCTTTGCCTTTAATGATCTCATTTTGGTTCCCTTTTCTGCTTTTTCTCTCTACATTCGGCTTCAATCATGGTATTCAAGCTCTTTTTTCTCTCATTTCGTGTTTCCCCCCTTTTATTTCTGTTGTATACTGTTTAATTTCACCTATTTTGAAACACCCATTTGTTAATTTGAAACTTATCATGTATTACTATTTCATCAATCTTATTAACCCTAATTTCATCAACTTTTAGTTCTCTGTGTGATGTTGTTTCAATGTTTCATGATCATGTTAACTCTGTATACATTTGTTTTCTAGGGTTTTTAATCTATGGTTTTTAAGGATGATATTATTATTATAGGTTTTTGCCTTTTTCAAGTTGCATATTATTTAAATTTAGTGTTTGGGTACTTATGGGTCAAACAATTTAGGGGTCATTTTACACTATGTAGTTAATATTCCAATATATATATATCAGTGATATATCGGTTATCAGTTCCCTACCGAGATATTGGTGCAAATATCGGACAGAATATCGGTACCGATAATATCGGCGCTTATCATAACTGCATACAACACATAAATGGCGCTTATCATAATTGCATACAACACATAAATCTTGCAAATTGGATTAGTTCTTGTCAAGAATACGACCTCTAATGGAGACATCACCAATGAAAGGGCACTTCTTGTCAATGTAAGTTCCTAAAGTAATCAAATATCGGATCATGTCTCAGATAAATGTCGGAAATTCTTTAAACAACCTAAAAGAATAATGTAATCTCTCTTAACTGAACAACACATTTAAATAATCCTTCCATTGCCAAAACACAGTCCATATATTTCACCCAAGTCATCACTCAACTTTACAAACCATTTCACTTAAACCGACTTGCATTCTTGCGAAAATAGAAACAGTCACCCAAATACACTAACTTTAGCATAGAATTTCAAAGTAATCAACATTTCATTTGCAATGGAAATTCAGAAGCAAAATTTTAAAAAATCAATCAACCTACTTGACTTTCTAAACTAAACAACATTCATTTCACAAGCAATGGAAATTCAGAAGCAATATTTTAAAAAAATTCAGAAGCAATATATGATATGAATCAAATGTGATTACTCATTGTAAAATAGGTAAACATTTTTTCAAGAGCTCAAGAAAGATACAAGTAGGATGAATGATAGATGTCAAGTTCCACTTTCCTCAAATAAGGAGCTCCATCCATGCTGACCTTCACATAAAGGCATCTGAATCCCATCTTCAGATCACCATCTTCTTCGGATGGCATTTACGATGGGCATACTGAAAAATAAAAACAATAAAAATTGAAAAAAATTACTCAAATGAGAAAATCCAAAAACTTTTTTGAAATGAAATCAAGAAACCGTGTACCTTAAGGCTACCGCAGCATCCACATCGTACTTCCACGCTCGAATCTTGATCCTTGTCATGACAGATTCTGCATTGCACCAATTTTCACATGAATTCTTCCTTACCAATAGCATCATATCTAAATTAAATAGAGAAAAAGAGAATAATAAAATCACATACTCCTTTTGTCCGATACTATTTTCTTTTATTAAAAATAAGTAAATAAAGTAAACGAAAGGAAAAAAACAAAATGAATAGATATAAGGACCAAAATGCCCCTGACTTAACGTTAAAAGTAGATAGATAAAATAACCCTCGGAACACAGATGAAAGAAATAACTATATGGACTGAAGTGGCATTTCTGGCCAAACCAAAGGAACTAAAACCCTAATTCTTATTTAATCAGCTTGGAAAACATGTTTCCTCAAACTCTAATTCTTATTTAATCAGCTTCAAATTTTCTTTATCCATCGATTTGAAGATGCTCGCTTCCTCCATCGATTTCAAAAGGTAAGATGGTTATGTTAGTTTACTGAGTTTGTGGAAAAAAAATTGCGTTTCATTGTGGTTTTCAGTGATATCTGTTTGGATTCTTTTGTATTTGGAAGTTGTTTTGTTATTATTGAAACTGGTAAAAATGAAATTGCACCATATACTGGATTTTGAAGGTTTGAATTTTCTTCATTCGATATTAAATAGTATTACAAAATTCTGACTTTGAAAAATATTAAAAATTAAACATTACAATTAACACTTCCTAGGATATCTATTTCTCTCGCGTTCTTCCATGCAATTTCATTTTTTGTTTTAATTTGCAGATCAGCTAGCATATCACAGGTCTTCTGATCCTGTTTCAGCATATGTGTGATAAACTCTTCTGCTTTTTCTTTAAACTCTGATGGAGGAGAACAGACAACTTCATCCAGCAGTGCAATGCTACTCCACGTCTGCTTATAATATTTATCACTCACCAACGTAACTTTTTTGTTGAGTTCTTCATCTTTTCTCTGTTCATGGAGTGACCATCTTGAATATTCAATTTTAAGATCAGTAGTATCTGACCAGTGGTAGAAGGTTTTGCTTGCCATTTAGAAAGACTGTGAGTGGTTTTGGACGTTTTGTTTTAGAATGAAGGGTTTTTTTAAAATGAAGTCTTGATGTTTTCAAGTAGACTAATCATGATCCTTTATAGTGTTTGAAATATTTGATAGGGTAAACGAAGAGACGTCTGCTAATAAAGATCATCTTTTTTTGAAAGTTTAAATTTTGTTCTTTGGTTTTCTAGATATTTAATTTTACTTGGTTTGCCATTAAAATTGATTTTTCAAAGGTTTTACATTAAAATGTTTGAAAGGGTAAATGAAGAGACATGTTGGTCATATACACGTTTTTCATTATTAAATCATTAAATGAATCAGGTTTTTAAATATAAATTTTTATTTAATGGTTGCATTTAAATCTGACCTTTGGGCTGTTACATATCCTATATAATACCATTGCAAATTCAAATGTTGTTTCATCATACCCAGATTCATTCAGTGAAATAGAAGAGCAACTGTTATTGTTTTGCCTTAGTTCTTATAAATACATTAAAATGGAGTCACATACTTCTGCACAATCTGAGGATTTCAAGCAACACTTTATTAAACAAATCGAAGAGCAAGTTTTTGCTGATAGGTGTACTCTTCAAGAGTTGAAGAAGTGTTTTAACGGACTGCAACTTGGTCTGCTGACAAGAGACCAAGTTTCGACAGACCTGAGGGCAATGTCGACTACTTCCGTTCGTGACCTGTGTGTTGCGAGTATATAGAGTGTGGAGACAGAGACCTGGACTTCATGAGAAAGATCATTGACATACATCGAGAAGTTCAGTGCTCCATGGAGTTGAAGTTAAAGTTTCTTGATTCTTGATTTCTTGCTATTAGAGTTTAAGTGTCTGATTAGTTTTCTTTTTTATATGCAATTGTTACTTTTTTTAATACTTTATACTTTAATCGTATTAATTTTTTATGACATTTTATTTTTGCTTCTTTTTATGAGTCTAAAGATAAAGAGACAGTGTTCCATTGTCGATAAATTAGAAAATCTTTCATCTGGTTTTTTTTTTAAGATTGTTGTTTGGTACAATTTTCTCTATAGATATTACTTTTTCATGTCCTAGTTATACAAATCCATTAACGTTTACCTGTTTTCATCCAAATCTTTGCTGGCTTCACTGCTCTAATTCAGGTATACAGATCATCCATGAAGATTTGTTTATTTATTGTGTTTTATTAGCATTTTAATGATTCTTTGTTAGTTACAATTGATGATGATCATAGTATCTTACACATGGTTGTTGTGAGTTATCCACATATATATTCTGATTATATCTCTTAAATTCTTGCTTGTATGTATCTTGATTTGCTTCAGTCGTTGAGTTTGTCTACGACCCTCCTGCGTCTGTTTCATTATAATTTTAGGTATGGTTTTAGGCTGACCAATTTTGTTTGGTTTTGTTTTAAATGCTAATTTTTTGTTTTGTTATAGGTTCTTCAAACACAAACCGACTTGTTCTCAACTAACCGACTTTCTAAAGAAATGGAAAGACTGAATTGGAAGTTTACAAACAACTAAGTGCAATGTATCAATTTGAATGCATGTAATACAAGTCACACAAGAATGATTACTTTGGATCTCATACCTTGTTTTAGGAGTTTGCATTGTCTAATTTACCCTTGAATGAAAGCAATTCTTTGAAAAGACCCACCTGAATAATGTAGTAAACAATTAGTACACTTTAAAACCAACATATTGCATGGAAGTTTACCAAATACACAACCAATTAGTACACTACAAATTGCATTAAATCGAGCAAAAATACAGCACAACGTGCACTTTAACTTAAGATGAAGATCCTTATGGTCAGCCTCTGTATTTCATATATTATCATCATCATGGATTCCAAACCTATGCCGGATTCTTGAAAGCATTTTGTGCCACTTATAAACAAATTTTACAAAATAAAAAAAATCTTGGAAATAAAAATTAATTTGCAAAAACAAAATATACAAAAAAGGTAACGATCGTATTTTATTTCGTAATATTACTGCATCTTAAAGACAGTGGTTGATTATTAATGTTAACATGCAACCGTTTATATCTTTTCATCCAGAACTGAATTCAATGTAACTGCCGTAAACCTACCTGCAAGTTAACAGATCGAATAAGAAATCAACTGTAAACTAAACACATTTTCAGATCAGAAAAGGTAACGATCGTATTTTAAAGGGTAATCTTACCTGTGGTTCACGGAATGGAGTCAGCGTATGACAAGAGGTTGACTTTCACAGGTTTTAGAAGCAGTTTGACCTCCAGCATTCTGGTCAACTATCTCGAATGACTTTACGGAAGCTTGAGATTTACAGTGGATATAATCATCACTAACAATATGCACATCAGTCTCCACTGCAGCAGGCGGCAGATTCAACTCAGACCTTCTTGCTACTGCTACACCACATACCAATAATAAATGCATAACATATTATTATTATCACCAGAATAACAAAAGAATGTTAAGCATACCTTTAACCAAAGAGGGTCATGTAGTCTTTCACATTCACCGAATTTACTTAGCCTCACATATTTCAACCTGGCCCACCATGCTCCAAAAGTTTCCTTCCACCTAAATGCATTGATTATATATTGTGGTCTCCTTCAACAAAGTATCCGCCTAATTTAATCAAATCACTTAACATTCAAACAAAACACGTTGCATTAAACAAATACTTATTTGAAATCAATACGACGTGAATAGCAAGAACAGTTAAATGGACACACATAACCACAAAATTCGATCTAAAACTCCTTCAAGACTCACTTTAGAACAAATTCAAATGCTAGTAGCAATATAGTTTTGTAATCATGTTTAACGCAATTATTTATAGAGTATAATAAAGAATAAGAAATGTGTGTAGGTTGGCCCGACCCATTTTGACCACTTAAATACAGTTCGTTTTGGGCTGAACCTGATTTGGCCACTTACCTATCCAACCTGTTGGCATCCGGCCCACCCATTTATTCACTTGTAATTTATAATACAAGTTGATGTTTACGGCATAGCAGTTTCTGAGCTGTTTGTTTTGTTCTACACGATTGTGCTCCAAATACTTATTATGATTCATATTATGGTGGGATGATGGCAGCTTTCCAAATGTGAAACAGGAAAAACTAACACAATGATTTTAAACAGAATTTAACAATTTTATTCCAAATTTTGTGAAACAAAGAATGAAAATAGTGTCCACATACCTTAAGATAAGCAAAATAAGCTACAATGGAAACTGAATATGCCTCAGAAAATTTTGTTTGTGCTTCAGCTCCTGCATAAAAATTTATAAAAGGGAAAAAAAATTCAATCGCAAGAATAATCAATATATTTAGAAGACTACAAACTAATTAAAAATGTTAAACATTGTTTTTTTCAACCTGGGAGCAGACTGCTGTACTTCTAAACCACAAAAAACCATTTATATATATATTTCAAGAACTGCATTTATGCAGTCGAATTTAAAGATATTTTAGATATTCAATGGCTTCATCCAACATTGAAGCCTTATCAGTATAAAGCACAAGTCAAGAAATTCCAGGTCACTGTTGTAATTCTACCTTTTATAGATCTTGGTGTTCTTATACAAATTTTGCTGCAAATATAAGTCTCCTATTCCTAATTTATGAAAATAATTCTACTTAACTTTGCCTGCTACCTTATTTTCACTTTAATGCAGCTACCTTTGTTATTCAAAAGAAAACTTCATTCAACAAAACAATCGACACTATATAGACAAAGTACATAAAGTTTCAATGATAGACAAATAAGTACAAAAATAATTGTCATTACTCATATTAATCATTAAAGAAATGTCAACCTATCTAAATAAACCACAAAAGAACATACAACCAAAACTAAAATTTACATTCAATTAAAGTAATGCAATATAACATGTAGAACACAGTAACACATATCTTACTTCTAAGATAAGGATAGTTGCTTTACAACTGTGAATAAGTGTCTTGGCATATTCAAAGTAGTTATTTTCCTACTTTCCTACGATATTCGTTTTTTTTTTTTAAATTTACCATATGAAACAACAAAAACAACAGGAAACCCAATAGCAGTTGAAACTTCACATTAAAACAATTGGTACAAACACAAACTACAAAGGCAATCAGTTGATATGAAATGTCACGGCCCCCGCCCCGGTTTTACCCGGTCTAGGAGCCGCGGGACAGAAACCCGTGGTATTTATTAATTGAGTTGACAGCGGAAGATTTTACAGGATCTTTTGAAACTTGAAATGCCCGTCTCCAGCCCACAATTCTTCTTCTCTTCTTTGGCTTGGGTTTCTCCGGAGGCTAGGCTTGAAATTCCATAGGTTCCTCAACATCGGCACAATAACCGGTAAAGTCTCTGGAAACTTCCACCTTAACAGAATAGAGATTGAGATTCTGAAGAGCTTCAGACAACTCATTCATGCTGTTTAGCAGATATGAAGAAACACACAAAATTCTAAGTTAAAATTTGTAAATTGAATAATCACAGAAAGGCAATAAAAAATTTAAGTATTAATTACAATATCTAATATATTTATACAAATAGATTGATTAAAACAAAATATTGCGATTTATATATATATATATATATATATATATATATATATATATATATATATTACAATTTACAACTGAAATGTAAAATATACTAGGGATAATTTATTTTAGTTTATCTTTTCTTACTAAGTTGTTTATCTATGGGTGCTAGCACTGGTTCAGGGTGTTGGCAGTTTAATTTAATTAAAAGTTAACATTTACTGCTGTAGTGGCTAACATATAGAGATTTGCCCATTGTTCGTCTAATTTATCTCCCCATGGTGGGTTATCACCTGTTTCCTGAGTCTCTTTATTAATTATCACTTCTTTTGGTTGTGACTTCTTTATTTTCTCTTGACTTTTTCTAATAATCCAACTTCTTTTCTTAATGGTAAGTGGTTTCTCAAACTGTGCCTTACGAACAAATATTCCTTCCTCAGTATCTGCTGAGTATTTTGAGGAATTTGATTGGAATGAGGTTCCCTTATCTTTTGGTGCACAATCTAGTTGACGATAGATGTCCGAAATTCTTTGCTTACCCATACTGTAACTAACAAGTAGTCAGTTAACAAAATACATAATCACAAGAGGGTAATTAGGAAAATTAAGTATTTCTAAATACTTAATTGGCTTAAATCAGTGACTCTGATACCACCTTTTCCTGTCACGGCCCCCGCCCCGGTTTTACCCGGTCTAGGAGCCGCGGGACAGAAACCCGTGGTATTTATTAATTGAGTTGACAGCGAAAGATTTTACAGGATCTTTTGAAACTTGAAATGCCCGATTATTTTATTTCATAATTCGGGATAAACCCCGTAATTTACAATAGAGGAATTTCACAAGGAAATTCCCTGATTTACAAAACATGTTTATTTATTTAACTGAGCCACTACTTCAAGCTTGTTAGTGCTCCGTAGCACTTTTCCTTGGTTCACAGTAGTCACCTGAAACATGTTTTGAAAATATTTTATTAGCGGGGAAATACTGGCGAGTCATTCAAATTTGATAAAACGACAAATAGTTATAAATTACAGCATAAGAGCGATTACAATGGCTTCTATCTTATTTTTATCTGGCGCCGTGTCACCTCCTGGTGACGATGGTCATACCACTATTGGGTCCTTTCACCCAAGTAGTGATGATTATCACTGTTAGGATTTATTAGCCTAACCGTGAGAAATTAGTAATGTGCACAATACCCCACTAGCCAGTGATTCAAGATAACCACGACTTAATCCCTGTAATTATAACTTTGAAAATAGCTGGAGTATTGTAAAATACTTTTGATAAAAAGAGAATGACTCACATTGCAGATTTAAACGGGCAGAGTTTAGCCTACTGATTAGCCTTGTAACCTAATTTAAATGACAATGCACACGAACTAGGTTAGTAACTAATACAACATTTACGATAACTCACGAGATTAAAACCCTCACAACGAATGACAAAGTGCAATACTTAAACATCCATCGAATTCACGATGAATGACAAAGTATAGCCCTAATTTGGGCAGCACTTAAACATCCATCGGATAGTTTCAATCGATCGGACATTGAATCGTAGCAGCGATCGAGTTAATACCCTGTGTCGTAGCAGTGCTTCACTACTGTGAATACGATTTTCGACTTTTGAGCAGTATTCTTCGTGTTTTTTATTGAAATTTCGACACCAGTGAACTGCTCGTAGCCTGATCTATTTATAGCTGAAAAGTGGTTCTCACGCGGCCCGCGTGAACCTTTACTTGACCCTTACGCGGCCCGCGTGGAGGTCTAGTCGTAGATTAGGGCTAGCGTGTCGTGTTCGCTGTTCCAGAGTTTTCATGAGCTGTCGCGGCCCGCGTAAGCCTAGGCTTACCCTTACGCGGCCCGCGTGAAGACCAAATTTCACATTTTCTTGATTTTTCATGTACAGTAGGGTTTCAGGGGTCCGGGTTTTCACTTACGGGTCGTTTTGGGACATTTTTGAAGGTCCTTACATCCTCCCCACCTTATTTAGAATCTCGTCCTCGAGATTTACTGAAATAAGTGAGGGTACTTTCGCTTCATCTCCGATTCCAGCTCCCAGGTATATTCGGGTCCTCTTTTTTATTCCCACTTAACTTTGACAAGTATCAACCTTTTGTGCTTGAGGAATTTAATCTTTCTGTCTTCTATCTGAAGTGGTTTCTCCACGAACTTTAATTTCTCATTTACCTCTATGTCTTGAAGAGGTACTACTAGGGATTCGTCAGATAGACATTTCTTGAGGTTGGATACATGAAATACATTATGTACTCCAGCTAGCTCCTCTGGTAGTTGTAAGCGATAAGCAACTGGTCCTATTCGTTGTATTACTGGGAATGGTCCTACGTACCTTGGACTCGGCTTTCCTTTCTTACCGAACCGAACTACTCCTTTCCAAGGAGAAACTTTCAATAGTACTCTGTCTCCCACTTGGAATTCTAACAGCTTGCGTCGATTATCGGCGTAACTCTTCTGACGATCTCGAGCCGTTTTCAGTCTTTCCTTGATTTGAGTGATCTTGTCAGCAGTTTCTTGCACGATTTCAGGACCTGATAATTGGCTTTCTCCTATTTATGCCCAACAAACTGGAGTTCGACACTTTCGCCCATACAGTGCTTCGAATGGGGCAGCTTCAATGCTTGAATGATAACTATTGTTATAGGAGAATTCAATTAGAGGTAGGTGGTCATCCCAATTTCCACCAAAATCTATCACACATGCCCTAAGCATGTCCTCCAGGGTTTGGATTGTCCTTTCACTTTGTCCGTCTGTCTGAGGATGATATGCAGTACTTAGATTTAGTCGGGTTCCCATGGCTTCTTGGAAACTTGTCCAGAAATGCGAAGTGAAACGACTATCCCTATCTGATACAATAGAGAGTGGAACTCCATGTAAGGATACTACTTCATTTACATACAGCTTAGCTAACCTTTCCATGCTGAAGGTTTCTTTCATGGGTAGAAAATGAGCTGATTTGGTTAATCGATCCACAATTACCCAAATCGCATCATTACCTTTTCTGGTTTTGGGCAACTTAGTAACAAAATCCATTGTTATAAGTTCTCATTTCCAAACAGGCATTTCTAATTGTTGGAGTAATCCTGAAGGTTTCTGGTGTTCTGCCTTAACTTGTGAACAAGTAAGACACTTAGAAACATATCTAGCTATGTCCTTTTTCATTCCTATCCACCAGAAGTTATTTCTTAGATCTTGGTACATCTTATTATTACCAGGATGCATGGTATACCTAGATTTATGGGCTTCCTCTAAAATCTTATTCCTTAACTCTCCTTGCTTAGGTACCCAAATCCTTTTCTTGTGGAATCTCCAAATTCCATCACTTCCTTGCTTTAATTCCTTTATTCTTCCTTTCATCCCTTCAACATCATCCTTGATTGCTGTTTCTTGAACATTCTTCAGTTGTTCCATTAAATCTAACTGTAGATTTAATCTAAGAGCACGAACTTGCTTTTGCTTTTCGTGATATTTACGACTTAAGGCATCTGCAACTACGTTTGCTTTTCCTTCATGATATTGAATATCACAGTCGTAGTCACTTAGAATTTCCATCCATCTTCTTTGCCTCATATTTAGCTCTTTTTGCCCAAATATATATCTTAAACTCTTATGATCTGTATAGACAGTAAACTTACTTCCGTACAGATAATGTCTCCAAATCTTAAGGGCAAAAATTATGGCTCCTAACTCTAAATCATGAGTCGTATAGGTTTCCTCGTGCTTTTTCAATTGTCATGATGCATATGTAATTACCTTCTTGCGTTGCATTAACACACATCCTAATCCTAGTTTTGAAGCATCACAGTATACTTCAAAATCTTCTGTCCCTTCAGGTAAGGCTAGAATTGGAGTGTTTGTTAACCTTTGCTTTAAAATCCTAAAAGCCTCTTCTTGCCTGGGTCCCCATTCAAACTTAACTGCTTTACATGTTAGCTTAGTTAAT
The DNA here is from genome assembly GCA_030545235.1 of Helianthus tuberosus. Classification (NCBI taxonomy): domain Eukaryota; kingdom Viridiplantae; phylum Streptophyta; class Magnoliopsida; order Asterales; family Asteraceae; genus Helianthus; species Helianthus tuberosus. The sequence continues at coordinate 185,384,353 of CM060419.1, forward strand.
GGTACAGCTATTTTGGAAAAATCCTTAATGAATCGTCGATAGTATCCTGCTAATCCTAGAAAGCTTCTAATTTCCATAGCTGATTGCGGGACTTTCCATTTGGTGATTGCTTCTATTTTAGAGGGATCTACGTGAATACCTTCGTGATTCACCATGTGTCCTAAAAATTGTACCTCCTGTAGCCAAAATTCACACTTCGAGAATTTGGCATAAAGTTTCTCCTTTCTTAACAAAGTTAAGAGTGCATGCAGGTGCTCACAATGCTCTTCCTGACTTTTGGAATAAATAAGTATATTATCGATGAAGACAATTACAAATTTATCCAAGTACGGTTTACAGATCCTATTCATCATATCCATAAATGCTGCAGGAGCATTTGTCAGTCCGAAGGGCATGACTGTAAACTCGTAATGACCATACCTAGTTCTGAAAGCAGTTTTAGGTATGTCTTCTTCCTGTACCTTCAATTGATGATATCCGGAGCGTAAATCTATCTTAGAAAAATATCTAGCTCCCTGAAGTTGATCAAAAAGATCATCGATCCTAGGTAATGGGTATCGATTCTTAATGGTAACCTTATTCAATTCCCTATAATCGATACACATTCGCATCGAACCATCCTTCTTTTTCACAAACAACACAGACGCTCCCCAATGGGATGAACTAGGTTGTATAAATCCTTTACTTAATAATTCATCTAACTGCTTTTTCAATTCTAGCATTTCGGTGGGTGCTAACTGATAAGGTGCCTTAGCTATCAGTGTAGTTCCAGGAATTAGATGAATTCTAAATTCTACTTCCCTATTGGGTGGTAATCCAGGTAGTTCTTCTGGGAATACATCCGGGTATTCTGATACTACTAGAATTTCTTTAAGTTCCTTACCTTTTGTGTTAATGATTATTGAAATCATATACACCACTTCTTGTTTTCTTGAAAAACTAGCCAATTTCATTACTGAAGTGAATTTCATTAGCTTACGGGGCTTATCTCCTGTAATCACCACTAATTCTCCTGTGGGTGTATGAATTTCTATGGAGTTCTTATCACAAAGAATTCGAGCATGGTTGGCTACTAACCAATCCATTCCTAATACAACGTCGAATCCTACTAAATCCATAGGTAATAGGTTTGCAGAAAATCTATGGCCTAAGAGTTCTATCTTTCCTTCTTGCAAAACCTTATCTATGTTAACAGAATTCCCATCAGCCGTTTCGACAGTAAAGATTTGTCTAAGTTTGGTTAAAGGTAGGTTAAGAGCTTGGCAGAATGAAGTATTTATAAAACTTTGGTTTGCACCAGAGTCAAATAATACTTTTGCATAAACGTTGTGAACTAGGAACGTACCAGCTATTACGTCAGGAATCAGTTCTACTTCCTGAGTAGTCAACTGGAAGGCTCTTGCGTTTTTCTTGGTAGTTCCTTCTGCAGGTTTGGCTTTGTTATCAGCTGGTTTGACCAATTTCGGGCAGTCTGGCCTAAAATGTCCAGCTTCTCCACAGTTGTAGCAGATTGTTGCTTTCTTCTTCCTGCAATCTTCTTCTTGATGCCCTGGAATTTTGCAAAAATTGCAATATCCTTTGCATCTTCCAAAATGCTTTCTTTTGCAGGCATTGCAAAATGGAGCAGTGGTAGATTGTCTAGTTCCCTTTTTCTTGAAATTGCTACGGTTACCCATACGGAATCCCTGGGTAATCTTTTGGGCCACTTCCTTTTTCCGATTTTCTTCTCTTGTGCGTATCAGCCCGTTAGTTAGGGTGTTAGCTAATTCCACAGCATCGTCAATAGTGCGAGATCTTGCAGCTTTAACGATATCACGGATTTCGCCAATCAATCCCCAGATATAGCGAGAAATAAGTACCGGCTCTGGCGAAGCCAGGGTTGGTACCACTCTAGCATATTCGAAGAATGTCGAAGTATACCCTCGACAATCTACATCCACCATTCGGTGGTTCAGAAACTTGTTCGCCATTTGTTCTTTTTCATATTCGGGACATAATTTTCTTTCCACCAGCCTTTTAAATTCTTCCCAATTCATGGCATAGGCCACATCGCTTCCCTTGGCTTGTAGTACTGTATTCCACCATTCTAGCGCCCCTTCTTTAAAAAGATGCGACGCGTACATGACCTTGTCTTCCTCAGCACATTTACTTATTTTAATCACGGCCTCGGTTTTCTCTAACCAACGCAGTGCAGCAGTCGCCCCTTCGTTGCCTGCAAATTCCACCGGTTTACAGGCAAGAAACTCCTTATAAGTGCAACCGGCCGTTGTAGTTTTCACTTTCTTAAGGAGTGGGGCTTGTATTCCATCGTTGTCGTTATTAGCATGGTTGCCGCCTCCGTTTACACTATTACTGAAATTATCTTCATGAGTACGTTTGCTAGGAATTATTTTTTGAGGTTCAACTGGATTCCGAGTAGCAGCAAGGATTGCTGGAATAGCATTGGCTATTCCCTGAGCAACGATATTCTCTATATCTTGCCTATTCAGAAATTGAACTTCATTGTTTTGCTCGGATTGGTTAACCTCGTTAACTGGTTCATTACCAGCGTTTGCCATCTGGTAATTAATATATATATATAACTTATTAGCATAAAATAAATAACAACCAAATATAATAAAACAATTGCACATAATCAATTTAACACGTATAGCCAAAATTGTCGATTTTTCGACGTTCGATATTTTATATATTATACTAGGCATCCGTACACACTGGTTATCTTACAAAAGTTTTATTTTTAGTTATTTTACATAATTATATTCTATTATTATATTATTATTAAACACATATTCCTACAACCACATAATCACAGGCACACCATCCCCGTCAGCTGGCATCTTAGAAACGATGTTCCCTCTCGTCGTATTTCCAGGAGATCTGTTCTCCCACCTCCCGGATTCGATTCCCTGCATCCATCAGCTCCTCGCCAAAATGGCAGAGTTCAGCCAAGTTCTCATTGCTCATCGGTGGGTTTGGTGCAGGCTCTGGGTCAAATTGGGGGAAAAGGTATAAGGGTTATTTAAGAGATTCTGGAACTGCCAGTCATTGGTCCACCATTCTTCCATTTCTCCTAAAGGTTGGGGGTTGACAAGGAGATCTGGGATGTCCGGTTCCAAATTTACTGGGAGTTGGGTTTCAGCAGGATAAGTAAAGAGGGTTTCATTGACAGGCTTAATGATATCACAGTCTGCCAGTTTACGATCCAATTCCTCCCACAATGGCATTTCCTGGTCTTGACTGGAACTTTCTCCGATCTCTATTCCCTTGCCTTTATCCATTGGATCCTCCGTCTTTCTAACTTTTCGTGTTACTGGTTTCCTTTTACGCACCCGTCTCCAGCCCACAATTCTTCTTCTCTTCTTTCGCTTGGGTTTCTCCGGAGGCTGGGCTTGAAATTCCATAGGTTCCTCAACATCGGCACAATAACCGGTAAAGTCTCTGGAAACTTCCACCTTAACAGAATAGAGATTGAGATTCTGAAGAGCTTCAGACAACTCATTCATGCTGTTTAGCAGATATGAAGAAACACACAAAATTCTAAGTTAAAATTGTGTAAATTGAATAATCACAGAAAGGCAATCAAAAATGTCATGTAACACCCCGTGTTTTCACAAGTGAAAGTCAAAGTCAACGACCGATTTCGCGCAACTTGACTTGTAGAAATGTCTTTATTTTATTTATATTATATGGAGTAAGTGTTGTTCATTGCAATAATCGAATCGTGTTAATCGTATTTCAATCGACCTACGACTGTGAATTTTAGGCAGTAACAATGCGATAAAGTTAATCAACTGATAATCAAGCTATACTAATCGAATCGACATCGAATCGCAACTCGAACTGTGTGTTTTACTTATTGCATATACGTGTGTGTGTGCCTTACGTGTTACCTGTGCATGTTTATTTATGTTATGTTGTGGTAATCAAGCGAACTCAATCGAAACTCGAAATCTAACTCGAATGCAATTGAACTCGAACCCGAATTCCGAATCGAACCATGTTATATACGAAGTAGTTGGGACTCAAAGTAATTTGACTAGGAAACCCTATCGAACCGCTCGCAATCGAAACCGAAACGTCAAAAGATCGTCGCACCGAGCGCACCACTCAGGCGTCATCCGCACGGATTGTCCATCCGCACGGACAGTCAATCCGCACGGATAGCCCATCCGCACGGACAGGCCATCCGCACGGATAACCAATCCGGGTGACGTGCAATCCGCACGAACGGCCCTTTCCCCTTTTGGCATCCTATAAATACACAGGTCACTCTCCAAACTTTCCACTTTTGGCAAGTGACGTCCGACCAGCACACTTTCTTCACCTTTTCTTCGATTTCTCTCAATCCAGGTAAGATCTCGCCCTAAATCTTGTACATTCTTGATCTATACACACTTCTACACCTTTCTATCTTTCAAATCTCAACTTTTAACCATGAAATCATCAAGATTTGAGGTATTCTCGGGTGACGTCATCATGAAGTTCTCATGAACTTCAAGTGTGACCTCATTCCACCAAGAATAACTCAGATCTGAACGATTTCCACCAGATTTCACAACAACTTCACCTAAATCTGAACTTTTCTAAAGGATAAAAGAGTTGAAAGAAATAAACACAAGTTTTCCTCTTCTTTTACCCTCAAAAAACGGTTGGAATAGGGTCAGTTCTAGTCTTCTACGCGATATTAGTGAAGCACTAGTCCTAGATCCGGATTCTACCTACAAGACATCTGATTTCGGGTTAAACCGGAATGACCATTCTGAGCCGCTGACCGGTCAAGCTAGGGTGATTCCTGGCCGGCTTAGTCATACGGGTAAGAATACAGTTCCAAATGGTTGCCACGTAATCAGGACGTCTCGATAGAACGACAAAGGCGACCAAGGGTAGACGAACGGAACAATTAGAACAAGAAGCTATCCGCACGGAGATGTTATCCGCACGGACAATCTGTCCGCACGGATAGGCTATCCGGACGGGTTGTCATCCGGACGAACTACACTTGGGACCCACAACCAAACAAGGTTGAGTACCGACGAATGAATAATCCGCACGGACAACGCTCTAAATGGATTACTCTTTGGATCATGAGATACTAAGACCCTAAAAAATTTTCAGCATGATCATCCGCACGGATCAACTGTGTTGGTGCATCTGTCTGTCGTCTACGTCTTCAGTCGTGTTTCGTGTTCGTTGCGAAGATGTTGAAGCATGATGTCATCATGACATCATCCAAGTGATGTCACAATGACATCATCTCACTAAAGTCATGACATCATCCAAGTGATGTCACAATGACATCATCTCACTAAAGTCCAAAGATTTAGAATGTGAAGATTAGAGTTCGGTCAAAATGTTTCATGGTAATTGGACCGCTCATTTGTCTAGATGAGGTTCGCTCATATGTCACTATGTGGACCGCTCATATGTCAGTTTCTGGATCGTTTATATGTCAAGTAGTCTGGTCCGCTCTTTTGACATGTCATACAAGCGAACCAGCCATGTCTATATATAGGTGATAAGAGCGATCCTCACACATAGTTCTAGGTGTGTTCTTCCGGTGAGCCACGAAGTGCTGCCGAAGTGTTGATTTGTGTGTAATCGTCATTCAGATTAATAGAATCAACAGTTTAAATTGAATTCTCGCTGAATTGTACTCCGTTTGTCTGTTTCCGCCGTTCAAACTGAGATAAACTCTTCTACGCGACTCGTTTAGGTCGAAATTCGATCCTACAATTGGTATCAGAGCCAGTGAAGAAGAGTTTTCTACAATTCAGCAGCGATTTCTGTTTCTACACCTTTCTTTTCCGAAAAACAAATTTTTTTACGGTCAAAATCGGCCAAATTTCACATATATTGTTCGTAATCATGTATAAGTAAATCCTTGAAAGTTTCAGAGCTTGAATCGACCTAAAACCTTGGATTTTTGATGTTTCGCTAATACGGACTCGTGATATTGATGATGTCATCAGCTGGTTCGCTTTTCTGGTCCGCTTATCCGGACATCATCTGATCCGCTCATCTGGTCCGCTCATCTGGTCCGCTTATTCGAACACTCTGGTTCGCTCTTAGTGACATTTGATGTCCGCTCATAGTGACACTTTGAATTCAGCTTCAAAGTGTTTAGGTGATCAGAACTTCACGTGATTCATAGTTGCGGTTCAATCAAATTGGATTGAAATTTAAAGTTGTCGGTAGTTGGGAAAAGATATCTCATGCCTTTGTGTCAGAATACATGAAGTTGTATCATTTAAAAAATTGTCAGGCTTTTGCATGTGATTTTGTTTAAAATTTGACTGCCCAAAGTTTGGATATATACTGAAAAGTGGAGGTCCAATCAAAGAATTTTGAACTGCTGTGTCATGTGAATATATTGACCCATCATTACATGTGATCATTTTACAAAGTTGTCGTCTACTTTTGACAAAAGATCAGACCATGTGATCAAGTTGGTCAAGTCATATAATGGATACATGTGAGTTGCAAAGTCAGCCCATGGGACTTTGAGTTTATATCGGCCCAATCAAAGAATTGTTTAGCATCAAGTGTTGTCAGCCACTATCCTTGAAAAGATAAGTCTAGTAACAGCCCATGTGATTGAAGTTTATTAACGGCCCAAGTTTCAAGTTTCTTCATCATTACCAGCCTATATCAGAAATTTAAAGTGCAGCTCAATCATGATTTGTGTGTGAAGTCTTGTTGAAATTAAAAAAAGAATAGTGTTAGACATTGTTTGAAGTCTTTGGTCCAAGTGTCATCATTATTTCAAGATCATTCATTCAGTGGTATTTTACAAAGTGATCCTAGTTCATTGGAAAAGTCTATTTTGTGAACATTTGACATCGAAACATGGATTTTGAAGAATTATTGGCGTATATGAATTATGAATCTCAGCAATATATTCCAATAAAGCAAGAAAGAGAAACAGTCTCAGCAAAAGAAGTTGTTGAAAAAGGTCCGGTTTTTGATCATTCGTCTGATGAAGAAAGTGACAATTATGAAACGGAAATCCGGAAGCTTGACTATCTTAAACAACAACTTCCATCTGATCAACGTAGTGGAAAATTATTTTATGCCGATAAAATTGAAAAATTGAAAGGAAAACAAGATGCAAAAAGAAAGAATCAAAAAGCAGTTATTGTTAAAGAAGAGATCAGAGCTGAGCAGATTGAACAAGTTCCATCGGTCAAGGTTGAGAAAAAAGAATCTGAAAAACCTGTATATGTGAATCCTGAACCAGAGTTAAAGAAAGAGGTTGCAGAAGACGCACCTATCTTTGATCATTCATCAGAAGAAGAGAGTAAGGATGAAAGTGTTCATGAGGAGAAGAAACAGGTTGAAAAAATTTCAGATTTGAAGGATGAGACAAAAGTTGATGATAAACATATTCTTGTTTTGCTAAAAAATTGTGAGATGTTGACATTTGTAAATGACAAACTCTTGAAGGATGTTGAGAGTTTGTCATTAGAAAACAAAAATCTCAAAAAATCAGAAAATGTTTTGAAAAATCAAATTCACAATTTGGAAAATGAAAAAGTAAAGATTGAAAAAGATTTTCAAAGTCAAATAAAAATTTTAGAAGATGAGAGAGATTTGTTTGGTAAAAACAATCTTGAAAAACAAATTGAAATTAATTCTCATCTTGAAAAGATTATTCAACTTGAAAAAGAAGCAGAATGTGCTCAAAAGAAAATCAAAGAGTTAGAAGGTAAAATCAGGGAATGGGAAGAAAAGTTGAAGGTTTTTGTGAATACTTCAGCTATTCCCTGCCCTAAACCAGTTAATTCTGTTCCAATAAGTGACGATGTCACAAACTTTGACAATGTCACAAACTTTGACAATGTCAAAGTTGAAGATTGTGATGAGAAATCTGATGATGAAAAAGATAAAAGTGAAAAACAAAAATTGTTTTTGAAATTAAAAGAAAAATTTCAAGAAACTGTTCTGCAATCGACTGAAAAGGGAGAATGCTCTAAGCAAAAACCTTTGAAGAAGAAAGTGGAACAGAAACAAAAAATTAAAAATGAGAAAAATGTTCAAAAAGATAATAAAAGCTCATCAGATCGATCATCCAATCGCAATGAAAAATTACAAAAATCGAAAAATGAAAACTCAAAAATTGTTGGTAATAAGTGGTGCAGGTCGGACCACAGTGCTTCAAAGTCAAATCCAGCTTACAAGAGGAGAGATGGATATCACCAAGCCAAACAGTGCTATGATTTGAATGTTTGGACTGAGAATGGTGATTGGTATGATAACAGAGTGTGTTACAGATGCGGCTATCAAGGACACATTGCTGTTAACTGCCAAAGCTGGAGATTTGAGTCAAGGAGATGCTTTAACTGCAAAATCATTGGCCATATTGCTAGAGATTGCTCAAAGAGATCAATGAGAAGATCGAGGGCTGAATCTCAGAAGCAAGTGAAGAAACCAGTCAATGTCAAGCCCAAAGAACAGAAGGTTCAAGAACCTAAAGTTCAAGAAACGAAAGTGAAGCTTTCTCAAGGGCAAAAAGACAGACTGAGGAAGAAGAGAAAGAAGGCGAGAGAGTATCTCGAGAAGATTTTGTCCTCGGGTTCATCTGTTGGTAAAAATAAGAGTTCTGATGAATCTCTTTCCTCGACTGCAAAGTCAAGCAAGACGAATTCATCAGATACAAATCTGAGGACAGAAGAGAGAAAGAAGAAGAAGAAAGTTGTTGGCGATGAATCTGGCTATTCAAAGTCAGACAAGCCCAGTTCAGGCAATGAATCTGGTGTGGTAAAGCCAGAAGAGCCAGTTGTTGAGGTAAAAATTGAGAGTTCTAGTCTAACAATGGATGAGGCAAACTTTCCACCATTGTTGAACAAGAATTCAAAATCACCCAAGGACAGTCTGGCTTGGGTGAATCTATTTAAATGAAAAACCTGACTTGCCGGAGTTCCCAGGTTGGTAAGTGTGGAACAGGAATCGGCACATTTCTTGAGAAATTCACAAATGTGATATTTCGACTTACAAGTGGTAAATCAGGGACATTAAGTTGTACTTGATTTTCTACAAGTGATGTTTGTGGATTAATCTTACAAATGTTAGTTTTTACAAGTGGTTGAAAGAAAACAAGGTGATGAAAGATCCCCGAATTTGTGAAATGACACACAAAACTTATTTTCCGGAAAAACCATTTTGATTAAAACAAACTTAAGTGTTTTGAAATCACTATGGGAAAATGTTTTGTTGTGAGGGGGAGTTCTGATTGTTTATGCCAGGTGGATGGAGAATTGAAGTGATTCTCATCATGTTGTCAAGTTTGTACAGTTTGTTTCAAATTTTCCCAAAAAATCAAAATTGAAACATATTTTGATTTTAGGGGGAGTAAAAATTTTAAAAAATTTGAAAATTTGAAAATGTCAAAAACATTGAAAAATTTAAAAATGAGTTTTGCTGAAACAAGAGGAAATGATAGAAAATCAGTGGACTATCACAGCATGCTAAAGAAATGAAATGTCAAATGTGATAAGCGATCTCACTAAAGATGTGACGATAGGCTCAGCTAGACTAGTAGATTTGCGATAACAATACAAACCTAAAGCAAAAAGCCTAGTTCTAGTGGGAAACACGGTTGAAAGCATAGTACTTAGTTTTGTCCTTCTTGACTGTGTGCCTACTCAGTAATCGCTGATTGTCGAAAGACATAAAACTGGTTAAGTTTGTGAACTTTCACAACTTTGCTAAAAAGTCGCTGTGATTGTGCATTTTATTTTGCAAAGATTTAAACTTGTCTTATTTCTTTATTTTGTTTAAGCATCGGACATCCTCTGCGTATACGTGAGTATCGACCTGGATGTTGTTGCCTAAACGTTCTGCTTTATTTTCTTTGGTGTTTCGTTTAAGCTTTGGATCACCTCTGCGTATACGGGAGTATCGACCTGGTGGTTAAAGCCTAAACAACTTCAACTTGTTTTATTTTTCTTATTTTGTTTAAACATTGGACTTTCTCTGCGTATACGGAAGTATCGACCTGATTGTTAATGTTTAAACATTCTGCTTTGTTTTCGCACAAATCACAGTTGATAAAGTTTAAAGGCATTACTTGAGTCAGTGTATTGCATGATGAGGGGATATGCTGAGATCGTGGGGTCCATAAGAACTTAGTGCTATCTTAATATACCTTAATGTATCGGTAAGCATTTCAAAAGTTTTTAGATTGAGCTTAAGTGGACAACAATATCGTCAATCCATGTGAATCGTTTAGAACTTAAAATGTTTAAAGCTTAACGGTACTTGTGATGTGTCTCATAAACTGATATGATCCTCTTACGCAAACTCACAAAAATAGTGTCTGTACATATCTTATTTCTGCAGTTAATTTCTGTGATTGCATTCATGTTTCCATCATTTTGAAAAGTCCAAAAAGATTTTCGACAACTGATGTTGGAAAGCTGATATTCAAAATTTCAAGTGCTGAACATGATGAACAGGGTTGGGAGTGAGTGCTTAAATGAAAGAATTTATTTTGAAAAAGAAGTTGAGATTAGTTAATCAGGGTCATTAATTTGAACTTGATGTAACTATTACTAGTAAGTTTTTCTTATTGTTTTTTAAGTAAAAACTTATGAGGTGGTGAGAATTGTGTGCAGGAGTTGAGCTGAACATAATTAAAGCCAGGGATTGATCTCAAGGTGATAGCTAATTCCAGACAGCAATCTCATCATGATGAGAGGGGGAGTCTGACGAGGTTAGAGCCAAAGAGAAGATCCTGGTATATGCTAAGAAAGACTGATAAAGACTAAAGATGCAAAGACTCAACACTGAAGACTCCGTCAACATCCGAGGGGGAGTTTGTTGGTGCATCCGTCTGTCGTCTACGTCTTCAGTCGTGTTTCGTGTTCGTTGCGAAGATGTTGAAGCATGATGTCATCATGACATCATCCAAGTGATGTCACAATGACATCATCTCACTAAAGTCCAAAGATTTAGAATGTGAAGATTAGAGTTCGGTCAAAATGTTTCATGGTAATTGGACCGCTCATTTGTCTAGATGAGGTTCGCTCATATGTCACTATGTGGACCGCTCATATGTCAGTTTCTGGATCGTTTATATGTCAAGTAGTCTGGTCCGCTCTTTTGACATGTCATACAAGCGAACCAGCCATGTCTATATATAGGTGATAAGAGCGATCCTCACACATAGTTCTAGGTGTGTTCTTCCGGTGAGCCACGAAGTGCTGCCGAAGTGTTGATTTGTGTGTAAACGTCATTCAGATTAATAGAATCAACAGTTTAAATTGAATTCTCGCTGAATTGTACTCCGTTTGTCTGTTTCCGCCGTTCAAACTGAGATAAACTCTTCTACGCGACTCGTTTAGGTCGAAATTCGATCCTACAAACTGTCCACACGGACAGACTATCCGGACGGATTGTCGCCGCCCGCACAGACAGACTATCAAGACGAATGGTCGTTGTCCGCACGAACTGTTATCCGGACGGATTTCACCAACTTCACTAAGTGACTCACTCTTAAGGCCGTTGTTCGCACGGACAACCATCCGGACGGACTGTCGTCCGCGCGACCGGCTTGAAGGGTAGAGATACTTAGATGTTTTCTAAATACTACAACGAAAACTTCAAAGGACAAGCCATCATACACAAACACATCCTTAGAATAGGAAGAAACAATCCACTCGAATAGTTATCCACACGGACAAGTTATCCGCACGAGTAACTAATCCGCACGGATGACTAATCCGGACGGATTACCATTCGCACGGATTGCTAATCCGCACGGATGACCAATCGCACGGATTGTTAATCCGCACGGATGACCAATCCGCACGAATAACTAATCCGCACGGATGATCAATCCGCACGGATAACTATTCCGCACGGATGACTAATCCGCACGATCGGTCATCCTACCCACTCCCACTTTGTACTGTTTTACGTACCACTTATCATTACGCTATCGACTCTATTCAGGCTAACCGTACTCGCTAAGCGCTCCCTTCAATCCAATAATCGCTGTGAGTATACTCGATCCCTTTTTGCTTTTAGCACTTTTGGGTGTTACATACGTTACGAATATTCAAACTACAATTATCACACTACTCAAGCTATTTGAACGCTAACCGTTAATGCATGTTATACGTGGCTCATGAATGCTTGTTTGTTATGTTTACACATGGAATGCTGTCTACCTGCCTTAGCAACGATAGTACTATAGTTTGGACTCAGCACCCGTTCACACGGGGGTTGTTAAGGATCTTTTACTTGCATGGATTACGGTGGTAATCATGTATTGCGAACTGCCTCGGGCAGTCAACCCGCAGTCATTGGTATTGATGGATCTATGTCGATAACTAACGTGCTTCATTTCACTATGTGTACGTGCTGGTTATGCGTAAACGAATTCGAACTCTATATGCTATTATCAAACTTGTATGCTCACCTTTACATTATATGTATTGACTTTATTTTAACGTATGTGACAGGTGCTTAGGTTGTTTCCGTGCTTAGCTTGCTGGTGATGAAATTGAGGCTAGGGAAGGAGTCCTAGAAACCAACAAATAAATTAGTTATGTTTAAATCTGAGTTGTCGGAACAGAGTATTTGTCTTAATGTTTGTCTGTAATAATTGTTTAACTGTTTGAGATACGGTATGGGACGTATTATTTAAATCGAATGGTAACGATAGTTGTTATGGAAACTTCTGGACAGTCTGTTCCGCTCAGTGCCATGCCCCGATGATTCCGCCATCGGTTGGGGTGTGACAGATTGGTATCAGAGCCATAACTGTAGGGAATTAGGCAAGACTCGACCTAGTCCGGGTCGAAGTCTTAGAGACCTAGTCTATAGTTAAGAACCAACAGACCAACTTGTGCGTATCCGTTAAGGGGATTTCGCATGAGTTACTATCACTCGCTATCCTTGCTTATTCTACACTATCACTGTACTCGAATTTTCAACTATGAGTGGGCAATAAGGCCGAGAATAGGTGTGAAAACCGCGAACTCTCGACTAAAGTTGTTTACTCGACCCATATTTTAACTACAAGCGAGGAAATTATGCCAAACTAGGGGTGAAACCCATATTTTGATGAATAATCTCCTCTATTTTACCAAAATAGGGACGAAGTTGTTAAGCCAGGGGTGAAACCCTAACCTTGACAACTTGTTCTGAGCATTTTACAAAACTCTCACCAAAGATTCGACGGACTCCAACGATCTGACGACACGATGGAACCAACGGGATGTGTGCCAACGCCCAAGAATCGAGGCAAGGGCATACTCCTGGAGGTCAAACGTGTACAGTGGATCCTTGTGAATAGTTGAATTACTTTGGTTAGTTAAAGTCTACTAGCCGCAGACAATCTATCTCGCTCTCGATTTTATGTGTTTCAAATCCAAGCCGCTACTGCTGACTTTGATAATTTGTCGATTTTATGTGTTTTTATGTGCTTCTACCTATTTATGCGCTAAATTTTGAAGAGTAATCGATCTGTGCATCTGCTTCAATCGACACACATGACTCGCACTGCTATCCTACCTCAAAACACTAACAAATCGCTCGCATTATACTATATTCGAACACTCGCGAGTTTTGAATGATAGGTTTCTGTTTTCTGATTGCCTCTATTGGTTAAACGCGTATGTGTTCCTTTGCTTCTGTGCTTACATGCCTAGGTACTAAACGATTATGTGTTCTATGTGCTATGTGATTATGTGATTTCATGATAAGTATTCACGTAAGTATACGTGTTCCTGAGCTTTAGTAATAGTAGACGTGCGAGGTGAGATTCGAATACATGTGTTGAGTTCCGTGGCGATGTCTATTGCAGACAATGTCGTCAGGATCCCGTCATGCTCTCTCTCGTCAGGAAAAGAGGGACAAACGCCTTGCTTCCATCATCGCGAAGAGCGTAGCAAAGGCCGTGAGTGATGTTTAGGAGAATGCCAGCAAATCATCCGAGGAATCGAGAATTGAAGCTCCCAAAGCTAACGCAAGGCCTTTCAGTTTCAAACAATTCAAGTCGTGTGGGCCAAAAGAATTCACAGGCGAAGGAGGTCCTACTGCACTATTCCACTGGTTTGACTCTATCGAGGTTACTCTGCGACAAAGTGGTTGCCCTGATGACCTTCGAACTCTGAACGCTACCGGCGTCTTTCAGTCCCGTGCTCTAGACTGGTGGACGGCCGAGAGGAACAAGAGAGGGAACGATACAGCCTACGGTCTGTCGTGGGACGAGCTCAAGGAAGTCATGCTAGAGGAATTCTTCCCTCCTCACGAACGTCAAAAGCTGGAAGATGAATTTTGGCACATACAGCAGAAGGATGGTGACAATGCTGGTCTCACTGCTCGTTTCAAGTAGCTCAGCATTATCTGTCCCGATCAAGTCAAGACTCCCGATATGACCATCAAGAAGTATATCCGAGCTTTGCCCGACTGCGTTGCTGATTTCGTGCAAGCGGCTAAGACTACAACGATCGAGGAAACTTATCTGTTGGCCGCAGAGATCAACGACAAACGGGTTAAGGCTGGGGTATGGGATAAGACTTCCAAGCATCTACATCAAGCTAACCCTACCGCACCAACTGCTAAACCTACCTCATCAAGCAACAAGAGAAAGAACAGCTCCACCAACAAGAACTGTGCGATTACTGCTGCACCGATCCAAGCTGTACCTGCCCAACAGCGTCAAGTAGCGGCGCCTGTGGCCAATGCACCGCCTGCAAAGCGTGCATACACTGGACCACACCCGCTCTGCCCTACTTGCACCTACCACCACCCGACAGCTATTCAATGCCGCTTTTGTGCTCATTGCAACGTATACGGCCACTTTACCGCCAACTGCCGTATTCGTCAAGCTCCTGCCAATCAAGCTCTACTCACCGCCCCACAGGGTCAACAAGCTCCTCCGGCACCCGCAGTCAAAGCCAGAGCCTTCTTCACGTGTGGCGACCCGAATCATTTCGCCAACATGTGCCCGAACAAGGTAGTGAAACAAGAACCGCAACAGCAGCAACAACAACAGCAGCAACAACAGGCCGCACGCGCCAGAACTTTCAACCTCAACATGCGTCAAGCCCAGGCCGACAACAACGTGGTCAATGGTACGTTCATTGTGAATGGTATTTATGCTTCATGTTTGTTTGATACTGGAGCCGATAATTGCTTTGTGTCACTCGAATTTGAGAAACTCCTTAGTCGTAAACGTTCTCAACTCTCCTCGAAGTTCGATGTAGAAGTCGCTACCGGAAGAACCGTCACTGTCAATTCTGTTCTTCGTGATTGTACTCTTGAGCTCAACAATCACATCTTCCCAATCGACCTTATTCCAATGCAACTCGGAAGCTTTGATGTCATAGTAGGCATGGACTTTCTTCGAGAAAACCATGCTGAAGTTGTGTGCTTCGACAAAATGATTCGTTTTTCGCTCGCGAACGGTGATTTATTGTGTGTTTATGGTGATACTACTACGAAAGGTCTCAAACTTATGTCATGCCTTCAAGCTAGCAAGTATCTCCGCAAGGAATACAGAGCTTTCTTGGCTAACGTCGTAGCAGCGGGGAAGGAAAAGAAAGAGAAGAAGGAAGTGAAAGACATTCCTGTGGTTCGAGAATTCCCTCAAGTTTTTCCAGAGGACCTTCCCGAACTACCGCCAAGTCGTGATATCGACTTTCGTATTGACCTCATTCCTGGAGCTAATCCTATTGCCAAAGCTCCTTATCGACTCGCGCCGTCCGAAATGCGCGAACTCTCAACCCAACTCCAGGAATTACTTGAAAAAGGCTTCATTCGCCCGAGCACCTCACCTTGGGGCGCACCAGTCCTTTTCGTCAAAAAGAAGGATGGGTCGTTCCGGATGTGCATCGACTACCGGGAATTGAATAAGTTGACTATCAAGAACCACTACCCTCTGCCTCGTATCGACGATTTGTTTGATCAACTACAAGGCGCTACGTGTTTCTCGAAGATCGATCTACGCTCAGGTTACCATCAGCTACGCATCCAAGAGGAGGATATACCCAAAACCGCGTTTCGCACTCGATACGGCCATTACGAATTCGTTGTCATGCCTTTTGGCCTAACCAACGCACCAGCGGTTTTCATGGATCTGGTGAATCGCGTGTGTAAACCATACCTCGACCGTTTCGTCATCGTATTCATCGACGATGTCTTGATCTATTCCAAATCGAAAGCCGAACACGCGCAACATCTACGTTTGGTTCTCGAGTTACTCCAGGGGAACCAACTCTATGCCAAGTTGTCCAAGTGCGAATTTTGGTTAGGGGAAGTTCAATTTCTGGGTCACATTGTCAATAGTCAGGGTATTCACGTCGATCCTGCGAAGATTGAAGCTGTCAAGAGCTGGGTTACACCTAAGAACCCGTCTGAAGTCCGCTCCTTTCTCGGACTGGCAGGCTATTATCGACGATTTATTGAAGGATTCTCAAAGATTGCTGTACCACATACCTCTCTCACGCATAAGGATCAGCCTTTTGTCTGGGGAACCAAACAAGAGTCTGCCTTTCGAACCCTCAAACACATGCTTTGCAATGCTCCTGTTCTCACGTTGCCAGACGGAAACGATGATTTCATTGTCTACTGTGATGCTTCCAACCTTGGTCTTGGTTGCGTTCTCATGCAACGGGACAAGGTCATAAGCTTACGCATCTCGTCAGCTCAAAATCCACGAGAAGAACTATACAACCCATGATCTCGAGCTAGGCGCGGTTGTTTTTGCATTAAAGATTTGGCGACACTACCTATATGGTACCAAGTGTACGATCTTCACCGATCACAGGAGCCTACAACATATCTTTAATCAGAGGGAACTTAATATGCGTCAACGCCGGTGGGTAGAACTTCTCAACGATTACGACTGCGAGATTCGTTATCACCTAGGCAAAGCGAATGTTGTTGCCGACGCACTTAGCAGACGGAGCTATCTGTTTAGCACTCGTAATGTTCAAGCCCAGCACAACCTCGAAACTCTCATCTGCGACGCCCAGCATGCGTGTTTCAACGAACGCACTTTGAAGAAGGAAAGAATCTACCACGATGGAACCGAGCTTGTGAGCAAATCGAATGGGATATTCCACTACCTGGACCGAATTTGGGTCACTAGACGGACTGAATTACGACAGATTATCATGGACGAAGCCCATAAATCCCGCTACTCGATTCATCCCGGTGCTGACAAAATGTACCAGGATCTTCGTTATACGTACTGGTGGCCGGGTATGAAAAGGGATATCGCTCTCTACGTCGGAAGATGCCTAACTTGTGCTAGGATCAAGGCCGAACACCAAAGACCCTCTGGCTTACTCGAACAACCGCCAATTCCTATGTGGAAGTGGGAGAGTATAGCTATGGATTTTATAACCAAACTACCACACACGTCATCAGGTCACGACAGCATCTGGGTTGTAGTCGACCGGTTGACCAAATCAGCTCACTTTCTGCCAATACGAGAAGACTACAAGGTGGAACGATTAGCCCGAATCTACACCGACGAGATCATTTGTAGACTTGGGACGCCTCGTGACATCATCTCTGATCGTGATGCTCGGTTTACTTCACGATTGTGGGAAACATTTCAAACGGCACTCGGTACAACGCTTAATCTGAGTACCGCTTTCCACCCATAAACCGACGGTCAGACTGAAAGAACGATTCGTACTCTTGAAGACATGCTCCGTTCGTGTGTTTTAGACTTCGGTGGTAATTGGGATAGACACCTGCCGTTAGTCGAATTCTCGTATATCAATAGCTACCAGGCTAGCATCCAGATGGCACCTTTCGAGGCCTTATACGGAAGAAGATGTCGATCGCCTATTGTGTGGCACGAGATCGGTCACTCGCAACTAACCGGTCCGGAGCTGCTACAAGAAATGACAGACAAAATTTTCCAAATTCGAGACAACCTGGCGATAGCTCGGGATCGACAGAAATTTTACGCCGATAAAAAGCGCAAGCCCCGTGAATTTGGCGTTGGTGACCACGTACTCCTAAAGGTATCCCCTTGGAAGGGTGTGGTCCAATTCGGCAAGAAAGGGAAACTCGCGCCTCGATATGTTGGACCTTTTAAGATTCTGGAAAGGATCGGAAAAGTCGCCTACAGACTCGAATTACCGGAGGAACTTAGCAACGTCCACCCGACTTTCCACGTGTCAAACCTCCGGAAGTGCATCGCCGACCACGATTTACACGTCTCTCTAGACGATCTACAAGTGAACGAAACATTACACTTCGTGGAAAAGCCTGTCGAAATCATGGATCGCCAAACCAAGCAGCTCAAGCGCTCGCGCATTCCCATTGTGAAAGTCCGATGGGAAGGCAAACGAGGCGCAGAGTTCACTTGGGAACTCGAGAGCGATATGAAGGCTAAGTACCCGCAATTGTTTAAATAGAAAAGCTAGAGAGAGAAAGTGACGGTGTAATTCTTGTGCTTTGTACGATCTTATATCAATCTATGGAATTACCAATTATAGTATGTCCTAGTGCTTCAAAGCCGTTTGAGAGAAATCTAAGATTTTGATCGAAAAAGTTGTAGAAACATGTTGAATGTTGCTACTGTTATGGTTACTCGCACGGACAGTAGTCCCACTCACACGAATAACAATCCGCTTTGGTCACGTACGTGCACGGATTCCGTGTCACAAGCAATCGTTTCAGAGCCAAAACCGGTCCAAACAAAAGTTCTCACACGTGATTCATGGCTTGGTTACGGCTTCCAGCTTAATTTCGGGACGAAATTCCCTAAACAAGAGGAGGCTGTAACACCCCGTGTTTTCACAAGTGAAAGTCAAAGTCAAGGTCAACGACCGATTTCGCGCAACTTGACTTGTAGAAATGTCTTTATTTTATTTATATTATGTGGAGTAAGTGTTGTTCATTGCAATAATCGAATCGTGTTAATCGTATTTCAATCGACCTACGACTGTGAATTTTAGGCAGTAACAATGCGATAAAGTTAATCAACTGATAATCAAGCTATACTAATCGAATCGACATCGAATCGCAACTCGAACTGTGTGTTTTACTTATTGCATATACGTGTGTGTGTGCCTTAGGTGTTACCTGTGCATGTTTATTTATGTTATGTTGTGGTAATCAAGCGAACTCAATCGAAACTCGAAATCTAACTCGAATGCAATCGAACTCGAACCCGAATTCCGAATCGAACCATGTTATATACGAAGTAGTTGCGACTCAAAGTAATTTGACTAGGAAACCCTATCGAACCGCTCGCAATCGAAACCGAAACGTCAAAAGATCGTCACACCGAGCGCACCACTCAGGCGTCATCCGCACGGACAGGCCATCCGCACGGATAACCAATCCGGGCGACGTGCAATCCGCACGAACTGCCCTTTCCCCTTTTGGCATCCTATAAATACACGGGTCACTCTCCAAACTTTCCACTTTTGGCAAGTGACGTCCGACCAGCACACTTTCTTCACCTTTTCTTCGATTTCTCTCAATCCAGGTAAGATCTCGCCCTAAATCTTGTACATTCTTGATCTATACACACTTCTACACCTTTCTATCTTTCAAATCTCAACTTTTAACCATGAAATCATCAAGATTTGAGGCGTCATCCGCACGGACAGGCCATCCGCACGGATAACCAATCCGGGCGACGTGCAATCCGCACGAACTGCCCTTTCCCCTTTTGGCATCCTATAAATACACGGGTCACTCTCCAAACTTTCCACTTTTGGCAAGAGACGTCCGACCAGCACACTTTCTTCACCTTTTCTTCGATTTCTCTCAATCCAGGTAAGATCTCGCCCTAAATCTTGTACATTCTTGATCTATACACACTTCTACACCTTTCTATCTTTCAAATCTCAACTTTTAACCATGAAATCATCAAGATTTGAGGTATTCTCGGGTGACGTCATCATGAAGTTCTCATGAACTTCAAGTGTGACCTCATTCCACCAAGAATAACTCAGATCTGAATGATTTCCACCAGATTTCACAACAACTTCACCTAAATCTGAACTTTTCTAAAGGATAAAAGAGTTGAAAGAAATAAACACAAGTTTTCCTCTTCTTTTACCCTCAAAAACGGTTGGAATAGGGTCAGTTCTAGTCTTCTACGTGATATTAGTGAAGCACTAGTCCTAGATCCGGATTCTACCTACAAGACATCTGATTTCGGGTTAAACCGGAATGACCATTCTGAGCCGCTGACCGGTCAAGCTAGGGTGATTCCTGGCCGGCTTAGTCATACGGGTAAGAATACAGTTCCAAATGGTTGCCACGTAATCAGGACGTCTCGATAGAACGACAAAGGCGACCAAGGGTAGACGAACGGAACAACTAGAACAAGAAGCTATCCGCACGGAGATGTTATCCGCACGGACAATCTGTCCGCATGGATAGCCTATCCGGACGGATTATCATCCGGACGAACTACACTTGGGACCCACAACCAAACAAGGTTGAGTACCGACGAACGAATAATCCACACGGACAACGCTCTAAATGGATTACTCTTCGGATCATGAGATACTAAGACCCTAAACAATTTTCAGCATGATCATCCGCACGGATCAACTGTCCGCACGGACAGACTATCCGGACGGATTGTCGCCGCCCGCACGGACAGACTATCCGGACGAATGGTCGTTGTCCGCACGAACTGTTATCCGGACGGATTTCACCAACTTCACTAAGTGACTCACTCTTAAGGTCGTTGTTCGCACAGACAACCATCCGGACGAACTGTCGTCCGCGCGACCGGCTTGAAGGGTAGAGATACTTAGATGTTTTCTAAATACTACAACGAAAAATTTAAAGGACAAGCCATCATACACAAACACATCCTTAGAATAGGAAGAAACAATCCACTCGAATAGTTATCCACACGGACAAGTTATCCGCACGAGTAACTAATCCGCACGGATGACTAATCCGGACGGATTACCATTCACACGGATTGCTAATCCGCACGGATGACCAATCGCACGGATTGCTAATCCGCACGGATTGCTAATCCGCACGGATGACCAATCCGCACGAATAACTATTCCGCACGGATGACTAATCCGCACGATCGGTCATCCTACCCACTCCCACTTTGTACTGTTTTACGTGCCACTTATCGTTACGCTATCGACTCTATTCAGGCTAACCGTACTCGCTAAGCGCTCCCTTCAATCCAATAATCGCTGTGAGTATACTCGATCCCTTTTTGCTTTTAGCACTTTTGGGTGTTACATACGTTACGAATATTCAAACTACAATTATCACACTACTCAAGCTATTTGAACGCTAACCGTTAATGCATGTTATACGTGGCTCATGAATGCTTGTTTGTTATGTCTACACATGGAATGCTGTCTACCTGCCTTAGCAACGATAGTACTATAGTTTGGACTCAGCACCCGTTCACAAGGGGGTTGTTAAGGATCTTTTACTTGCATGGATTACGGTGGTAATCATGTATTGCGAACTGCCTCGGGCAGTCAACCCGCAGTCATTGGTATTGATGGATCTATGTCGATAACTAACGTGCTTCATTTCACTATGTGTACGTGCTGGTTATGCGTAAACGAATTCGAACTCTATATGCTATTATCAAACTTGTATGCTCACCTTTACATTATATGTATTGACTTTATTTTAACGTATCTGACAGGTGCTTAGGTTGTTTCCGTGCTTAGCTTGCTGGTGATGAAATTGAGGCTAGGGAAGGAGTCCTAGAAACCAACAAATAAATTAGTTATGTTTAAATCTAAGTTGTTAGAACAGAGTATTTGTCGTAATGTTTATCTGTAATAATTGTTTAACTGTTTGAGATACGGTATGGGACGTATTATTTAAATCGAATGGTAACGATAGTTGTTATGGAAACTTCTGACAATCTGTTCCGCTCAGTGCCATGCCCCGATGATTCCGCCATCGGTTGGGGTGTGACATGTCACACCCCGATATTTCCACGTGTTACCGGTAGACCCGGTGGGGAGTATCGTGACGTAGTTGATATCATCATAGTCATACAACACAATATTTAAATGCACAGCGGAAGCAAAAGATAGATTCGTTTCAACTTTAATAAATTGTAATATTACGTATCACAAACAGTTGAAAATAATCCACAGGTGGATCAAAATAAAAATGAAACATTGTTCAACCGTTTTATGGCATCCAAGCTTGCGAGACTTATTGTGGATGCTAGGAGAAAGCCAGCCTAGTTCGCGTAGTACCTGCGCTTAACCTTTTTGGGAAAATACGTCAGTTTACACTGGTAAATACAATCAACTGACTCATTTTTAAAAGTTTAATAAAATTGATTTGAATGCACGTGGCACAAAACTCTTTATAACTTGGGATAATTATTTGAATATAATCTTGTAAAAGAATTACAAGTTCCTTATGCGTTCAGTAGCACGATCCGTAGACCGGGTTAAAGATTAATAGACACACCACATAATTTATTTATGCACTGACGGGTGTACGCCTACACCCCGTGCTCAGGTCGTGGCCATCTCGTAAGATGATGCCAAGGATATCCGGGACATGGTCATTAACCCCCCAAAGGCTTTAAGCAAACAAACATTTCCAAACGAGACATCTCAATGAATTAACCTCTATTCGATTAAAGATTCAATGCCCGACCAAGCGGTATTTTATATACCATACCCCAAGCCCGTATAGGGAAAATAAGTTAAAAGTATTTACCTTTGCAAGTATCAATCACAAATAGCAAGTGCGTGTAGCTTTTACCGGGTCTCCTATTCTGGAACGAAGGTTTATAATAACCTATTGGAATCCTAACGGGTCTTTAATTAAGCCTAAACTTAGACCGGTTAGTTTTAAAGAAAGATACGGTTCAAACGCACGATTAACCAAAGACCGGAATAGAAGTGATTTAGACCCGAAAAGTTTGAAGACTTGTATAATATGGGTAATCTAAACACATTCTGGATTTTGAGATACAAACGATAAGGTTTGACCCGTTTCGGGTAATTTATGCAAACTAGTCACATAAACCGAACCGAACGCACAAGAAGCGTAACGGGTAATCATAAGAGTCATATATAGGTTCCCAAAGTTAATATGCCTTAAATATGTTGTGATATCAGTAGGATACCTTCTATTATGCCCAAAACGAGTTTAATCTCAATTTAAGCCCCGTAGGGGTATTTTGGTCATTTAAAAGATTATAAAAGAGATTAATTTTAATTCTGAGACTCGGGTCTGAAATAATCAGTAAAACAACTTAATTTAATAGGTTATATCAGTTGGTGATAAGTCTTATATGCCAAAATGGTTTTAAACCCATACTAGGTGTTTAATACGCGTAAACAACCGTTTTAAGCGATTTCCGGGTTATACAGGAAATCTGAGTTTTCTGATCAGGTTATAAAGTTCAAAACACTTCATTTATTATATAAAACCAGTAGCAATTGGATTGGTGTCAAAATACTATGTAGAACTCATTTTATAAACAAAAAGGGTATAATCGGTATTTACCGAATCAAGGCACTAACCTTAGGTTATGATCAGGTTAAAAATAATTAAAAATCTTCAAAAATCCCAAAATATTATATTACATCAGTGGGTAAAAGTTTTGGTGTCAAAAATTTGGGTTTAGATAGGCTTTATGTTAATTACGCAGTTTAATTCATAAAAAGCGTTCTAATTACGCTATTAAGCATAACTCCTAATCTAGACCCCAAACTGATGTGAAAATTTAGGGACATGTTTATAAATCAGTAATAAAGATTAATGTCCTTTCACATTTCCAAAATTCTCGTTTTATGGTCTAAAGGGCATATTGGTCAACATTAGGCATTTAACGGAAACGTGTAAATGGATCGGACAATCAACGAGTCAAGTAGTATAGACGCAGAGGGTTATACTATCATATAAGCTGGTCCTAACGAGGCTCTAAGGAATTTCTAAATCCATCTAAATCGGGTCAGAACTGAAGTCAAAGCAAAAGTCAAAGCTTTGCGACTTTCGGTTCTGAACCGAGCCTAAACAGAAAATTGTCGGATCGTACAAGCTTAGACCAGTTCTTATACTAATTACCAAGTTATATGAGTGATAAAATAGGTTACACGTCTTCTACATTGTTAATTATGTGTTAATTCGCAAATTAAGTTTATGTTGACTTTTTAAAACAAATTTTGACCCGACCAATGATCTAGTTAGAGCGGGAATCAGAGGGTGCCCTTTTAAGGGTTTAATGCCCACATAATTACCAACTTATAACTACTTTAAGTTTGACTAATCACTGGACCATTAGTGATTAATCGCTAAGTCAAACCTTAATTACGATGGTTTGACTTTAAGCTAATTAACTAAGTAAAACACAATTAAGGAAGGTCAAGGAAGCTTACCAAAGTCCTATGCACGACTAGTGACGCTTAGGGAAGGCTCTTGAGCTCCAGAAATGATCAGAAGTTAAGTTTGGAATGAATGATCAAAGTTGCAACAATGAGGCCTTTATATAGTGCCTTTGATTGCTTGTGATCATGACAAACAACTCTAGGATTGATCCCTGATCAATTACAAGTGTCCCTAGTACCTAAGAACTAGTTTAGATTGCACATGGGAGTGAAAAACGGCAATGTAAGTCGGTTAAACTCGTTAAACAGGCTGCTGTTACGTTTTCTGTTACTAGGGCCGCCTTACGGACCGTAAGGCAAGACCTTTACGGTCCGTAAGCCTTTACCAGAAGGCAAAAACTTGTTAACCTTTCAAGCTTTGAAAGGGCAACTTAGGAATTACGACTTTGGGGCTTGAATTATCAGTATGGGACCTTTAGTTCATGCTTGAACAGTTATGACCACCTTGCTATGTTGTATACTTGTCTTGGATTCTTTTTGAAAGGCCATAAACGAAGATTCGTCAAACACAATTTCATAAGATCCCATCTTTATAATTTGAATCAATTATTGCAAGCATTAACCGGATTAGGATGCTTATCAGAGGTTTACAACACAGGTTAAGGGTTGGGATTTAAACATAGGTCGCTCAGAGGTATGTATTAACATGTCGACGCTTTTAACCCCTCGTGTACGGATTTTATCATAACTTTCTCATACGATAACGAAACTTGGTGAAATTTTTATCCTGCATTCTAGTGAGCATAATTAATCGTTACAAAGCTCCGGGTTTGTTAAAAGGTCACTCAGAGGTATACTTTAAACATGTTGGCACATTTAACCCCTGTAGTTTGTAATCTCTCACTTTCTTTCACAATTAGCTTCGGATGATCCATGATTCATTCGTTTAAGGTCATAAACCTCATGCAGGGTTATTGTAAAGTATATTTATTCATTGTTGACATTTTGAACCCTTATATTCACATATTTTCCTTGTTTGTCAACTTTAGTCCTTCTAGAATATTCTTTCACACGTTCAAAGCTTATGACACGTGTCAGTACATTATTGGACATGAATTTTCTAGGTGTCACATCCTCACCCCCTTAAAAGAAATATCGACCTCGAGATTTACTGAAATAAATGAGGGTATTTCTTTTTCATTGTGGACTCTACCTCCCACGTGTACTCGGGCATCCCATTTCACTTTTACAATCGGTACATGCTTCCTTCGAAGCTTCTTAACCCGTCGATCCTCGATCGACACTACCTTTTCAACAAATTTCAAGCTCTCATCGATGTGCACATCTGTATGTGGTATGACTAGCGATTCATCAGCTAGACATTTCTTCAGATTGCAGACGTGGAAACTTTATGAATGCCACTGAGCTCTTCAGGCAAATTTAGCTTATACGCCACTGATCTGACACATTCGATGCTCTCGAATGGTCCTATGTATCCGGGGCTTAACTTGCCCTTCTTGCCAAAACGCATTACCACTTTCCAGGGTGATATCTTAAGTAGTACCTTGTCACATACCTCGAATTTCAGAGGTTTACGCCTTAAATCTGCGTAGCTTTTCTGCCTATCCCTGGCGGCTTTGAGACGATCGCGTATTTGCATAATCTTTTCTGTCGTCTCCAGGACTATTTCAGGTCCTGATAGTTGGACGTCTCCAACTTCCGCCCAACAAACGGGCGTTCTGCACTTCCTACCATACAATGCCTCGAAGGGCGCAACCTTGATGCTGGTATGATAGCTATTGTTATAGGAGAACTCGACTAATGGCAGGTGGTTATCCCAACTACCACCTAAGTCAATAACACATGGCCGAAGCATGTCTTCCAAAGTTTGGATTGTACGCTCACTTTGCCCGTCCGTTTGAGGGTGGTAAGCCGTACTAAAATTTAAGCTCGTGCCCAAAGATTGCTGGAAACTTTTCCAAAAATGTGACGTGTACCTAGTATCCCTATCAGAGATAATAGACAATGGTACGCCATGCAGAGATACAATATTATCTACGTATAATTGGGCTAACATGTCGGAGCTATAGGTCTCCTTAATGGGTAGGAAATGTGCTGACTTAGTCAGTCTATCCACTATCACCCAGATAGTATCATTGCCTTTCTTTGTCTTTGGCAACTTGGTGATGAAATCCATTGTCACAATTTCCCACTTCCACGTGGGAAGTTCAGGCTGTTGTAGCAAACCTGACGGCTTCTGATGTTCAGCTTTGACCTGCGCACACGTTAAACATTTAGCTACATAGGTAGCTATAGACTTCTTCAAGCCTATCCACCAAAAATTTGCTTTCAGATCCTGGTACATCTTGTCAGCTCCATAATGAACGGAATATTTAGGATTGTGGGCTTCCTGGAGAATAACATCTTGTAGTCCTCCATAAACTGGAACCCATATTCGTCCATTCAATCTTAGAATTCCGTCCTTGCCATAGGATAACTGTTCTTCAGTTACTCCTAGCTTTTCGTTAGGATAGTTAGCTTCCAGCACCGCTTCCTTCTGCGCAGCTAACACCCTTTCATTCAAACTATTCTTTATCTCAATGCTCTTGGCATTGATTCGTATAGGCTTCACTCTTTCTTTTCGACTCAAGGCATCGGCGACTACATTCTCCTTGCCAGGATGGCATCTTATCTCACAATCATAATCATTCAAAGTTTCCATCCAACGTCGTTGCCTCATGTTCAAATCATTTTGGTTAAACAGGTGTTGGAGGCTCTTGTGATCAGAATAGATCACACACTTTATACCGTATAAATAGTGCCTCCAAAGTTTTAGTGCAAATACGACGTCACCCAACTCCAAGTCATGGGTGGTGTATTTTTTTTCGTGCACCTTTAACTGTCGAGAAGCATAGGCAATAACCTTGCCTTTTTGCATAAGCACACATCCCATACCTGTGTGCGATGCATCACAATATACTACAAATTCTTCAGTCCCTTCAGGCAATGTCAACACAGGTGCATTGCTTAGTTTCTGCTTAAGGATATCAAAGGATTCTTGTTGCTTGGGTCCCCAGTTGAACTTAATATCCTTCCTAGTCAAAGAAGTTAGGGGTGCAGCAATCCTTGAAAATTTTTCAATAAAGCGCCTGTAGTATCCTGCCAATCCCAAGAAACTGCGAATTTCTGTGGGTGTCTTCGGCTCTTGCCAATTCATGACAGCTTCAACCTTAGCGGGATCTACCTGGATTCCGCGTTCACTAACCACATGTCCAAGGAATTGGACTTTACGAAGCCAAAATTCACATTTAGAGAATTTGGCATAGAGTTTTTCTCGATGAAGCAGTTTCAGGATGCAATGGAGGTGCTTCTCATGGTCAGCTTGATTCTTCGAGTAAATAAGAATATCATCGATGAAGATGATGACAAATTTATCCATGTAGGGCTTGCAGACACGGTTCATGAGATCCATGAATGCGGCTGGTGCATTAGTGAGTCCAAAAGGCATCACTAAGAACTCGTAGTGACCATAACGAGTCCTAAATGCAGTCATATGTACATCTTCATCCTTGACCTTTAGTTGATGATATCCCGACCTTAAGTCGATCTTGGAAAAGTAACTCGCTCCTTGAAGTTGATCGAACAAGTCGTCGATCCTGGGCAATGGATACCGATTCTTAACAGTAACTTTGTTAAGTTCTCGATAATCGATGCACAGACGCATCGATCCATCCTTTTTCTTTACAAACAGGATTGGTGCTCCCCAAGGAGATGAGCTAGGTCTAATAAATCCCTTTGTCAACAAATCATCCAGTTGAGTTCTCAATTCTTTCATCTCCGTTGGCGCCAATCTGTAAGGTGCTCTTGCAATAGGTGCTGCTCCAGGAATAATGTCAATCCTGAACTCCACTTGTCTATCCGGGGGTAAACCAGGTAGTTCTTCAGGGAATACTTCTGGATATTCAGATATAATAGGTATGTCTTCGATCTTAGGCTTTGGTTCATCAATGGTTACTTGTGCCATGTAGATAACGCAACCCTTCGTCGAACATCTTGATGCCTTGAGCATGGACACTTGCTCAGGCATTCCGTACTTAGTGTCTCCTTGGATTGTCAAAGGCTCGCCACGAGGAGTCCTGACAACTACTTGCTTCTTAGCACAAACGATCTGGGCTTGGTTGCGAGACAACCAATCCATGCCTATTACTACATCGAAACCGGTTAATTTCAAAGGAAGTAAAGACAATGGAAAAGAATGGTTCCTAATGGATATAACACATCCATCTAACCCGGTTGATGCGGTTTCTATGGTTCCATCAGCTAATTCCACCTCATATTTCACACTTAAGGTTTTAACAGGTAATTTCAGCAACTCACAAAACTTATTATCTACAAATGATTTATCAGCTCCAGAATCAAAAAGTACTCTTGCATAAACATCATTTATGAGGAAGGTACCTGTGATCACATTGTCGTCCTGGACGGCTTCCTTTGCATCTATCCGGAAGACCCTTGCATTGGTCTTTTTCCCATCCTCAGTCTTCTTTGCAAGTTTTGGGCAGTTTGACTTGATATGCCCTTTTTCATTGCAGCTATAGCACGTAGCATCCTTGATTTTCTTACAGTCTAAGGTCTTGTGCTCAGAAGACTTGCAGATCCCACATGCCCTTGACTGTGACTGGGATTTCGACTCAAGTCTGCACTTCCCGAAGTGCTGTTTCTTGCAGATCTTACATTTGGGTTTATCACCCGACTGATGACCATCTTTCTTAGATCCAGAACTTTTCTTGTGGTCATTGTTTCCCCTATGTCTCTTATCCGATCGCCGTGAGCTATCATCCTCACGTTTCCTTTTCTCAGCATCAGTGTTTCTCAGCGATCTCTGCCTGACCGCGTCTAGAGTAAGAGATAATGCTATATCAGCTGTAGACCGGAAGGTAGCTGGTCTGGAGGCTTTCACACTGGCCTTAACTTCTAGGGCTAAACCCCCGATGAAATGAGCTATTCTTTTGGGTTCCAGGGTCACCAGATAAGGAACCAACCTCGACATCGTATTGAAGCTGGTAAGGTAGGCTTGGCAATCCAGGTTCTTCATAACCAAGGATAAGAAATCAGATTCAATCTTTTCTACCTCATGCTGAGGGCAGTAGTTTTCTCTAATCAATGTCATAAACTGATCCCATGTCAGATTGTACAATGGGATTTTCCCCGTAGCCTGGATCAAAGATCTCCACCAAGCTAATGCCTCCCCCTTAAATGACTGAGACACGAACTTTACCACATCCTTATCAGCGCACCCGCTGATATCAACCACGGTGTCCATCTCATCCAACCATGTCATGCAGTCTATAGCTCCTTTTTCCCCAGTGAAATCCCTGGGTTTGCATGAAACAAAATACTTATAGGAGCAACCCTTATTACGGGGTTCATGATTCAGTACGATCCTTTGAGATGGAACACTTTGCTGATTTGAAGAGTGATGATCGTCATCATCTTTCTTTGGTTCTTCCTTCTTGGAGGGTGGCTTGCTGTGAGCCTCAGAATGAGTCTTAGGCTTGGAATGTGGTGCGGATAGGGTCCTACTCCGAGTCCCGCTATATTCATTATATTGCCGCTCTATTGCTTTTGTAACAGCGTTGTCTATCAATGTTTGTAGCTCTGCACCCGCTATGTTAACTCGGGTATTATCATGTTCCTCCCTTGGGTGACTGTTGATCTCATCCGAGTCAGCCATGTAGTTTGAACTGTTACATAAGATATTGACAATAATTTATTTGGGAGTTTATTATGGAATTGTCATTTATGGCAATTCATTAACCATGGTAAACACAGACCATATTTGGTTAATTTGTTAGTCATATTTATTTAGGATTTTTATTATAATATATCCTAATTACAAAACAATAATAGTATTATTAGTAGCACAAAAGGCCTAGCCACAAGGACAGTTTTTAAATCATAAGCCATGATTTCAGAGAATCAAGGCCTTAAGGTTTGAACATAGTTCTTTACCTTTTTCTGACAGGGAGTCGTAGACTACTACTGTCTTTTGTCTTATATGACAATGAGTATGGCCCGTAGGCACTACATTACCAATGGATGGTCAACATATGATCATCTTAATTGATGATCTAAACCCATGATTTATAGATCATTAAGTTAGGTTAGGAATCTTTTGAAGAATCCTGTTATTAAGAATGAAGTGTGTGATTTTAACGAATCACGTCTGCCAAGAGCGTTAATCATGTTTTCAGATGTTAACAGGGATTTGAATCTTTTAAACATGTCTTACCATCTTGGCCAAATCTTTTAATGACATGCAGGCTAGGTTATACCTTTAAGATTCTTATTTAATATTTAATAGGCAGATTATTATTATTATTTTTTTAAAAGGAATGATTTTGAATTTATTTATTTCATGTATAATATATTTATGCATATAATGACAAAAATGAAATTTTTAAATTTAACATTCCATTAAACATTACAAGGAGTACACATTGCCCTAAACAGGACTTTTAATAGAACAACTTACCCACGCAGGGGCTAAACCGAAAAACAAGTCCACCCAGGGACTAATTACTAAAATAGATGTCCACGCAGGGACTAAATACATAGATAAATGTCCACGCAGGGACTTGATTGAAATAAGTAAATACAACAATACATATAGGAATTTAATGATCCCTCTTCTTCTTTCCTTTTAACAGGCTTGCTAGGCCCTTGAGAAATCCTCTGTTGTTCCTACGTTCTTCTTGACATTCATGTTCCACCCGACTTAGTCTTTGGAGGATTTCCTCCTGTTCCGGTGGGGAAAATCGTGGTGGCTGCGACTGCTGCCGAATCGGAGGTCGAGCAGGTATTTGATACCCATGAGCTGGATATCCCACTCCCCAAGGGGATCCATATGGTCCTTCGGGATGAAGGGCGTTGTAGTTTGCCGCTACAAGGTACGGGTCGGCTTCAGCATAGTTATAATGAGCCGGCTACTCAAATGGATTGTACGCCGTTGAACCGGCGTATGCAGGAATCGGGTTATCAAAACCCAATGGTGGTGGCGGTGGTGCAACTAGTGCATAATTCACCTCTGGAACTGGGTTTGAGGGCCCACCCATTTGTGGGTCTTCATGCCGTGGCGGGTAGTGACTGCCACTGGAGTGTTGAGGAGTGCTAAAGTGAAAATCCCCTCCTCGCGCGGATATTCGTGTGCCTGTTCTCCTACGCCTTGGTGGTTCTGGAGGTGCTTGATGAGCTGGTAGCGATGGAGGTGGCGGTGGAGGCGGTGGCGTGATTGCCACGAAACGTGAATCCTCGGAGGGATCCTGCTGCTGTTGTTGTTGTGGGTTATGAGAGGGTGTAAAATACCACTCATACTGGTTAAACCTCGCTTGGTAACTATCTGGACCACCGTAGGGTTATCCTTGGAAGGATGATCCATCAGATATCTCGATGGGATGGTTGGGGGTCTCGGTTGCAGGCTCGACGGGATCCGTGTCCTCGTCCACGTCCATTGCTTTGTCTCCCGAAAAGTGATCCTCCGGTCCCAATGGGTTAAAACCCACTGGTTCTTGAATATAGTTTGCCGGGTTAAACCGGCCCTGAAAAACAGGAGTGGGGTCACCAAAGGAACGGTGTGAAACAGACCGCTGCAACGGCAAGAAGGAATGGCGGGAGTCTTCGGGCTCGTTTTCTGAGTGCGGCCCAAAGGAGTGACGACAGGGAGGCGTTGAGCTATGCGAGACAGACCGTCTAGTGGGCTCCAAATGGTTCCTCCAGTTTCCCTGAGGATCGGCACTCATAGTAGTAAAAGGAGTTCGCCGGTGTGAAGGCCCGCCTCGTGATCGTTGGGGGCGGTGATTGGCCCCTTGCCTCTTCCTCCTCTTCTGAATCTCGGTGGCATATTTCCTGTCAAACATATTAAAGATACAACAAAGAAATATATAAAGGACAAAGTCGGAATAAAATAAAAAAAAAACAATTTGGATTAGTCCTAAGTTCTTGTCTAGACTCGAGTATGTGCAATTGTGTCACTGAGATTAAACACAAAAGACTAGTGTTCAATTCACTCAGCGTTGGCTCTGATACCAACCTGTCACACCCCGATATTTCCACGTGTTACCGGTGGACCCGGTGGGGAGTATCGTGACGTAGTTGATATCATCATAGTCATACAACACAATATTTAAATGCACAGCGGAAACAAAAGATAGATTCGTTTCAACTTTAATAAATTGTAATATTAAGTATCACAAACAGTTGAAAATAATCCACAGGTGGATCAAAATAAAAATGAAACATTGTTCAACAGTTTTATGGCATCCAAGCTTGCGAGACTTATTGTGGATACTAGGAGAAAGCCAGCCTAGTTCGCGTAGTACCTGCGCTTAACCTTTTTGGGAAAATACGTCAGTTTACACTGGTAAATACAATCAACTGACTCATTTTTAAAAGTTTAATAAAATTGATTTGAATGCACGTGGCACAAAACTCTTTATAACTTGGGATAATTATTTGAATATAATCTTGTAAAAGAATTACATGTTCCTTATGCGTTCAGTAGCCCGATCCGTAGACCGGGTTAAAGATTAATAGACACACCACATAATTTATTTATGCACTGACGGGTGTACGCCTACACCCCATGCTCAGGTCGTGGACATCTCGTAAGATGATGCCAAGGATATCCGGGACATGGTCATTAACCCCCCCCCAAAGGCTTTAAGCAAACAAACATTTCCAAACGGGACATCTAAATGAATTAACCTCTATTCGATTAAAGATTTAATGCCCGACCAAGCGGTATTTTATATACCATACCCCAAGCCCGTATAGGGAAAATAAGTTAAAAGTATTTACCTTTGCAAGTATCAATCACAAATAGCAAGTGCGTGTAGCTTTTACCGGGTCTCCTATTCTGGAACGAAGGTTTATAATAACCTATTAGAATCCTAACGGGTCTTTAATTAAGCCTAAACTTAGACCGGTTAGTTTTAAAGAAAGATACGGTTCAAACGCATGATTAAGTGAAGACCGGAATAGAAGTGATTTAGACCCGTCAAGTTTGAAGACTTGTATAATATGGGTAATCTAAACACATTCTGGATTTTGAGATACAAACGATAAGGTTTGACCCGTTTCGGGTAATTTATGCAAACTAGTCACATAAACCGAACCGAACGGGCAAGAAGCGTAACGGGTAATCATAAGAGTCATATACAGGTTCCCAAAGTTAATATGCCTTAAATATGTTGTGATATCAGTAGGATACCTTCCATTATGCCCAAAACGAATTTAATCTCAATTTAAGCCCCGTAGGGGTATTTTGGTCATTTAAAAGATTATAAAAGAGATTAATTTTAATTCTGAGACTCGGGTCTGAAATAATCAGTAAACCAACATAATTTAATAGGTTATATCAGTTGGTGATAAGTCTTATATGCCAAAATGGTTTTAAACCCATACTAGGTGTTTAATACGCGTAAACAGCCGTTTTAAGCGATTTCCGGGTTATACAGGAAATCTGAGTTTTCTGATCAGGTTATAAAGTTCAAAACACTTCATTTATTATATAAAACCAGTAGCAATTGGATTGGTGTCAAAATACTATGTAGAACTCATTTTATAAACAAAAAGGGTATAATCGGTATTTACCGAACCAAGGCACTAACCTTAGGTTATGATCAGGTTAAAAATAATTAAAAATCTTCAAAAATCCCAAAATATTATATTACATCAGTGGGTAAAAGGTTTGGTGTCAAAAATTTGGGTTTAGATAGGCTTTATGTTAATTACGCCGTTTAATTCATAAAAAGCGTTCTAATTACGCTATTAAGCATAACTCCTAATCTAGACCCCAAACTGATGTGAAAATTTAGGGACATGTTTATAAATCAGTAATAAAGATTAATGTCCTTTCACATTTCCAAAATTCTCGTTTTATGGTCTAAAGGGCATATTGGTCAACATTAGGCATTTAACGGAAACGTGTAAATGGATCGGACAATCAACGAGTCAAGTAGTATAAACGCAGAGGGTTATACTATCATACAAGCTGGTCCTAACGAGGCTCTAAGGAATTTCTAAATCCATCTAAATCGGGTCAGAACTGAAGTCAAAGCAAAAGTCAAAGCTTTGCGACTTTCGGTTCCGAACCGAGCCTAAACAGAAAATTGTCGGATCGTACAAGCTTAGACTAGTTCTTATACTAATTACCAAGTTATATGAGTGATAAAATAGGTTACACATCTTCTACATTGTTAATTATGTGTTAATTCGCAAATTAAGTTTCTGTTGCTTTTTTAAAACAAACTTTGACCCGACCAATGATCTAGTTAGAGCAGGAATCAGGGGGTGCCCTTTTAAGGGTTTAATGCCCACATAATTACCAACTTATAACTACTTTAAGTTTGACTAATCACTGGACCATTAGTGATTAATCGCTAAGTCAGACCTTAATTACGACGGTTTGACTTTAAGTTAATTAACTAAGTAAAACACAATTAAGGAAGGTCAAGGAAGCTTACCAAAGTCCTATGCACGACTAGTGATGCTTAGGGAAGGCTCTTGAGCTCCAGAAATGATCAAAAGTTAAGTTTGGAATGAATGATCAAAGTTGCAACAATGGGGCCTTTATATAGTGCCTTTGATTGCTTGTGATCATGACAAACAACTCTAGGATTGATCCCTGATCAATTACAAGTGTCCCTAGTGCCTAAGAACTAGTTTAGATTGCACATGGGAGTGAAAAACGGCAATGTAAGTCGGTTAAACTCATTAAACAGGCTGCTGTTACGTTTTCTGTTACTGGGGCCGCCTTACGGACCGTAAGGCAAGCCCTTTACGGTCCGTAAGCCTTTACCAGAAGGCAAAAACTTGTTAACCTTTCAAGCTTTGAAAGGGCAACTTAGGCATTATGATTTTGGGGCTTGAATTATCAGTATGGGACCTTTAGTTCATGCTTGAACAGTTATGACCACCTTGCTATGTTGTATACTTGTCTTGGATTCTTTTTGAAATGCCATAAACGAAGATTCGTCAAACACAATTTCATAAGATCCCATCTTTATAATTTGAATCAATTATTGCAAGCATTAACCGGATTAGGATGCTTATCAGAGGTTTACAACACAGGCTAAGGGTTGGGATTTAAACATAGGTCGCTCAGAGGTATGTATTAACATGTCGACGCTTTTAACCCCTCGTGTACGGATTTTATCATAACTTTCTCATACGATAACGAAACTTGGTGAAATTTTTATCCTGCATTCTAGTGAGCATAATTAATCGTTACAAAGCTCCGGGTTTGTTAAAAGGTCACTCAGAGTTATACTTTAAACATGTTGGCACATTTAACCCCTGTAGTTTGTAATCTCTCACTTTCTTTCACAATTAGCTTCGGATGATCCATGATTCATTCGTTTAAGGTCATAAACCTCATGCAGGGTTATTGTAAAGTATATTTATTCATTGTTGACATTTTGAACCCTTATATTCACATACTTTCCTTGTTTGTCAACTTTAGTCCTTCTAGAATATTCTTTCACACGTTCAAAGCTTATGACACGTGTCAGTACATTATTGGACACGAATTTTTGAGGTGTCACAAAAAATTTAAGTATTAATTACAATATCTAATATATTTATACAAATAGATTGATTAAAACAAAATATTGCGATTTATATATATATATATATATATTTATTAAAATTTACAACTGAAATATAAAATATACTAGGGATAATTTATTTTAGTTTATCTTTTATTACTAAGTTGTTTATCTATGGGTGCTAGCACTGGTTCAGGGTGTTGGCAGTTTAATTTAATTAAAAGTTAACATTTACTTCTGTAGTGACTAACATATAGAGATTTGCCCATTGTTCGTCTAATTTATCTTCCCATGGTGGGTTATCACCTGTTTCCTGAGTCTCTTTATTAATTATCACTTCTTTTGGTTGTGACTTCTTTATTTTCTCTTGACTTTTTCTAATAATCCAACTTCTTTTCTTAATGGTAAGTGGTTTCTCAAACTGTGCCTTACGAACAAATATTCCTTCCTCGGTATATTCTGAGTATTTTGAGGAATTTGATTGGAATGAGGTTCCCTTATCTTTTGGTGCACTATCTAGTTGACGATAGATGTCCGAAATTCTTTGCTTACCCATACTGTAACTAACAAGTAGTCAGTTAACAAAATACATAATCACAAGAGCGTAATTAGGAAAATTAAGTATTTCTAAATACTTAATTGGCTTAAATCAGTGGCTCTGATACCACCTTTTCATGTCACGGCCCCCGCCCCCGGTTTTACCCGGTCTAGGAGCCGCGGGACAGAAACCCGTGGTATTTATTAATTGAGTTGACAACGGAAGATTTTACAGGATCTTTTGAAACTTGAAATGCCCGATTATTTTATTTCATAATTCGGGATAAACCCCGTAATTTACAATAGAGGAATTTCACAAGGAAATTCCCTGATTTACAAAACATGTTTATTTATTTAACTGAGCCACTACTTCAAGCTTGTTAGTGCTCCGTAGCACTTTTCCTTGGGTCACAGTAGTCACCTGAAACATGTTTTGAAAATATTTTATTAGCGGGGAAATACTGGCGAGTCATTCAAATTTGATAAAACGACACATAGTTATAAATTACAGCATAAGAGCGATTACAATGGCTTCTATCTTATTTTTATCTGGCGCCGTGTCACCTCCTGGTGACGATGGTCATACCACTATTGGGTTCTTTCACCCAAGTAGTGATGATTATCACTGTTAGGATTTATTAGCCTAACCGTGAGAAATTAGTAATGTGCACAATACCCCACTAGCCAGTGATTCAAGATAACCACGACTTAATCCCTGTAATTATAACTTTGAAAATAGCTGGAGTATTGTAAAATACTTTTGATAAAAAGAGAATGACTCACATTGCAGATTTAAACGGGCAGAGTTTAGCCTACTGATTAGCCTTGTAACCTAATTTAAATGACAATGCACACAAACTAGGTCAGTAACTAATACAACATTTACGATAACTCACGAGATTAAAACCCTCACAACGAATGACAAAGTGCAATACTTAAACATCCATCGGATAGTTTCAATCGATCGGACATTGAATCGTAGCAGCGATCGAGTTAATACCCTGTGTCGTAGCAGTGCTTCACTACTGTGAATACGTTTTTTGACTTTTGAGCAGTATTCTTCGTGTTTTTTATTGAAATTTCGACACCAGTGAACTGCTCGTAGCCTGATCTATTTATAGCTGAAAAGTGGTTCTCACGCGGCCTGCGTGAACCTTTACTTGACCCCTACGCGGCCCGCGTGGAGGTCTAGTCGTAGATTAGGGCTAGCGTGTCACACCTAGGTCTGCCACGTGTCCTGTTCGCTGTTCCGGAGTTTTCATGAGCTGTCGCGGCCCGCGTAAGCCTAGGCTTACCCTTACGCGGCCCGCGTGAAGACCAAATTTCACATTTTCTTGATTTTTCATGTACAGTAGGGTTTCAGGGGTCCGGGTTTTCACTTACGGGTCGTTTTGGGACATTTTTGAAGGTCCTTACATGAAAGAAGAGAGAATTTACCTTCAATTTATACCAATCACAGAAACAAACCACAAATAAACCACCTAAACCAAAATTAAGCTTCAATTTTCAGCAACATCTAAGAAAAAGATATGATGATTAACAAAAGGAATTACAGATATATATATATATATATATATATACACATAAACAGATCAAAATCGATAAATTAAGAGATAGAAATGTATATTACACTCTTGAATTTAGAGAATTTGAGCTTACTGATTGATTGAAGCCGGTGCCTCTGCTCTGTTTGATTGTTTACGATTATGTTTTTTTTGATGAATAGATATGAACGGAGGGTTCAGAAACAACGATTTTGGTCAGCTTCAAGCTACTATTACGGCAACGATTTTGAGAAATATAACAGCGTCTTCATGATGTTGTTTGTTGGATGATCGAGTAGAGTACACACGGTTGTTCATCTTATAGCTGTTGATAGAGAAATCAAATGGGGCGGTGGAGATAGAAATTAGGGTTGGTTTCGATCGTGTAGAATGGAGCGTCTTCTGATTTGAGAGAGAGAAAGAGAGAGGCATTTAAAGTATAGATTTGAGCTTGAATTTTGAAATTTCCCCCCAATATCTCTAAAACACAAAAATATATTTTATATATTATTATTTGTTAATTTGTTAATACAATATATATTAAGATTTTAGTTGGTAATTTATGACATCATCTGATCCTACGTGGCAAGCCTGGTTGTTTGACAAGTACCCAAACTTTCATCATCCTTACTTCTCCTTTTATAGATAAGTAGATAGATTACATAGTATTAAAAACACATATAATCTATAATATTGATACCAATTATTATCGAATATTCAAATAAAGTGATATGATACATTCCATAAATTCAAATAAACATTCAATCAAAACCACAAAATGATATGAAAAAACGATAAGTACTAAAAATCTCCAGTCAAAAACATCAAATATTTAAAATATGGTGAAAAGTCCTAAATCCTACAAAGATTTATTACATGTCGGTTCGGTTCGGTTATGGTGGGTATGGAAAAAATGATAACCATAACCGACCCGCTACTTTCGGTTTTCAAAAAAACCATTAACCGACCCACCGGTTTTTTATTTAGTTCGGTTTTTTCGGTTCGATTTTATTAGTTAATTTGGTTATGGTTCGGTTAATTCGTTTTTTTGCACACCCCTACCTATTTGTATGATTTGTGTTAAAAGATGGGAATATTAATAATCTCAACTATTCGTCATTGGTCGCCAACAATTCCAATTTAAAAAATAACCACTGGCGGTCCCAACTATTAACATATTGGCCTCCAATAGACCCTGACTAACAGAACCTTAACGTTGTTGGTCTCCGGTTGCCAGAAAAAACGTTTTTGACCGGAAAACTTCTTTTAGCCGGAAAACTCAGCTTTTTCGTCCCAAACCACTTAGTAACCTTATTACGTAATCCTTTGTTTGACTCTTTTGTGGTATGCCACAAAGAGAATTAGGGGGTATTTCAGCCTTCCTACTTGTATTGTTTTGGTTATGATATAAAATCACCGGGGTAACCCTTTACCCAAAAAAAAAAAAAAAAACTTATTACGGAACTTTAGGAACCTTTTTTCTAGTACAAGCCCCAATTATTGAGGTAGCCGGAAAACTCTTTTTTGGCCGGAAAACTTATTTTTGGCCGGAAAACTCAACTTTTTAGCCGGAAAACTCAACATGTTCGTCCCAAACCTCTTTGTAACCTTAGATCGGACCTTTAGGAACCTTTTTCCAACCAATAACGTTTTTCCGGCGACCGGAGACTAACAACGTTAGGGTTCTGTTAGTTAGTATCCATTGAAGGCAAATATGTTAATAGTTGTGACTGACAGCAGTTATTTTTGAAGTTGAGACTGTTGATAAGAACGGCAAATAGTTAAGATTATTAAAATCCAATATTCCTAGAAGACAAAGGTCATATTCAATTTGGCACCTTTTTAAATGTTGGGTATGAATAACGTGTCATGACATGACTACAACACAGACTTACAAATCTTCTTCGTAATTTCATAACGATCAAAAGTGAGTCGAAAAAGAGACGAAGACACGGGCATAAGCAGAGCATCATCATCTGTTCATGAAACAAATAGAGGGTCTGGTCTTTCTCCCAAACATAAAACAGAGCAAACAATCTGTCTTATGGAAATTCATATAATAACTGTAACTTTGATGAGACATGAAAAAACCCATCATTGATGGTACACCCACAAATAATCACAAATACAATTTGTTCCAAGGACACAACAACGACTGTTTGAAGCTCTCTTTGCCTTTAATGATCTCATTTTGGTTCCCTTTTCTGCTTTTTCTCGCTACATTCGGCTTCAATCATGGTATTCAAGCTCTTTATTCTCTCATTTCATGTTTTCCCCCTTTTATTTATGTTGTATACTGTTTAATTTCACCTATTTTGAAATACCCATTTGTTGATTTCAATGTCATCATGTATTACTATTTCATCAATCTTATTAACCCTAATTTCATCAACTTTTAGTTCTCTGTTTGATGTTGTTTCAATGTTTCGTGATCATGTTAAGTCTGTATACATTTGTTTTCTAGGGTTTTTAATCTATGGTTTTTAAGGATGATATTATTATTATAGGTTTTTGCCTTTTTCAAGTTGCATATTATTTAAAGAGTAAATTACAAAAATCGTCCTTTATGTATTTTATGTATGTCACTTGTTGCAAACTGTGTCCTTTATCTTCAATAATTACAGAAAACGTACTCGATGTTTGCAACCTCTTGCAAGTTATGTCTTTTAGCCCTAACTCAGTTAATTTTTGTGGTTAAATCTGACCAAATGAACCCCACATGATGGTATTTTTGTTGTTAAATCTAACCAAATGGATCTCACATGAGAGTAAAATGACCAAAATACCCTCATGTGGGGTCCATTTGGTCAGATTTAACCACAAAAAATTAACTAAGTTAGAGCTAAAGGACATAACTT
This sequence comes from Helianthus tuberosus, assembly GCA_030545235.1. Taxonomy (NCBI): domain Eukaryota; kingdom Viridiplantae; phylum Streptophyta; class Magnoliopsida; order Asterales; family Asteraceae; genus Helianthus; species Helianthus tuberosus. The sequence goes on from CM060419.1 coordinate 185,425,188, forward strand.
GCAAGAGGTTGCAAACATCGAGTACGTTTTCTGTCATTATTGAAGATAAAAGACACAGTTTGCAATAAGTGACATACATAAAGGACGATTTTTGTAATTTACTTTAGTGTTTGGGTACTTATGGGTCAAACAATTTAGGGGTCATTTTACACTATGTAGTTAATATTCCGATATATATCAGTGATATATCGGTTATCGGTTCCCTGCCGAGGTATTGGTGCAAAATATCGGACAGAATATCAGTGCCGATAATATCGGCGATATTGGACCGATATATCGCTGATTTTCCCGATATCAGTACCTTTCTTATTAATTTTTACCGTTTGTCTTTCTTCTTATTGTTGCTATTAGTGTTTTAAGTCTTAATTGTTAGTTGTTAGTGTTAAATGTTGGTGTTTTAAGTCTTAGTCAGTTCCTACTTGCTACAATTGTTAGCGTTTTGCAAGTTGTAAAATTAATTTGTTAATGGTAGGAGAGCATACTGAATTGTTAGTGTTAAGTTGCTATATATATAAAATTTAGCATGATATTAAGATTACCGATATCTCACCGATATCCCACTGCGATAACCGATATCTCAATTATCGGTCCTTGACTGATATCTGATATTTTACCGCATTAGCTACTTAGCTTATGGGTCAAACAATATAGGGGTCATTTTACATTGAAAATACTTAAATAATCAAAATTTGCCAAACACTAGAAGAACTTATTATCTGATACTGGAAATTGAAACAACAAAAACACATCCAAACACTATCTGATTATTTTGTTTTGATTATTTCATCTTGGGTTAATTGTTCAGGGAATGTAGATGCACATAATAGGAACTTTACTAATGCTACTACGAATCTGTATACCGAAGAACTAAGCCAAGATCGTACAGGTAGTATGCTTTTAGAGTTCGACGTACCGGGGAAGTCAAAGTCAAACGATGTTGTATCTAATAACCATAGTTCTGTAGATACCGAAAAGAACCAACTTCAGGGAACAAGTCCTGTCGAATCAGTAGTTTCAAAAGTTTTAGGTTACTCGGCATTAGTTTGTGAAAGGGAATTTCAAGATAGTTCTATAGAAAAGAAAGAAGAGGAAGTGAAAACCGATAAGGCGAATCTAACGTATCCCGATGTTGATGAGTATGCGAACATTACAAAGCAAGAGTATGGGTCGAGTGGTGCGTCGGGTGGGTTACTTAACATAACCCATAGGCTTGAGCCGGATGGTACGTACTATAACTACGCGTCTGCATCGAAAGGTGCGAAAGTTGTGGCTCAAAATAAGGAAGCAAATGGAGCAAGTAACATATTGGGTTTAGATCATGACAAATATTTAAGAAACCCGTGTTCTGTTACGGATAAATATGTTGTTATCGAGCTTGCGGAGGAAACCCTAGTTGATGCTGTAAATATTGCGAATTTCGAACACCATTCTTCCAATTTTAAGCAGTTTTTATTGTCGGGAAGTTTGGTTTTCCCGACTGGAACGTGGTATCCTCTTGGAACTTTTGTCGCTGAAAACGTTAAACACCGTCAATACTTTAAGTTACCTGAACCCAAATGGACCCGATACTTAAAACTGACTTTAGATAGTCATTACGGGTCAGAGTTTTACTGCACGTTAAACGTAATCGAAGTTTACGGTATAGATGCGATTGAACGAATGCTTGAAGATCTTATCGTGACGTCAGAAGAATCAACAAGCGTTAATACAACCGCATCTCCCGCTTCAACAAAAACTACAAGCTCAAATAACTTGAAACCGGACGGTGAATTTAAGAATGTGGGTGAAGCTGCTAGTCGAAAGATGGAAGGTGTTGAAGATGGTAAACGGGTTGATGATGACGTGGCGAAAAAGCCTGTCGGTGTGACGAAAATTCCCGAACTTGTATCGAAAGGTAATGGAAGAATACACGGTGATGCGGTTTTAAAGATTTTGATGCAAAAAGTTAGATTACTTGAAAAGAATTTATCGTTATTGGAGAATTGTATTAAAGAATTGCATAAGAGACAAGGGGATGTTTTTCCTCAACTAGATATCGAGGTTGGGAAGTATTCGGAGCTTGTAGAGAATACGCGATTGCAAATTAAGGATCTTTTGTTATGGAAGGCAACTATGGTGCGTTTGTATACTTTAAATGGTTGGTAAAGTAATGAACCGAGTAAAGTACACGGATGGTCCCTTTGATTTACCAAAGTTTTGGATTTGGCCCCTAACTTTCCAAAAGTACACGGATGTTCCCTGTGGTTTGCACTTTGTAAAGCATTTAGTCCCCAACGAACAAATCTTAAGGTTAAAACAGCTCCACGTTAGGGACTAAATGCTTTACAAAGTGCAAACCACTAGGGCTATCCATGTGACTTTTGGAAAAGTTGAGGACTAAACGCGTCACAAAGTGTAAACCACAGGGACCATCCGTGTACTTTTGAAAAGTTAGGGACCAAATCTAAAATTTTGGTAAACCATAGGGACCATTCGTGTACTTTACTCTAATGAACTTCATGATAAATTTATGTAAATATTCACCAAAAATAATTCATATTTTTCAGGAAAAAGAAATTGCTGAGCTGGAGTCGTGGAAGGATTTTGTGTCGTCCCATCTGGAGTCGGTTGTCAAAGAAAACGCCAGTCTCAGGTTGTGTAAACTTGCATAATGTATTCTCACGTATATAATGTAATAAAATTGCATAGTTGAAATGTAGGTTTCTTTTCTTTTGACCGTTTGTTTCATCGCTTTTACGTGTTTATAAGGGAGCAATTTCCATATATATCCCTACAAACTTGTAAAATATCATATCTACCCTTGCAAAATTATAAATATCGTATATACTCTTATAAAGTAGTTGAAATATCATATATACCCAATTCATTAAAGACAATTCAATAAATGACAATTTTACCCTTATCTTTCTAAAACTTTGAAATCTCGTATACGACCTTTAACTTCAAATATTATATTTACTCATTTCTAGCTTAATTTTTTTTTAAAATATTATATATGAAGAATACTGTTGTTTATGATAAAAAAAATTAAAAGAATAAAAATAAAAATGGGTAAAAATAAATTTAAGCTTAAAATGTGTTATATAAAAATATGAAGTTAAAAGATGAGCATATATGAAAACTTGTAGTTAAAAAAATAAGGTTAAAATGATTATTTATTGGGCCGTTTTTAATAAATTGGGTATATTTTATATTTTAACTGTTTTGTAAGGGCATATATGATATTTTTACTTTTGGTTGGGTGTATATGAAATTTTCAAGTTTGCAAGGGTATATATAAATGAATCCTTATAAGAGTATAACTACAACTTCTCAAAATGGGTTCGGCTAAAAACAAGTCACATTTTGGTATGGTTTTATGTTTTCGTTCGACCCATTTACCTATCTAGCTAGCTACAAATGGGTTGAAATTACTACCTCTATGAAGCAGCTCTTTTGTTGTCTTTTATAAATTAATTTTAAGTTTTTATTTTATTTTTTTGTTTTGCAGGCTAGCAATTGAGGAGATTGCGAGTGATCAAGAGAACCTTGACAAAGCTGAGTTGACTGTGCTGACTGTGAGTGTTTCCTTTGCGATTGCTGCCATTTTAAAGATTGTTTCCGATCGAATATTTAAATCTCCTTACAGCAAACCGCACAGAAACGAGACAAGTTGGAAATTGCTACTGGTTACCTGTGTAGTAACTGCAATTGTTGTTTTAAACTTGTGTTAACAATTTAACCAAAACTATATCTTTGCAGTTGAAGAGAATAGAAGCAAATAGTAACTTTTAGACGCGTTACACGCTTTATTGTAGTTCTTTTAGACGTTTACGTTTGATGTAAAGGCGAAATCAAGCTTTATCTAGAAATAGATTTTCAACATATGTATTAAGCCAACAACTTCTAGTTAAATATAGTTATTTACACAAAGTTATAAACATGTGTGAACACTTTAGCATAAACCTAACTAAATTCATCATAAATCTGTATCATGTTTACATTAATATACATATGCATTCAACTTTTTTTAAAGGTGTGAATTATTCGCGAATGTCCCATATGTTTAAAAAACCGAACATTTTATACAAATACACGTATGTATCTTACCTAAAATTAACATACTTATATATATGCATTTAAAAAATCCTTTAGGAACCTTTACTACGCTTACATATATGCATTTACAAAGAAAGACTTTAATTTTAGAGCAGGCACGTATATATTTCAAATTTAGAGAGCGATATACTGCTTAATTTCTAAAAACTTGTATTGGTCCAATATATATTTCTGGTATAGATTAAATGAACATATAACCATTATTTCAATATTTAGATAAAACTATAACAAATTTTTTTTAAACATGTAACATATAATTTATAATATAAAACTAAAAAAAATACAAAGATTGGTTCATAACTATATTGTCAGTCCAATCAATTCAATTATGTATACACATATAAGTATAATAAAATTTTAAAATAAGTTTCAAAAGATATCAAAACCAAACAATATGTTTTCAATTGATTTGATTTAATATTAAGTATTAGTATGTGAGGGCCGTCTTCGAGACGGGAATCAGGTTCGTCGGGTTCATTCATGGTCGTAAAAGTCGTTAGGTGCTCTCTAGTCGGATTTGAGAGTACTTGGGGAGTACTTGACCCAGATGAAGAGTACTCTCAGGCCTCGGCAACCTACCTTATAACGACTACTCAGCCTTCTAGACCTTGTTTTACAACAATAGGTTCATCTGGTACATCACCGTAATTGGGATGGATTTTTTTTTTGCTGGTGAACACGAATACGATACCAACGAAACTCAAACAAGTGGGAAAAGACGTAGAAGTTGGGTTCGGATTCATCGGGTCCAGTAGAAACACTCTCGCAATTGAACCGGGTTCAATGAGTTGGTGTTAGTTAATCAAGGGTTAAGTTGATTTGGGTTCATCCAAGTAAATTGGGTTAGGCCCCTTCACCTAGGTAAATATATTTACTAACGGAACCCTTGACGGCATCCAAAATATAAACACAGCACCAGTACGAACCGGCGTTACTAATACTCTCGTCGTCAGTTAGACGTCTACCTCATCGATCCTCTCTCTCTAAAAACTCTTCATCCTCTTCCCTATGCCACCTGGACGTTAGGGTTTCCTCAAACGAAGATACACACACAGTGTGACATCACATCACATCATCATCGCTTTCTAACAACTTCTGTATCACTCTAGGGTTTATGTTTACGTTTAAATTTCCAAAGTTTTCATGTCGTATGAATATCGTCAATGGAGATTTCATCTACGTTCTCCGGTAACGGCGATATCCCCTTCGTTTCCTTCTTCTTAGCCCTAATTGTTACCGTTTTCTGTTGTTTCTTCTCACTCTTCTTCCGATTGTTCAAATTTCAACAAACTGATAAAATTAGGTCGTGTAATTGTGCATGTGGTTCGAATTGTGACGGTTCTATGGCGGTTACGGCGACGGCGAGGGTGATGAACGGTGGTAGTGGTGGTGCTGGTGGACAGGTGGCGGTGGTGGAGAGGGAGCGGCAGCAAGTGATTGGTGCGTCGATGATGGAGCAGTTGGTGCCGGAGATTACGACACATGCGTTGAGTTATTTGGATTATCCGAGTCTGTGTAGGTTGTCGATGACTAATAGTTCAATGAGGAGAGCTGCTAATGATGATAATGCTTGGAAGGCTCTTTATCATAAGGTTGTTGTTCTTCTGAACTTTTTTTAATCTAAGTTATAGCTGCTATATGTTTGTTATAATATGCTGTATGTATGTTATGTAAATGACTAAATGTATGCTATCTACGTGAGATAGTGATCTGAACGCCTGTTTTTCGTAATGTGAAACTTTATGCATCTGCATCAGGTGTTATTTACTAGTTGGATTTGGATACAAGAAAAGGCCTGTGCTAGTTTTGTGGACATTATGCAGCTAGTTTAATAAGTTTCAGGTGTGGTACTACAGTTAGAGCTCTGTTTATTAAGAGTACAGACTGTATAGCCGACCTACAAAACTAAATTAGAGTGTAGATGTTTGATCTTTATGTTGGTTAAGTTAGCTGTCATTTGAGTTTGATAAGTATGTGTGTATTGCTAGTCTTGTATTATTCTGTGAAAAGTCATTTTACTATGTTAGTTTTCTAATGACTATGCGTCTACAACACCCTTTTAGGTGTTCTTTTGGTTTCAGTCAGTTAATTACAAGACTTGTAACCTTGGTTTTAAAAATGCGCTTTAGGCGCAGCTAGTCACCTATGGGGCGTTTATGAAACTGCATCAAGTAGCGCTTAAGGCAAGGCCATTCTATGAAATGCTGTGAGCTGCTCACACATCAGGGCCTCATCAGTGTGAGGCATGTATTACCCCATCAATGAGTTTTGGTATACATGTTTATAGTGGAAAAGCAAATGAGCTACTCTAAGTGGGCTTTTTTACTTTTCAGTCGGTTTTTGTGGGTTTTTGAGTAAAGAAAAGATGTAAAAAATTCAAACAACAGTCTGGATGTCGAAGCTGTGTCGCCTTCTTTCCCATCTGAAACGGCCAAATCTAAATCCAAAGTGTTTTATGATATAGTTAACATGGAACTGGGGAAGATTAATAAATGTTCCATTCTTTTCTGATCGGTCACATAAGCAGGTTTTGTGTCATGTAATCAAACATGTCTTCATTAGATCAGTGTTCTTCTCTGTTCTTTACTTTAGGCCATGTATTACACAATGTTTAATTTTCTGGATTGTTGCAATCCAGGAAGTGTATTCAACTATTCATGCTGATACCTTTCAAAAAAAAAAAACTATTCATGCTGATTTTTGTTTAGATTGCAAACATTAGCAAAGTTTGAAAACTGTTCTGTAGAGGTAAATTTATAAGTATTTTTGAAACTAGAAAGTGTTTTAAGTGCAATAGTATTCTCTATATAGAGAGTCTTTTTATGTAACCTGATTATACACACAATAAGTATACAATCACCTTCTGCATTCAAGTAGCAATCAATATACAATCATCTTCCCTGTTCAAGTATACTGGGCACCTCTACATGATACGAGCACCTTCGCATCACTTTGTGGCTTTCGTAACCCTGAGCACCCCGGAGCTCTTGCGCCTTTCAAAGCCAACATTGTAAGCATTCAAAATAGCTGTGTAGAAGTTATTGAAGTGGAGCATGCTGTGTACAGAGATGTACTAAACATTAAGTTGCATATCATATGTGTAGTTAATAGTTATCATTGCATGATAAGGCTGTCATCCAAAATATTTAGAATGAAATCTGAAAATGTATGATTGAAGTTGTATACAATTTTGAACCAAGATGAATCTGTAAACATGTAACAGAAAAAGCAGCTATACGCTAACCAAGCCTTCTAAATAGCCTCTGTTCTAATTGAAAAGAAAGTTACAGATGAAACATTTTACACCCATCAATTATTACTCAAAGCTAACGGACAGATATTTAGAAAATGTTTCTCGCTTCTTTTTTTTAATCATTTTGTTAGTTAAATCTTTTATTGTAAAGTTCTTTGTTTTTCTGAAATAAGCATTTTCTCATGCTAATCGCACAGGAAATGCAGTTTATGGCTTAAGTGCACCATGTCCATGTATAAATATGTTTTTAGAGTTGTAGGCAACATTTTGTGTAGCATGGTGGTATGTGTGTATTTCTGCAGTCCAATGTATATTTGTCAATTGTTTGTGTTTTTAAAACTGAAAGTTAGGCATGGATGTTATTATATCATATGACCTTTTGTACATACTGGTTTTAAGTATGCATTGTTTCTTTGAGTGGATCTTTTGTGTTCTTTAACATTGGGTTTAAGTTTAAGACACTAGTTCCTTGTAATGCCTTTTTTCTTTATGTCATGTTTACTTTTTGTTTCATCTCTTGAAGTGTTCTAGATTGAAAAGGTTTTGGCTCTTGAAAATAATCTTTTTGCCGCATTTTAATTTTTTGGCATTTTTCAGGATTTTACAATGGAACAGGATAGTATAACACCAGCAAATGGGTGGAAGGCCTACTATGCAGCTACTAGAGCAATTGTGAATATCAATCAACATTTTTTTGATATCATTAGAGACAGATCTCTTCCAGAAATGGGTCGACTTTGGCTTAACGCAGATTATGTCAAATGTATTCATGCCTCAGGGGAGTTCTTTACCGGGTAAGCTTCTCATTACACTCTTCACTTCAGTTAGTATTATTATTTTTTGTTTATATGGGGCAAACTTCATAAAATATAAATGAAACCACTTTTTTTCTGATTTTAGCAACCGGATTTAGATTTGATACAAAATAGAAACCAACTAGTAAAATTACCCGCGTGTTGCGGTGGGAGTTTGATCGACATCGGTTCGGTTCATTACAGTATCGATACGATACCGGCTCTCGGTATAACAACCGAAAGAGAAAAACAAAAAAAAAGTTGAAAAAAAAGTTTATTGAAGTCTAGGGGTTGTTTGATAACTTTATTAAAGTTTAGGGTGTAAGAAGTAAAATGAGTAAACTAAAGTAGGTGAAAGTGAAAGATCACTAAATGACAAAAAAGGACCCGGTATAACAACCGAAAGAGAAAACTCAAAAAACAAAGTCGAAAGAAAATTTTATTAAAGTTTCGGGGCTGTTTGATAGCTTATTAAAGTTTATGGTGTAAAAAGTAAACTCAGTAAACTATAGGGGAAACCAGATTATATATTTTAGGCGCTCTTGTTTATATATGTTTTTAACACATGCCTTGCTGTAGTTCCATATTGATGTCCGATGAACTGCTGTTCAAGTTTGATAACAAGTGGCAGGATTATTTGTTTAAAATGATGATGCAGGTATAGCGGTGTTTTAGGTAGCTGGCAGCTGGCGTTGAACTGGGAGCCAGCGGTCAATTTCCAGGTTCGGGATGTGCGGTCAAGGGTGCTGCCAGGTGTGGCTTGGGTGACGATGAAAGCCTATGTTGGGATGGAGCACAACACACACCCTATGAGCATGACTAATGTGTTTGAGCTCCACAATGGTCAGTGGTTCATGGTTCATCATCATAGCTCTGTCATGCTTGCTGATGGTGAGGTGGCTGATCAACCACCTATGCTTGGGTGAACCAACTTATTTAGATGATGCTTTTCTTTTTTGAAGTAAAGAAAAAAGAAATTGGTACAGTTCTTTTAACTAGGGATCTTGAATATTACTTTCATACATTGGATATGACGATCGATCGCATATGAATCTTTGGTTTTTGTCTGTTGACATCCCTGAGGCTGCATATGATGTTTATAAAAGCTTAGATTATGTTTGGTTTACACCCCATTGGAGGGGGATTTGATACTATGATGAAATGAAAACCTTTTGTACATGTATTAAGCTACTCTTAAACCGAACATTGTTATATTCACCCGTAAAACTAAATCGTTAACATACCATTTTTAGCATCAAATGTAGCAGCTGTAGTGGAGGAGGTAATAAACCCCTCTACATCATCAATACGCCAGCCTCTTTTGATAACCGCCCATATGGACGGTATGTAGCCATGGACCGCTTCCTTCCATCAGTGTCTCCGTTATTTTTCACGTGTGTCGTTCGTAAACCATTGCATATATTCTGAAAACTAAATCACCAAAGCAGATATTATCTGGTCACTTTGCCCCTTTTAGTGAAATTTGTATATTTTGAATCAATAAGTGATAAAACTAGTTATTATTTTGATCACTTAGACGACCAAATACCCAAATTTGCAGTTACCAAGAGGCCAAAACAACTAGTTTCGTTTGTCCATTGACATGAGACAGAAAAGTGCTGCTAAATGATCTACGTTTTGCTTTTCTTGTCGGATTTACTAAACGTGCGTCCCTTGTTAAATCAATCACATCATCACTCTACTTTTTCTTAACATAGATAATACGTTACATGCATGAATACATTTAGCATCACTGTATAAAATCATTTTAGTTAAATAGTCTTGGATATAAAAAATAGTGTAAGGTACATGGATGGTCTCTGTGGTTTACCAAAATTTTGGATTTGGTCCCTACCTTTTCAAAAGTACACAGATGGTCCATGTGGTTTGCACTTTGTAACACATTTAGTCTCCAACTTTTTTTTTTTCCAAAAGTACATGGGATGGTCTGGGGTTTGCACTTTGTAACGCATTTTAGTCGCTAAGGCTACACGGTATGGTGATGGTCCTCCCTTTGAGGATGGTCCGTCACGTAAGCGCCACGTAGGATGGGCATGAGGATGGGGCAAAGAGGATGGAGGTATGGAAATGGGGGGATGGACCTAAAATGTATATGTATATATTGTATGTATAGGTGTGTGAGAGAGGGTTGAGCTATTTTTTTGTCTCCTTGTGGATCGTCCCCAATGTCTCAAAAGAGACGGACAAGACGCTGACGGAGGGGGGCGAGGCGGTGTGTGGAACGACGTCGAACCAAAACGGTGGGGGGACGACCCCCATACCGTGTAGTCTAATTTGGGCATACTAAAACCTTCAGATTTATTGGCTAGGGACTAAATGTGTTACAAAATACAAAACATGGGACCATCTATGTACTTTCAAAAAGTTAGGAACCAAATCCAAAATTTTGGTAAAACACGTCCATCTAATTTACTCTAAAAAATACCTATTGAGTTTTTTGGTTAAATAGTCTTGGACATAAAAAAGCTTATTAGACTTTTCAAATTAAAATTCTAAAAAAAATAAAAATAAAAAAACAGTTGGCTCAAGGAAATCGCTTGTTCTGAACCACTCACTCATCAACAAGATACGGTTCCCTTCATCTCCATCTCAACCTCCAACTTTCACGGTGGAGTGTGGCAACCCAAATGGCAGCAGCAGCAACAACCCTCTTTTCCACCCCAATATTACCCCATCACCACCCAATATCTACCCACTCCTTTTCCTCTACCAAATCATGGCAGCCGTTGCTCACCAAATCTCCACTCATCCTCCTCCGAGCTTCCTCCACAACTCCCACCGTAGATAAACAAGAAGAAGACAACACCTCTTCCGACCAATCTCAACCCATCAACTCAATCCCCATTGGGTATTTAACTATTTCTCATCTATATCTGTTAATAGCAATGTTTTAAAAACCGGTTTATACTGGCCGGTTGAACCAGTTAAACCGGATGCCAGAAGCTTGGCCGGCACAAATCATACCGGTAGACCGAGGGAACGGCAAAGAAGTTGTACTGCTGTTAAATTGGGTTATACTTAAGGTTAAAATTTGGACTTTTAATTTTTTGTGGGTCAAAAAAGATGACTTTTTTTTTTTTATAAACAATTTAATTTCATTAATAATAAGTGCACTTTACATCAATATCGCAGGTAAGCGAGCAACAAGCTGCGCCGCTACCCCTTTCTGAATAGCAAACCCTAGCCTATTAAAGACAAACTTATCGCCCAAAAAGTATCAATAGTGAATTCTTGGATTAAAAGCACCAATAGTGAATTCTTGGATTATTTTTTATTATGGATTAACTTTGCTAATATTTTTAGTTATGAAACGATGTAGTTTTGGATTATGTTTTGAGTAAAATTGTATTTTATGGATCTATAGGGTTAATTAGTCAACCCGGTTGAACCGCTCGGTGCAGCCCGGTTCAACCATTTCTGAGTCTAACCCGGTACGATTAAAAAAAACCGGTTTTTAAAACATTGGTTAACAGCGTTGATAGCAAATGTTTTAAAAATCCGTTCAAACCGGCCGGTTGAACCGTCCGGTAGAATCGGTTAAACCGCCCGGCACACCCGCTTGAACCGCCAGATATATCCGGTTAAATCGTTTCTGAGCCAAATCCGGTACGGTATAGAAACTGGATTTTAAAACGCTATAGCGAATAGCGTAGCGTAGCGCTGGATCATCACTATCTAATGTTTAGCGCTTAATAGCGTGAAATAGCGACGATAAGGTTTTTTTTCTTTTTCTTATAAAATAAATTATTAAAAACCGAATTTTTAGGCATTTTAATCAACCAAACGGCTGTAATCTTCACTAATTGCATAAAAATACCTTAAATTTGTGAATAAAATCCTATTTAAAAAAAAAAATTTAATACGTTACCGCTAAATATCAGATAGCGCTCGCCATCTCATCGTTTTTTTTTTCTTTTTCTTTTTAAAATAAATTACTAAAAACCGAATTTTTAGGCATTTTAATCAATCAAACAACTGTAATCTTCACTAATTGCATAAAAATACCTTAAATTTGTGAATAAAACCCTATTTAAAAAAAAAAATTCTAATACGTTACCGCTAAATATCAGATAGCGCTCGCCATCTCATCGTTTTTTTTTTCTTTTTCTTTTTAAAATAAATTACTAAAAACCGAATTTTTAGGCATTTTAATCAATCAAACAGCTGTAATCTTCACTAATTGCATAAAAATACCTTAAATTTGTGAATAAAACCCTAATCTTTTATTAAAAAAAATTCTGATACGTTACCGCTAAACATCAGATAGTGCTCGCCATCTCATCGCTATCGCTACGAAGCGTATATGTAGCTTGTGGCTCTTTGCCGCTACTCGCTATTAACAACTATGAATTCTCATTTAACTTAGCTTTCAACTTTCATGTCATAACATAATAATTTTGGGTATTATTATTGTGATGCAGGGGTTGTCAGGGATGTGGGAAAGCAGAGATGGAGAGGGGATGCAACGGTGAAGGAAGAATTCAAGGCGGAATCGCAACCGTGCCGGGGTTCGGGTGGTGGCCCATTAAAGCTTACAGGCCTTGCCCTGGTTTTGTGGCCACTGGTGGTCGGTATCGCCGCCAAGGCCAGAGTATGGATGAGGTTGCTGGCTTTGGAAGTGTCCCGAGAAAACCGGCTAATACGACCACCACCACCACCGCCACTGCCACCGCCGGTACTGAAACTCCATCAAGGTAGCCATGGATTAACCATTAATAACTACAAGTTTTGAGGTCAAACGTGTTATTGTCAGTTAAGCTAGAAAGCATGTTTGTTACACAAGTTGAATAATGCGAATATTAAAAGGTTAGAAAAGAAGATAGCATTATAAAACGATACTTTAAGATTATATATTTAAAAAAGAGTTAACTGTCATTTTCATCCATGTGGTTTGTATAATTATGCCAGTCCAGGCCAAATTTCAAAGTTGTACAATTTCCGTCCCTCAGATTCTTGAAACATGTCAGTTCCGTCCAAAAAAACTAAGGTTGAATCGTGTTTTTTTGGACAGAACTGGCATGTTTCAAGAATGTTAGAGACGGAAAAGGTACAAATTAGAAATTTGGTCTGAACTGACATATTTGGAGGACAAACTATAGGGACGAAAATGACAATTAACTCTAAATAATAAGTCACATAATAGGAATGTGTAAAATAAGATAAACAGAAAAAAGAATCTTGGGGCACGTGACACAACTAGTTACTTTTTTTTAGGTATAACTTCACAATCTTTTTTTTCGAGATATAATACCAGCAATTTTGGGATTGTGATACATATCACGAATTTCTTCGATATTGTTGTATGCTTGTTTGAAATCTGTTCAATGGATCATATCAGTTTTGAAGTTAAAAGGATGATATATAATTTCAGTTGGTTTATGGTTTGTTTAACACCCTTGCAGTGAGAAGAAAGAAGGGCCTAGGAAATTCAAGAGATGAAAGAAGTTGAGTTAATAGAATGATAAAAATCCTATATGATATTATGGGTTTCATACATGTTATCAATGGTTTCTTCTACAAATTCTTGTACAAATCATGTAGTAGATCTTATAATCAAATGAACAATATAAAGCCCCCTATGTGACATGATGCTGACGTGGCTCTGACGTGGCACTATAAAGCCAGGGGCTTTAAACCCACCCCCAGCCTAACCAAAGTCAGATACTCGTATTCTACATTCCTCAACTGAGTATTCGTCAATATATAATTGGACAAAAGCATTACACTCGATGTCACAATCGAATCGTGCGTTAACCGTGTCACTTTGAAGTAGGATGTAGTCAAAGAATCCGATAATGGAAAACCGTAACCTTCCTAAGTAAACTTCAAAATCGTGCAAACTGCAATATAAACTTGAAACCCAAATAGTGAAAATTGCAGCCGTATTAAGAAAATTTCAGTCAAGTTCTTTATTTTTTCTTTTATTATTAATATTAATGTATTCTATATCTAATGAGCAATAACCGAATTGTTAACCAAAACCGACAAAACTGAACCGAAATTAACCGAAAATCGGTTAACGGATAGTTTTTGTACCATTGATTAACCGAAATTAACTTAACCGAACCAAATCATTTAAATCTTCGTATATTTCTAGCTTTTATACAACCATGTCATGTTTTATACTTCTATTTCATGTGTTTATACCTCTATTTTATTTATTTATTTATTTATTTATACATCTAATTCTTGTATTTATATATATATTTCATGTATTTATACCTTCATTACATGTATTTTATAAAATAGTAAGAGTATTTTTGTCATTTCACCACACTTAACTGAGAAAACTAACTGTCATCTAGTGTAGGGATTATCCGAGTAACAACTTGTCAAACCACAGAGAGCAAGAGTGTATTTTTAGAAAGTTGGGGATTAAAGGTGAAATTTTGGCAAACCACAGGGACTATCCGGGAATTTTACTCTATTTCTAAACAAAAAATTTAGCCAATGTAATTAACCGAACCGAAAACCAACAAATTAACCAAATAAACGAACTGATTAACCGATAACTTCAGTTACAATTACGGATAATGCTAATAACCAAACCGAACCGAATTACGCACAACCCTATCTAAGGGGCTGTTTGTTTAGTTCTTAATGAAGCTCTTAATGGTTCAGACCTCTTACTGGTTTAGACTGTTTGTTTCGGGAGCAGACTGTTTGCCTCTGAATGGTTAATCATTATACAGAGTCTGAATGGTTAACACAATAACACCTCTACTCTGAATTGGTCAGACATTTGCATCTGAACTGTTAAGCATTATACTGTCTCTAAATAATTCAGATCTCTTACTAGTCTAGCACTTAACCATTCAAAAGTTAACAAACACCCACTATTATTATATCATTCAGACAACAATTTACATAATCTTTAGGACACAAAAGATACCCTTGGGCTAGTCTATAAGTACAGTTTCCAAACATAAACAAAATGTTATAAATTCAAACTTCAATTTCACACACCTTCTTTCCCCAAATAATTAATACCTTCTGAACATTTTACCAAATTCGTGCAAGAAGACGACTGTCACACACACCGATTCCTTCACACACACCAAAAATAACCATGGATTCCGCCTTAGCAAAGGAAATAGAGGAAGCAGTTCTACAAGTATTAAACAATTCCGACATGGATTCCACAACAGAATATCAAGTCCGTAAACTAGCATCGGAGCAGATCGGAATCGATTTATCGGAACCTTCACGGAAGAAACTCGTACGGAGTATCGTCCAAACGTACCTTGAGGAACAACAGGCTAAAGCAGAGGCTGAGGAAAAAGTCACTGAACCAGTGGAAGAAGAAGAAGAAGACAGTGAGGATGATAAGAAGAAGCGTAAAGGTGATAAGGAGTATGATGATGAAGGAGATCTCATTGTTTGCAGAGTAAGTTTGTTTGTTTTGAAACTTTTGAAACCCTAATTTGGTGTTTTGTTTAATGGCGGAAGGTTTTGAAACCCTAATTTGGCTAATAGTTGTGTAAAGTTGTTGTGGATTGAAGATGTGTTCAATTGAGTGTGTATAAGTTGAGAAAAGAATACATGTTTTGTTTAATTATGCCTCTGAAGTGTTAATTCTGCTCTTTTTGTATTGCTTATTATTGTTGCAGCTTTCTGATAAAAGAAGAGTGACTCTTACTGAGTTCAGAGGGAAAAGTTTGGTGTCTATAAGGGAGTATTACAAAAGAGATGGCAAAGAGCTTCCAAGTTCTAAAGGTATGAATGTGTTTGGAATTTGAATGTTAAGTTGGTAAAGCTCTTATTTGGTTTTATAAGTAGATGTTGCTTAGGGGAGGGGGGTGGTCACTAGTGATAAAATTTCATCACTCACAATATCCAATCATGTTCCGCCATGTCAGCAACCATTTTTCCATCACTCACAACCTTTTTTAGTGGGGGTGGTCATCACTCACCACCACACCCAACAATTTCCCCCCAACCAACAACTACCCTCACAAAATAATATCATCACGGCGTTGAAAAAATCACGGAATCGGTTTTCGTTAAACTATCACGCGTTGATCTTTCGAGTGGCGGTGGGAATATTGTTTGTTCCACGTGTTATATATGTATCACGCGTTAAATTAACGCAGTGCCCCGCCTGGCCTATTGGTAGTAATTTCGTGAAAATAACGTTAAAAGGGAGGGACGGTTATTCATGCATCATGTGGTGGCGTTGATAGCCAAAAGACAAGGGTACATGCACTAATCGGCTTTTGTCCCAATTCCTGAGTGTTATGTGCCTTATGTCCAAGGCTTGATGCAAAACTATTATCGAGCAGGGGATCTCACTGGAAGCAGCCTCTCTATTTGTACGGGGTAGAGGTAAGGTTGTCTTCATCTTACCCTCCTCAGACCCTACCTTAGCTTTGCTATTGGTGGGATTTACTAAGTATGATGATGATGGTGATGTTGTTGCTTATGGTAGTTATAATGTTAGTTTTGGTACAAAAACAATGTTCAGTTGGTGTGAGTGGCTTTCGGTTTACATTATTTACCTTAAAGTGAAGGGTAAGGAAAGAGATTTAGGGTCCCTGAACTTCTCTGAGAGGTTGATATTCATAATTAGAATTGGATTAGGTTGTGTGACTTGTGTCTCAAGATTGTTTCTGTGTTTCCAAGATTTCCATGTCTGTATCGGTATTGAAGCACCTTTAATAGTGGCAACAACGCTGTAAGTGGACTAGCTAAGGTATGACAGGAGTCTTAGGGTACCTAAGTTATTATAGGAGGTTAACGTTGATCAGCTATAGTTATCAGTGAGTAAATATTAATTTGGAAACGTCAGCATTTTCTTTTTGCAGTATGAGAACATTTAATCCGTCTATAGTAGGATAGCCAATGGTAAAGTCATATCCATTCTAGCTGAAGCCCAGTGCTGTTAGGGTGGTTCATAAACCGTTGAAACAGGCGGATTAACCAAAGCAAATCGGCTGGTTTGATGTTTATATGGTTCATGTTTTGGAAGACCTGGTTTAACTGTTCAGTTCATGGTTTGGAACTTAATCTGTGTGTAAACTGTAAACCGAACCTACCTTTTACCTTTATTAGTAATTTGTCATCTTTCTTTTCATTTTTTTTTTTTCATTTTTGGAGTACACAGCTAAATACAAACTAATAATTTGAATTAAAAAATATTGCTCAAACCACCAAACCGAACCCTATTGAAACCTTAGTTGGTGGCGCGGCCCATAGTTTCATAAAAACTGGCCCAAACCAGACCTCGAATTTTCGTCAAAACTGAATTTAACTTATCATATTCTTTTTGTAATTTTGTTTCGATCATACATTTGTTGATTATCATGAGAGCTTCTGTTTGGCTTGTGTCTATAGGTATCAGTTTGACTGCTGAGCAGTGGTCAGTCTTCAGCAAGAATGTACCTGCAATAGAGAAGGCCATAAAGAAATTGGATGGAAGGTATTGATCATTAGCCGGCAACTTGAAGCTCCTTGGCATCCTCGTCTTTTCAATCAAACCTTATCTGTAACTCCTAGATTTCTTATATTAATGCACATGTTTTGTGCATTTTCGAATGGTCTCGTGATTCTCGTCCATTGTTGGAAACATGTTAAGAACCCACAAGCAGGTTATGTGGCAGACGCATATTTGATAGTGAGTGTAGATGCAAACCTTCCCCTGTTACCAACATCTTAATGTAGACTCTGTTTTTTGGAATTCTAATGGTGGAGATATTCATTTTGCAGCATACATTTTGCTGCAAAATCAGTTGGAATACTTGCATACATTTTGATGATTTTTTTTTACTATTTTTTCAAATATTAAATAACATACCAACCAATCATTTTACTAAAGTCCAGTGATTTCAACACCCCCTCTGCGAAAACTTGTAGTTCCGAAGGTCCGAAACACAAGGGATGGTGTTTCAATCAGGGCACAAGTGCCACCTTGGATTTCGCTGTGGTACTGAAACCAAATTTGCCGAATACTGTGTTGCCTAAGTGAGAAATAGGTGTTATAGTTGGTCGAACTGACTCGGGTTGAACCAAATAGGAAGCTGTTGAAACTCAACCTATTTCAGAGTTTAAGACGAAATTCAAACTTAGAACCTGTTTATAAGCTAAAAATATTGCTAATTGAGATCCATGATAAAGTTCTTCACGAATCTTTTTAAAAAAATATATTTTCATTTTTGTGTGTATTTTTGAAAGGCCCTCAAGCAATGGCCTAAAAAATTACTAAGGCTGACCTTGAGAGTTATGCAAGTTACTATTAGTATCAACCGGCTAAAACTATGGTAAATGTGTTGGTTACTAGGTAAAAACGAACGATATTCGAATTAGATTCAACATATTTGGCAACTTTTAAATGGGTAAAAGACCAGAACCATTAAGTGTTGAACCAGTAGAGGTCTGAACTCTGAACCATTAGGATCCAGTATAATACTTAACTGTTCAGAAGCAAATGTCTGACCAATTCAGATAAGAGGTCTTAACCATTCAGACTCAGTATAATGCTTAACCATTCAGAGGCAAATGTCTGAACCATTCAGACATCTGCTCACGAAACAAACAGTTTGTATCATTAAGTGTTAAACCTGTTTGAGGTATAAACTATTAAGAGCCCATTACGAGCTGAAACAAACAACCCAATACACTTTTGAACTATTTTCGGCATCGTTAAAACAAGCTATATGTTAAAAATCAAACCAACTAATTGACCCAAACAAGGGACTAATACAAGAGTATATTGATATTACAACAAACTGGAATAAGGAGTTCCATTCCATATTGCTATAGAACTATATAAACTATTCAGGCTTTTGCAACTTCAACATTGGAGTAACAGACCTTGGTGATGAAATATCCTCAATCACCGGTTTATTCATTGCATTGCAAAATATTGGCTTCAATTTCACTCTCCAATTACTCTGGCTCCGCCGCGGCACCACCTTCATTGAGCTAGTTGCCGCCACACGCATCTGCTCAATCAACGCCTCGGTGTTCACTTCCTCGGACAATATCTCCTCCAACTGTTTTGTATTAATCACTAGTTTCACCTTCCATACCCCCTTTCTAGGCGGCGGTAACACTTCAAACCCTGACCCGTCCGATAAATTCTTTGTCACAAGTTGCAACGCCAAAGCACTTGTCGACATTCTCATGGGCTCGGCTTCAGCTACACCCGATACTCTAACGGGCTCACGTTCACTCGTTTCCTCTAACGCTAGAGGAAAGAGATAGTACACTTGGCCGCCGAGAAGTAGCTCTTGGGGGTCTAACGGCGATAACAACTGATCTTTTTTGAAAAGCCCGTGTTTTGGGAACTCGTCGATGACTTCTGACACTAGTTTCGGGGAGTTGAACTCTAATACGTGACCCGAGGGGGTCATGACCCGAATCGGGTCAAGACATTCATCAAGTCCTTTGAAAGCACAATTGCCCATCTATATGATATATCATAAGCATGTAATGAGGGTTATGTGTGTATATATATAACGTGTTAAAAGTTGGATGAAAATAGAAACAAAACATAAACAACCAAATGTTTTTTTTTAAATTTGAATTAGTCATGCAATTATGAGACAATACCGTTGGGAACGCATCAAACTTAAGTGATCCAAGACAAAGGATAAATGATTAAAAAAGGACGGTAACATGTTCAATTTAATTAAGGTTCCAGATGGGTAATAAAATACAATTAATGTTTTAAATGATATCAACCATATGGGACACGGTAAGAAAAAAATAATATTTTTATTTCTGTTCTGAATTTTGATATTTGTTTTAGTCTTATAGTGAAATAAATATATAGAATTATTTAAAAAAAATTAAAATAATAATATGCATGAACGTGGCCACATTCATATATTTTATATAGGATTAGTGAAGGTGCAGCCTAAGTTTATTTTGGGGTTTAAAAAGAAATTTTATTTTGGATGGTTTAATAATACAATTTAACTGAAATAATCATTCCCTTATCCAAGTAAAAGTTAGAGAAATAAATATTAAATAAAACTGATTCTACCGAAGGGTATGGGGCTGTTTGGTAGCCTCTTAATGACCATTCAGATGCTACATTTTAATGGTTTAAAGCCTCTGAATGAATAAGAGGTAACCTCAAGTCTGAATGGTTAAGAGGTAACATCTGAATGGTAAATCATCACATGTCACATTCTTCTACCTTCTCATTGGTAAAATTCTTAATGGTTCCATTAAAAGGTAGCCTCTTAATGACCATTCAGAGGCTATCAAACAGCCCCTATGTAACACAACGATATCAAAATGGTGAGGTTGCAACGGTCTGTTGTTGACAAATATGTGATTTAACAGTAGTTGTAGGAATGTGTAAATTTGTCGTTTAAAATTTGAAGAAAATATATAAAATTCTAATATCATTTAATGTCTCTACTCCTCCTTCCCTCCACAATGAGAGTCGCTAGTATTTTAGATAAGGTTAGAAAGGGGAGGTTGGGATGGTTTGGGCATGATCGGAGGAGACAAGTGATCAGTAGAAACTCTCATTGTGGAGGGGGGGAGGAGTAGAGGCATGCCGAAAATGACTTGGGAAGAGTGAGTTAGTAAAGATTTGTTAGACTTACACCTCTCTGAGGACATGGTCGAGGATAGGGGTTCATGGAGATGCAAGATTAAGGTTAATGACTTTTAGGAGGTGAGGACATGGTCGAGGATAGGGGTTCATGGAGATGCAAGATTAAGGTTAATGACTTTTAGGAGGATGACACAATTTTGTATTAGTTTCTCGTGTTAGGAGCTTAGCTTCTTTAGTCCATTTTGGTGGCCTAGGAATATTACAATTGATATGTGTGTCTATTTGAAGTGTTATTTGTTCTTATTATATGTTTTCATCTATTGTGGTAGCTTAGTAAGAATATTTTAGTACTATTTATGTAGTTACATGTCTTTTTCTGTTTTTATTTTGATTTTTTTGCGTAGATATGATTTTATGTGATCATATGTCTTTTTCTACGCCCCACTTGCGGTATGCGCATATAATTGTAACACCTCGAAAATTCACGTCCTATAATGTATTGACACGTGTCATAAGTTTTGAACGTGTGAAAGAATGTTCTAGAAGGACTAAAGTTGACAAACAGGGTAAGTATGTGAATGTAAGGGTTCAAAATGTCAACAATGGATATATATATACTTTACAATAACCCTACATGATGTTTATACCCTTAAACGAATAAATCATGGATCATACGAAGCTAACTGTGAAAGAAAGTGAGAGAATACAAACTACAGGGGTCAAATGTGTCAACATGTTTAAGTTATACCTCTGAGTGGCCTTTTAGCAAACCCGAAGCTTTGTAACGATTAATTATGCTCACTAGAATGCACAATAAAAATTTCACCAAGTTTCATTATCGTATGAGAAAGTTATGATAAAATTCGCACACGAGGGGTTAAAAGCGTCAACGATAAAGTTTATGACTTTTCGGGTGATAGCAAAGTTAAACAAGGGCTTCACAAGGATTGGTTATAACTTGGAGTCCTTGGAAATCAATTTAGAGGGCTCATAATGCAAGAAATAATTGTCGAAACAACTTTTTATGGGCCAGGGACCAAAACAGCAAAATCTGAAAATAGATTTGAATCAGAGGGGGCGTCGCGCGACGCGAAGGACCCCTAGGGGACCTACGCGTGACGCGAGGGGCCTTCTGATGCCGAAAACTTTGGCTAGTGTCTGCTATGTCCATTGTAACCGAATTAGAAAGATATTTTCCACTTCCATGCGCGACCCCTACTGATTTTTAGGCTTAGGGGCACTTGTAAATGATCTGGGAACAATGCTAGACTTGTGTGGCATGATCATGAGCAACCTAAAGCACTATATAAGTCCCACAATGTTTGCAACATTCTTGCATTCATTCCATCTGCATTTTTGAAGACTTCTGGAATTCAAAAGCAGACCCAAGTCATCTCTAATCTTGCATTAGACCTTGGTAAGCATCCTTGACCTTCCTTAGTTGTGTTTTACTAGTTAATTAGCTTAAAGTCAAACCGTCGTAATTAAGGTTTGACTTATCGATTAATCACTAATGGTCCAGTGATTTGTCAAATTAAAAGTTGTTATAAGTTGGTATTTATGTGGGCATTAAACCCTTAAAAGGGCACCCTCTGATTCCCGCTCTAACTAGATCAAATGTCGGGTCAAAGTTGTTTATAAAAAGTCAACAGAAACTTAATTTGCGAATTAACATGTAATTAGCAATGTAGAAGGCATGTAACCTATTTTACCACTCATATAACTCAGTAATAAATGTAGGAACATGTCTAAGCATGTTTGACCCGACAATTTTCTGTTTAGACCCGGTTCGGAACCGAAAGTCGCAAAACTTTGACTTTTGCTTTGACTTCAGTTCTGACCCGATTTAGTATGATTTGGAAATGCCTTAGAGCTCCCTTAGGACCAGGTTACATGATAGTATAACCCTCTGTGGTTGGTTCGTTGATTGTCCGATTCGTTTACACGTTTCCGTTAATTGCTTAATGTTGACCATAATGCCCTTTTTACCATAAAACGAGAATTTTGAATATGTGAGAGGACAATAATCTTTGTTACTGATTTATAAACATGTCCCTAAAATTTCATATCAGTTAGAGGTCTAGATTAGGAGTTATGCTCAATAGCGCACTTAAAAAGCTGTTGTTAATTAAACGGCGCAGTTAGCATAAAGCCTATCTAAACCCAATTTTTGACACCAAACCTTTTATCCACTGATGTAATATAATATTTTGGGAATTTTAAAGATTTTTAATTATTTTTAACCTGCTCATAACCTAAGGTTATGGCGTTGATTTCGTAAATACCGATTATACCCTTTTTGTGTATAAAATGTGTTCTACATAGTACTTTGACACCAATCCAATTGCTACTGATTTTATATAATAAATTTAGTATTTTGAACTTTATAACCTGATCAGAAAACTCAGATTTCCTGTATAACCCGGAAATCGCTTAAAATGGCTTTTTACGCGTATTAAACACCTAGTATGAGTTTAAAACCATTTTGTCATATAAGACTTATCACCAACTGATATAACCTGATAAATTAAGTTATTTTACTGATGTATTCGGACCCAAATCTCAGAATTTCATTTAATCTCTTTTATAACCTTTAAAATGACCAAAATACCCATACGGGGCTTAAATTAAGATTAAATTCGTTTTAGGCATAATGGAAGATATCCTACTGATATCACAACATATTTAAGGCATATTAACTTAGGAAACCTGTAAATGACTCTCATGGTTACCCGTTACGCTTCTTACACATTCGGTTCGGTTTATGTAACTAGTATGCATAAATTAGCCGAAACGGGTCAAACCTTATCGTTTTTATCTCAAAATCCAGAATGTGGTTAGATTACCCATATTATACAAGTCTTCAAACTTGTCGGGTCTAAATCACGTTCTATTCCGGTCTTCGCTTAATCGTGCCTTTGAACCGTATCTTTCCTTAAAACTAACCGGTCTAAGTTTAGACTTAATTAAAGACCCGTTAGGATTCTAATAGGTTATTATAAACCTTCGTTCCAGAATAGGAGACTCGGTAAAAGCTACACGCACTTGCTATTTGTGATTGATACTTGCAAAGGTAAATACTTTTAACTTATTTTCCCTATACGGGCTTGGGGTATGGTATATAAAATACCGCTTGGTCGGGCATTGAATCTTTAATCGAATAGAGGTTAAATCATTGATATGCCCCGTTTTGAAATGTTTTGTTTGCTTAAAGCCTTTGGGGGGTTAATGACCATGTCCCGGATATCCTTGGCATCATCTTACGAGATGGCCACGACCTGAGCACGGGGTGTAGGCGTACACCCGTCGGTGCATAAATAAATAATGTGGTGTGTCTATTGATCTTTAACCCGGTCTACGGATCGGGCTACTGAACGCATAAGGAACATGTAATTCTTTTACAAGATTATATTCAAATAATTATCCCAAGTTATAAAAAGTTTGTGCCACGTGCATTTAAATCAATTTTATTAAACTTTTAAAAATGAGTCAGTTGATTGTATTTACCAGTGTAAACTGACGTATTTTCCCAAAAAGGTTAAGTGCAGGTACTACGCGAACTAGGCTGGCTTTCTCCTAGCGTCCACAATAAGTCTCGCAAGCTTGGATGTCAAAACTGTTGAACAATGTTTCCATTTTATTTTGATCCACCTGTGGATTATTTTCAACTGTTTGTGATTCTTGATATTACAATATTATTCGGTTGAAATATATCTATCTTTTGCTTCCGCTGTGCATATTAAATATTGTGTTGTTTGACTATAACGATATCAACTACGTCACGATACTCCCCACCGGGCCCACCGGTAATACGTGGAAATATCGGGGTGTGACAATAATGTATATATGTGTGGGCCATCGGGGGAGGGGGGGAGTGAAAGTGCACTAATTTTAACGTTATTTTACTAATTTCGTGAAAATAACGTTAAAAGCTGAGGGCGGTTAATCATGCATTATGTGGTGGCGTTGATAGTTAGAAGACAAAAGGGTACATGCACAAATCGGCCTTTGTCCCGATTACTGAGTGTTATGTGCCTTATGTCCAAGGCTTGATGCAAAAGTACTATCGAGCCAGGGGTCTCACTGGAAGCAGACTCTCTATGCCTACGGGGTAGAGGTAAGGCTGTCTACATCTTACCATCCTCAGACTCTACCTTTGCTTTGCTATTACTGAGTATGATGATGATAATGATAATGATGAATGTATTTAGAAAATGTTATCTTTTAAATATGTATAACCCTTTTAAAAAATTTAGATTCTTAAAACTAAATCTAGATTACCAATTAAAGTAGTATTCCATTTCAATAACTATTTTAGAAATGAATTGAATTTTCTGTTTTGAGTATTTTTATCAATGTTTTAGCGTGATGTAGTTTTACACTACACTAGGTTGTGGGCTTGTTGAGACAACCCCTAACTGGGCTTGGCCCTTTGAAGTTAGGGTGACACATGTTTTCTATATAAGGAGGTCTTCACCTCATTATTAGGGCAAGAGATTTTTGTAGCTGCCGATCGTCTCTACATCCACTTTTCTCTCTTCTGCAGATCTAGGTTCAAGAGGAGGAACAAGATGTGATTCTCTGTCTCTTACGCTGTGTTCCTGAGTTTAATAAAGGAAAGAAAATGTAAGAAAGAAGGTATAGGGAGGAAATAAAATTTATCTTTCCAATTTGAAAGAAACAAAATTCTCCCATTCTCCTACATCTCCATCTTTTCCTCTCTTTCTTTCTCCCCATAAAAAAAAATCTCTGGAACACTATAACTCTTTTCTTTCCTTCCAAATCTCTTATCTTCTCTTGAAAATAAAACTCTGGAACACAGTGTTAGAGAAAGCGGTTCTAATTACCCCGACGGTGATCCAATGTTTCTTCACTGGCGCCCACCGTATTTCCATCTGTTGTTTGCAACAATCGCATCTTTTCTCTACTTAATCTCAGATCTATGCTTTTCATGAAGGTTTTTCAAGATTACACCTTGAGATTTGTTTGGTTAGTGCTAAAAAAAGATGAACAAAGATAAATATTTTCCAGATCTGTTCCGTTGGGGTGCTCAAGCAACTAGATGTGTTCTATTCTATTGGGGTTTAAGGTTTACACCTTTAGATCTGTTGGGGCTCAAATATGTGTTATGCATTCTTCAAATCTGAAATCTCGATTACAAGTTTAAACCCTCCGGATCAATGCATTCGCCATGACACCAAAACGAGTGTAAACGTCATTTCGATACCCTTCACTTTCTTTGTTTTCAATTACTTATGATGGGGCATGGAGGTCCTGTCTTATTTCATTTTCTCGATCGTGATGTGTGAAATAACAAATAAAGAGAATAAATAATTCTTTAAAAATAAGGCACTGTGCACAAAATCATTTGGAGCCAGTGATCTTTTCAATCTTAACTAGTTCACCTTTGAAGATTCATTAATTTCGAGTGTGCCAAATACTCCAATAAGCTATGAGTGTAATGGATTGAATGAGGAAGGGTGGCCACGATCTCGGAGTATGATGGAGGGCTATTATCAGTATTCTCCATATGCATTCGTATTCCACCTTAAATCCGCATCACCACTTCGACAGGTTAGGAGAAATTTGCCACTTTTAAAAGGTATAACCCTAGGCCCCCATCTTGTGTTTTGGAGTAGTGATACAATTCCAAGATACCCAACATGTTTTCCTATTCTCATTATTATCTCTCTAGATAAAAATTTCATTCTTCTCGCTTCCAACATATAATATGTTGGAAGGTTTTTGAGAACAAAAGTAAGAAGTGTGAGACGTCCTCCCGCAGATAGCGTATGAGCTTTCCATTAGGACAATCTACCATAAAAAATATCCATAACTGGCCACCAATTTATGATACGGTTCATGTTTGCCTCAACTTTTGTAGTCCTTGATTCTCGTGTAAAAGCTCGTCTCAATGATTTTGAAGGCTCAAAGCAAACTCGAAAAACATGGCCCTTGTGGTGGTCACGAGTTCTCAAAGCTGACCATAAAGCAACCATGTATACGTTAATTCGATTCATCATTAAATCATATTAATCTGCTAGCGCTATTGTTCAACGAAATTAATTAGACAATCAAAAGTATTAAAGATTGAAAACGATGTTCATGGATGTACAGTATCATATCCGTGAATCCGTAAGGCGTGGGGTGAAGTTTTTCTTCAAGGTTGATGCACCCAGGCTACTGAAAAATCCACATGTTAACGGAACACTATACGATTGTATAGTGTTCAATAGGCCACATGTAGTAGGAGTGCATAAGCAAGACCCCGAAGACTAGGTGATACGGTTAGTGAATGTAAATTTATTCGATTAAATTTTTTTTCTTTCTCGTTTAACTTATTACGAATCGGTTTTTCTTAAAAACCGGTCCGGTAATTTAACCGGTTTCAGTTTTTTTCTTTGGCACAAAAAACTGGTTTTTCAAAACCGGTTTGGTTTTTAAACCGATTTCACACGAGGAGAACCCAAACCGGTTAGTTTGGTTTATAACCGGTTTCGGTCGGGTTTTTAAACCGGTAACCAATTTCGTGAAGAAGAACCAGTCTATAACCGACGGGTCGGGACGGGTTGAGCCCGAACCGGTTTTGTAAAAAACCGGTTTTTACATGTCTACTTACACTATCACTAAACAAGTTTTATTTGTTTTTTCAGGTCAAATCAGAATCTAATTGATAACTTTCTGAACAATGCCAAGATGTTGATTACCCAAAATAGCGAGATCCATATATCGGTTAAGATAAACCCGCCTTATAACCGTTGGGAAGTGGAGAAGATAGTGAAACGCCACGGGCTTGTAACACCTCGAAAATTTCACGTCCTATAATGTGTAGACACGTGTCAAATGTTAAACGTGTGAAAGAAATATTATAGAAGGACTAAAGTTGACAAACATGGAAAGTATGTGAAAATACGTATTCTAAGTGTCAACTGTGAATAACTATAATGTACATTAACCCTACACGATGCTCATACCTTCAAACGAATAAATCATGGATCATACGAAGCTAAAAGTGAGAGATTACAAACTACAGGGGTTAAATGTGTCAACATGTTTAAAGATATACCTCTGAGTGACCTTTTGACAAACCCGAAGCTTTGTAAATATTAATTATGCTCACTAGAATGCATGATTTAAATTTCGTAAAGTTTCGTTAACGTATGAGAAAGTTATGATCGAATTCGTGTGCGAGGGGTTAAAGCGTCAACGTTGAAAGTTAGGCCTTTTCGGGTAACAATAAAGTTACCCGGGGACTTAACAAAGTGGGTATATGTCTTAAAGCCCTTATAGTTCAATAACGAGGGCTCATATTGCAATAAACAAGTGCCTATTCGAAGTTTGAAGAGCCAAGGACTGAAATTGCAAATTATCAAAATATGTTGTCTGACCCCATAGGCTCGCGTAGCGCGAGCTCTAACCTGCTCACCCTCGCGCTACGCGAGGGCTTGATCTGGGCAGAATTGTTAGATATTGTTGATTCTTGTCTGCCTTTGCACTTGGATCCGACTTTAAACGATCATTCCTCATCCCTTGGCCCCTAAAACACCCCCTAGAACACTAGGGCATGTGTCAATCAGTTGTGGATGGGCACTAGACCTTGTTGTCAAAGATTTATGGTGTGTGGAACCACTATATAAAGCCTTCAAGTGCAACATTCATTCACACACCATCTCCTGCATTGTGGATCATTTCTGGAGCTCAAGCTTGCTTCATAGTGATCATATCTCGTGCATAGGACCTCAGTAAGTATTCTAATCTTTCCCTAATTGCTTTTAGCTTAGCTAATTAGCTAAAAGTCAAACCGTCGTAATTACGGTTTGACTTCGAGATTAGTCACTAATGACTCAGTCTTATCCCGAATTAAAAGTAGTTTTAGAATGGTATTTATGTGGGTAATAAAACCCCAAAAGGGTTTCCCCTGATCACCATCCTAACCAGGTCAAATGTCGGGTCAAACCTTTACTTAAAAAGTCAACATAGTGCTTAAAATGTCATTTATGCATAATTAGCTATCTAGATCATATATAACCTGTTTGATTATTGTTATAACTTAATAATTAGTGTAAGAACATGTCTAAACATGTTCAACCCGACTATTTCATGTTTAGACCCGGTTCGGAGCCGAAAGTCGCAAAGCTTTGACTTTTGCTTTGACTTCAGTTCTGACCCGTTTAGGTATGTTTTAGAAATACCTTAGAGCTTCATTTGGACCAGGTTACATGCAAGTATAACCCTCTGTGATTATACACCTCGGTTCATTAGTTATCCGATTAATAAGCATGATTCCGTTAATTGCTCATATGTTGACCATTATGCCCTTATTACCTTAAATCATGATTAATGAAAATGTAAAAGTGTAGAAACCTTAGTTACTGATATATAAACTTGTATGCAAAGTTTGACATCCGTTTGACTTGTAGATTAAGAGTTATGCTCATTGTCGCTAAATTAAAGCTTTATGTTAATAAAATGGCGTAATTAGCGTATAGCCTAGTTAAACATACTTTTTAGTATCAAATCTTTTACCCACTGATGTTATATATTATTTTGGGATTTTTAAAGATTTTTAATTAATTTTAGGCCGAGCATAACTAGTAGTCGTAGGCTTAATCCGGTAATTGTCGGTTTTGCCCTTACGGGCCATAAAATGAGTTTTACTTATCTAAACGACTCCAAACCTTTTGCTACTGATCACATATGATTAATAAATTATTTTAAGCCTTCTGGAAATATAAAAAATATCAGATTTAAGTATCGAACCCGGAAATGGCCTCTAATCGCCATAATTAGCGTTTTTAACGCATAGTATGTCTTAAAATCATATTGGACATACCCGGGTTGATACCTACTGATATATGAGGCAAATTATGATATTTTAACAGTAAGCAAAGGTTGATTAACTCAGACTTCGTTTTTGAGCTTTTCGGCTTATGTGAAATTACCAAAATACCCCTACGGGGCATAGTTTGGTTAAAGATGATAAATTTCACATATATGCTTTAGCCTACTGTTATAACTCATCAAATTGTGTATGTTTGCTGTTTACATCAGACCTGTAACTCAGTTAAACATTTAAACTCTTTTACAACCTTTAAAATGACCAAACTACCCCTACGGGGCATAGTTTGTGTTTAAATTCGTTTCGGGCATAATGAAAGACATCTTACTGATGTCACAACATATTTGAGGCATAATTAACTTAGGAAACCTGTAGATGGCTCTAATGAATACCCGTTACGCTTATTACGCGTTCGGTTCGGTTTATGTAACAAGTTTACATAAATTAGCCGAAACGGGTCAAACCTTATCGGTTTTATCTCAAAATCCAGAATGTGTTTAGTTTACCCATATTATACAAGTCTCCAAACTTGTCGGGTCTAAATCACATTCTATTCCGGTCTTCGCTTAATCGTGCGTAAGAACCGTATATTCCCTTAAGACTAACCGGTCTAAGCTTAGGCTTAATTAAAGACCCGTTAGCATTCTAATTAATTATTTATACCATCATTCCAGACTAGAGCTTTCCGGTAAATTGTACCTACGCTTACTTAAGTGACTACGGCTGAGTTATTAGATTCTTGCTATTTAAGACAGGAGCTAGCTCAGGTAAATACTCTTAACTTATTTTCCCTATACGGGCTTGGAGTACGGTATAATGATACCGCTTGGTCGGGTATTGAATGTTTAATCGGATTGTGATTAAATTATTGAGGTAACCCGGTTTAATCTGTATTGTTTGAAATAAAAGCCTTTAGGGGTTAATGACCATGCCCTGGATATCCTTGACATCATTGTGTTATAAAATGGCCACGTCTTATGCACGGGGTGTAGGCGTACACCTGACAGTTGCATAAGGGAAACGGTATCTCACTCTCTTGTGGGCCTATACTTGTGGCGTGTCTGTTAATCTTGACTCGGTTTCTACATCGGGCCCTGAACGTACAACGAACATGTAAATCTGTATACAAGGTTATAACTATAATTGTTCCAAGTATAAAAAGATTAATTTTGCCTCTGTGCATTTTAATCAAAGTGTCAATATATTTTGTGCCATGTGCATCCAAACCAATTTTCAATCATTTTCCAAAATGAGTCGGTTGAGTGTATTTACCAGTGAAAACTGACGTATTTTCCAAAAGGGTTAAGTGACAGGTACTGAACATAATTGGCTGGAAGCTCAGGGCGCTAATAAGGAAATCTTGCAAGTTCTAGGCGTCTAAAGTCTGTTGAACAAATGATATGTTTTAAGATCCGCCTGTGGATCCTTTACTTTCCGTTGTAATATTGAATATTACTTTATATTCGGAAAAGTAATAATATTTATCCTTTGCTTCCGCTGTGCATTTATATATTGTGTTGTTTGACTATTATGTTGCCAACTACGTCACGATAATCCCCCACCGGGCCCACCGGTGACACGTGGAAAATCGGGGTGTGACAGGTTGGTATCAGAGCCAACACTGAGTGAATTAAACACTAGCCTTTTGTGTTTAATCTCAGTTACACAATTGCACATATCTAAACTTCTGAGTCTAGACTTAACATAGGAATAATCTCAATCCTAATCTGGAAATTTCACTTCAATTTTTTTTTTGGATACGTCGCCAAGCAAAGAAGCTGTAATAAGAATTCTCCACATCTGGAGCCTGGAAATGCTGAGCTTTGTACCGCGACCAGGATGAAACGTGCAACCACGGAGAAAGCATTCAGGAATTGAATGAAGAAGAAACTCCTTTTGCTGAAGAACGTTTCCGTATATAGTCCTTATAAGGACATATTTATCATTCAGTCCCTCCGAGGACGACATTATTCTTTTGAAGTCCCATTTAGGGCAACTCTATATTTGTTTAAATTTCAAAGGGACGATTAAGTTTAAAAATATCATTCCTATATTATAAAATCTACCATTATAATAAAGGGGCAAAAATCTAAAAGGACAAGACCTAGCTTCGGGTCATATTAAAGACCGGCCAAGATGGCAGTTCCTCAATGTAGATTCAGATCCCTATTAACAGTTCAATTCAGAAATTTTTCTGCGTTAAATATTAATAAAAATCTTAAAAGTGAAACCTAGCCTTCGGGTCATTTTAAGACCGGGCCAAGATGGTAAGACCTGTTTAAAAGATTCGAATCCCTGTTAACATCTATAAATATGTTAACACTCCTGACAGATGTGATTCGTTGGGAATCACACACGTAATTAAGGATTCTTCAAAAGATTCCTAACCCAGTTTAATGATCCCTAAATCCTGGGTTTACATCATCAATTAAAATGATCATATTTTAACCATACGTGGTAATAAAATGCCTACGGGCCTTGCTCATTTCTACATGAGCCAAAGTACAGTGGTAGCAATGACTCCCTGTCAGAAAAAGGTAATGAACTGGGTTCAAACCTCCAGGCTTTGATTCTCTGAAATCATGGCTTATAAATTAAACTTGTCTACGTGACTAGGCCATTTGTGCTATTATTAAAACCTTAATGCCTCGATTCTCTGAAATCATAGAGCAAAATTTATAAATGTCCTTGTGACCAGGCCTATTGTGCCAGTATACCTTAATGTTATGATTCCTTGAAATCATAGGTTAAATAAAAATGTCCACGAGACTAGGCCTTTTGTGCCACAAATAAAACTGTTATTGTTTTATAATTAGGATAAATTATTATAGAAATCCTAAATAAACATGATAAATAAATTAACCAAATGTGGCCTCTGTTTACCATGGTTAACGAATTTCCCTAAGGGGCAATTCCATAATAAACTCCCAAATAAACTATTGCCCTTGGTTTCTGCAACAGTTAAATTGTGATGGCTAACTCAGACGAGGGTAATAGCCACCCAGTGGAGCCAAATGTGAACGCCCAGATTACGTTAACGGGTGCCGAATTAAAAGCGATCATAGACGACGCCGTTACACAGGCTTTGGATAGGCAGTATGAGGAATACAGTGGTACTCGAAGTAGGACCCACTCTACACAGCCTTCAAAGCCTAAAACACACCCTGAAGCTCACATCAAGCCACCTCCCAAGAAAGAGGATCCCAAGAATGGAGATGACGATCGTCGCTCCTCGAACCATCACAGTGATCCGTCTCAACAAATCATACTGAATAAAGGACCCCGTGATAAGGGTTGCTCCTACAAGTACTTTGTGTCATGTAAACCCCGGGATTTTACAGGGGAGAAAGGAGCCATTGACTGTATGACATGGCTGGACGAGATGGATACTATTGTGGATATCAGCGGATGCGCTGAGAGGGATGTAGTGAAGTATGTATCCCAATCATTCAAGGGAGAGGCACTAGCATGGTGGAAGTCTCTCATTCAAGCTACGGGGAAGATCCCTTTGTACGAGATGACTTGGGATCAGTTCGTTGCTCTTATCAAAGAAAATTACTGTCCTCAACATGAAGTTGAGAAGATTGAGACTGAATTCTTGACATTAGTCATGGAGAACTTAGATTGTCAAGCATACCTTACAAATTTCAATACCAAGTCTCGATTGGTTCCTTATTTGATCACACCGGAACCCAAGAGAATTGCTCGCTTCATTGGGGGTTTAGCCCCAGAAATAAAAGCCAGTGTTAAGGCTTCAAGACCTACTACATTCAGGTCAGTGGAAGATCTGTCACTATCTCTCACACTCGATGTGGTTAGAAACAAGGCTGCCAAAGTCTCGGAAGACGGAAAGCGTAAAAGGGAGGATGAGAATTCCCATCACTCCGATAGGAAGAGGAACTCTGAAGATAAGAAGAGTTCCGGGTTTAAGAGAGACAGCCAGCAGTCGGGAGAGAAGACCAGGTGCGAAACCTGTAAGAAATACCATCTTGGGAAATGCAGATTTGAATCTCAGCCTCTACCGTGTGGAATTTGCAAGTCTAGGGAACATAAAACCCTGGATTGCAAGAAGTTGAAAGATGCAACCTGTTATGGTTGCAACGAGAAGGGGCATATCAAGACCAACTGCCCTAGGAATCAGAAGAAGCCCGAGTAGGCCAAGAGAACGAATGCACGAGTTGTCAGGATGAACGCCCAAGAGATGGTGCAGAATAAAAATAGTATAATATGTACCTTTCCTTATCAAGCAGATATGCAGAAACTTATTTGATATTGGCACATATAAATATATTATGAATGATAAAGGTTGAGAACTGTTGTCTCCACCTGATTAAGACTCCGGTCATTTAATGCACGGTTGGAAGTGACCGATGTTACTTTAGAAAATGCTCCAACAAATCCTATATTGATATTTAATATCTATTAGAAATCACTCTTTCTAATACCCTTATAGCAAACTTTTGGTTGCATACATAAGGACTCAATATAGTGATAAAAAAAAATCGATGGTTGCCTCGAAAAATCAAGCCCATATCGTGGGTGATAAGAAGCAATTAATTATCAAGACTCCTTAAGAGACAACTCTCATAATTACAGGTATCTGTACGAGTAATTAATATTAAACATAAAAAAAAAAATGGTGGAACTGGCCGTCCCCGGATTCGAACCTGGGTCTAGGCCGGCCGCACCCTTTCGCGCGCCTAACCAACTGAGCTAGGTGCCTAGTTTGTGAAAATCTCCATTCTAATTAAATATAAGCACTTGTACAATAAACTTCCTTATCATTTATCAATAATAATTTCTGCTAAGTGTCCTGTTTCAATACAGGCAATAATAAATCTTCATGAACCATAAACTTAGCAAAATTTTTATTATCATCCACAAGGTATAACTTACCAAGGAAACCATAGTAAACGATGCTTCTAGTATCGGCAAGGAATACTTCCGAAAATCTAAGAGTACTCTTTCTTCGCATAGAGTACGACAACATATGTTATTTTAATTATTTTTCTCATTGTTTTCTATCGCCTGCGAATGCCAAACTATGTTTGATAAAAGTGTCATATGAGGATTGACGTATCCTAGTGTGTCCCATAGATTAATTCCATGTCTGATCAGCATGGAGGTTTAATACATGGAACCCTAAGATATCCCAATGATCATATTGTACTAAAGTCGACTAGTAGTATTCAAAGAAGATATCCAAAAATGGAATTTTTTTTTCCAAGTAAATGTTCCCGATTAAGGAATTCGTGGACTTAAAACTTAAAGGTGTCACTCATTTGACACAAACAATGATGGATGAACTGAAGCCTGAGATATGGAAAATCTCTGTAGACTCCCTGTATCTTAATTATCTTCTCATAAGTTTCCCTGCTTACCTCCTGGAAGACAGGTAGAACTAAGATTAACATCCCGCTGTGGGCTGGGGTATTATGAAAACTCCATATTGAATATGGAAAAATCGAAACCCTGAATTAGTAAGTTTAAAGATATAGGCACATATAGCCTGACTCAATCTTCTGAGGGTTTTATATTATTAAATAAGGAAGACGGTTCATATTACTTACGTATTAAATGCCGCAACCCTATTTAGACAACGATTAAGAATTTGCCATCAGCTACCCAGGATCTAAGGGCAAATTATTGGTGGATAGGCTTGAACAAGTCTGTAGCCACCCATGTAGCTAAATGCTTGACATGTGCGCAAGTCAAAGCCGAGCATCAAAAGCCGTCAGGCTTGCTACGACAGCCTGAACTTCCTACGTGGAAGTGGGAAATGGTAACTATGGATTTTATTACCAAGTGACCCAAGACAAGGAAAGGAAATGATACGATATGAGTTATAGTTGACAGACTTACTAAGTCCGCACATTTTCCTACCCATCAAGGAGACTTATAACTCCGACATGCTAGCCCAATTATACGTTGATAAGATTGTAGCCTTACGTGGCATACCTGTGGCTATTATCTCTGATAGAGACACTAGGTACACGTCGCATTTTTGGAAGAGTTTCCAACAATCTTTGGGCACACGTTTGAACTTTAGTACGGCTTACCATCCTCAGACAGACGGTCAGAGTGAGCGTACTATTCAACGTTGGAAGACAGGCTGCGTGCATGTGCGATCGATTTGGGTAGTAGATGGGATAAGAACCTACCATTAATCGAATTCTCCTACAACAATAGCTACCATACCAGCATAAAGGCTGCGCCTTTTGAGACATTATTTGGTAGAAAGTGTAGAACGCCAGTTCGTTGGGCGGAAGTTGGAGATGTCCAGTTATCAGGACCAGAGATAGTGTTCGAAACGACGGACAAGATTGTCCAGATTCGTGACCGTCTCAAAGCTGCCCAAGATAGGCAGAAGAGTTACGCTGATCCAAAGCGTAAGGATTTTCACTTCGAAGTAAGTGACAAAATTCTACTGAAAGTGTCACCCTGGAAAGGGGTGATGCGGTTTGGTAAGAAAGGCAAGCTAAGCCCGAGATACATAGGACCTTTCGAGGTTATCGAACGTGTTGGGTCGGTTGCCTATAAGTTAAACTTACCTGAAGAGCTCGGTGGAATTCACAATGTGTTCCACATCAGCAATCTGAAAAAGTGCTTCGCTGATGAATCACTGATTATACCGCATACAGACGTGCATATAGGCGAGAGCTTGAAGTTTGTGGAAAAACCTTTGTCGATTGAGGATCGACAGGTAAAGAAGCTTCGAAGGAAGCATGTACCTATTATTAAGGTCAAATGGGATGCCCGTAGAGATCCCGAATTCACGTGGGAGGTTGAATCCACGATGAAAGAAAAGTACCCTTACTTATTTCAGTAAATCTCGGGTCGAGATTTATTTTAAGGGGGTGAGGATGTAACACCACGAAAATTTCACGTCCTATAATGTGTAGACACGTGTCAAATGTTAAACGTGTGAAAGAAATATTATAGAAGGACTAAAGTTGACAAACATGGAAAGTATGTGAAAATACGTATTCTAAGTGTCAACTGTGAATAAATATAATGTACATTAACCCTACACGATGCTCATACCTTCAAACGAATAAATCATGGATCATACGAAGCTAAAAGTGAGAGATTACAAACTACAGGGGTTAAATGTGTCAACATGTTTAAAGATATACCTCTGAGTGACCTTTTGACAAACCCGAAGCTTTGTAAATATTAATTATGCTCACTAGAATGCATGATTTAAATTTCGTAAAGTTTCGTTAACGTATGAGAAAGTTATGATCGAATTCGTGTGCGAGGGGTTAAAGCGTCAACGTTGAAAGTTAGGCCTTTTCGGGTAACAATAAAGTTACCCGGGGACTTAACAAAGTGGGTATATGTCTTAAAGCCCTTATAGTTCAATAACGAGGGCTCATATTGCAATAAACAAGTGCCTATTCGAAGTTTGAAGAGCCAAGGACTGAAATTGCAAATTATCAAAATATGTTGTCTGACCCCATAGGCTCGCGTAGCGCGAGCTCTAACCTGCTCACCCTCGCGCTACGCGAGGGCTTGATCTGGGCAGAATTGTTAGATATTGTTGATTCTTGTCTGCCTTTGCACTTGGATCCGACTTTAAACGATCATTCCTCATCCCTTGGCCCCTAAAACACCCCCTAGAACACTAGGGCATGTGTCAATCAGTTGTGGATGGGCACTAGACCTTGTTGTCAAAGATTTATGGTGTGTGGAACCACTATATAAAGCCTTCAAGTGCAACATTCATTCACACACCATCTCCTGCATTGTGGATCATTTCTGGAGCTCAAGCTTGCTTCATAGTGATCATATCTCGTGCATAGGACCTCAGTAAGTATTCTAATCTTTCCCTAATTGCTTTTAGCTTAGCTAATTAGCTAAAAGTCAAACCGTCGTAATTACGGTTTGACTTCGAGATTAGTCACTAATGACTCAGTCTTATCCCGAATTAAAAGTAGTTTTAGAATGGTATTTATGTGGGTAATAAAACCCCAAAAGGGTTTCCCCTGATCACCATCCTAACCAGGTCAAATGTCGGGTCAAACCTTTACTTAAAAAGTCAACATAGTGCTTAAAATGTCATTTATGCATAATTAGCTATCTAGATCATATATAACCTGTTTGATTATTGTTATAACTTAATAATTAGTGTAAGAACATGTCTAAACATGTTCAACCCGACTATTTCATGTTTAGACCCGGTTCGGAGCCGAAAGTCGCAAAGCTTTGACTTTTGCTTTGACTTCAGTTCTGACCCGTTTAGGTATGTTTTAGAAATACCTTAGAGCTTCATTTGGACCAGGTTACATGCAAGTATAACCCTCTGTGATTATACACCTCGGTTCATTAGTTATCCGATTAATAAGCATGATTCCGTTAATTGCTCATATGTTGACCATTATGCCCTTATTACCTTAAATCATGATTAATGAAAATGTAAAAGTGTAGAAACCTTAGTTACTGATATATAAACTTGTATGCAAAGTTTGACATCCGTTTGACTTGTAGATTAAGAGTTATGCTCATTGTCGCTAAATTAAAGCTTTATGTTAATAAAATGGCGTAATTAGCGTATAGCCTAGTTAAACATACTTTTTAGTATCAAATCTTTTACCCACTGATGTTATATATTATTTTGGGATTTTTAAAGATTTTTAATTAATTTTAGGCCGAGCATAACTAGTAGTCGTAGGCTTAATCCGGTAATTGTCGGTTTTGCCCTTACGGGCCATAAAATGAGTTTTACTTATCTAAACGACTCCAAACCTTTTGCTACTGATCACATATGATTAATAAATTATTTTAAGCCTTCTGGAAATATAAAAAATATCAGATTTAAGTATCGAACCCGGAAATGGCCTCTAATCGCCATAATTAGCGTTTTTAACGCATAGTATGTCTTAAAATCATATTGGACATACCCGGGTTGATACCTACTGATATATGAGGCAAATTATGATATTTTAACAGTAAGCAAAGGTTGATTAACTCAGACTTCGTTTTTGAGCTTTTCGGCTTATGTGAAATTACCAAAATACCCCTACGGGGCATAGTTTGGTTAAAGATGATAAATTTCACATATATGCTTTAGCCTACTGTTATAACTCATCAAATTGTGTATGTTTGCTGTTTACATCAGACCTGTAACTCAGTTAAACATTTAAACTCTTTTACAACCTTTAAAATGACCAAACTACCCCTACGGGGCATAGTTTGTGTTTAAATTCGTTTCGGGCATAATGAAAGACATCTTACTGATGTCACAACATATTTGAGGCATAATTAACTTAGGAAACCTGTAGATGGCTCTAATGAATACCCGTTACGCTTATTACGCGTTCGGTTCGGTTTATGTAACAAGTTTACATAAATTAGCCGAAACGGGTCAAACCTTATCGGTTTTATCTCAAAATCCAGAATGTGTTTAGTTTACCCATATTATACAAGTCTCCAAACTTGTCGGGTCTAAATCACATTCTATTCCGGTCTTCGCTTAATCGTGCGTAAGAACCGTATATTCCCTTAAGACTAACCGGTCTAAGCTTAGGCTTAATTAAAGACCCGTTAGCATTCTAATTAATTATTTATACCATCATTCCAGACTAGAGCTTTCCGGTAAATTGTACCTACGCTTACTTAAGTGACTACGGCTGAGTTATTAGATTCTTGCTATTTAAGACAGGAGCTAGCTCAGGTAAATACTCTTAACTTATTTTCCCTATACGGGCTTGGAGTACGGTATAATGATACCGCTTGGTCGGGTATTGAATGTTTAATCGGATTGTGATTAAATTATTGAGGTAACCCGGTTTAATCTGTATTGTTTGAAATAAAAGCCTTTAGGGGTTAATGACCATGCCCTGGATATCCTTGACATCATTGTGTTATAAAATGGCCACGTCTTATGCACGGGGTGTAGGCGTACACCTGACAGTTGCATAAGGGAAACGGTATCTCACTCTCTTGTGGGCCTATACTTGTGGCGTGTCTGTTAATCTTGACTCGGTTTCTACATCGGGCCCTGAACGTACAACGAACATGTAAATCTGTATACAAGGTTATAACTATAATTGTTCCAAGTATAAAAAGATTAATTTTGCCTCTGTGCATTTTAATCAAAGTGTCAATATATTTTGTGCCATGTGCATCCAAACCAATTTTCAATCATTTTCCAAAATGAGTCGGTTGAGTGTATTTACCAGTGAAAACTGACGTATTTTCCAAAAGGGTTAAGTGACAGGTACTGAACATAATTGGCTGGAAGCTCAGGGCGCTAATAAGGAAATCTTGCAAGTTCTAGGCGTCTAAAGTCTGTTGAACAAATGATATGTTTTAAGATCCGCCTGTGGATCCTTTACTTTCCGTTGTAATATTGAATAT
Source organism: Helianthus tuberosus (assembly GCA_030545235.1). Lineage (NCBI taxonomy): Eukaryota > Viridiplantae > Streptophyta > Magnoliopsida > Asterales > Asteraceae > Helianthus > Helianthus tuberosus. Next base: position 185,465,066 of record CM060419.1, read on the forward strand.
TACTTTATATTCGGAAAAGTAATAATATTTATCCTTTGCTTCCGCTGTGCATTTATATATTGTGTTGTTTGACTATTATGTTGCCAACTACGTCACGATAATCCCCCACCGGGCCCACCGGTGACACGTGGAAAATCGGGGTGTGACAGGGCTTGTGACCCTAAAAAAGGTTAGATTCCCTCTGTGGGAATATCCCTTCTATGAAAACAAAAAAAGCTTCAAAAGATGATCCGAATGCAACGTTTTGCAACAAATTACCGTAACCTTTATGTTCGGTAAGGCGTAGAATATTTAAGATGTGGACTTATAGATAATCATTAGAATACTACCATTTTAGTTCTAGTATAAATTCATGTGTGTAAATGAATAAAATAAGGTATGCATGTGTGAGAGATTGAAGGACATGCAAGAAAATGCATTAGCTTGACTTTTTAATTTTAATTGTACCGGGTTAGACTTAGAAATGGTTCAACCGGTTGAACCGTGTTGTACCGGGCGGTTCAACCGTGTTAACTAATTAACTCTATCAATCCATAAGGGTGAAGGGAGTGGGGCGGCAAAGGCATCGGCAAAGCCGATTGCCGAGCGGCAACACCGCCGCCACCCCTTTATCCCGCGCGGCAAACTAAAGAACTCGGCTAAACCTCACCGATCGACAAACATGCAAAGCATGTTGAGCGTTGCCACTTTAACGGCTATAATGCCGTTCAAAATAAAAAAAAATAATTTTTCAAGTTTTACCCTATATATTCAAAACAAACCCATTTTAATCCTATATATTCTACAAAATCACCCCCAAATCAAACCAAAAAATACAAAACACTAACCCAAGTATTGCCACGCAAAATGGCGGATGATTTCCCGTTGTGGTTTCCACCCGATAGTAGCGACGACTCGTCCGATGGTAGCATTCTTTTTTTCCAAAATCTACTCGAAGAAGCCGAACTACAAGACACCGGTACATCAAACCAAAGGAGATACATTGAACGTCAGCGGGAGGTTGGGCACGAGACCCTCATGGCGGATTATTTTGTCGAATACCCGAAATACAACGACGCAATTGCACCGGTGCTAGGACAATCATCGTTATTCTTAACGGAACGAAATGGAACCGCGCCAAAATGTCCATTTTACGTCAACAACCATTATTACAAACGTGGTTATTTGCTCGTGGATGGAATCTACCCAAAATGGTCCGTGTTTGTGAAATCGATCCCATACCCTCAAGAAGTAGACGAAAAGATGTTTAAAAGGCAACACGAGGCGGCAAGAAAGACGTCGAAAGGGCTTTTGGGGTTTTGAAGTCAAAATGGGGTGTCTTGAATCGGCCGATGCGAGCAAGGACGGTTAAAAAAATTAGGAATGTTGTGTACACGTGTATTATTTTACACAACATGATTTTAAAAGACGACGGAAATGCGATTGCACCGGTACACATTCGGGATCCTCCGGTCGAGCCCGCGTTTGATGATAGGGTGTTGGGCGAGCTAATGGATGAAGATACGCATTGGAGACTTAAACACGATCTCACGGTTCATCTCGCAAGTCAAGATTTGCCCCACCTGTTGGTTGATTCTGACGAAGAGTAGTGTAATTTTTAATTTTTTTAGTGGTTGCGTTGTTTTAGTGTCATGTAATTTTTATGAATTTTAAGTTTTTTTTTTAAGTTTCATTTTAATGTAATTGTTTTTTTTATTAATTTAATGTTTTATTTGTTTTTATTTAACATATAATTTAAAAAAAAACCAAAAAAAAAAAGTTTGCCACTTTCAAGTGTCTAAACCATTGCCAACACTTTTCAGCAAAGTTTAAACTTTTTACCCTCTCTGACGTGGCACTCTCTGATTGGTCCATTTTAAAGTTTGCCACTTTCACCTGTTTAACCACTCCCTTCACCCTAAAATATAATTTCAACTCAAAAAATAATCCAAAGCTACATCATCCCATAGTAACAAAATTTCCCAAAAGTTAATCCATAATCAAAAAATAATCCGAAAGTTCATGATTAAATACCCATTATATAGCAATTAGCAAACACTATAACAATTAAAAATATGAATGATTGAACAAAAGTCAAAAGAAGGTAAACCATGATGATTGGTTGAAAAACTTAATTTGAAAAAAAACCAATGATTTTCTATAGTGAGGTAGAACTTTGATCCATGTGAATTGTCATTGTGGTCACTAAGTTTTACACTTTAACTAATAAGGTAAATAGTTACTTTTTTAAGCACCTAAAAATTAAAAGTTCAAAATTTTGACATTTGGCCCGGTTTGAACTGGTACCGGTTTAAACAGGTATAACCCAATTTACCGGCGGTACAACTTCTTTGCTGTTTCATTAGTTTACCGGTATGATTTGTGCCGGCCAAGCATCCGGCATCCGCTTTAACCGGTTCAACCGACCGATTTAAACCGGTTTTTAAAACATTAATTTTTATAATTTCAATTTTAATACATTTATTAAATCGATTATTACTATAATAATTACGTTTTTAAAAATCCTTTAAATTTAAGGATTAAGACTATGCGGTATGGGGCTTAGGTTGGGGGAAAACGCCCAAGCCACCACCCCGGGTGGGCTTGGGTTGGGGCGTGGCCCTTGGGGCTTGGGTTTCAAGCCAGGCGTGGGGCGGTCTTGACATCCTAGCTGGCTGCCTCCCATTCGCTGACCCCGCCATGTCATAGCGGCCATTTGAAAGTTTGAATTTTATAATTTTTTTGTAATTTTTTTTTAATAATCTGTCACGCGGTGCACCCAACCCAAGCCCAACCCACGCCCCGCCATACCCCATGGACACGTCACTAGGCGATGGGGGGCTCCCATTCCACGTGTCAACTCATGCCCCAATCCAAGCCCAACTCAAGCCCCACCATACCCCACGGTCTAAGTGTAGGCACCGGAGCAAGCAAAGTGCGGCATGTGCGGATGGCAAAAATACCCGAGCCCGACGGGTATACTCGAAACCCGACACAAATGGGACGGGTATACCCGATACCCGACGGGTATTGGGCCGGGTATGGGTTTAGTTTTAAAAATTTTCGCGGGTATGGGTCGGGTATGGGATTAGGTGATACCCGACCCGATTACCCGAAACCACATACCCGTCTACCCGAACTATATACCCGATCAAATACCCGAAGTTTTTAATTTATATTTTTATTTTCCATTAACCCTTATATATTAGTGATTTATTTTAATATGTTCATAATGTGAAAAAATAAATTTTCTTTTAGCATATGTATTTGATGATAGTATTTATATTTTGTATGTTGTGAAGTATATACATATAAGTGTATAAATATTATAAAGTTATTATTAATTTATGCTAAAACTTATATCTATGTAATGTATATTTTAATTTATAATAGTTGTTGCATAAATAAAATTATATAATAATTATAATAGTAAAAAATGTATTTGGAAATCCCAATGTATATTTTTTTAACAAACTAATGGGTATACCCGATACCCGCGGGTATACCTGGTACCCAATGGGTAATTACCCGACATATACCCGACGGGTATTGGGTCGGGTATGGGACACGATTTTACAACCGGGTATGGGTATGGGATTGCCAATACCCGACCCGAACCCGACCCATTGCCATCCCTACATGTGCCCCCGTCCCCTCAAGTTTTTTTGTTATGTGATTTTTTAAATGATAATACATTTATATTGGTTTAAGTTGATAAGTATAGACATTTTTGAACATTCTAAATTCATCATGTTATAAATTTACATCAAGATAGACAGTAAACAAACAAGCTGCGTCGCTACACCTTTTTAAATAGTAAAACTAAATCTTTTGAAAGATGTACACTATGTCAGTATGGCCCAATGGACAATGGTTTAGTTACTTCTACCTTCTTATTTATTTAGATAAAAACATTTCTTTTAGTTACTAGATAGATGTGTAATTTAGTTTCTACAAAACTTTTCTCCGTTATAGAGATTACAATGTAATGGTGTTTTTGTTATTTTCTTTATTTCTTTCTGTATATTATATAGAACTAGAATTGATTTTCCCCGCATTACTGGGTCGGTTTTTCACTAGTACAAAACCGTTTTTTTGGTGGTGTTTTAGAATACAAAGCACCAAATAACAAGATTACCACACTAATAAATAAACACACCACCAAAACAATAGATTACAAAGCACCATTAATGCTTAGAAGTTATACAACACCATTAAATTGATTTTTTTAGGGTGAAGTTGTTAATAGCACCAACAAAGTGAACCAATCAAAACATTTTGTTAGGCATCACATGGATCATAATCCTACGGTTTTCAATTGCTCTCATCATATTCAATCAATGGATCAAATCAAGCCTCCAAAAACACAACATTTATACCCACATATATGCAGACACAATGTTAAAATCAAAATCTTTTTTAGGGAGAGAAAAATGTTGAGGAGCAAAGCATCACCGGAAAGTTTTCCGTAACGACTTCCACAGTATCAAGAAACCGGCGATGTGGCGTAAAGCGTATCAATGGCCTTATCTACGAAGAGACACGAGATTTTTAAAGATCTTTCTTGATAATTTTATGCGTGATGCCATCAAATACATCGAAGATACTCGCCGAAAAACTATTACGGCGATGGACGTCATTTATGCTTTGAAGTGCCAAGGATGTACAATTATACACTATGTTGATTTGGTTTGATTGTATGTGTTTAAATTGTTATTTTAGGAAATGGCTTTATTGAAATCATGTTTGTATCTCATTCTTTGTAGCTTCCCACGAACATGTAATTTTATTTCATTATGCTTGTAGTTGTAGATTTTATACATTTTTTGTTTGTATAGTTTTTTGTTTTATTTGCCTTTGTATTAGATCTTGGATGTTTTATAAATAAAATAAAACTAAAAAACATTTGTTCAGAAAATCCATCGCCAATAACCTTTTTATATTTAATTTTTTAAAAATATAAATAACATTTATGGTTTCTGTCATTGATTTTTTGGTGGTGTGTTTAGAGATTTAATGGTGGACTAATTTGGTTTCTACCATTGATTTTTTGGTGGTGTTTAGAGATTTATTGGTGGAATGATTTAGTTTCTATTATTGATTTTTTGGTGGCGTGTTTAGAGATTTAATGGTGCTCTTATTGAGCAGCACCAACAAATCTCATTATTTGGTATATTTGTTGGTGCTCTCTCAAAAAACTCTCAAAAAGGCATAAATCTTAGCACCAAAAAACTGCTTTTGTACTAGTGTTTTAAAGTGATTTGAGTGTACTTGATTTCTTTGTAATTGCTTGTCGATCAAACGTAGACCAACTGAAAACATCTAGAAAAATAAGCACAAAAACGTATTATATTTGACATGACTCATTTTTGAAAAAAAAAAATATATACATGTCAACGTAAACCAACTTCAATTTACACCAATACGTACATAAAAATAAGCACGTAAAACTCGACGGGGTCAAAATGTCATTACGTTGAAACGTAAACTAACTTGAATTTATGTCGACACGTACATAAACGTCAAAACGTAGACTAATTGAAAACGTCAATAAAAATAAGTACCAAAGTGTATTATGTTTGACATGACTATGAAATGTAAGGTAACTCGACTTTATACCGTCTAATGAAAACATATTAGATTTTACATGATTAATTTTTGAAAAAAAAAGGTCAAAACATAAAGGAAAATTGGTTTTTAATAAACCAACCTTTGCCCCAGGTAAATAATAATGCTACCTACAGATTTGGTAATTAATAATCCTACGTTTCAATATGTTGGTACTCAATGGACCTCCGTTAGTTTTTTTTAACTGAAGTTAGTTTTTAACTTTTATTTATTAAACAAACAGTCCCTTTAGTTATAATTTACTAGTTTTAAGTTTTATTTATTACACAAACAGTCCCTGTAGTTATAAAAAAAATCATAAAAATAAAAAAAAAATCAAAAAAATCAAAAAAATTCAAAAAAATCATAAAAATTCTAAAAAAATCTAAAAAATCATAAAAAAATCATAAAAATTCTAAAAAATAAAAAAAATTCTAAAAAAATCAAAAAAATCATAAAGAACCGTTTCGACCAGTACCGTTTTGACGCGAACCGTTTTCGACCCGGACCGTTTCGACCCAGCCGTTTTCGACCCGGACCGTTTCGACCCACCACCACCACCACCACCACAGCACCGCCACCACCACCACCACCACCACCACCGCACCGCCACCGCCACCACCACCACCACAACACCGCCACCACCACCACAGCACCGCCACCACCACCACCGCCACCACCACCACCACCACCACAGCACCGCCACCGCCACCACCACCACAGCACCGCCACCGCCACCACCACCACCACAACACCGCCACCACCACCACCACAGCACCGCCACCACCACCACAGCACCGCCACCACCACCACCACCACCACCGCACCGCCACCACCACCACCACCACCACAGCACCGCCACCGCCACCACCACCGCCACCACCACCACAGCACCGCCACCACCACCACCACAGCACCGCCACCGCCACCACCACCACCACCGTTTTCGAAACGGTCCGGGTCGAAAACGGTCTGGGTCGAAACGGTCCGGGTCGAAAACGGTTCGGGTCGAAACGGTACGCGTCGAAACGGTCCGGGTCGAAAACGGTTCGGGTCGAAACGGTACGCGTCGAAACGGTACGGGTCGAAACGGTACGGGTCGAAACGGTTCGGGTCGAAAACGGTACGCGTCGAAACGGTACGCGTCGAAACGGTACCGGTCGAAACGGTACCGGTCGAAGCGGTTCGGGTCGAAACGGTACGCGTCGAAACGGTACGGTTCGAAACGGTTTTTTATGATTTTTTAGAATTTTTTTGATTTTTTAGAATTTTTTTGATTTTTTATGATTTTTTTGATTTTTTTAGAATTTTTTTTATTTTTTTAGAATTTTTATGATTTTTTTGAATTTTTTTTATTTTTTAGATTTTTTTTTATTTTTATGATTTTTTTATAACTACAGGGACTGTTTGTGTAATAAATAAAACTTAAAACTAGTAAATTATAACTATAGGGACTGTTTGTGTAATAAATAAAAGTTAAAAACTAATTTCAGTTAAAAAAAACTAACGGAGGTCCATTGAGTACCAACATATTGAAACGTAGGATTATTAATTACCAAATCTGTAGGTAGCATTATTATTTACCAATGGGGCAAATGTTGGTTTATTAAAAACCAATTTTCCAAACATAAATCAGCTTGAATTTATGTCGAGACGTACATAAAAATAAGTACGTAAAATTTCGAAGGGTGTCAAAATGACATTTTACAAAGTTTTTAGAAAGTTAAGGGGATATAAGCGTCAAGAATGAAAGTTGAAGGTATGAGTTTCAAATCTCAAAAAAAAAAGAGATCAAACCATTGTAGCTAAGTAGTTCTTCTATTATATATATATATAATAATATATGAATATAGAGGTTACAACATGAATGATGTTACAAGAAGCATTTAACCTAAAAAAGAAAAGTAACAACTTTGATGATTGAAGAGTAAGGGTAGAGGGTATAACCCTCGGGGACTTGTGCGGTGAGTAGAGTCACCGAATTGGTGACTATACCTTGTGTTTGTGGGTGTGCGGTGACCAAGAGAGAGGGTATGGAAATCGATGATTGTTCACCGATATGATTGAGAGGAGAGGAGAGGGGAGAGGAGAGAGAGAGGCTCAACCAATCAAGTTTTTTTTTTTTTTTAATTGAGGGGTGTTTGACCATACCTTGTGATTTAGTGGAAAATGGGGAGTGGAATGGGGAGTTGACATGGCATAATATTATTGGGTAGAATTTCACTCAAACACCCTATGGTGATTGACTATACCCTCCACCCTAAAACGGTAGAAAGCATCTCCTAATATGACTTTGCACTGGAACAACATATATTAACAGAAGCAGGATCTTATACAGAACACTTTTATCATACAAATGGTAGGAAGCAATCAGCAACTGACACATGTCCTCCTTCCTATTTTTGCATAAGGGCTTAGTTGTAATTTTAATGCTAATTGATATTTTGTGAATCCCATGATTTAAGGTAACTAACAATACGTTATTTATGGATCTGCAATTGGCTTATATCAGATTTTACAAACCTAATAGAACAGTTGCTGGTTAACTACGATTTTCACCTCAGTTTCTAGCAAAATTTTTGATGGCGAATGAAATCGAGCATGATGTCGAACTGCATAATGATGAAGTCGAGCATGATAACGCAGTTGGTAAACATTAAGAAGTGTTGTTAACTTTTTATGATTTATTTCTCTTGGTTTTTGTTTGTCAGATTAACATGCTAATTTTTCATTTCATCCATTCTTGCATTTTTTACCCTTGTATCAGATACGGTGAACGTACGTCGCCCTTTCGGTATTGAACGAATATCACCAAGGACTGGAAAAAAGTATTATAAACCTGATGTTCCTTTGTCACTCAGGCCAGAAATTGGTATGATATTCCCTACACTAGACTTTGGTATGAAATCAAACCAGGACGTGCTGTCTTGACTGTGACTTTTTTTGCTATCATCACCAATGCCTCTTGTTTCTTCCTTTGTGTTGTATGTGAATTTTCTAAGAATAGACTCCCATTCAAGTTTTGTTTCTTTTATCCCATCATCGTTTGGAAACCTCTTTTCTCCTTCCTTGATCAAACCCTCAATGTCTGTTATTATTGTATTAAGTGCACACACCTTCTTCTCTATTGAACATTTCAATTCCTGAAGCCAACAAAATATATTTCATATTAAATTAATAAGTATATCACATTCCACATATTATTTTAAAATGGATAACTTACAATTGCATTTGCTGTGTGGTAAGGTTCTGATTGCCTTTGAAATGATTCATTACTCGGAACACTAAAAAATTGACCGTCTTTTTCTGTTCTAATCAAGCCTTCTATTTGTTCTTCATGAGTCGGGGTTACACAATCCGCGAGGCTGACATGATATGCGTTTAACTCGTCTATAGAAGAATTAGCACCATCTACAGTGTTGCTTACATTGTTATTTGTTTCAACATCTTCGTTTTGTTTTTCCATCATAGTTACGTCATCCACATTATTATCTTGCTTTGCTGCAATGGATGCTGCCAAATTAGTGAGGAACGTATTAGTCTTAGCTGTTAAATCATCCTCAAGCTCCTTAAGTGAACCGGTCCCGTAGTGTTTTATTGCTGGTACCGTTCTTAGTATTGCCTTCCCTTTGTCATGAGCATACAATAACTGAAACAATAAACACATTAAATCTTTTGTCTGAGATTAAATAAAAAACCAAGCGTACATTTTATAAATTACTGTAAATTAGCATACTTACTGCCAGCAATGTTAGTGGGCCATTATAATGTTCTAGACCACTCCACTTTCTTTTGGTTTTTCCCAAACACTCAATAAGGTAACTACACCAATCCAACTTGTTGATATCAGCATTAGGAGTCACTGATGGTAAGAATTTCATATTCACATGTCCGCCTTTCGTGGTCACGCCCATAATTGTGTTGAAAACCACTAAGTAGTTCAACATGAACATTCTTCCACTATCATCAGAAGCTTTAATGAAATCAGTTACATCTTTCACAGTTTTAAGTTTTGAACCTGGCCCAAATTGATTTCTCCATTTTCGTATAACTGGATCCTTCTTAGTAGGCTTTTTCACATAATTTACTCGGACATCGCCCATTGGGATTCCAAGTACGTCTGCGATCAACTCTCGTGTTATTTGAATTTTGTGTGTCCCAACGTTTAGGCAGTTGTTTTGGTGATCATAATTTGTTACCAGCCACAAACCCAAACGTGTTGGGATTCTATCTACACTAAGGTGTCTCAGACTTCCAAACCCCATCTGTTCAACTGCCAACAACTGAGGCTCATTTAATTCTTTCATTAAGGTAAAAAGCTTTAATGGATTGCTCCTTGTCCTTATTCGTTTTCTTGTGATATCTTTGTAAATTTGAGGTTGATTGGATTTGTTGTTGCTTGCATCCTTTTCAGATTGACCTTTATTAACAGAACGCCCCTTTCCTTTGTTGTTACTATGTGAGACTGCATACAAAGGTAGCAAACAAGAATATAAAAAAACCTGTAAAACCCATGCAACCCTTAGTATTTTTATTTTTATATCCATGTTGTTTTTACCTATTTTTATTGGTTGTTCTGGTTGCTTCCTTTTTCTACTTGCCACTTCCACTGCTTGCATGCTCCTTACCGTATCAGCTACAACTAACATATACGAATAAAAAAATTTGAAATTGAGGTTTTGTGTTACCTTTGTTAGTTTAAAAGAAGTTAAACATTTTACCTTTTCGCATGGGTGTTTCAAAATCGTCATCAGAGTCATGTTTCGTCCTACACTTTGTCGACGAAGAACCTAAAACAATTACTTCACAAGCCAACACACTTATTAAGAGATGATATCACATATTATAACAACACTTGGCGCCTTGTTATAGCACCAACTGTAACAACACTTGGCGCCTACTAATAGCACAACTATATCAACGTGCAGCCATGTGTGTTGATGTTTTTATACCACCATTATTTTTACCTGTTTTTTTGGTTGATTGTAGTTGTATCGCTTTTTTGGGTGCCCCTAATAGTGATTTCGTGCTCTTTAGCTTATCACCTACAGCTACAGAAAAATGATTATAATCTTTTGAAACAAACATGATGATTTGGAGTTTAATGAGGTTCAAAAATTTTACCTTTACGGCACTTATCGTCATCATAATCAGCCTGTGTCCTCTTCTTGGTTGATGCCGAATCTAACACAATTACTTCAACAACAGAACACATTATACAAACTTATGAAATACCAAATAAGTTTGTGTATATATAAATGTGTGTGTACGACTTACATGGCACTCTTAGCTATTCACGCTCCGGTCATTCTGATTTATCAATTTTGTTTTACATATTGGTTCAAAAAATTTATATAAGAGAATGAAATAAACTAATATCTTAGAAATTTTTATATAGGAAAATAAAACTTAAATAAAAAGAATTGTAGATCAAATAGAAAACTAACTAGGAACAAAATGTTTAAACAAACATACTGTTTAACATAGTTAAAGGCTATTTTAATAAACTGACCAAGACCAATTAGGATTTAGGATAATAATTACTTTACTTGCGTTCCAAGTCAACTCGTGCTTGCAACATTCCTCTCTACAAATATATTCAAACATTTCACGTAACCAACGTTGCTAAGAACGCCGTCGGCCTCTCCACTCCATCGCTAACCACTTTTCTTTTTTTATTATTGTATCGTATTTATAGTATGTGATAACTTTATCCGATCAGATCTGAACCGTCAAACCGACCCGGAATTTTTACGTCCGATCATATGATTAAACCATCTACAAACAATGAACCCGCTAAAAAAATATCCTGGATCCGTCATTGATGGTCCAATCATACAAATATTTATTCTCACATACAGATATTTATGGGATCACAATATATTTATTCTCATGTCAGTTTGTCACAAATTAACCTCTTTGTGTTTTTTTAAGTGTTCGACCACTCGAGTTTCTAGTATCTTCTCACCTTATTGAGCTATTTAATTAAGGGTTTCTCCCTCTTTTTAAAACGGTGAACTTCATGTGTAAGGTTACTACTTTCCAAATCGGAGAGCCCTAAATTGCCCTACTCCGGTCAGACTATATTGTCTTAACCGGGCCCACGCTAGTTTTAGAGTTTGGCTTTTTTTGGGCGTTCCCCCGAGAAACCATACCGTTGGCTGCCACTTGACAGTCGTTGTCAGTGTTGAAGTAATCGCTAGTCGGTAGTCGGGCGGTGGGATTGGGATTAATCGGTGATTAATCGGGATTAATTGGGATTAATCGGTTATTAATCAGCGCCTAGTCAGGATTTTTACAACCATGATCGTTGTGCCACCACAAGAACATAACTCTCTGGCATAACATACGATGAGACGAAAACTCGAGTAGGCTCTTGAATCGAACTGACAACGATGAAGTGTGATATTACATTACATTACATTTAAATAAATATATATATATAAAAAAAACAAATAGCTTGAACTTTGAACCTAATTTTCAACACTACAAATGACAAATCAAAAATTCTAAAGCACAAAATAAACCAACCACGGTGTCACCTTACAATCCACAACCAAACCGATCCGAATATTAGACCACGACACATACACTCAAAACACACACACCACAACTTACAAGTCAATTCCCATGCATCCATACCACAAAACCCAAAGGATAAACCCTCACTCACCTTAGCCACAAAAAAAATACATACATCTTTAATTCCTTCTTAACTTCTTTACATCTATAACTAATAATATCACATATCTTCTTAACCCACAACCCTCAAACACTCTATTCTAACCATGGGTTGTGTCTCATCCAAACATGTCAAAGCCGGAACCCTCGATGTCTACCGTCCGGCCGCCACCAGCTTCGCTGTATTCGGCATCAACTCCATCACCGAACCATGGCTACCGGCGAAAGAACAACAAGATGACGAGAAACAAAAAACACCATCCCACTTGCCGGTTCCAATAGAAAAACTCGATGATGACGATGATGATGTTGTTCCACGACCGTGGGAAGAAGTCAGAAAAGATTTGGAAGAACTTAAACCAACCTTAAACTCCCCGACACCTCGTCAACCCACCGCCGCCGCCACGCCGCCGGACACGTCACCACCGGAGAAAAAGATGAAGCGCAAGAGCTTTTCTTTCCACACGCTTGAAGAACTCGAAAATAATACAAAGGCGGGTAAGAATAATAATAATAATAATAAACCGGGTTCCGGGTTGAAAAAAACCGAGTCGTGTAACGAGTTGAGCAATATCCGGTTGAAACGAACCGACCCGGGTACGAAATCCGGGTCGATACCGCCTCCGATTATAGAGGGGTACAAGTCACTAAAAGATAACCCGTTTTTGCTGCGGGATAAAGAGGAGAGAGAAAAACAAGGGTTACCTCCGCTTTTTATGAAGCGGGACCCACTTGAGGATTACCCGGAAATCTGCCCGCCGGGCGGGTCGGATAAAGTGGTTATCTACTTGACGTCGTTGGGTGGGATCCGGAGGACGTATGAGGATTGTAACCGGGTTAGGTCTATTATGGAGCTCCATGGGTTTTTGTATGAAGAGCGAGATATATCGTTACATGGTGAGTTTCGGACTCAGTTGAAAGAGTTGCTTGGTGACTCGGCGAGTGTGCCAAGGATGTTTGTGAAGGGTAGGTATATTGGGGGAGTGGATGAGATTGTGGGGTTAAATGAGACGGGTCGGCTCAGGAGGATACTGAGTCGGGTTGGGATTGAAAAAGAGGTTGGGAGACAAGCGTGTGAAGGGTGTGGTGGTGCGAGGTTTGTTCCGTGTTTGGAATGTGGTGGGAGTTGTAAGATTGCGGTGGATGGTAAGAAAGAGAAAGAAAGATGTCCTGAATGTAATGAGAACGGGTTAATGTATTGTCCTATGTGTTCATGATACGATCAGACACTCATCGACCTTGTATAGGGCCGATTCATGATTGTAATGTTGTTTAAACCTTTGTTGATTTGGTTTCGTTTGATTTTTAATATAGAAAAATAATAAGATATACGTTTGTAAATGAAAAAGTTCTTTAAATTTGTACCATTGAGAAATGATTGTATGACATCCAAAAAAAAAAAACTAATATGTTGTTTAACAAACTAATGTAAAATAGTCTTCAACATCACATGTGCAAAGTAGGCAAATGTCTTTTTTCACATTGGTTAGATCATGATCTAGACTTGAAACTGAGAGTGACTATACGTCTACACGTTTCATATGCGTCCGCTTGTCTTTTTTTTAACGGCCAACGAAAGAAGAAATTTATTAGAAAACTATACAAAAGGCGTCTAACCAGCAGCTAGGCCACCCATACAAACCCCAAAAGGCAAGACGTGCGAATTAAGGTTTTTGTCCATCTTATTCATTAGATTTGCTAAAGGATTAAAGTGGCAATTCTTGTCAAACCAAAGTAAAAAAATTACTCGTCATACTTTTACGTAATAAATAAATATATTAATGCTCTTACTTGTATTTTCAACTATTAATTAAATGAAATGAGTTAAACAATTACTAACGGTCACAAAGGTTTTACTACCTTATCTTATATTAGTTTATCATACGTATGTAGTATGTTATATATGATGATATCAAGCAAGGTACATAACATTGTAAAACCGGTTATTTGACACATGGTTTGTATTAGGGGTGTGAATTTCCGACACGAACCGAACACGGATTTTTTGGGTTTGGGTTTACCCTAAACAGGTTCGGGTCAGTTTCAGGTCGAATCCATGAACCCGTTTTGCTAAACAGGTCGGGTTCGGGTCAAACCCGTCGGGTTCGCGGGTTCACTTGTTTAGTTTATAAAAAATAAAAAAATAGGGTGGCTTATGTGAATGTGTGTATAGTAGAGGGTTTTAGGTTAAAGTAAAGGTTGCTTTTAAAATATGACGGCAGATTTCAATTTCATTGGGCCTTTTGGGTGGTTAACTATGAACACAATCATGAGATTAGGTGAACAGCAGGTTTACTTCATTCGAAGCCAAAAGAAGAAACGAACCGTCAAATACTCAGGGCGCCAATGGGCTCTAATCAGTTTAAATCCAACTTTGTGTAGTATTATTTATAGTAGCAAATTAGCAATTATCCATTTTTTTAAATTCAAATATAATAATATATGATCTAATCTTTTCTAAACTGTCATAGTCTAGTATAGTTTTAAAACTTTAGAACTGATTACTTAATAACAGTTTAATGTTCGGGTCAAACGGGTTAGGTTTGGGTTAACCCACAAATAATCGAGTCGTGTTCGGGTTGGTGTGTTAACACATTTTTCGGGTTCGAGTCGTGTTCGGGTTTGAGTAAAATTTCCGGGTTCAGGTCGGGTTGAACCCGCCAACCTGAGAACCCGACCCGTTAAGCACCCCTAGTTTGTATGATTAACAGTTTGGTAATTATGGATTAAGTGGAGGGTTCAAATGAGAAGAATTTTTTTGTAAGAAGAAAAAAGAAGAAGTTTCAACCAATAAGAATGTTTCATTTTACTTCATTTAATATTTGTATTTGATTTTAATATAAGGGTATATTGGTAAACTTACATAAATCATTAATTTTATTCTTCCCCTTTAATAAGTAGCTAAATTAAATTTGTAACTCCTTTTCAAAATATATACTTTTTCCAAATTAAAAAAAAACTTAATTTAAAGTGTAGAATAAATTACTAGTTGTGTAGGATAAATTACGAGTTGTGTAGGATATATTTCGAGGTGTGTAGGATGAATTTTGACTGTGTAGGATAAAATTCTATAACGTGTAGGGTATATGTAGGAAATTTTTGATATCTGTAGGTTTTGTAAATTATATGTAGGATAATTAATGATTAGTTAACTAATTAATTAAAAAGAGAAAAATTAATGATATGAGTTATAAATGAAATAACATTTTACTAATATGCCCTTTCTTCTTTTTCTTCTCACATTAAATTTCTTCTCAAGTGAACATTCCCCTATGGATTAATTGTATAAGTATTTAATATTTAATACTCAATTTTATTAATCAAACAGTATCATTATATTTATTAAAGTAAAACCATAGTAGTGAAAAAATAAAAGGACATAATTTAATTTTATAACACAGAGAAAGAAACAAAAACTTATAACCAAAGATAAGAAAAAAATTTGTTAATGTTACACATGCGGAATAAAAGCTCAAAAAAGTTAAGAGGTCCCTCATGAAGAAATGAAAGGAGTTCTGCCGGACAGCCTGACCAGTAGATCCCATCAATAGCAAAGCTAAGTTGTGTCTGAGGAAAGTAAGATGTAGACAACCTTACCTCTACCTCGTAGGAATAGAGAGGTTGCTTCCGGTAAGACCCCCGGCTCGTATGTTAACACGTAGGGTAAGATGTAAGCACAATAATATCGTATGCTAACACGTAAGAATGTCCATCTTATCTTAAAATAATTAGGGGAAATGGACTGTATCACCCTCAACTATGCAAAATTGGCCAATATCACGCTCAACTTTCAAGTTGGCTCCCACCACCCTCTACTCGACAACTTGGTGTCACTATCACCCCTTCGTTAAAAAAAACACTAACTGAGTTAGTTTTTTAAGTCTATGTGGCATGCAGATGATGACTTGGAAGCATACGTGGACAGAGCCTCAATAAATACCCCCTTTCCCTCTCTAATCAGTTGCATTTCATCAAAACCCAGTTCACCAGTTCACTGCGATGTTGGCGATCAAACCCTAGTTCCTTGATCATCGACGATTGCAGGCAAAATTCAGACTCCCAAGAGGTAAGGTTTATGTTAGGGTTGATTGCATTGTGATTTTACACACTGATTTAACTTATGGAGCGTATAGATGTTATGCTTTGGTACGGTGGTTGTCTAGATTTCTCTTTTGATCAACCTCAGTATATTGATGGTAATTCTAAGTTAATCAAAATGGATTTTGACCATATCGCATACTTTGAGCTAGTTGATTATGCACTGGAAACCAACGAGTATGAAAGTAGGGATTTTTATATGTATGGGATGGATGCGGATAATGGTGATTTTAAACTGTTTCGTGATGATAAAGATGTGTTGGAACTTGCAATGAAGGCTAAAAATTGGAGTGAACCGTTCATTGAAGTCTTTGTTCAACATAGCCCAATTATGTCTGAACATAAGACCCACTACTGTTCCCAACCCAGTAAACCACAGGCCCAGTCCAGTTGCCAGTCCAGTACCCAGCCCATTAAAAACGTAAGTCTAGTTCCCAGCCCATTAAACGACAAGCCCAACCCAAAAAACTAGTACCCAAGCCCAGAAAAAAAAGTAGTATACGTGAAAGTGGGTAGGGCATCTGGTAAAAGTTTTACAACTCCTGAAGTCCCTAGATCTGGAAGTACATCAGGTGTAGAACCAAGTGTTAAACAGGTTGTGGAAGAACCAGTACACGTACACGAGGCTTCATGGGCATTTGATATAGATAAGGAAACAATATAGATAAGGAAACAAATCTTAAAGAGGTTGTGAAAGAACCAGTAAAAGAGGTTGTACAGGAAGAAGTCTTTGGTCAAGATAGTGATAAAGAAGCTGATTTAGAACAGGACAGTGAAGACAGTGATTACAATGAAGAGTCCAGTTGTGATGATGATGAGGATTGTTATTCTGATGAGGATGAGGTTTTGGAAGAATTGGTTGGCTTAGATTCAGACAGAGAAGATTTTGAATGGAAACAGTCACAAGATGCAATTAAACAAGCTACCAAGGATGAAGAAGCAACCACAAAGAAGATACTTGAAGAGTGTTGTTTGACTTTTTCTGTGTTGTTTGACTTTTGTTGTTGATTGAGTCACACATTGGTGTACATATTCCATTATGGTCATGTCACACCCTGATATTTCCACGTATTACCGGTGGGCCCGGTAGGGGAGTATCGTGACGTAGTTGATATCATCATAGTCAAACAACATAATATATATAAATGCACAGCGGAAGCAAAAGATAAATATATTACAATCCGAATATAAAGTAATATCAAGTATTACAACGGAAAGTAAAGGATCCACGGGCGGATCAAATAAAAGGAAAAACTGTTCAACAGACTTTGGACGCCTAGAACTTGCAAGATTCCTTATTAACGCCCTAAGCTTCCAGCCAATTACGTTCAGTACCTGTCACTTAACCTTTTTGGAAAATACGTCAGTTTTCACTGGTAAATACACTCAACCGACTCATTTGAAAAGAGTTTAATAAAATTGGTTTAGGTGCACAAGGCACGAAAATATTTTTATTAAAATGCACAAGGAAAAATTAATCTTTTATAACTTGGGACAATTATATTTATAATCTTGTATACAGATTTACATGTTCGTTGTACGTTCAGGGCCCGATGTAGAAACCGAGTCAAAATTAACAGACACACCACAAGTATAGGCCCACAAGAGAGTGAGATACCGTTTTCCTTATGCACTGTCAGGTGTATGCCTACATCCCGTGCATAAGTCGTGGCCATTTTATAATACAATGATGTCAAGGATATCCGGGACATGGTCATTAACCCCTAAAGGCTTTTATTTCAAACAATACAGATTAAAACGGGTTACCTCAATAATTTAATCAGAATACGATTAAACATTCAATACCCGACCAAGCGGTATTATTATAATACCGTATCCCAAGCCCATATAGGGAAAATAAGTTAAGAGTATTTACCTGAGCTAAATATAAATTCAATCCCAGCCGTATATCAATTCAGCAAGCACAAGTACTTCTACTGGGGCTCTTAATCTGGAACGAAGGTTTTTAATAACCTATTAGATTTTTAACGGGTCTTTAATTAAGCCTATGCTTAGACCGGTTAGTTTTAAAGAGGAAGGTACGGTTCAAACGCATGATAAGGCGAAGACCGGTTGAGAATGTGGTTTCGACCCGGCAAGCTTGTATGCTTGTTTAATATGGGTAACTTAAACACATTCTGGATTTTGAGACCAAAAAGATATGGTTTGACCCGTTTCGGCTAATTTATGCAAACTAGTCACATAAGTCGATCCGAACGCGACAAGCGCGTAACGAGTAACCATAAGAGTCATATACAGGTTTCCTAAGTTAATATGCCTTAAATATGTTGTGATATCAGTAGGATACCTTCCAATGTGCCCAAAACGAGTTTAATCTCAATATAAGCCCCGAAGGGGTATTTTGGTCATTTACCTAAGGCATATATACTACCTGTCATACAACTAACTAAACGTCGTGACCATAAGGTATAACCTCGGAAGGTTATTCCCTATATACTATGGTCACCTAATGTGTTTGGTCGGATCCTAATGATCGACCAAACGGGTCGGGTTCGAAAGTATAAGCGACTGTTTAGATCGCTTACCTTACGACCCTATATAAGCACTAAACTAAAAGTGACGAGCTAAGCATGTTAAAACATGCTTAACTAAGTTTAGAAAATAGGTTTGGTATCAAAACAAACGGTTTTGATACCTAAGAGTAGTTTGGTTACAAAATACGCAAGAATACGCATTTTGGCCGAAACTACGACTCGTCACTGAGCCTAGATAACGTGGTAATCAGTAGGTATAGTCACTAAGGACTATAACCATCGTGATTACGCTCACGTTATGAAGTTCAAACGAACTTCGCATTGGCCATAAACTGGTCAATGCAGAATGTCAAACAAAGTTTGACTTTAACGCTAAAATGAATAAAAGAACGAAGGAACACTTACAAATGGTCCCCGGAAGCTAATCTTGATCCAAGTAACTCAGGTATGAAGCAATGTCTTCAACTTAGAGCATTCTTAGATCAGATTTTTTTTGTGGGTTTTTGCAAGTGATGGGGTTGGGTATTTATATGATTTTCCATATAGAATATTCCTAGCATATTCCAAGCATATTCCTAGCATATTCCAAGCATATTCCTAGCATATTCCAAGCATATTCCAAGCATATTCCTAGCATATTCCAAGCATATTCCTAGCATATTCCAAGCATATTCCTAGCATATTCCAAGCATATTCCTAACATATTCCTTAGCATATACCTTAGCATATTCCTGGCATATGGCTAAAACGGGTATTTAACTGGGTACCGGGTATTTTATCTAGCGTTTAAATCCCGGTTTATGGCGTTCTAAATTATTTTTATTACTCTATAAAAATAAACTCGCCAAGATATTACTGAAATAAATTTCAGTTGCCAGGACTGGCTGCGTTGTCTGCGTTTTGCAGTAGAAGCACTGTGTTGCGCAGAAACACACGGTACGCGCTTAAACTTTGAAAAATAACGTTTTTAGGCGTTTTAATTTATTTTTCAACACGGACCTGATTAAAATAAGATTTTAATCATAACAGAATATTTGTGGGATTTAAATATTATCCGGTCGGTCACCAACGTTCGTTTGGTCGTACGATCGCGATGTTCGGTTAATTACGACGGAATGCGCATATGCGCGAAAAACGATCCAAATTGCGCGACGAATGGATTTTTCTTATGCCAAACACTAAAATAAAATATTTTAGTGCTTACATAAATTTTTGGATGTCCGGATGTATTCAGAACGTATGTTATGCGCGAAAGTGGAAACTTGTGCACTTTTTGACGCTTTTAGTCCCTGAATGACCCAAAAGTTTATTTTAGCACACCGAACCCCTTAAAGCCTATTTCTAAGCTATGTAAAGGATATTTATGGTATGTTTAACTTATGGTCATGTTCCGGAATGTTCTTTATAGTTCAAATTGGCATACTTCCGCAGTTTGTCAATTTTAGTCCCTGGTCCTTCTACACTTGATCTTAACATGATTTCTTGCACTTTGAGCCCTCTAACTTGGCTTTTAAGGGCCTTAAGACATAACCAAACTTTGTTAAGTCCTTGGGTAACTTTATGGTTACCCGAAAAGTCATAAATTTCAACGTTGACGCTTTTAACCCCTCGTATACGAATATTGTCATAACTTTCTCATATGATAGCGAAACTTGGTGAAATTTATATCATGTATTCTAGTGAGCATAATTGATCGTTACAAAGCTTAGGGTTTGCTAAAAGGTCACTCAGAGGTATACTTTAAACATGCTGACACATTTAACCCCTGTAGTTTGTAATCTCTCACTTTCTTTCACAATTAGCTTCGTATGATCCATGAATCATTCGTTTAAGGGTATAAACATCATGTAGGGTATATTTATCCATTGTTGACATTTTGAACCCTTATATTCACATATTTTCCATGTTTGTCAACTTTAGTCCTTCTAGAGTATTCTTTCACACGTTCAAAGCTTATGACACGTGTCAATACATTATAGGACGCGAATTTTCGAGGTGTTACAGGTCATTGTGTACACTTTAATAGGTTGACTCAAACATTGATGACCATGCTTTCTGTTTGGTATGTTTTGGTCAGTCTACAGTTTGGTTTAGTGATTCTGCAGTTTTGTTTGGTGATTCTGCTATTTGGTTTGGTGATTCCGCTGTTTGGTTTAGTGATTCTGCACTTTGTCCAATTTTGATTCAACTTACAGTTTGATAGCAGTTTGGTTTAGTGATTCTGCACTTTGGTCTGCTGTTTCTGCAAGTGCAGTTGCACTTTGGTTCAAAATTTGGCCAATTCTGCACCTACTTACAGTATGACTGCAAATTGGTCAAACTTTGGCCAATTTTGCACCTAGTTATGCAGTTTGAGTCACTTGCAAGTGCAGTTGCACTTTGGTTCATATTTTGGCCAATTATGCACCTAGTTACAGTTTGACTGTAGTTTGGTCAAACTTTGGCCAATTCTGCACCTACTTACAATTTGACTGTAAATTGGTCAAACTTTGGCCACTTTTGCTTTACACAGTTTTTCAATTTTGGTTCAAACATTGGCCATTTTGGCTTCATATGCAGTTTGAGTCACTTGCAAGTGTGGTCAACATGTACATTAACTTAGATGTCCAATTGAGTCAAAGTAACAAAACAGTTCATTTCATAACAAGTGGGCACAAATGGTTACAAACATTAAATACCACAACAGTTCATTATCAATAAATACTAATTCCACAAATACAACAATATGGCAATTGCAATTACAAAGGTTAGCACATATGGTTTCTTCGACTTCGTCTTTGTGTCAAATCTCATTGCTTTCAAGTTCTTGTTCTCTTCTATTAATAACATATTGTGTAATTCAAGGTTCTTTATCTTCAGGTCTTTAAACGTCACTTGAGTTGAGGTGCCGTATGAACGTTCAACGAACATCTTATCAACATCTTCTTTCCAGATGAAGAATTTGCAATCTCCTCTCTACAAAACACAACAACTATAAGGAAATTGCAATGGAATATCTACATAACACCAAATTGATATGCAAATTCAACTTACAGGCCAGTGAGAACATCCGTAAAATTCTTCACCGTGTCTTTCACGTTTAAGTCCAGCTACTCGAAGAACAGCAACAATGTCATGATGACAGTACACATTTCCATCCAAATCGACCTTGAAGACTTTAGGTTTTCGAATTAGACCAGAAGTAGAAGACGACGACATGTTGACTGAGGTGGTGTTTGTTTTTTGAAGAAAACCTCTTTTAACCTCTTATGTCTGCGTCGCGCAGATCACGCGCAGATCTTTGGGTTTGAAGATTGTTTGTTTTTTCGCAAACATTTCACTAAAAAAGCTCTGCGAGACCTCTGTTTGGTGCAGACATGGTTCAATGTCTTCTAGGGTCTGCACACTTCTTATCCTACCTCTTCATCCCTTCTCCTTCACCCCATCTCCTCCACCACCTCGTCACCCTCCCACCGTCCGTTCGCCACCCACAACCCGCCACCCACCTCCCTCCTCACCAGCCCCAGCCACCAAGTCGACCCTACCACCGGAGCCACCATCCTCCTCCCACAGTCCACCAGCCACCTGGTCAAGAGCAGTTGCCGCCTCTTCCACCCTAATCTCTTCAACTGCCGCCCCTTCTCCTCCACCCCATCTCTCTCTAAACCCCCATTAACCACCAAATCTGGTTTCAAATTTCAAAAGATTTAAGGGGTCCGGTGAGGTTAGGGCCGCCTGAGATAATGGTGTGGGTTGAGGTGCGGTGATGGAGGTGATGGTGGTTGTTCAGGGGCGATGTCGGGTGGGTGGTGGTGGTCGGATAAGGGCGGTGCAAGGAAGTGGTGATCGGATGGGGTTGGTTCCGGTGATCGTAGGAGATGGTTGTGGTGATGTTTGTAGGAGGTGGTTGCAGTTGTAGTGGTTATCCAGGAGGTGGCTGTGGTGGTAGGGGAAAAAGGGAGGAGTGGTCTGCTGGTTATGCTAGAAAGAAGATAAGGGTAGATATGATAATACATATGTTTTTATTTTTAGAAACCAAACAGTCTTCTCCTTGCAGACTGCAGACATTTGGTCCACCTCTTCTCCTGCAGATGCCTGCAGATGTGGTCCGCAGACTGCAGACATTTTACCTCTGAAAAAAAAAACATCACATGAATGTTTCAATGGGCAATTAGGGCAAGAACGGCTATGGGGAGGAGGTATTAGGGCAAGAACGGCGATGATCTTCGTCTGCAATTGATGGGGAGAAGATGAGTTTGTTTGGGAATTAGGGTTAAATGGTTAAATTGATGTTAAAGAGATGATACAACAAGTTTCTATCCACGTATGCTTCCAACTCATCATCTAAATGCCACATAGGCTTAAAAAACTAACTCAGTTAGTGTTTTTTAACCAAGGGGTGACAGTGACACCAAGTTGTCGAGTAGAGGGTGGTTGGAGCCAACTTGAAAGTTGAGTGTGATATTGGCCAATTTTGCATAGTTGAGGGTGATACAGTCCATTTCCCCAAATAATTATTGTAGAAACTAGAAAGACTTCTTAAATTTCTACTTTCACGCAACGGCCACGTATTGAATTTGTTTTTTTTATTTGATAGATAATTAAATTTCAAACTATGTGATATGTATGTAAAACTACATGTTACTAGAGGTGTAAATGTGCAAGTTGAGCCTCCACTAGTCTAACACTAAGTTCAATTCGCTTTGAATTATTATGTTTAAAGCATGAGTCAGCTTCCAAGTATTTTTTTAAGCTCGTGTCCAGCTAACTCATTGAGCTTAGTGTACTTCGAGATTTTAACAAACCAATCCTGAGTAGTCCATGAGTGACTCGGCTCATTAATACCCTTGTTTTAACTACCATAAAACTTACTATTTTTTTCATGTAATATAAAGCTTGGCAAAAATCTTTCAATGCTACTTGAATGCAAAGAAGCTCGTTTGTTCTTCTAACACAAACCATTCAGTCTTGGCATTTGTTCTTCTAGCACAAACCATCGCTACCAAGAATCCGTTACCCCCCCCCCCCCCCCGCGGTAAGGGGTATTTTCGTCAATTCGGCTCGATCAAGGACAAAAACTGCAACTAAAAATATTAACTATTTTTTTGAAGCTGGTGGGATTCGAACCCGAGTTCCTTATATCACCACAATATATTCTAATGATGTTGATGCATACTTATAAACACTTATGCAATAAAAGACATGGGAAAAGATCAAATAAGAAGATTAATTTCGCTAGGAAGGATAGGAAGCAATAAGAGGATGACATTTGGCAAAGATGAAAAACATAAGGAGGGGCATTTTGGTCAAAACTCACCATCTTCAAAAAAAAACCCAGCATCTGCAATTCATTTCTCTTACCCGTATACTCAAATCCACCATTTTCAAAACTATAAACTACCACATCACAACCACCACCACCACCACCACCACCACTACGACCTACGATCGCCACCATCTTGCCGGAAACTAGATCTGAAACCACCACCTTCAACCACCTGTTGGGTTTTTCAGATCTGACACCATCATTCCACCATCCACCACCACCGCTCCACCGCCACCAGTTTCCCCACGGTGTATCAAAGTTCTTTTTCCGTCCACCGTCGTTAATCAGAGTTCTTTTGTAAGTTATGTTATATTTTATTTTCATTGCGTTTTAGTTATCAAACCTCAATTGCGTTTTTCACATCATTATGTTTTAGTTAGAGTTCTTTTCATTTTGTTCTTCTGGATGTTAAAATAGAGACATGACCATGCTAAAATAGAAGCATGATCATGTTGGAACAAAGGTATGACCACGTTAAAACTCATTGCGTTTAACAACCTGCAGTGCAAAGAACATGATGATGCTTGGACAGAGGCATGATCATGTTGTGTCACACCCCGATATTTCCACGTGTCACTGGTGGGCCCGGTGGGGAGTATCGTGACGTAGTTGATATCATCAAAATCAAACAACACAATATATATATGCACAGCGGAAGCAAAAGATATATAAGGTACAATCCGAATATAAAGTAATATCCAGTATTACAACGGAAAGTAAAGGATCCACAGGCGGATCTTAAAACATAAATATTGTTCAACAGACTTTAGACGCCTAGAACTTGCAAGATTCCTTATTAACGTCCTGAGCCGCTTCCAGCCTATTACGTACTTGTACCTGTCACTTAGACTTTTGAAAATACGTCAGTTTTCACTGGTAAATACACTCAACTGACTCATTTGAAAAGAGTTTAAGAAAATTGGTTTAGGTGCACAAGGCACGAAAATATGTTGACACTTAGATTGAAATGCTCAAGGCAAAATTAACCTTTTATACCTTGATTAAAATGCACAGAGGCAAAATTAATCTTTTATACTTGGGACAAGCTATATTTCATGTTATCAGTTTTACATAACTTGCTCTACATACGGGGCCCGGTTCTATGCCGGTTCATGATTTAACCGACACGCCACTATTCCCTTATTGGGTATAATTAATTAATAAACATATGGCATCTGTCAGGTGTATGCCTACACCCCGTGCTTAGGTCGTGGCCATTGCAATTTAATGAGTCAAGGATATCCAGGACACGGTCGCATTAATCCCCAATGTTTCAGTCAAGCAATACGAATTAAAACAGGTTATTTGGATTTCCCGACTTATTGGTCTTTGAATCCCATACCTGACCATGCGGTATTTATATTACCGTATCCCAAGCCCGTAATAGGGAAAATAAGTTAAGAGTATTTACCTGAGCTAGCTCCTGTCTTAAATAGCAAGAATTAAAATAACTCAGCCGTATTCACTTAAGTAAGCGTAGGTACAATTTACCGGAAGGCTCTAGTCTGGAATGATGGTATAAATAACCAATTAGAATGCTAACGGGTCTTTAATTAAGCCTAAGCTTAGACCGGTTAGTCTTAAGGAAAAATATACGGTTCAAACGCATGATTAAGCGAGGACCGGAATAGAATGTGTTTTAGACCCAACAAGTTCGGAGACTTTCTTAATATGGGTATTTCATACACATTCTGGATTTTTGAGATAAAACCGATAAGGTTTGACCCGTTTCGGCTAATTTATGCAAACTAGTTACATAAACCAAACCGAACGCGTAATAAGCGTAACGGGTATTCATAGGAGCCATATACAGGTTTCCTAAGTTAATATGCTTCAAATATGTTGTGACATCAGTAAGATGTCTTTTATTATGCCCGAAACGAATTTAAACACAAACTATGCCTCGTAGGGGTAGTTTGGTCATTTTCAAGGTTATAAAAGAGTCTAAGTATTAACCTGAGTTACAGGTCTGATATAATCAGCAAAAATACTTAGTTTACTAAGTTATAACAGTAGGGTAAAGTATATATGTGAAATTTATCAATTATAACCAAACTATGCACCGTATGGGCATTTTGGTAATTTCACATAAGCCGTAAAGCTCAAAACTGAAGTCTGAGTTAAACAACTTTTGCTTACTGTTAAAATATTATAATTTTCCCAAAATATCAGTAGGTATCAACCATTGTATGTTTAAAATAGTTCTAGTACATACTATGCGTTAAAAACGCTTAAAAAGGCGATTAGAAGCCATTTCCGGGTTCTATACATAAAGCTGATATTTTTATTATTCCAGGAGGCTTAAAATAACTTATTTATCATATGTAATCAGTAGCAAAAGGTTTGGAGTCAATTAGATATGTAAAACTCATTTTATAGCCCGTAAGGGCAAAACCGACAATTACCGGATTAAGCCTACGACTATAAGCTATGCTCAGCCTAAAATTAATTAAAAATCTTCAAAAATCCCGAAATAATATATTACATCAGTGGGTAATAAGTTTGGTATCAAAAAGTAGGCTTAGATAGGCCATACGCTAATTATGTCGTTTAATTAACATAAAGCTTTCAATTTACGCTAATGAGCATAACTCTCAAACTACACCTCAAACTGATGTCAAATTTTGGGTGCAAGTTTGAATATCAGTAACTAAGGGTTCTACTCTTTTACATTTTCAAAAAATCACGTTTTAAGGTGAAAAGGGCATAATGGTCAACATATGAGCAATTAACGGAATC
This sequence comes from Helianthus tuberosus, assembly GCA_030545235.1. Lineage (NCBI taxonomy): Eukaryota > Viridiplantae > Streptophyta > Magnoliopsida > Asterales > Asteraceae > Helianthus > Helianthus tuberosus. Next base: position 185,491,970 of record CM060419.1, read on the forward strand.
ATGCGTATTAATTGGTTAACTAATGAACCATGGTGTATAATCACAGAGGGTTATACTAGCATGTAACCTGGTCCAAATAGAGCTCTAAGGTATTTCTAAAACATACCAAAACGGGTCAGAACTGAAGTCAAAGCAAAAGTCAAAGCTTTGCGACTTTCGGTTCCGAACCGGGTTAAAACAGTAAATTGTCGGGTTGAACATGTTTAGACATGTTCTTATACTAATTACCAAGTTATATTAAGGATCAAACAGGTTGTATGTGTTCTACATTGCTAATCATGCATAAATTAGAATTTAAGTATCCTGTTGACTTTTTAATAACAAGTTTGACCCGACATTTGACCTAGTTAGATTGGGAATCAGGGGGAACCCTTTTAAGGGTTTATTACCCACAAAATTACCAACTTATAACTACTTTCAATTCGACTAATCACTGGACCATTAGTGATTAATCGTTAAGTCAACCGTTAATCATGACGGTTTGACTTTTAAGCTTAAACTAAGTAAAAACTTAACTAAGGAAGGTTAAGCAAACTTACTGAAGTCCTATGCTTGGTTAGGAAGGTCTTGTGTCTGCTCTTAAGCTCCCAAAAGCTCCAGAATTGCACAAGAAGTGAATGATCAAATGGTTGCAACTTAGTGGCCTTTTATAGTGTTTAAATCACCATAGATTGTTGACATCTAAGTCTACAACTGACCACAATTCATCCACAAGTGTCCCTAGTGTTCTAGGGGTTGCCTAGGGGTCGCCCATGAAGTGAAACAACTGAGTAAAGTCGGTTCCAAGGCTGAACAGCCAACAAAAACGATTTTCTACATCTGGGGGCCTGACGCGGCCCGCGTAAGGATTGCCAAGACCTTACGCGGCCCACCTGGAGCCTAACTTCAGGTTTTACAACTTTTTCAGTTTGCATCCTTGGCTCTTGGTTCTTCGAAAGGTCGACCACACTTTATTTCTTGCATTTTGAACCCTCTAATTTGACATATAAGGGCTTCAAGATTTTTACCCACTTTGTTAAGTCCCTGGACATTTCTGGTTAACCCGAAAAGTCATAACTTTCAACGTTAACGCTTTAACCCCTCGCATACGAATTTGATCATAACTTTCTCATACGAAAACGAAACTTTATGAAATTTATATCGTGCATTCTAGTGAGCATAATTAACCGTTACAAAGCTTCGGGTTTGTCAAAAGGTCACTCAGAGGTATAACTTAAACATGTTGACACATTTAACCCCTGTAGTTTGTAATCTCTCACTTTCTTTCATATTTAGCTTCGTATGATCCATGATTAATTCGTTTGAAGGTATGAGCATCATGTAGGGTTAATGTACAATATATTTATTCACTGTTGACATTTAGAACTCGTATATTCACATACTTTTTATGATTGTCAACTTTAGTCCCTTCAGAACATTCTTTCACACGTTCAATCATATGACACGTGTCAACACATTATAGGACGTGAATTTTCGAGGTGTTACATCCTCACCCCCTTAAAAGCAATCTTGACCCTGAGATTTACTGAAATAAATAAGGGTACTTTTCTTTCATCGTGGACTCAACCTCCCACGTATATTCGGGTCCTCTACGGGCATCCCATTTTACCTCTACAATAGGTACATGCTTCTATTTTGGAGCTTCTAATCCTGTCGATCCTTAATCGATACAGGATGCTCATCACATCATAAATCTTCATATCATTATGGGATAGTGCTTCTTGACTTATTTGTGAAACACATCCTTCAGTCACTAGTGTGCAATGTATTGCGAGCTCCGCCAAGCTTCTTAAATAGGTTGTAGCTCGTAAGCTATTTAATCTTGATACATTCGATTTCCTTCGAATGGTTCTATATATTCATAGCTTAACTAGCTTGAAAATTTAACAATTTGGCACACCCTTCCTGGGTGATATCCTTGTTGAACCCTATTCCTTAACAAGAATTTAGGAAGGTTGCTACTTTCCATTAATCCTTGATTTTCTGCCGAATACTGGCAACTTACCGATAATCAGGGATTTGTGTGATCTTATTTGTTGTTTCCAATGCAACTTTCAGATCCTGGTAATTGAACTTACCAATCTATTGTCCTAACAATAGATGTTTAACATTCCATTTATACAAGGTCTCCAAGGGAGCAGCCTTGATGCTTATATATCAACTATTATAGAAAAGCTTATCTTACGGTGGAATGGTTATTCCAACCACTGCTTAACTAATTTTAAGGAATAGCTAATTGATGCGTGTGAAGTGTTATATATATTAGGTGTATATTTTAAGCCCCTTTAACACTTATTTTTAGCCAAGTTTTAAATTTATAAAACACGATATCTCACTAACACTAAACACACATATGGGCAAGTGCACCCATCGTGAGCGTAGTATAGTGTTGGTAAGATACCGAGGTCGTCCAAGGACACAAGAGCTTTTAGTACCGGTTTATCCTCAACGTCTAATCAAAATAAAAAGTTAGAAAAATGTCTTAAACTAAGAAAAATAAAAACTAACTAAAATGCTGAAAATAAAATAAAAGAAAAACAGATAGACAAGATGAATCACTTGGTTCCGACTCGTATCTAGTGTAACCTTTGATTATTTCCGCACTTTTGCACATATTTAAGAGATTATCTTAGTTATTGTAGCAGGCCCCTCTTTTGAAGGTGACGTTACCCTAACCCCAGTAGTTTGAGTCAGCAAGGATACAATCCTAAAAGGGTGGATTATTGGAAGATAATTAATTAAGTTATTAATGCAAATTATGGTAGGCCCCTCTTTTGGAGGTGACGTTACCCTCGACTAAGTAGTCTGAGTCAGCAGGGATACAGTCCTAAATAGCCGGGTTATAGTATTAATACTAGTTAACTTATGAAGGGATCAAAGAGTTTGGACCCCCGCCATCCAATACCGTGAAGTATTGAAGGAGGTCCTACTAAATTTGACCCAGGTCCATTGCAGGACCTCTAAACGCTGAACAATGGCAAGACCTTTACCAAACCGTTCCCTTAACCCCCGACCAGGTAGCCAACATACCTCCATATAGACCGTGGAGATATGAATGGTGAAAATCTTTTATTTTATATAGACAGTAAAATAATGCCAAGACACCACGGACAAACGATAAGGAAAGATCACCTTCAACATAAGCAACTAGTTATTAAAGTCATTAATACAAAACCAAGCAAAAAGTGCAAAAGATTAGAAATAAAAAGTACTACACTAGACACTTTGTCTTCACCAAGTGATGTAAGAGACTTAGGCAAACATGGCCTTGATTGTCAAGAACTCTTACGATCAATCTTGGATCCCGAGACGACTCACACACTCTACGATGGATAATGGATGATGGTGGTGGATGATGGTGTTATGGTGGTGGTGGGTGGTGGGTGAAGTGTGAGAGAGGTGGTGTGCCAAGGGATGGTTTGAGCTTGAGCCAAGCACTTCTATTTATAGGCTTAACAGAAGCTCGGGCACGGCCCCGTGTCCACATCCTTCTCTTTCTTCATTTAATGCAGCTTTGTCTTATTAGTTGACCACGCCCCCGTGTCCGCTGAGCACGACCCCGTGTGCAGAAGAATCTCTGTACTATGAAGATTTGCCTGGATTGTGCGAATCTTATAGTTGACCACGGCCCCGTGTCCGCTGAGCACGGCCCCGTGGTGGGCAATAGAAGCTTCTACCACTTTGTCTTTTCTGCTGACACATGGGCACGCCCCCGTGCTGGCTGAGCACGGGGCGTGTTCAGGCTTCTGATCTCTTGTTTTGCTTGGGAAGATGCTGTCGTGGGGTCGGGCATGTCACGTCTTGTTCCTTTTCTTGTATTTATGTTAGATTTTGATGTCTTTTTGCTTCTTTTGTTAATTTGAGCTCATTTAATCCTGAAAATACAAAAGGAAGACAAAAGCACACTTTTTCCAACATTAGTACTAAAAAAGGGTTAGTTTTATGCCTCATTTGATGAAATTTATATGTTGCATTTTTAACACATCAAATACCCCCACACTTGAATCTTTGCTCGTCCTCAAGCAAAACTCTTTAATATGTGGCTATTACACTCCCAAATGGAATGGGTAGAGAAGAAGGTTTTTGGGCTTGTCGTAGAGTGTCGGGATTTCCAAGATTCTTTATTTAATTTTATTTTTAGTTATTTACAATCCTATTCGTCATGATTTATTTAAAACTTTTCATAAGATAAATTACTTATTAGGGCATAACATGCCTCTTTAAAATTCTTTTTAAGTACAAGTTCACATACCTCACGGGGATCACTCAACACTCGGCCGAAAATGTATTTTTGTGGATCACTCGAGAGCGGCATGGAACTTACTCCTACCATAGGCTTGCCAAGCAATCAATCCTCCTCCTTTTTAACTTATATACCTTTGTAAATATCAAGAGGACTTTGTGGGTGAAGGGTTAGGCTTGGGTTAAAGGTAGGTGGTTGGGTTAGTGGTTAGTGGTTAGTAGAAAAAGGCGAAAAGCGTAACAAGTGTCGGTTTTCGTAAGACTTTTTATTTTTGTAACTTTTATTTTGATGAAGCTATTTATTCAAACAAAGTTATTTTTGATGAACTTGTTTGTTTATTTTCTTTTGCTTCATCATCAACACAAATATTTTTTTTTTTTTGAAAAGTCATATGAAGAACCGAACTTGTTACTAAAACAAAGGGTTAAAAATGAAAAAGGTTTTGGTGGGTAAAAAGGGTGTTTGGTTTGGGTTATGAAATGAAAAGGTTTAGGCTCAAAGGGGCTAACTAGGGGGATTTTGGGTAGGTGGTAAAAAAAAAGAAAAAAAATGTTGTAGAAATAAAAAGGGTTAGTCCTAATGCCTCCATCATTTACTTACTCGGGTTTAAGTTGTTAAGGACCGGGAATGTATCGTCATGGCAAGTTCTAGAGTCGTAAGAACCAAGCGGCTATTCACACAAGAAACGAAAATGAGCATTTAGTCAAATGATATGTAAGTGTTTGCTCAATAAAGGCTCAAAACTTACTTTTGTGGGAATGGGTTTTTATGTGATGAAGTATATATAATTAAATTTTAACTAAGCTTGTCATGCCTTTTCATAATTTTCTTATGTTGGTTCTTTTTATCACGACGCTATCGGTTGTAAATTTGTAAAAATATAACATTTTTAAGAACTTGAATTTCCCGAGTTAAACCTAGACAAGTAAAAAAAAATGAAAAATTTTTGAAAAAAATTTGGGGGTGATTAGCGGTTCCAATAGAGTTTTGTGTAAGGCTTGTATTTAGGACTTGCAAGATTCAAGGTTTTAGCATCCCCCCACACTTAAATTACACATTGTCCTCAATGTGTCCCAAAAATAAGTTTTTAGGCTGATTAAATGTGTAAAAATGGGTTAAAAACAAGATTTTATGGTACTGGGTAGCTGGACACGGGGTGGTGTTGGCTGAGCACGGCCCAGTGTCCAGACTGCCAGTACCAAAAGTAAACAGAAGGCTGGGCACGGGGGCGTGTCCAGTGAGCACGGCCCCGTGTCCAGGTACCTGAACTGGGCATTTTCTACAGAACCTCGGGCACGGGGCGTGTTGGGGTGAGCACGGCCCCGTGCTGAACTTGCTGTAATGAAGAAAAATCATCGGGAGGCTCTGTTTTTGTGTATGGGGTGTTGGTTCAAGCTTCCCTTATCATCCTTCACCATCCCGAGTGTGTTTTATTCCTGAAAATTAAAAACTAAACTAGAAAACATAAAGGTTAATCTAAACTAAATTACGGATAGTTCCGCGGAATGCCTCCGTGGTGCGCCACGTTTATAAGGGTCCTTGGCTAGACCCACCTTATCAGGTGGTTCTGGCTCATCTTCAATTAGGGGGTCGTCATTGCCGAATGGATATTTCATTGACCGCTCAAGATCGACACTCTTTTTAAACGCCCCTAATTGAAGAGGTAGATTGTTGAACTTCCGGTTTTTCAAAGCTTCGTGTGTTTTTACAAATGGTCGTCCCAACACTAGAGGAGCGTCATCAAGGATGACAAAGTCGGTTGGGATTACCATTTGATTTGTTTGAACCAAGACATCCTCAACTACACCGATTGATTTTATTATTTTCCGATTGGATAGAAAAATGGGTATTTGAAGTGGAGAAAAATCACTAATACTTAATTTTTCGAAAATGTAGTTAGGCATTATGTTAACACGAAGATCTTTATCGATTGTGACATTACTAATAAATGAATTTTGAAAGAAACACGGAACCGGTGTAATGCTAATTTCAAATGGGTCTTCTTTTATTAGTGAGGTTTGATCATTAGTTAACTTAACACTTACCGTTTCGTCAATTTTAGTGTTAGTGTTTAACTCTTTTAAAAACTTAGCATGAGTGGGTACTAAACAATGATTTTCAAAAGAAGGTGACAAGAGATTAATTTCTTCAAAATTAGACTCTTCTTGAATTTTAACGTCGTCGGACTCACCTTTTTCGTTGTTTAACTCATGTGTCGGTTTTTCACTTACTTGTTCTTCCATTTTTACACTTTCAGTTATCTCTTCCTTTTTTAATTCTTCTCTTGCGCGGGACTCCTCTTCCCTTGCGCGAGATTCTTTTATACATCGATCGATAACTCTAATGTGTTCTAATATCCTCTCGGTTACTTCGGTTATAGAAAAAGAATCGGGATTTTCTAAGCTTGAATCCGGTTGTTCGACCCTTTGTTCCTCATAATACTCATGTGAAGTAGATGGTTCGCACCATTGTTCTTCATTGTAAGCATATGATGGATAAGGTTCGTAGTTTTGTTCTTCATAATACTCATATGAGGTGGGTTGTTCACGCCATGGTTCCTCATAATAAGCATATGAAGGTGGTGGCTCATATCTTGGTTCCTCAAAGTACGAGTATGAAGGCTCATACCTTGGTTCATCAAAATATGAGTATGAGGGAGGAGGTTCATACCTTTGGTCTTCATAGGATGTGTATGAAGTTGATGGCTCGTACCTGGGCTCCTCATAGTAGGTGTATGAATTGGATGGTTGATATGAGTGAATATTTTGAACCGAGCGTGTGTTACGACAATTAGTGCAATAGTTACCCCTATAATCATCCTCCTCATAGGTGTAGTTGTAACCTCCTGAGTATTGATCCATAAGAATCACTCAGCAGACCACAACCGAGTCTCGAGATCAGAAAACAAAAATAAAAACGGAAACAGAGGCTGGACACGACCACGTGTTCAGTGGACACGGCCCCGTGTTCAGGAACTGTATCGGGGCGTTTTAATTAAATTTACTGATTTCGTTTAGCACGGGGCGTGTTCAGTGAACACGGCCCGTGTTCAAGCTTCTGTTACTGGGTGTTCTTATGAAAATGTGCAGCACGGCCCCGTGTTCAGTGAACACGGCCCCGTGTTCAGGCTACTGTAAATGCAAAACTAAACTAAAATGCAGAAAAATGTGCGCGCGTTAAAAAGGTTTTGAAAAACTGATTAGGCCGTCGATTTTAAGCTTTCTTAAAATCCTTGTGTCCCCGGCAACGGCGCCAAAAACTTGATGCGTGTGAAGTGTTATATATATTAGGTGTATATTTTAAGCCCCTTTAACACTTATTTTTAGCCAAGTTTTAAATTTATAAAACACGATATCTCACTAACACTAAACACACATATGGGCAAGTGCACCCATCGTGAGCGTAGTATAGTGTTGGTAAGATACCGAGGTCGTCCAAGGACACAAGAGCTTTTAGTACCGGTTTATCCTCAACGTCTAATCAAAATAAAAAGTTAGAAAAATGTCTTAAACTAAGAAAAATAAAAACTAACTAAAATGCTGAAAATAAAATAAAAGAAAAACAGATAGACAAGATGAATCACTTGGTTCCGACTCGTATCTAGTGTAACCTTTGATTATTTCCGCACTTTTGCACATATTTAAGAGATTATCTTAGTTATTGTAGCAGGCCCCTCTTTTGAAGGTGACGTTACCCTAACCCCAGTAGTTTGAGTCAGCAAGGATACAATCCTAAAAGGGTGGATTATTGGAAGATAATTAATTAAGTTATTAATGCAAATTATGGTAGGCCCCTCTTTTGGAGGTGACGTTACCCTCGACTAAGTAGTCTGAGTCAGCAGGGATACAGTCCTAAATAGCCGGGTTATAGTATTAATACTGGTTAACTTATGAAGGGATCAAAGAGTTTGGACCCCCGCCATCCAATACCGTGAAGTATTGAAGGAGGTCCTACTAAATTTGACCCAGGTCCATTGCAGGACCTCTAAACGCTGAACAATGGCAAGACCTTTACCAAACCGTTCCCTTAACCCCCGACCAGGTAGCCAACATACCTCCATATAGACCGTGGAGATATGAATGGTGAAAATCTTTTATTTTATATAGACAGTAAAATAATGCCAAGACACCACGGACAAACGATAAGGAAAGATCACCTTCAACATAAGCAACTAGTTATTAAAGTCATTAATACAAAACCAAGTAAAAAGTGCAAAAGATTAGAAATAAAAAGTACTACACTAGACACTTTGTCTTCACCAAGTGTTGTAAGAGACTTAGGAAAACATGGCCTTGATTGTCAAGAACTCTTACGATCAATCTTGGATCCCGAGACGACTCACACACTCTACGATGGACAATGGATGATGGTGGTGGATGATGGTGTTATGGTGGTGGTGGGTGGTGGGTGAAGTGTGAGAGAGGTGGTGTGCCAAGGGATGGTTTGAGCTTGAGCCAAGCACTTCTATTTATAGGCTGAACAGAAGCTCGGGCACGGCCCCGTGTCCAGTGGGCACGGCCCCGTGTCCACATCCTTCTCTTTCTTCATTTAATGCAGCTTTGTCTTATTGTTGACCACGCCCCCGTGTCCGCTGAGCACGACCCCGTGTGCAGAAGAATCTTTGTACTATGAAGATTTGCCTGGATTGTGCGAATCTTATAGTTGACCACGACCCCGTGTCCGCTGAGCACGGCCCCGTGGTGGGCAATAGAAGCTTCTACCACTTTGTCTTTTCTGCTGACACTTGGGCACGCCCCCGTGCTGGCTGAGCACGGGGCATATTCAGGCTTCTGATCTCTTTTTTTGCTTGGGAAGATGCTGTCGTGGGGTCGGGCATGTCACGTCTTGTTCCTTTTCTTGTATTTATGTTAGATTTTGATATCTTTTTGCTTCTTTTGTTAATTTGAGCTCATTTAATCTTGAAAATACAAAAGGAAGACAAAAGCACACTTTTTCCAACATTAGTACTAAAAAAGGGTTAGTTTTATGCCTCATTTGATGAAATTTATATGTTGCATTTTTAACACATCACTAATCCTTGCCGTTAGTTGAACAAATCGACGATCCTGGGCAGCTGATGGCAATTTTTTAATCGTTGCCTAATTAGGGTTGCGGTAACAATGCATAAGCAAAATGAACCGTCTTTCATACTTAACTATACCGAATTCTCCGGATATTGAGTCAGGCTATATGAATCTATATCTTAAAATTTACTTAATCAGGGTTTCGGTTATTCCATAATCAACATGAGTTCTTACAACACTTCAACCTAAAGCGGGATGTTAATCTTAACTTTACTTGCCTCTTGGGAGGTAACCAGGGTAGTCTTAGGAGAGAATAATCAAGATACAAGGAGGTTACAGAGATTTTTCCAAATCTCAGGCTCCAGTTCATCCATCATTGCTTGTGTCAAATAAGTGACATATTTATGTTACTAGTCCATGAATTCCTTAATCGGGAACATTTACTGGGACAATTCCATTCTGGATATCTCCTTTGAATACTACTAGTCGACTTTGGTACGATATGACCATTGGGATATCTCAGGGATTCCATGCATTAAACCTCCATACTGATCAGGCATGGAAGTAATCTATGGGACACACTATGATACGCCAATCCTCATATGGCACTTTTATCAAACATAGTTTGGCATTCGCAGGCGATAGAAAAAAAAACAATGAGAAAAAATAATTAAAATAACATATGTTGTCGTACTCTATGCGAAGAAAGAGTACTCTTAGATTTTTCGGAATGATTCCTTGCCGATACTAGAAGAATCGGTTACTATGGTTTCCTTGGTAAGTTATACCTTGTGGATAATATAAAAGTTTGCTAAGCTTATGGTTTATGAAGATTTATTATTTCCTGTACTAAATCAGGACACTTAACAGAAATTATCATTGGTAAATGATAAGGATTGTACTTGATGACTTCGTGAACTGCCTCTTGGCATTCATCAGGTGAGTTCAGGCATTTCTTCCTTTAGCCTTTCCAGGCTTAGCTGCACCTTCTTTGGCAGCTTTATGGAATCTAGTTCTGATGCGGCCTTACTCACCACAGCCGTGATAGACTGCATTCTTATTAGATCAAGAGTTTTAAGGCTTGAACATAGTTCTTCACCTTTGGACAGGGAGTCATAGACTACAACTGTCATCGTCTTGAAAGGCGATTCACTTGACAGAAAGGTAAACCAATTAACATCACTAATGGATGTCTATATATAATTATCGTATCTAATGATATTAGTCATGATCGCATCGATCATATTGACTATTAGGTTTGGGTATAATCCCACCATTTTGAATAGGGGATCATAAAGATCACCACTATTTTGTCTTATCGACAATAGAGTAAAGTATAGCCCGTAGGCAATTCATCACTAGGGATGTCAATATTATGAATTTATGATCATCATACCGATGATACTAGTCAGGATCGCAATGATCATATAGACTGTTAGGCTTGAGCGCAGCTCACTACCTTAAACAGGGGATCATAGAGATCATAATGTTTGTGTCACAAATGGACAATATAATATGGCCCGTAGGTGAAACATCACTAATGGATGTTTATAATGGATTCATCATTTTAGATGATATAAGTCAGGATTGCATTAATCATATTGACTATTTGGCTTGAGCATAGCTCACCACCTTAGACAAGGAATCATAAAGATCATAATGTCAATGTCTCAGATGGACAATTTATTATAGCCCATAGGCAAAACATCTTTTCTTGACAGGGAGTTGTAGGCTACCACTGTCTTTAGCCTCAGAGGGCGTTAATTATAGCCCGTAGGCATTTCCCTCCTAAGGGATATTTATGGTATGATCATCTTTTCAGATGATATTAGTCGAGATCGTATGGACCCTACCGACTATTATGCTTGGACGTATTCCAACATCTTTAGACAGGGTCAAAGACCACCACTGTCGTTGTCTTATCGGACAACAAATTTAGCGCGTAGGCACTTCATCACTCACGGATGTTTATAATATGATCATCTTATAAGATGATATAAGCCATGATTTCTGGATCATAAGGCAATTTAGGAATTTAAAAATTTCCAATATAGGGATGACTGTTGTGATTTTATCGAATCACATTTGTCAGGAGTGCTAACACGTTCTTAGGTGTTAACAAGGATCTGAATCCTTTAAGTAGGTTTCACCATCTTGGCCGCGTAGGCTAGGTTTCACCTTTAAGATTCTTTTTTTTTTAAATGCATACTGGCAGGGAAGGAAGGATATTTATTTTATTCAGGATTTTTATCATAAATCCTAATTTATAAGTTAATAATAGCACAAATGGCCTAGTCGCGTAGACAAGTTTAATTTATAAGCCATGATTTCAGAGAATCGAGGCATTAAGGTTTTAATAATAGCACAAATGGCCTAGTCGCGTAGACAAGTTTAATTTATAAGCCATGATTTCAGAGAATCGAGGCATTAAGGTTTTAATCAAGGTTCATTACCCTTTTTTTTCAGACAGGGAGTCATCGCTACCACCGTCTTTTGGCTCATGTAGAAATGAGCAAGGCCCGTAGGCGTTATATTACCACGTATGGTCAAAATATGATCATCTTAATTGATGATTTAACCCATGATTCAGAGATCATTTAGTTGGGTTAGGAATCTTTTGGATAGGTTTTACCGTCTTGGCCATGTCTGCAATGACATTTAGGCTAGGTTTTACCATCTTGGCCATGTCTGCATTGACTTTAGGCTAGGTTTTACCATCTTGGCCATGTCAGCATTGACATTTAGGCTAGGTTTTACCTTTAAGATTCTTTTTAATAATTAACGCAGAACAATTTCTAAATTGAAATGTTAATAAGCTTTCGAATCTAAATTGAGGAACTGCCATCTTGGCCGGGTCTTAATATGACAATAGGCTAGGTCTTGTCCTTTTAGATTTTGCCATTTTATTATAATGGTAGATCTTATATAAGGAATGTTAATAAGGATCTGAATCTAAATTGAGGAACTGCCATCTTGGCCGGGTCTTAATATGACAATAGGCTAGGTCTTGTCCTTTTAGATTTTGCCATTTTATTATAATGGTAGATCTTATAAAAGGAATGTTATTTTCCATTTATTTAATATTTCCTGATTAGGATGAATATTTAGTCATTCCACTATAAAATTAAAAAGTTCAAGGTTGCCCTAAACGGGACTTGAAAGGAATAATGTTGCCCTCGAAGGGACTAAAAGATAAATATGTCCTTATAAGGACTTATTATGGAAACGATCTTCAGCAAGAGGAGTTTCTTCTTCATTTTATTTCTGAACGTTCTCTCCTTGGATGCTCGTTTCATTCTAGCCGCGGTACGAAGCTCAGCATTTCAGGGCTCCAGATGTGGAGAATTTCTATTACAGCTTCTTCGCTTGGCGACGTATATATAAAAATTTGGAAGCAAAAATTTCCAGATTAGGATTGAGAATATTCATATGTTAAGTCTAGACTCAGAAGGTCAAGGAATGTGCTACTGTGTCATTGAGATTAAACACCAAAAAGGCTAGTGTTTAATTCACTCAATGTTGGCTCTGATACCAACCTGTCACACCCCGATTTCCACGTGTCACCGGTGGGCCCGGTGGGGAGTATCGTGACGTAGTTGATATCATCATAGTCAAACAACACAATATATATATATGCACAGCGGAAGCAAAAGATATATAAGGTACAATCCGAATATAAAGTAATATCCAGTATTATAACGGAAAGTAAAGGATCCACAGGCGGATCTTAAAACATAAATATTGTTCAACAGACTTTAGACGCCTAGAACTTGCAAGATTCCTTATTAACGTCCTGAGCCGCTTCCAGCCTATTACGTACTTGTACCTGTCACTTAGACTTTTGAAAATACGTCAGTTTTCACTGGTAAATACACTCAACTGACTCATTTGAAAAGAGTTTAAGAAAATTGGTTTAGGTGCACAAGGCACGAAAATATGTTGACACTTAGATTGAAATGCTCAAGGCAAAATTAACCTTTTATACCTTGATTAAAATGCACAGAGGCAAAATTAATCTTTTATACTTGGGACAAGCTATATTTCATGTTATCAGTTTTACATAACTTGCTCTACATACGGGGCCCGGTTCTATGCCGGTTCATGATTTAACCGACACGCCACTATTCCCTTATTGGGTATAATTAATTAATAAACATATGGCATCTGTCAGGTGTATGCCTACACCCCGTGCTTAGGTCGTGGCCATTGCAATTTAATGAGTCAAGGATATCCAGGACACGGTCGCATTAATCCCCAATGTTTCAGTCAAGCAATACGAATTAAAACAGGTTATTTGGATTTCCCGACTTATTGGTCTTTGAATCCCATACCTGACCATGCGGTATTTATATTACCGTATCCCAAGCCCGTAATAGGGAAAATAAGTTAAGAGTATTTACCTGAGCTAGCTCCTGTCTTAAATAGCAAGAATTAAAATAACTCAGCCGTATTCACTTAAGTAAGCGTAGGTACAATTTACCGAAAGGCTCTAGTCTGGAATGATGGTATAAATAACCAATTAGAATGCTAACGGGTCTTTAATTAAGCCTAAGCTTAGACCGGTTAGTCTTAAGGAAAAATATACGGTTCAAACGCATGATTAAGCGAGGACCGGAATAGAATGTGTTTTAGACCCAACAAGTTCGGAGACTTTCTTAATATGGGTATTTCATACACATTCTGGATTTTTGAGATAAAACCGATAAGATTTGACCCGTTTCGGCTAATTTATGCAAACTAGTTACATAAACCAAACCGAACGCGTAATAAGCGTAACGGGTATTCATAGGAGCCATATACAGGTTTCCTAAGTTAATATGCTTCAAATATGTTGTGACATCAGTAAGATGTCTTTTATTATGCCCGAAACGAATTTAAACACAAACTATGCCTCGTAGGGGTAGTTTGGTCATTTTCAAGGTTATAAAAGAGTCTAAGTATTAACCTGAGTTACAGGTCTGATATAATCAGCAAAAATACTTAGTTTACTAAGTTATAACAGTAGGGTAAAGTATATATGTGAAATTTATCAATTATAACCAAACTATGCACCGTATGGGCATTTTGGTAATTTCACATAAGCCGTAAAGCTCAAAACTGAAGTCTGAGTTAAAAAACTTTTGCTTACTGTTAAAATATTATAATTTGCCCAAAATATCAGTAGGTATCAACCCTTGTATGTTTAAAATAGTTCTAGTACATACTATGCGTTAAAAACGCTTAAAAAAGCGATTAGAAGCCATTTCCGGGTTCTATACATAAAGCTGATATTTTTATTATTCCAGGAGGCTTAAAATAACTTATTTATCATATGTAATCAGTAGCAAAAGGTTTGGAGTCAATTAGATATGTAAAACTCATTTTATAGCCCGTAAGGGCAAAACCGACAATTACCGGATTAAGCCTACGACTATAAGCTATGCTCAGCCTAAAATTAATTAAAAATCTTCAAAAATCCCGAAATAATATATTACATCAGTGGGTAATAAGTTTGGTATCAAAAAGTAGGCTTAGATAGGCCATACGCTAATTATGTCGTTTAATTAACAAAAAGCTTTCAATTTACGCTAATGAGCATAACTCTCAAACTACACCTCAAACTGAAGTCAAATTTTGGGTGCAAGTTTGAATATCAGTAACTAAGGGTTCTACTCTTTTACATTTTCAAAAAATCACGTTTTAAGGTGAAAAGGGCATAATGGTCAACATATGAGCAATTAACGGAATCATGCGTATTAATTGGTTAACTAATGAACCATGGTGTATAATCACAGAGGGTTATACTAGCATGTAACCTGGTCCAAATAGAGCTCTAAGGTATTTCTAAAACATACCAAAACGGGTCAGAACTGAAGTCAAAGCAAAAGTCAAAGCTTTGCGACTTTCGGTTCCGAACCGGGTTAAAACAGTAAATTGTCGGGTTGAACATGTTTAGACATGTTCTTATACTAATTACCAAGTTATATTAAGGATCAAACAGGTTGTATGTGTTCTACATTGCTAATCATGCATAAATTAGAATTTAAGTATCCTGTTGACTTTTTAATAACAAGTTTGACCCGACATTTGACCTAGTTAGATTGGGAATCAGGGGGAACCCTTTTAAGGGTTTATTACCCACATAATTACCAACTTATAACTACTTTCAATTTGACTAATCACTGGACCATTAGTGATTAATCGTTAAGTCAACCGTTAATCACGGCGGTTTGACTTTTAAGCTTAAACTAAGTAAAAACTTAACTAAGGAAGGTTAAGCAAACTTACTGAAGTCCTATGCTTGATTAGGAAGGTCTTGTGTCTGCTCTTAAGCTCCAGAATTGCACAAGAAGTGAATGATCAAATGGTTGCAACTTAGTGGCCTTTTATGGTGTTTAAATCACCATAGATTGTTGACATCTAAGTCTACAACTGACCACAATTCATCCACAAGTGTCCCTAGTGTTCTAGGGGTTGCCTAGGGGTCGCCCATGAAGTGAAACAACTGAGTAAAGTCGGTTCCAAGGCTGAACAGCCAACAAAAACGATTTTCTGCATCTGGGGGCCTGACGCGGCCCGCGTAAGGATTGCCAAGACCTTACGCGGCCCGCCTGGAGCCTAACTTCAGGTTTTACAACTTTTTCAGTTTGCATCCTTGGCTCTTGGTTCTTCGAAAGGTCGACCACACTTTATTTCTTGCATTTTGAACCCTCTAATTTGACATATAAGGGCTTCAAGATTTTTACCCACTTTGTTAAGTCCCTGGACATTTCTGGTTAACCCGAAAAGTCATAACTTTCAACGTTAACGCTTTAACCCCTCGCATACAAATTTGATCATAACTTTCTCATACGATAACGAAACTTTATGAAATTTATATCGTGCATTCTAGTGAGCATAATTAACCGTTACAAAGCTTCGGGTTTGTCAAAAGGTCACTCAGAGGTATAACTTAAACATGTTGACACATTTAACCCCTGTAGTTTGTAATCTCTCACTTTCTTTCATATTTAGCTTCGTATGATCCATGATTTATTCGTTTGAAGGTATGAGCATCATGTAGGGTTAATGTACAATATATTTATTCATTGTTGACATTTAGAACTCGTATATTCACATACTTTTCATGATTGTCAACTTTAGTCCCTTTAGAATTTTCTTTCACACGTTCAATCATATGACACGTGTCAACACATTATAGGACGTGAATTTTCGAGGTGTTACATGTTGGAACTAAGGCATACCCATGTTAAAACTACATTGCTTTTTAGAACCTATGTTAAAACTCTATTGCTTTTTAGAACCTGTAGTACAAAAGATTAATTTTGGTTTCATTGCGTCTTACAACTTGGAGTGTAAAGAACATGTAGAAACATGGTCATGTTGGAACAAAAGCATGGCCATGTTAAAACATAAACATGGCCATGTAAAAACTTCATTGATATTGATTTTTAGTTTTACAAACAAATAACATGATCATGCTAAAATAGAAGCATGGTCATGTTGGAACAAAAGCATGGCCATGTTAAAGCATAAACATGGTCATGTTAAAACTCCATTGCTTTTTAGAACCTACAGTGCAAAATATTGATTTTTGTTTTCATTGCGTTCTACAACCTGAGGTGCAAAGAACATGATCATGCCAAAACAGAAGCATGGTCATGTTGGAACAAAAGCATGACCATGTTAAAACATAAATATGGCCATGTTAAAACTTCATTGCTTTTTAGAACTACAGTGCAAAATATTGATTTTTGGTTTCATTGCGTTTTACAAGCAAATAACATGATCATGCTAAAATAGAAGCATGGTCATGTTGGAACAAAAGCATGACCATGTTAAAACTTAAACATGGTCATGTTAAAAGTTTATTGTGCAAAATATTGATTTTTGGTTTCATTGCGTTTTACAATTTGGGGTGCAAAGAACATGATCATGCCAAAATAAAAGCATGGTCATGTTGGAACAAAAAAGCATGATCATGTTAAAACATGAACATGACCATGTTAAAACTTCATTGCTTTTTAGAATATGTAGTGCAAAAAATTGATTTTGGGTTTCATTGCGTTTTAGAACTGGAGTGTAAAATAACATCAAAGAACATGATCATGTTAAAAGGGAAACATGATCATGTTGGAACAAAGACATGACCATGTTAAAACATAAACATGACCATGTTAAAACCTATTGCGTTTTAGAACCTGGGTTATAGTGTGTTGTTCTATCCATTGCGTTTTACGCATCTGGGTTTTCGAATTTTTTTTTCAAAAGTATAGCAATAGTGTGCTCGTTTTAAAGATAAAAAAACGCTCGTTTTTATGGTGTAATTTTTATAAAAAAATATTGTCGTATGAAAAAGTTATTAAGGATTTAAAAACGATGGGGAATTTGAGGAGAGAGAAACTATTGACTTGAATTGACTAGAATACCCTCAAACTAACTCACGCGCCTCTTTTTTCTTGTTCAATTTCACCCATTTAATCTCAGCCATTGATTAATCAAATTGATGGTCAAGATTACTTCCTAGCCTTCCTAGCAAAATAAACTTCCTATTGTATCTCCACCCTAAAAGACATTTCAAAACTTGTGCTATCACACTTTTGCAAGTTTAATGCAATCTCTTTAATGTTTTAATACTAATCCTACTCTTATATATATCCTTGACTAGGGGTGCAAACGAACCGAGCGGCTCGCGAGCTACTCGAGATCGGCTCGAGAAAAAACTCGAAACGAGCCGAGCCTTATCGAGCCCGAGCCGAGCTTGACCCTAAAATAAAGTTCGTTTGTTTATCGAGCCCGAGCTTGAGCCTCGCATGTGAAAGCTCGTTAGGCTCGTCGAGCCTTAGTGTAAATTAGCCGAGTCGAGCCGAGCTTATTTAAACTTGTTTACAAGCCGACCTCGAACCTAAAAATAAGCTTATTTAGTAAACGAGCCCGAGCTTCACTTATCGAGCTCGCGAGCCTAAAAAGTATATTATTTATATTTAATAAATTAACTAATAGATAACAAACGAGCCGAGCTCGAGCTTGAGAAAACAAAGCTTGAATCGAGCCGAGATCAAGCCCAAGCTCTCATAAGTTAATAGAGCTCAAGCTCGAGCCTGGTCGAGCTCGAACTCAGCTCGATTGCACCCCTATCCTTGACCCACCGTTCACAAAAGTGGGTTGCCAACTACCACTCCAGACCAATATATTGTGGAGTCACGAAAAATGACCAAAACTTCATGTAACAACGCCAATGAACATGCAAAAATGAGTTACCAACTACCACTCCAGAAACATTAGCATTCTCAAAACTTCAAACTGGTTGTTTGATTCCTTGAGAGAAAAAAAACCCAACTGCATTCATCGAATACGAACAAATCTTCTTCGTTCGTTTGTCAGAATCATCTTTCGTTCGGTCATTCAGGGTTTTCATCAAACAAGTGGTGGGAAGTTTATAACATTTGGTAAATGGTAATGGCAAGCATTGCAGCCACTTGTAATTCTGCTTTGTTTTTTAAGAGTAAAGATTCAGGAAACAATGGAGCTTCTTTGCTTCAGTGTAACCGTTTCAAAGGTTAGTGATCTATGTAGTTAATATCCCGGTATAACACTGATATCTCAGTGCTATGTTGGTTATCGGTCCCCTACCGAGATTACGGTGCAAAATAGCGGTCAGAATATCGGTACTGAGAATATCGGCGATATTGACCGATATTTGACCAATACAGGGGCGTAGGTTAGTAGGTGCCCGGGGGTGCACCCACCCCCTCCAATGTTTCGGTTAGAAGTGTATAATATCTGATTTTTTGTCCAAAAAATTTAAAATTATCTAGGATCGCCCCTCCAGTTACTTTGCGTAAATATTTATACAATATTTAAATCAAAGTAAAGTTTGTTACCACTTTAAATCTTAAAGGTCGTCGGGCTGAGTTGAAATTCTTCATCCAGGTTTCATTTATCTCGTACCATTATATATATATATTGGTCTTTTATTTGTTAAACAATATTTAATTTTTTTTATATATAACAACGGGTCCTTTGAATGAATGAAATTTTTTTAGTTTTATTTGGAACTATTATTATTTGACCCGACCCGAATTGAATAGCCGGCCCGACATGAAACATAACGATAGGAAAAAAAAATTGGGCCCCATGACTTTCCGCCCCCTCGAAACTTTTGGTCAAGCTCCTCCACTGAACCAATATATCACCGATTTTCCCGATATCGCTTTCTTCTTATTTCTACCATTCGTCTTTCTTCTTATTGCTGCTATAAGTGTTCTAAGTCTTAATTCTTAGTTGTTAATGTCTTGCAAGTTGTAAAAGGTTAATTTGTTAGCATGATATTAAAATTTCCGATATTCTACCGCGATAACCGATATCTCAAATAGACCGATATCCGCATTAACTACTTTAGTTAGACAGTTAGTGATCTTATAAAACATGAATGTTTTTGGAACATTACTTTCTTATACATTGTTTCACATTCTCAGCTTCAAAATCTTTACCAATCAAAGCCATGGCTGCACTAAACATTTCACCGCCTAAACGAGAAACAGACCCGAAAAAGAGGGTAGTCATTACAGGAATGGGAGTTGTATCAGTGTTTGGTAACGATGTTAATACATTTTATGAGAAACTTCTAGAGGGACAAAGTGGAATCACACTGATAGACAAATTTGATGCTTCCAGTTTCACTGTTCGTTTCGCGGGTCAAATTCGCAATTTTTCGTCAGCAGGTTACATCGACGGAAAGAGTGATCGCCGTCTTGATGACTGCTGGCGGTATTGTTTGGTTGCGGGTAGAAAAGCCCTCGATGATGCCAATCTTGGACATCAAGTTCTTGAAACCGTAAGTCGCTGAATAATATAATTTGATTTTTCTCTAATAACTTCTGCTTGTTAGCTTTTTTGTGTAAAAGTCTAATATAATTTTATTGAAAATTGAGTCGTATGTAACAGATTGATTTGATTTTTCTCTAATAACTTCTGTTTGTTAGTTTTAAAAAAAAAGTGTGATATAACTTTATTGAAAATTGAGTCGTATGTAACAGACTGATTTGATTTTTCTCTAATAACTTCTGTTTGTTAGTTTTTTAAAAAAGTCTGATATAATTTTATTGAAAATTGAGTTGTATGTAACAGATTGATCGAACGAGGATCGGGGTTCTAGTGGGATCAGGCATGGGCGGTCTAACAACGTTTAGTAACGGTGTGGAAGCGCTTATTCAAAAGGGGTTCAAGAAAATCACACCGTTTTTCATACCTTATTCGATTACCAACATGGGGTCCGCTTTGTTGGCGATAGATAGGGGCTTAATGGGGCCTAACTACTCGATTTCAACGGCTTGTGCGACTGCAAATTATTGTTTTTACGCAGCTGCAAACCACATTAGAAGAGGAGAAGCAAATATCATGGTAGTTGGTGGGACCGAGGCTGCAGTTAATCCTACGGGGGTTGGCGGGTTTATAGCTTGTAGGGCCTTGTCCCAAAGAAACGATGAGCCCCATAAGGCCTCTCGCCCTTGGGACCAAGATCGCGATGGTTTTGTTATCGGTGAAGGTGCGGGGGTCCTGGTATGCAACTCCTAAACCACCTAAGAAGAAATTATATTAAAAGAAAGAGTTAATTATTGTTTTCGTCCCTATGGTTTGTCAAAAATCACTATTTCAGTCCATTAGTTTAAAAATTACGATTTCAGTCCCTGTGGTTTCACTTTCGTAACCATTTCAGTCCACCTCGTAACCATTTCAGTCCCTGTACTTACATAATAAATGGATTGAAATGGTTACGAAAGTGAAATCACAGGGATTGAAATGGTTACGAAAGTGAAACCACTGGGACTGAAATCGCAATTTTTAAACTAATGGACTGAAATAGTGATTTTTGACAAACCACAGGGACGAAAACAGTAATTAACTCTAAAAGAAAAATGTATGCGATTGTAATCAAGTTTTTCAAGTGTCAAATATTATTAAATTAAGAGTTAAATGTCATTTTAGTTCTCGTGGTTTGGGCCATTTTTCCAGTTTAGTCCAAAGGTTTGAAACGTTGCCATTATACTCCAAATAGTTTGAAACGTTGCCATTTTAGTCCACTGGGTTAACTTCATCCCATTTTTCTGTTAACGAGAAGGGCAATTCGGTCATTTTAAATGGCCGAATTGTCCTTCTAGTTAACAGAATTACATAAAAAATGAGTGAATTTCTCTTCTAGTTAACAGAAAAAATGGATGAAGTTAATCCAGTGGACTAAAATGACAAAGTTTGAAACTATTTGGACTAAAATGGCAACGTTTCAAACATTTGGACCAAACTGACAAAATGACTCAAACCACAGAGACTAAAATCATATTTAACTCTTAAATTAAAGTAACAAAATCTCTTATTCCACTAAAACAACTATTGGGTCGGCCCATTTAACCAGTTATGTGGGAATTAGAATCCAGCCCATACTTTGCCATACACATGAATCCAACTTGTACATGTTATAAGGATTGTGACATGAAATAAACTTGGATTGTTAACAGATAATGGAAAGTTTGGAGCATGCAACTAAAAGAGGAGCAAATATTATCGCCGAGTATTTGGGAGGTGCGATCACATGTGACGCGCATCACATGACCGATCCTCGCAAAGATGGGCTTGGGATTTCGTCTTGCATAACCAAATGTTTAGAACATGCCGGTGTTTCTCCTGAAGAGGTCATATTTCTACGATCTAATTACCCGTTGTATACAACACCTTTCGTTTCTAAAAATCCAAACTTTATAAATTTGAAGGTGAATTATGTGAATTGTCATGCAACATCAACCCTTGCTGGAGATTTGGCTGAAGTTATTGCCATCAAAAAGATCTTCAAGAATACATATGAAATGAAGATGAATGGGACCAAGGCAAGAAATATTTAAATTCAATAAATATAGGTGTATGTATATATAGGTGAAGTTCATTAGAGAACAATAAGTTATTACAACAAAAAAAAATCTTTAATTTTTTTATTAATAGTTCATATATTTTTTTTTTTTACTTTTACATATAAAGACCAATAAACTAATCTATCCATATATTTTTAAATGTTAATATACACATGTGTATATTATGCGTAGGGAATATAACCTACACATGACTTGTACATGTGTGGGTTCTTTAGATAAACGTTTTATTTTTTTCGTTTTTTTCTAACTTTCAAGAAAGATAAATAATAATTGCATTTCAACAATTTTTTTAGATTTTAAAATTGAAAATTAAATGATTTATTTTCTTTTTTCTGATCTCGTAAAAAATGTATTCTGCTTAAAACCCTCCTTCGTGTTATGTACTAAGTAATGAAATTATGCTTTTGGTGCATGTTTAAAGTCGATGATCGGACATGGTCTTGGAGCTGCTGGTGGGTTGGAAGCAATTGCGTGCATAAAAGCTATCACCACCGGTTGGCTACACCCGACGATTAATCAAGATGTACCACATCAAACTTTTCAACTATACATGGATACATGCATTTGGGTTCATATTGATTATCAATCATTTTGTTCTTGTAGAACTTGGAGCCTGAAGTTGACATTGACACTGTCCCAAATGTGAAGAAACAACATGAAGTCAACGTTGGTATGTGCTCAATGGTCATTTTCCCTATGGACAAACTATTTTGTTGATGTACTTTAACTAACTTTTTGATATCTTAATGCAGCCATCTCTAACTCCTTTGGATTTGGAGGACACAATTCTGTGGTTGCATTTGCTCCTTATAAGCCCTAAACGCGCTTTTTAACTTTTATAACCACTTCCACCCGCATAAAGTTCTATTTTTTACGCACAACTTCACAAATGTATTCTATATGAGTTCAAGAACTATAAATATATATTTAATAACGCTCTTTGCCTTTTGTAATCATCCTTTTATCTCTACCCATCATCATGTCGTTAGATAATATATTAGGGCGCGATAAGTTTACTCTTTTCGAACGTCAATTGTATTGTCACACACAACATTTCAAATTAAATTATTTTCTTTTTATTTAAAAAGAGGGAGATAGAGATCCACTTGTAGATTGATTAATCTTTTAGTATCATTCAAAGCTGGAAGTGGATCATTAAAGTTGTTGCTTTCATAAGAACTTCTGTTTTTAGTGAATGTAATATCAAGATTAAGGTCTTAATCTCAACCTTAAAGAAAGAAAGACCATAAACCTAGATAAGATCATTAATCTTGTCACTCTTTCTTTTCTTTAATTAGGACACATTAGTGTCAAATGAAAACCATCAAATAATGTTTTAAATCTTCCCTTTTTATGTCTATTTCACTTCATTAATCACAATTGTTTTGTCCTTTTATCCTTTACATGATCACATTCTAGAATAATCAAAATACAATACTCTTTCACGATAGATCGATTCTGAAGAGATTAATCTTGAATTAAGGAGATAAGGATCATGACGGGTTATAGATAATTCTTGTTAAACTATTTATTGAGTCTTTTATATTTAATTTAGGGATCATTGTTAGTTTGAATTAATATGGTTTATCTAGGAGTTTGTTTATTTATATAAATAGAGTTTGTGTCAGGTTAGGACTAGAATGAGTTTTAGTATAAATAGATGGTTATGGTTATTGTATTGGTGCCCTCTCATTGTTAAAGATTAAAAAGAATCAAGCAGTTCGTTCAAATATCGTGTTCGTTTAAGGGCCTAATTTCCAACAGATTCAAGATTAGCGAGGAGCCGAGGATCTTCCTAGAATTCTTTGAGACCGTTTTAATACTCTCTCTATAGTCATCCTATTCTTTAATTTCACCAAGTGTTCTAATTTTCTTTGTAAATATATCTTTAGTTATGCTTTAGATACATAATCATTTTGCTAAAAGAAAGTTTAAAGTTAACATTTAGAGATAGAGATATTGTTAGTCCTGAGAACTTGGTCTAGTGGTAAATTGGTCTGTCCTTCAAAGGCGTAGCTTTGTGGGGGCAGGAGGGTGTGGCCGACCCTCCGAACTTTTCACTCAGTAGTGGAGAGTATGTAGTTTTCTTATATAATATTTTGGGTATATACGTTTTTGACCCCCCCCCCCCCCCCGGTTTTATAAAAATTTTTGGTATATATGTCTTCGACCCTCCGGTTGAAAATCTCAAGCTTTGCCACTGCTGCCCTTACTAGTGGAGACGCAGGTTCGATTCTCGCTTGGGCCATTTTCGAGAGACATGGCAGTCAAGGAGTTGACTTTGGAAATAACCCCGAGCAGGGTAGGTTTACACGTGAGATTTTTTATCGTTGAAAAAAAGGATACATAGGTTGTTTATATATCTATTTTCAATTAAGGAATAAAGGACAAGGATGGGAACACTTTTGATTGATGCCGTAATTGACCTAATCTGCCACACTAATAACATCACTAATAGGTTTTTGGTCAACAAATGAATGAGCTGTAATGTGCCTCGCTGACTTTTCTTTTAATTAGTGGTCTTCATTTGATTGTCCTCTTTGACCTATCTTATGGATCTCAATTCTAACTTTCCACCATTTTGCATTTTTAATCATTTTATTTGTCCTTCAAAAGAAAAAGTATAATTATTTTGGTTTTTTATGTACTAATAATATTAACAAAATATGGTGTCTATAATAAAGGTTAGAACTAATTTTCATTATGTATTTACAATAAAAAAATCCTTTGTTTAACGGTTGGCCGACTGATTTAATATTGTTATTGTAAGAGTGAAGAACTGTAGACGGATAACAAAAGCAAATAATACTTTAAACGTATATTAATAAAAAAAGATATTTTCCTAATAGTTCGTTGTGTCAACTTTTACCATGTTTGAGTAAATTGTTAAAATTGTCCCTATGGTTTGGGTATGTTTGTCATTTTCATTCAATATAATTTTTTTGTACAATATAGTATTTCACTTTTGGGATTTTTTGTCATTTTCATCCAAATGTCTAATTTTCTTTATTTTTTCTATCAAACATTTGGATGAAACTGAAAAAAAATCACAAATCTCAGGGACGATTTTGAAAAAAAAAAAGTCAGACATTTGGATGAAAATGACAAAAAAGTCCCAAAAGTGAAGGACTATATGGTACACAAATGTTGTTTTAGATGAAAATGACAAACATGCCCGAACCTCAGTAATGATTTTAGCAATTTACTCACCATGTTTTTATATTATAGAAAAATATGATATGATAAGTCTTGTCATAACCGAAATATATTTATAAAAAAAGAGGCATTTAAGTTGATTCATGGGTTGTTTTGTAGCCTCTTAATGACCATTCAGATACTACCTCTTAATGGTTTAAAACCTCTGAATGAATAAGAGGTAGCCTCAAGTCTGAATGGTTAAGAGGTAACCTCTGAATGGTAAATAATCACATGTCACATTTTTCTACATTTTCATTGGTAAAATTTCTTAATGGTTCCATTAAGAGGTAGCCTCTTAATGACCATTTAGAGGCTAACAAACAGCCCGTCAGTTTTGCAAGAGATTGAAAGAATTAGCAAAATACTATAGTTCTCACATTTCCTTGTAAATTAAAAAACGAAATTAAGTGATTAATTAAGTTATCATACATTAACTAAAGTCTAAGACATTAAAACATAGATATCATATATAAAAAAAGGTATGTATGTGTGTTCTTTTCCTATTTGGGGGGGGGGGGGGGGGGGTAAATTTATTATTTATTTGATCTCACAAAATAAATTTTTTTTATTATTACTATATATTAATATATTAATAATTATTACTATTATTATTATTACTATTACTATTACTATTACTATTATTATTATTACTATATATTAATAAACCAAATGAAATGAACAGTGATTTTCATATATTATAATAATATATTAATATTATAATAATAATAATAATAATAATAATAATAATTTTCTTTATTTTCTAAGTTGGATAAGTTTAGTGTCAACCATAACTGATATCGAAAATACCGGTACGGTCCGGTTCATTATCATCTTATCGGTACATGAAGGTAAAAATCGGTATATGAAGGTAAAAATCGGTAGCAAACCGGTACTAGGAACGCCAAAAGTCGGTACCGAATTGGTACTTAGGATCCTTCGGTTCGGGAAATTCGGTACCGGTACCCAGTATTATATGTTCATCTCTGACCACGGGTTTCATACGAACAAAATCATTAACATACAACTTTTTTATTGATTTTCTTTCGATTATTTTTTACTGTTTTTTACATTTTTTTATTCTTGTTAGTAGTTCCGTGTGCAACACACTCATACTAATTTCAAAACACATGTAAACACATACTAAATAACAAAAGAAGTTCGCCGCAACGCGGCTAGGGTGATAAACTTAGTTAAGTTAATTCAATTATGTTTGGGCAAAAACATAAACTAAACTAGACGATTAAAGCCATGTGCTATATGTTTTTTCCTTTTTTGTAAATAGTAAGAAAGGGGTTGGATCTATCCATAATCCGTGGGCTAAGACCGTATCCATAATGCCAACATCAAGGGTCCAGCAGTTCAGAAAGGACATGGGCCAGGTCAAAAGCTGGTCACTGGTCAGACCTTCAGCTATTTCTTTGGGGACCAAACTCCCCCCTTTCCTTTTTTTCTTCTTCTTTATTTGGTATCAAATTTAATTGCTTATTAATTTAGTGATCTAGAAATTAATGGGGTTGGTGGCTAGAAGGCAATTAAACTCCAAACTTGATGGGTAAATTTAAACCTGAAACATTTGAGATAGGTTTGGAGTCGGGTAATCGAGTATTGGATCAGGTTTGTGATTAGTTTCTATATTTTTTGCGTGTTTGAGACGGGTTGGAGATTTGGTGATATATCCGTTCACCCGATTGCGTAGCCGACACATTTTTTATTATTTTATTTTTATTAATATGTGTGTGTGTATAGGAACAGGATCAGGAGATAACGATTTGAAGTGTGAGAACAGTGAGAACGATTTTCAGCCATAAGATCTTTGTGATTTGTGGCTAAGATGATGCGGTGACATTTTTGTAAATAATGAGAACCTTATAACTATCAGGAGAGGTAAATTTGGAAGATCCAAACAATGGTGCACATGCTAATCACATGCCATTTTCCCCCCATCATCTTTAAACGCCAATAACTTTTTTATACGTAATTATTTTTCTAAAAAAATTACACTATAAAACTCAGCGTTTTTTTATCTTTCCAACGAGTATACTATTGATATACTTTTCGAAAAAAAGAAAGAAATGGGTTTTATGGCATTTTTCTGAACTAGGTGTTTTATGGCGTTTTAGACTAGTTATTTTTATGGCGTTTTCCTGAACTATGTGTTTTTATAGCGTTTTAACTAGGTATTTTCATGGCGTTTTTTCTGAACTGAGTGTTTTATGGTGTTTTAAACTGAGTTTTTCATGGCTTTTTTCTAAACTGGGTGTTTTTATGGCGTTTTAACTGGGTATTTTCATGGCTTTTTTTTCTGAATTTGGTGTTTTTATGGCGTTTTATTGAACACCCAGTTCATGTGTGTGGGTTTTTGACAATATTACCCCTTAGTGTAATTTAGCATCAATGCCCCATGTCAACTCCAAAATCGTTCTCACACTTTTCATCGTTCTCTCTAAATCCTGACCCTGTGTATATATATATATAGCATAAAATATTTTTGTTATTTTATATATATACATTGTACCTATATATTTTTATAGTGGTAATGCTAAATTTAATTGATTAATAATTACCCGATAGATACTTGTTGAGTTTTGGGTCAAGTATACCTAACGGGTAATTTTATTTCAATTAACGGGTTTACCCAAAACCAGTAAGTATACCCGATACCTGACGGATAATTACACGATAGAAACCCAATAGGATTTGAGACGAGTTTGAAACAAACTTATCTAATCGGGTTTAAAATAATATATGAATGTACGTAACAGAAACAAACATCTTCATTTCTTTAATGACTGATTATTATGTGTTCTTATTTATTTATTTCCTAATTCCTAATACATTTGTTTTAAAAATAGAATTTATAATGTTATGATTTATATTTTACACTAAAATAGTATACAAATAGAATTTTTCTTTTTTTTCTTTCGTTTTTTAAACGTTTATTCTAATTTTTATTCTGGTATGTGCGTTAAATTTTATACCAAGTTTTTAAATAATATGTAATACATAAGAAATCTAGTATTTTTTTTTAATAACAACACTTATATACTCTTAAATTACACCAAATAGCCTTAACAAATGAGCTAGCCCACATTGGTATAAGAAATCTAAGTCTAAAGGTATCTACACATAAAATGAGGTTAATTCCACTTACATTAATGGGTTCAAGTCCAGACAAGGGAGTTTTAATGGTTGGGTCGCCGAAAGTTTCATCGGTCTTTGGCGATTCCCCGGCTACCGGATTTGGGAATCCCGAAGGGTGCATGGAAAATTGTTCAGCCTCTTGCATGGGTAACTCAACCGACGCTGCCTCGCATAATTTCGATACTCACATGCAAGATTTCGGCTTGCCTAGGGAAGAGGAGCAGCCACCATGCGGTATTGATGTAGAGAGAGAAATGGGGGAACAAGTAGGGCCCCTGGATGACTTTAATCGGCCTGTTGAGGAGTCCAACTTATCGCCTACCAGGCCCAGTTATATTACATGTAGGCCCAAGAGAGCTGCCTCTTCTACTCTATTGGCCCAAATTAATTCTATTCCTGATCTTAATCATCGAGCGGAGCAGAGCAATAATTCAGATCCTTTTAATACAGAAGAGATCTTCAGGCAAGAAAACATGGTTAACATCGCCGGAGCTGAGATGCCGGTCTCGAGAGGCTCTCCGGAAGGTTTCAGATTCGAGACTCCGGAAGAAGATCTGGCTCGTGATCTCGTCGAAGAAGAGGTTACCCGGACCTTGAAGGTTGGAGCCACTTTGGGAATTGTTACGGAAGGGTTTGACAATCATTTGAGGAAGTTAGTCAGTGGGGAGCTGGGTCCTAACGGTTTACAATGAATTTTATCTCTTTAAATTTAAACGGGGCCTCTGACTTGAGGAAAGGGTTCTGGGTCAGGAACTTAAAAGGGAGAATAAAAGCAGACTTCTTAGGTTTGCAGGAATCTCATCAAAGGGGAGTTGGCGATTATGATGCTGCTAAATTCTGGGATAAGTCGAATTTCAATTACGCTGCGGTGGATTCCGTTGGTAGATCGGGAGGTCTGATTTCGATTTGGAACCCCGAGGTCCTTTCGATTGATGTTATCTCCAAGAACCAAAGGTTCCTGTTAACTTCAGGCTTCTTTAGTGGGGTCACAGATCGAATCAACATCGTGAACATTCATGCTCCGAATGATCCGGTTTCTAGGAGGAACTTGTGGGAGGAGCTAGCGGCTCTGTTGGATCAGTTCGATGGATTCTGGGTTCTTCTTGGTGATTTTAACGACGTTCGAGCTGAATCTGAAAGGGTGGGTGAATTCCAAATTCGAAAGAGTTGCTGCGGATGCTTTCAATAGCTTTATCGACAATGCTGGTCTTTTGGAATATTCGATGACTGGAGGTATGTTCACGTATATTTCGGGTCATTGTGAGGTCAAGTTTAGCAAATTAGACAGGTTTTTGGTGAACGTTCCGTTTATGAGCCGGTGGCCGTCCGCGAGACTTGAGGTTCATAAACAGGGCCTGTCGGATCATTGCCCCATATCCCTGTGTTGGGCAGCAACTGATTTCGGTCCAATCCCTTTTAGATTCTTCAATTCTTGGATTGGGGGCCTTAAGCTTACTGAGATTATCAATTCGGGATAGCCGGTGTTGGTGGGTGCCGGAAAAAAAGACGTGATCTTTGCTGAGTTTCTTCGTCGTATTAAGGCCTCTATTAGAAGGTGGAGGTCCGAAGTTAAGGAGAAGGAAAATAAGGAGTTGGTTGATATGCAAGCGAGCATACAAAGTATCGAGGAAAAGGTAGCGATTGGGATGGCTTCGGCTGATGAGAAGAAGCTGAGAATTGGTCTCCGAGTTAAGGTGAATAAAATAGAGGCACTCAAACTTAAAGACCTTCAGCAAAAGGCCCGGGTTAATTGGGCCAAGTTCGGAGACAAAAACAGCTCTTTTTTCCATAAGATAATCTCCACTAATCTGGCTAACAATAGAATAAATGGGCTGCATTTTCATGACAGATTTGTTACTGATCCTGGGGAATTAAAAGATGAGATTAGAAACTGGTTCAAAAAACAATTCGCGGAACCGATTAGACGAAGGCCCGACTTCGAGGGTAACGGGCTGCCTATTTTGTCGGAGTCTTGCGGGAGGATTCTTTGCGAGAGGTTCTTGGAAGCTGAAGTTTTCACCGCTATTAAAAATTGTGATGGTGGTAAGGCTCCTGGCCCAGATGGCTTCTCGCTTAAGTTCTATAAGGTTTTCTGGGTGAAGCTCAAATTCTTTTTGGTGGAGTTGATGCACGAATTCCATACGACAGGAAGAATTAGTAATGGTTGCAATTCTTCTTTTGTTGCTCTGATACCCAAACTGAAGGATCCTCAAGTCATCGCTAATTTTCGCCCGATTTCCTTGGTGGGTTCGTTATACAAGATAATTGCCAAAGTTTTGGCAAATAGGCTCAGGAAGGTCATTAATGAGATTTCTTCTCCCGTGCAGTCGGCTTTCGTCGGCGGTCGATGTGACAACCCTCACCAAACCAGGTATCCGTACGAATTAATTTATATTTAATTACTACTTAATTACTGTGCTTGCTTATAACTGTGATTAAACTGCTTACTGATTCCTGATACGTACATACTCATGCATCACATTTTATACTGTCACCCCATTATTTACACACAAACCTTAGTGACAACCTTGATGCACAAAAGCACAGTGAGCACACTATACGGGATACCCAGTAAACATGCTGACATAGCCAGCATCAGACAGTTACTGTCTCTGAGGCCAGTATGAGCCGGGAATAGTTTACTACACTAGTAGGGAGTGTAGGGAGGTGAGAATTGTTAAACTGCGTCACTAGGTAATAATTATAGTGACCGGGTGTGCCTAAAACATGTGTTAATTACAAAATTCTGCACTTTAATATAAAATGCAGCATTTAATCATGTGAGTTACTTGCAAAAATATGGCAAAACAATCCTGTATGCTTTCCTAAGTGTTGGAATTAAATTCGTTTAACAAAAGATGTATAAAAGACCCTATGCGGTACAATTTAACACTTTAACGGAACGATATCCAACCGGACATTACCCGGGATACTAAATTTTTGTCAATAACATTGTTTTATTATTTTTGGCTAGACATGATCCCCGTTTGCCATAACACCCACTAAAAACCTTATGATTAGCAAGTAACATCATATTACTTATAATCTAACTTTTGGTTACCACTTAATTGAATTATTGCAAATATACCCCCCCCCCCTCCCCTCAATGTGACCGTCCCCTAAGGGACCCCATATCCACAAGTTGAATTAATTTTTGATTCTTGTCATTATCATGGAATTAGTGGAAATTTATTTAATTCTTTTTGGTGATCATATACACTAAAGTGGGATTGTTAGATAACCATCATTTTACTTACAATATAATCTATGGTTACATTAGTGGAAATTTTGCAATCATAACCCTCCCCATAATAAAAAAAAAATCGGTCATCATGGACCCAAATAATCATCAACATATCTCCTAAGATCCTACTTTAATTATTTGGTATATTTAGTGCATGATTCTTTACATAAAATATTAGAAGACATTAATATAAGTATGGTGGCCTATATTTCTCATCATTCCTCAAGACCACTCACTCCTCCCTTCTAAACCTACGGTCATACCCACTCCCACATAACCTCCATTTTTCTTTCAAGTTCCATACCATCTACATATACTCAAAGGTGTTAAAAGGTGCATAAGGGAGCTTGGAACTTTCGGAAGTTGAAGAACCTCTCTTGTTTGCTTTTATCCACTTCATTACTTCTCTTGATCATCCCTAGCCTTGTGCTAGTAGTAAGTTACTTGTACACCCTTGTTCATCTTGTTCCATGGTTAAAAAGTTAGTATGGTGATCGTATATATGCGTTTTAGTAACATTTAACCTATAAAAAGTTTGCTGATTAGCATTTTCAGCCACCTTCAACTAGCTGTAAACGGATCATTATAAATCGAAAAGTTTATTTTCTGGAGTCTAAATTGTGTATTTTCGAAAAACAAAGCAAATGGCACTGAAATCATAACTTTTGGACTTCGTTTACTATTTTTAAAGACCCGTTTTGTAACAGCAGCTCAAGCTGTCTTTTCACTGCTGAAAATAAGTGCCCTATTTTCCGTCATAAACTGAATTATGTGTAGAGTCAGATCATGAAATTTATACAGTAGATGATCACAGATGTATTTGTAATTCTCCCACTGGAATTTCTTCAATCGAACTTACGATGAATTTTAAATGAATTTTTCCGTGAACTGTGGTCAGAAAAGTGACGAATCTGAGTTTAGTCCGGTAAATTAATTTCTATAAAATATTGGTAATGAACTGGACCCCGATATTTTTACACAATAAATTTTGGATTATATATGACATCCTGTAAAAATTTTAGAATTTTTGGAGAAGGTTAACTATTTTATTAAAATGCTCGAAAACAGTCCAGTTTTGATTAATAAAGTTGAAATGACATAAGTCGTTTATTGCATGTCTAATTGTCGGGTTGACTATGTGAGAACGATCTACAGGTTATATGTAAAGAAAAAATGATATTTTTTTTCAAGCATGGACACCTCCATTTACAAAGGAGACTATGGCGAAATTTTCCGAAAATCCTAACACTTAGTAAATATTTTCTGGACAAGTGTTTATTAGTATATTTAGATTATGTTATCAAAGATAAACCTCGCCATAAATTTTATAACAAAGTACAAAGTATCGGAGGATGATTTTATACATAAAAATGATTAAGTATATAATCTCAAAAGGGGACTTAAAAATATATTTCCGATACGAACATACGTATGTAAAATGTCCCATCCTTGGGAAGGAAACATTTATATATAAAATACTTTGGAAGTATTAATACAAGAATATTGCACGAACCAAATATTCCAACACGACATATGATTAAGTTAAAATATTAATTATTTTGACAAATAATTATTACTCGGAATAATAAAAGAAACGTATCTCAAAACATTTAACTCTAAGCCAAGGCACGGCCCGTTCGTCTAATAGACATTAGTACGTTGTAGGTTGTCGTGTAGCTGACAGAGTTGAGACACGGTTCAAGACGCAATACTGTGAGTTCATGTCCCCCTTTTCTCTTAACTGTTTTCAGTTTTATACTTCGGGGGTGGAATACATGTTACAATTACTACAGACAATTTTATACATGGTATGGTTAGCTTAAGGAGGGTTTACTACTTAGATCATGTGAGTGGGTAGGCGGGAACTTGAGGCCATTAATCCTCAGTGTAGGACCGAGGGACAGTAGCGGTAGATCTATCTGGGTGTAGCGAGCCCAACCCCAGGCCCAAACAGTACGGACCTCGGGGTGACTTTGTGCCCGACGCATAAATCTGCTAGGTTTGAGTCTTCCTACAGCATTTCACACATATCAATGGCCTTGCAAACCATTGGTGATCTCTTTATTTCCTTAATTGCTACATACCAGGGATTTTACACTTACAAAGGTTTTACATACTCACTTACACATGAACTCGCTCAACAATTTTTGTTGATTTTTTCAACTTACATGTATTTCAGGGAACTAAGGATTTGGCACGGTATGCTACGTTTTCATGCTGCGTTAGTGTTGGGATCATCCGAGTTTAGGTGTTGTGGCTTTTATCTGGATGAGTCACAGTTCTTAAACTACGTCTACTTTAAGTTGTGGTTGTGTCTTTCAAACAATGTTTTTATGATATTAGGTTGAAATTTCCGTTGCTTGTATCAACGCCTTAAGACAATGTTGTGGTATTTTACTTAAATAAATGGATGATCTGCATGGTTTTATTTTCATATAGATTTGTTGTGATTAAGCTATGGTATTAAGAAGTCACACCAAATAAACCCACGCTTCCGCAAAAGCCAGGGTGTGACAGTCGAAACATTCTTGACAATCCTCTAATTATTAGTGAGACGATCGCTTGGGTAAAAAAATCAAAATCTAAGTTGCTCATTTTTAAAGTTGACTTCGAAAAGGCTTATGATTCCATTAATTGGAAATTCTTAGCCCGTATGATGTCAAAAATGTCTTTCCCGGAGCAATGGATTAATTGGGTCAAAGGTTGTCTTGTTTCTGGCATGGGATCGGTCCTCGTTAACGGTTCGCCAACGAAAGAATTTAAGTATAAGCGGGGTTTAAGACAGGGCGACCCTTTAGCCCTTTTTTTGTTTATTATTGCTATGGAGGTTATCACTTTATTCATGAACAGGGCGACTGACTCGGGCATTTTTAAGGGATGCCAACTTCCTAATGGTGGCCCCCTTTTGTCTCACCTTTGCTACGTGGATGATGTCATATTTCTAGGGTCTTGGTCGGATGAAAATTTGTTGGCTCTTAACCGAATCCTTAGGTGGATTCATCTCGTGACCGGTCTCAAAGTTAACAGACAGAAAAGTAGAGTCTTCGGTATAGGGGTGAACACTAACGAAGTGACTCGGGCTGCTAGTTTGGTTAAATGCGAAGCGGGTTCTTTTCCGTTCACATAACATGAAAAGAGCGAAGTTTTGGAAGCCTATAGTGGAGAAATTCAATGCCAAGCTTTCTAAATGGAAAGCTAGATACCTTTCGTTCGCGGGTCGGATGACGTTAGCTAAGTCGGTCCTTGGAAGTTTGCCGTCCTACTTCCTTTCTCTGTTTTCAGCTCCTAAATGCATATTAAATAAACTCGAGAAGATTAGGCGGGATTTTATATGGGGCAAAACAGGTTCTGGTCATAAGATGCGATGGATCAAATGGGACTTGATGCTCAAGTCCAGGAAAGAAGGCGGGTTGAGCATGGGGGCCATACAAGGGTTTAATCAAGCGATGCTCTCTAAATGGTGGTGGAGGTTAAAAGTTAACCCGAGTCAGCTTTGGGCTGAAGTAGTGGCAGCCGTTCATGGGGATAGCAACGCTTCTCAGTCCTTGATTCCTTTAAAAAAATCGGTCCCAGGCGTGTGGAAAGACATAGCTTCGGTTGAGGGTGCTCTTTCCAAAATCGGCATCAACTTAAAAGATAAAATTGTTGATGATGGAACCGGCTGGAAATGGCAAAATGATCCGAGTGGCTCTTTTTCTGTCAAACAAGTCCGGAATGATATCGATAAAGCTTCGCTCCTTGAGTCTAATGACGGGTTCAGATATGGCTGGAATAACTGGGCAACACCTAAAGCTAATTATCTTCTTTGGAGGGCTATGATGGGAAAGGTTGCTTCGAAGATTGGTCTTACTCATAGGGGCATTTTGCTCGGAGATACGTTGTGTCCTCGGTGTGGGTTATACGAAGAAACCACGGACCACATATTTGTTAATTGTCTTTGGGCAAAGTGCGTGTGGTGGAATGTGTTTGCTTGGGTTCGGATCAAGTTCACAGTATGCGACAATCTTGTGGATTTTATAGCTCACATCACTCAAAACCCAGGAGATAAAGTATGGAAAAAAACGATGTATATGATAGCTATTGCGTCCGTTTGGAGAATTTGGTGGGCTAGGAAAGAGAAGGTTTTCGAAGATAAATTCATCCCGTTCAACAAGTTGGTGGAGTATATTAAAGAAGATGCCTACCTATGGATTTGCAACCGATCGAAGCTGAAGCCGCTAAGCTGGGAAAACTGGAAGGCTTTTTATTATCGATAGTTTGTTATTTGTTTTGTGTTTGTTTCGGACTTGTTTTGTTTCCAGTTCCTTGCTGGCTCTTTATATATATATATATAGGATTAGGTTCAAACGTGAACAAAATCCCAAGAGTGAACTGCGTGAACTGATCTTGGCCCTTGATTTTTATGATCTTGAGATTTAAATGAGTGGCATGATGGTAATTATTTGGTTAATTTTTTTCATTTAATTAAATACATAAGGGTATATCCGTAATTACACAATCAAAGTAATTCAAAAAAGAAACCTAAATTCTTTCCATATATCAAATTGAAAATTCATGATTATCAATATTTAATTGGGAATACGATGTCTCCAGATCTACACTCAACAAACTTTCTTCAACATCCTTCTCTCCCACCTCAAATCACTCAAATCCGAATTCTTCTTACTATCCAAATCGTTCACAATCAACCACCAAGACTCCATATCTACACTCAACAAACTCTTCTTCTGCAATATCAAGTTCGGCGAATCACAACAATCGTTCACTCAGTTCGGCGTCAATGCCCTGCCGCACATCCGCCTCCTTCCACCGGACGCCGTAGATCTTAAATCCAGTTCGATCGCAATGGACGCCGGAGATTTCTCCGGTTTAGCGGAATCTATGGCGTAGTTTATCCAACCGAAGACGAAACTAACAATCGGTAACATTCATCGTCCTCCGTTTCTTTAATTAATGCAGAAGGTGATCAATGGTTTGATATGCTTTGTGTTCATAAAGGGCAAAAAGTTATTGGAGAACCTGTGGTTTCTGGCTTAGTTCTTGATGATTCCGTCCTATGGGATCCTGATTTTATCACAGCCGCAAAGCAAGTGACTATTTTTCTTGTTCTTTTTTCATATAATTTTGTGCTTTCGTACCAAACTGTCCTTTAAATTTGTACTTTAAATAACTGTTTTTTTACTTCAGGTTTGTCATGAGCCCCCCAATAAGAGCAGCAGGGCATGGTAAAGCACTTCAAGCAGCATTATCAACTGGGATTCTAAAGGTTCATTCACATAAACTGCTTAATGTCTATCATAGTTGTCAAAAGCGGCTATAGCACGGTTGCTATTTGTCGCTATTCGCTATGTAGCATATAGGTCCCTTGTCGCTATTCACTAATAACAACTATGATGTCTATATCTATATATTTTTTCTGCTATGGAGTGCCCTTCTATTAGAGCTGGTAATTTTGACCCCCTCTATAAATAATGATTGGGTTGAGTTGGGTTGGGTTGTATTTTATTTAAAAGGAATATTGGATTTAAATTACACCACATAAAGGACCTGTTACACACGCACACATCTTGACCCTACCAAAAGGAGAACATATATTTTATTTTGAACCCTGTTTCTCTATGGTTAAACTTGTGTTCTATTTTTTCTAGCTTGTAGGAACAGATCACTGCACTTTCAATTCTACACACAAGTCTTTTGGAATTGATGATTTTCGCAAAATACCAAATGGGGTCAACGGTAAAAATACATGTTCTAGAACCTTTGTGTACCTCCTGAGCCTTTTCTCATGGCATTTTACAATTTTGTTCATGTTTACACAGGGCTTGAAGAAAGGATGCATCTTGTTTGGGACACAATGGTGGTACGTTAATATCATTATATAAACTTTGTAGTTCAAAAAATGTTTTACTTTTTGAGTTCAATATCACACATATGTGTATTCTGATTTTACTCTGTTTTTAATTTAATGCGATGTACACATGTGTATTCTGATTTTGCTCTGTTTTTAATGCGATGTACACATGTGTATTCTGATTTTGCTATGTTTGATGTACACATGTGTATTCTGATTTTGCTCTGTTTTTAATGCGAAGTACACATGTGTATTCGGATTTTGCTCTGATTTTAATGTGATGTACACATGTGTATAGCGTCTGTTTTTGTGATATCTCATAATTTTTTGAATATTGAATGTGTAAAGTTGTTAATGTACACTTGTGGATTATGCAAAGTATTAGTTACTGAGTTTTTTCTGCTATTATAGGAGTTTGTCGTTAACGAGAAAAGTGGAGATGGAAGGTCGATAAGGATGATTCACGTATGAGGTCGATAAGGATGATTCACGTATGTTTGTTTGCTTGGTCGATAAGGATGATTCAGCATACAACGTGACGAATAGTTGTAAAAGATTATGTTTTTTTTTCCGATTATGTTGGGTTTATTGTTTTCACGAAACTAGAACTTGTAATTGTATGTTTTTTGTTTAGTTTGGCAAACATTATGGGACTTGTAATTTGTTAAATATAAAATAGTTTTACAGGTATTGTTTCTATGTATGTATTATGCAGCTAATTACACATATGTACGACGCTGAGTACACATGTGTACTGTTCTATTAATATCCAAGTACACATGTGTATACCGTTGAAATATGAAGGTCAAGTGGATCTTAAATATAAAAATTTGAATTCTGGTGATGAATTCTGAAATAAAAATTGAAATTGAAATCTTGTGATTTGTTGTTTGTTTTGATATTTATCTTATTAAAAATAAAAGATAATGAATTTAAAATAGGAAAGATGTAACTTAATTCAATTATTAAAATAATGATTTAAATCTAATTTTTTATATAATTAGAATCCTACCCTTAACAACTAAAAAGGAAATCAAGGGTCCGGATCTGTTCACGCAGTTCACTATTGGGAGGTTGTTCACGCTGGAACCCTACCTTATATATATATATATATAGGAATAAGTTAAAATGAGAACCACCTCGAGTTGTAAGAACCAGCGAGAACCACCCCCGCGGGGGGCCGTTGACCACGAAATTTTTTTTACACCTAGATCCGTATATTTTAACACGGGGGGTAAATTTTGGGTTCAAACGGCGCGCCCGAGGGGGTAGTTTTTTACGCCCAAAGTTTGGTAAAAAAAAAATTAAAAAAATTAAAAAAACCCAAACTTTGGGCGTAAAAAACTACCCCCTCGGGCGCGCCGTTTGAACCCAAAATTTACCCCCCTTGTTAAAATATACGGATCTAGGTGTAAAAAAAATTTCGTGGTCAACGGCCCCCCGCGGGGGTGGTTCTCACTGGTTCTTACAACTCGAGGTGGTTCTCATTTTAACCTTCCCCTATATATATATATATATATATATATATATATAAAGTGTGTTTGTTGTTAAAAAAAAAAACTACTAACCCGGTTAAGGATATCTTAACCGTACACCATTAAAAAAAATTAATGGGGAAATCATTTTCATAATTGTCACCACATGGATTCCAACCCAAAGTTGTATTTGTCGCTAATCTTAATATCTTTCTTTTTGTTTTAATCATTTTCTCTTTAAACCTACTTTGTTGGGGTCCACAA
This sequence comes from Helianthus tuberosus, assembly GCA_030545235.1. Taxonomy (NCBI): domain Eukaryota; kingdom Viridiplantae; phylum Streptophyta; class Magnoliopsida; order Asterales; family Asteraceae; genus Helianthus; species Helianthus tuberosus. The sequence goes on from CM060419.1 coordinate 185,531,312, forward strand.
CAGAGTTGTGGGTTGTTTAGCCAAGGAACACCAACCAAGTTGGTCTCCACATGGGGGTGTGTATTCTAAAATAATTATTAGTACCAATCATACGTATTATTAACTTTTATTTATTTATAAACTAACAAGATGACAAAATATAATGTTATATATTAATGACTCGTACATTGTTATCAAAAGTTAGATACTTTTGTTAAGAGTTTATACACGGATAATGTATGATAACGTACCTAAATTATTTGAATTTTTAATGAAGTTATAATGTTATATATTAATGACTCGTATTGTGATCAAAAGTTGGATACTTGTGTTAAGAGTTTATACGCGGATAATGTATGATAACGTACCTAAATTATTTGATTTTTTAATGAAGATATTTGTATATTGATATTGTTTTATAAGTAATTTAATCTTGTATTTTATATTATCTATATTGGAAAAATATCAAATAGAAAGTTTAGTTTTGGTAGGAAGAACAAAAAGCAATAAAAGGATGGCATGTGGCAAAGATGAAAAAACATAAGGAGGGGCATTTTGGTCAAAACTCACCATCTTAAAAAAATCAACATCTGCAATTCATTTCTTTTCTCCGTATACTCAAATCCACCATTTTCAAAACCATAAACTACCACATCACAACCAACACCAACACCACCACCTCCACCACCACCACCACCTACGATCGCCACCATCTTGCCGGAAACTAGATCTAAAACCACCACCACCTTCAACCACCTGTTGGGTTTTTCAAATCTGACACCACCATTCCACCATCCACCGCCACCAGTTTCCCAACGGTGTATCGGAGTTCTTTCTCCGTCCACCATCGTTAATTAGAGTTCTTTTGTAAGTTGTGTTATTTTTTATTTTCATTGCGTTTTAGGTTATCAAACCTCAATTGCGTTTTTCACCTCATTATGTTTTAGTTAGAGTTCTTTTCATTTTTGTTCTTCTGGATGTTAAAGCAGAGGCATGACCATGCTAAAATAGAAGCATGATCATATTGGAACAAAGGCATGATCACGTTAAAACTCATTGTGTTTTAGAACATGCAATGCAAAGAACATGATCATGCTAAGACAGAGGCATGATCATGTTAGAACTAAGGCATACCCATGTTAAAACTACATTGCTTTTTAGAACATATTTTAAAACTCCATTGCTTTTTAGAACCTGCAGTGCAAAATATTGATTTTGGGTTTCATTGCGTCTTACAACCTGGAGTGTAAAGAACATGATCATGCAAAAATAGAAGCATGGTCATGTTGGAACAAAAGCATAACCATGTTAAAACATAAACATGTCATGTTAAAACTCCACTTCTTTTTAGAACCTACAGTGCAAAATATTGATTTTTGGTTTCATTGCGTTTTACAAGCAAAGAACATGATCATGCTAAAATAGAAGCATGGTCATGTTGGAACAAAAACATAACCATGTTAAAACATAAACATGGTCATGTTAAAACTCCATTGCTTTTTAGAATCTACAGTGCAAAATATTGATTTTTGGTTTCATTGCGTTTTACAAGCAAAGAACATGATCATGCTAAAATAGAAGCATGGTCATGTTGAAACAAAAACATGACCATGTTAAAACATAAACATGGTCATGTTGAAACTCCATTGCTTTTTAGAACCTATAGTGCAATATATTGATTTTGGGTTTCATTGCGTTTTATAACCTGGGGTGCAAAGAACATGATCATACCAAAATAAAAGCATGGTCATGTTGGAACAAAAGCATGACCATGTTAAAACTTCATTGCTTTTTAGAATCTGTAGTACAAAATCTTGATTTGGGTTTCATTGCGTTTTAGAACTGGAGTGTGAAAGAGCATCAAAGAACATGATCATGTTAAAAGGGAAGCATGATCTGTTGGAACAAAGACATGATCATATTAAAACATAAATATGACCATGTTAAACCCATTGCGTTTTAGAACCTGGATGTTGGAACAAGGGCATGACCATGTTAAAACAAAGGCATGGGCATGTTGAAACAAAAACATGACCATGTTGAAACAAAAACATGACCATGTTAAAACAAAGGCATGGCCATGTTAAAAGAGAAACATGAACATGTGAAACCCATTGCGTTTTAGGTACGTTTTCTTCAGAATTTGAGTGCAAAGAACATGATCATGCTAAAAGATAAACATGATCATATTATAATAAAGGCATGACCATGTTAAAACATAATCACGACCATATGAAACCCGATTGCGTTTTAAAACCTGGGTTATAGTGTGTTGTTCTATCCATTGCGTTTTCGCATCTGGGTTTTCGAATTTTTTTTGTTCAAAAGTATAGTAATAGTGTGCTCGTTTTAAAGATAAAAACGCTCGTTTTTATGGTGCAATTTTTATACAAAAATTATTGTCGTATGAAAAAATTATTAACGTTTTAAAACGACGGGGAATTGAAGGAGAGAGAAACTATTGACTTGGATGGACTAGAATACCCTCAAACTAACTCACGCGCCTCTTTTTTTGTTCAATTCGACACATTTAATTTTAGCCATTGATTATTTAATAGATGGTCAAGATTACTTCCTAACCTTCCTACCCAAATAAACTTTCTATTATATCCTGACCCATATCTATATTAATTAAAGAGAGGTCGTCTCGACTTGTCGAGTTAAGAAAATCGAAAATGCAATTAGTATTTATAAGAGACAAAAATATGAGAGCATTGCCTCATTATATAAAAGTTAACCGCAAAACTTGATAAACATCAATTGCATCAAATTTAATGGTTTATATGTTGATTTAAAGATTCTTATCATTAGTTTCTATAAGACGGCAACAGTTGATATAGAGTATAGACATATAGTGCAAAAAGATGTCCCCTATGTATGATAATGCTGAAAATTCCAATATGTTTTAAGTTGTTGGTAAAGAAACCGTAGTTTCAATTATTTCTCGATTATGTGGTTATTGTTCTTAAAAATATGAGAGTATTGGTGAGCATACAAGTTTACTGTACTAGCATATGTATAAAAGAACAAAATCCACATAGCAAAAACGTATACTAAGGCATAACATATCATCAACTAGTGTGCATCACATATGTGTCAACCCAAAGATTTCATTAGCGTAATCTTGTCGTCGCAACGACAAGACCGTTTTGTATGATTACTTTCCTAGACGTCGCAATAGCGACCGCAACCACCATGACCAACCCGCAATAGCCTCCCTCAGACGCCGCAATAGCCTCCCTAAGACGCTGATTCATCTGGCAATCAAACAACAGCCACCACACATCATAAAGTCCCAAGAAACAACAACCCTCATTCACATGACACTTTTTGACTCCATCACACCCGGTTATCAACAAACCAAGAAAATTGGGATTCATAGAACACTATCTGATACAAGTGATTTTATTTTAAAGTTGATTTTTGTTTATAATCTTTGGTGATTGGATTTTGTATTGATTAGTGTGATGCTAGTTTAGCATTTGAAAAGTATTTAAATATTTGATTTTTATTCACTACGTTAATTATGTGGTGGTGGTGGTGACTGTCATAGTACAATTTTCGTCCTTTATACAGGTAAAATTGCAAATGCCATAGTTAACTAAAAATTTTAATCAGGTTAGTGCTAAATGTCACACCCCAAATTTCCACGTGTTACCGGTGGGCCCGGTAGGGGAGTAACGTGACGTGGTTGGCAACATCATAGTCAAACAACACAATATATAAATGCACAGCGGAAGCAAAAGGATAAATATATTACAATCCGTAATAGTGTAACATCAAAGTATTACAACGGAAGTAAAGGATCCACAGGCGGATCGCAAATAAAATAACATGGTTCAACAGACTTTAGGCATCTAAGCTTGCGAGACTCTTTATTGATGCTAGGAGTAGCCAGTCAATTCCAATTAGTACCTGCACTTAGCCTTTTTTGAAAAATACGTCAGTTTACACTGGTAAATACAATCAACTGACTCATTTTGAAAAGGGTTTAAGAAAATGATTGTTTTGAATGCACATGGCACAAATAATATTTTATAACTTGGGATAATTATTTAAATATATAATACTTGTAGGGATTTACATGTTCCTTATGCGTTCAGTAGCCCGGATCGAGCCGGGTTAAAGATTAATCGACACACCACTATAATTAGGAGACACCAACGGCGTACGCCTACGCCGGGTGCTGAGGTCGTGGCCATTCGTAGAATGATGCCAGGGATATCCGGGACAACGGTCATTAACCCCCCAAAGGCTTTAAGTAAACAAAACAATATTAAACGAGACGTCTCAATACTTTCATTATCATTCATTCAATCAAAGATTCAACGTCCCGACCAAGCGGTATTTTATATACCGTACCCCAAGCCCGTATAGGGAAAATAAGTTAAAAGTATTTACCTGAGCTTAAATATAAATTCAATCCCAGCCGTATCAAATCAGCAAGTACAGATAGCTTTTACTGAGCTCCTAAATCTGGAACGAAGGTTTTTAATAACCTATTAGAATCCTAACGGGTCTTTAATTAAGCCTTGACTTAGACCGGTTAGTTTTCAAGAGGGAGATACGGTTCGTACGCACGATTAAGCGAAGACCGGATAGAATGTGATTTAGACCCGACAAGTTTGAAGACTTGTTTAATATGGGTATATGATACACATTCTGGATTTTGAGATAAAACCGTTAAGGTTTGACCCGTTTCGGCTAATTTATGTAAACTAGTTACATAAACCGAACCGAACGCGCATGAAGTGTAACGGGTATCCGTAAGAGTCCTAAACAGGTTTCCTAAGTTAACACACCTTAAATAAGTTGTGATATCAGTAGGATATCACCCATGATGCCCAAAACGAGTTTAATCTCTTTATAAGCCCCGCAGGGGCATTTTGGTCATTTTAAAGATTATAAAAGGGTTTATTAAGTTTCTGTGAACCGGGTCTGAATACATCAGTAAAATAGTTTATTTTAATAGGTTATAACATTTGGTTATAAGTCTTATATGTCAAAATAGTTTTAAACCCAAACTATGCGTGTAATACGCGTATAAAGCCGTTTTAAGCGACGTACAGTTTAAAATACGATTCTGAGTTTTCTGATCAATTAAACAGGCTCAAAACACTCCATTTATTATTTAAAATCAGTAGCAATTGGATTGGCGTTAAAAGGATTTGTAAAACTCATTTTATGGCCTAAAAGGGCATATTCGGTATTTACCGAATTAAGGCGCTAATCCAAGCTTATGATCAGTTTAAAAATAATTAAAAATCTTTAAAAATCCTAAAATATTATTTAACCTCAGTGGGTAAAAGATTTGGTGTCAAAACTGAGTTTAGATAGGTTTTACGCTAATGGCGTCGTTTAATTAATAAACATGTTTATAAATACGTCATTAAGCATAACTCCTAATCTAGACTTCCGATTGACGTGAAATTTTGCAGACATGTTCAATAATCAGTATTAAAGACTTTTGCACTTTTACATTTTCTAAAATCTCGTTCTGCGGTCATAAGGGCATTACGGTCAATATTTAGGCGTTTATCGGAAACATCGGACGATTAGGGATTCGAGTGGTATAAACGCAGAGGCTTATACACACATGCAACTAGGTCCTAATGGGACCCTAAGGCATGTCTAAATCTATTTAAACCGGGTCAGAACTGAGGTCAAAGCAAAAGTCAAACTTTTGCGTCTCTCGGTTCCGAATCGGTTCAAAACATAAAGTTGTCGAATCAAGCAAGCGTATACAAGTTTTTATTCTTATTTTCAGTTGGTAAGAATGATAAAATAGGCTACACGCCATTTACATCGCTAATCATGCATTAAACCAAACATAACAATTCTGTTGACTTTTTCGGAAGAAGTTTGACTCGATAAACGACCTAGTTAGGATTCGAATTAGTGAGTGCCCTTTTAGGGGTTTATTAACCATATAAATACCAACTTATAACAACCTTTGATTCGACTAAACTCTGGACCGATTATTTATTATCGAAAAGTCAAACCGTAGTTACGACGGTTTGATTTCTAGGCCATAAACTAAGTATGAATGAATTGAAGAAGATCAAGGGTACTTACACAAGTCTTATGGATGATATGGAATGTTTGTGGCTTGCTTGAATGATCCAGAAATGCTCAGAGGTGAATGCAAGATGAATGATCAACTTTGCAAGGAATGTGGGTCTTCTTATGGTGTTCAAACATGCATGGATGATTGACAACTAAGTCTAGGAGGAATTAATAACATCCACAAGCATCCTACACACTATAAACCACCTTAGGGCAGCCCAAGGTATCAAGAAAATCGATCAAAGTCGGTTAAGAAACATGCAGGACACCTGCACATGCATTCTGTCCAGATAAGGCAGTCGCGTAGCGCGACTGCCAAGTGCTTTCAGGCTCGCGCTACGCGAGGGTGTTGGTAACCAGCTTAGCAAGTTTCCTTTAATTGCATTTTCAGTCCCTGGTCCCCCGAAAGGTCGTTTTCACTTGGTTTTCTTGCATTTTGAGACTTTATATTTGACATGTGGGGCTTTAAGGCTTATACCCTCTTTGTTAAGTCCTCGGGTAACTTTGTGATCACCCGAAAAGCCCTAATTTTCAATGTTGGCGATTCTAACCCTCACACACGGATTTTATCATAACTTTCTCATACGGTAACGAAACTTAGTGAAATTTTTATGGTACATTCTTGTGAGCATATTTAATCGTTACAAGGCTTCGGGTTTGCTTAAAAGGTCACTCAGAGGTACATCTTAACATGTTGACACATTTAACCCCTGTAGTTTGAAATCTCTCACTTTCTTTCACAATTCGCTTCGTATGATCCATGATCCATTCGTTTAAGGTTATAAACCTCATGTAGGGTTATCGTAAAGTATATTTATTCATTGTTGACACTTTGAACCCTTATATTTACATAGTTTCATTGTTTGTCAACTTTAGTCCTTCAAGAACATTCTTTCACACGTTCAAAGGTTATGACACGTGTCAAGACATTATAGGACGTAAATTTTCGGGATGTTACACTAAAGGACAAAAGTTGTAATGAACTTTCCAAATAAAGAATTGTGATTATAATTATTGAAGTTAAAGGGCGTCCATTGTAATCCGATACAAACATAAAGCATGAAAATTATAATTTACCCTGAAAAAAGACACCCTAAGAAAAAACAGCATACCAAATAAACACGCCTAAGACCCTTTAAATCATAACCTGAAAACCATCACAACAAACAAACCAACTCACCCTCCCCTCTCGCGCCCCATAAAAACGAGGGCCAAAAATAAACCAGCCGCGTGTACAACAAATAAAGCCCAAAGAACATACAAACATAATATACAATACCATAATTGCACACAAATGTTACATATTAATACTATATAAATATAAATTAAAAAAAACATTGATAAATAGTAAATGAGTGAAAATAAATATATAATTTATTAGTCGGATGTGTATGTGATGGAGAGAATACATCATCAAATGGATACACAATATGATTAAAAGAAACGACACAAAGAAGAAGGATTAATTAAGATATATAATATAATACAAAAAGGCATATAAATTTAAATGTCCGTACAACATCAACACCATCGGGAGAGAGGGGAGTTGGTTTGTTTGGTTGTAAAAAGCATTCCTTTTCTTGTGGGAAGCCTTTGCACGTCTCTTGGTGAAACAATAGAGGAAATCTCAATTCTCAAAGGTCATTGTCCCTTGGCAAAAGTTTTATTAAAATAATCCTTTGAGAATTAGATACATATCATAAAGTTTATACACTCAAATGAGTCAATTTAAGTAATTTCAATGACGTCAATTTGGACAAAAAGTTTGTTAAAGTTGGGATGATGTTAACTACCTTTTAGTTTATTATTCGGTATAAAAAACCGATTTAAATAGAAAATAGTGAGAACCAGATGAATTTTTCTGTATTATGATTATCAGATAAAGTGGAATAGATAGAGGCAGTTGAAGGAGTTACATCCTAGCAAACCGAACGAGAAATGCATAAAGCCGTGTCAAGTCTTCGGTCTTTAGAACCATAGATAAAGAAATGGTTCACCAAAAGCGCAAGTATAGAAAATCATACCAAGACACACCGAACTACAAATATGCATCTGGGCAGCTAGAAACAGGGGCGACCAAATAAACGTGAGATTCGGAGTGGGCCCAAATAAAAGGTCCACACCAGCATAGGCCAACCATATGCTATATTACAAGGTACATTTTACACGTCATTACCACTGCTCTCTCTCAAAATATATTGCCTCACTACAAATCACTTATTCTTGAGTCGCAGGGTGGTAATAGAGAGATCTTCTCTCTGTGACGAGTCTAACAGTTCTGTTTTGCAGGATATCCTCTTCAAGTTTATTTTGTCCACGATCTCTCTCTCTCTCTCTCTCTCATTCACTCTCTCAAATCTATTGCCTCACTACAAATCATTGATTCTTACGTCGGATGATGGTAATAGAGAGATATCTCTGTGACGAGTCTAACAATTCTGTTTTGCAGAATATCTTCAAGTTTATTTTATCCACGCCCATACCTTTAGAATACTAGTTACACCTTAACTTGTACTTCTTTGTAGCTTCAATTATACACTAACACCATCATCTTATATTCAAGATAACATGCATATTCATTTAGCTGATTCTCACAATTTTCTAATCTAAAACTGGATTCATATTAAACGTCACTCTTAAAGATTTATACAATAAACCAAATTTTGATTAATAGTGGTGCGACTCATGGAGACTTTTGTTTCTTTTTAGTTGAATATTACACCTTGATTTTATAGTTTTTATTATCAGACCACTTTTACTTACACTATATATTTATAAACTTATAAAATAACGTTTTTCTCAAATCTTGTTTTAACATTATTGTAATTTATACATTAAAAAATTTGGATTCCAAGAAATATAAATATACATATTTTGTATCATAAAGTAGGATATATGGAAATTTCTTTTACTATTAAACCTTATATTAACAACTAATTACAATCTTTGCATTAGTAATTTATTATTTACTGAAGGGCTTGTAGCCTCGTATAAACAAGAAATATAATAAAGTGTTAAGATTTGAAGGGGTATGGCCCCAAATCACGCACAAGTATGTGCACACGAGACCATACCAACAACATAATTCCTACATGCATGGCCATGGGCAGATTAGTACACCCAATCATGTCACGACAAACTCGTCCATGGCCTCGTGTATGGGACAACAAGTACAAAAGGACATTACGTGGCACCAATCACAGGTCTTCAGACGCTGTCCCACAATCTCCATGAATCGGCTGATGACATGCCCGACAAAAGGTACAACTAGACGCTGCGGTGGATCCAACAGAGTTGCGCCACATCACCCTAATCTCCTCCCTTTCCATTCGGCTATAAATAGAGGCCTTCACCTCCAGGTTTAAGGATCGGCTCTCTCACCCTCTCACTCTTAACACACACTCGTTTACTCTTCTTAAATGATTCTTATTCTCACGTTGAAGGGTGGTTGCAAGGAGAACCCCCAACCTCTCCTCTTTGTAACGAATCTCACGATGTCTTGTCTTGTTTTGCATATCATATTCAAATTCTCATAAAGGGAAGATAAAAGGTTAATCATTATTGACGAGACCATTCCCGCAAGGATAAATCCCTAAAATTTAGACTTAGTGTTTTTTCAACACTTTAAATGGTGTGGATTCTGATCATGTATCGAACATTACAATAATTTTTAAAAGTATATTTAACTAGTATTAAGCATCCCCGCGTTGCAGCGGGGGCGAATACTAATGCCACACTACTGTCAACGACCACCACACTGAAGTTGTGGCGTGTTAATGCGAAGAAATTAAACCGAAACGTAAAACATATAAAAGAATAACTAAGTCGATCTAGACCTTTGCGTTACGACGACGTAAAAATGTTTAACCACACACGCACGTTGCGCCGTGTTAACTCGCAAAATTTAGAACGAAACGTAAAACAAAAATTTTGCGAAAAATAAAAGTATAGAGAACCAAAGTTGAAAGTAAAAAAGTTGTGAGGTTAAATTGTAAAAGATGAAAAGTTTTGGGGTTAGAAGTAAAAAAATCAAATAGTTTTGGGTTAAAAGTAAAGATGAAAAGTTTTGGGGTTAAAAGTAAAAAAATCAAATAATTTTGAGTTAAAAATAAAGAATAAAATAGTTTTGTGTTAAAAATAAAAATAAATATTTAAAAAAAAAAACTCTCAAAACTTAAGGTACAACACCTTATGTCTAAAAATGTTCAACATTATAGGATTGGGTAAATGGGTAATGAGTATCCGAATTTGCTCCTTTGTAAAATAGTAACATATTATTTAAACCTTAGGAATTAAAGTAAATTAAATTAAATTCACTTAAAATTTGTGACACTAATGGACAAACACCCACAACACCTAATTGTGAGTGGTTTGTCTCTTCTGGAGTCTATGATACTTGATGATTTTTAACCTTTTCGTTTTTTTATATCATAAATCCTTTTATTAATTATATAATGTCAGTTTCAGTCTTCATTTGTTTGATTATGTTTTGGAAAGGCTTGGTCTATTCGCACACGGCATTAGTCTTTTTGCACACTCGAAGCGCCCCGCTTTGGCCATAGCGGGGCGCTTTGGACAAGGTCAACAGACAAGGACTGACTGTCAGTCCTTGTCTGTTGACTTTGGCCAAAGCGCCCCGCTATGGCCAAAGCGGGGCGCTTCGAGTGTGCAAAAAGACAAAAAGTGTTGGCTGTAATTTGTGTTGTTTTTTTTTTGAAATAGGTGGGATGTGGGTTAGTTTGGTAGTGTTTTTTGGAGGAAAAAATTGTATTTGAGTTTTATAATACGTTGTTTTATAATTACGTTTTTTTACGTCATTATTTTTATAGAACGTATATAATATAAGTGCGTCTTTATAAACTGTTAACCTAGTTTATTTTGTTAAATTAAACGAACACGTTAAATAAATTGTACAGAAAGCCATAAGAATTAAACGTAAACAATCCAAAACCAACGTGATGTAAATATATATCAGTTTGTACATACAAAACAAAAAGGTACAACTGACTACATAATACATAACAAAACACTATACAAACAAACTAAGGTACTAATCCTCGTGCGGTGGGGACGGTGGGAGGGGAAGTGGAGGCAACCCAGCGACCTCTCGTAGAGAAACGAGCGTCTCGATGATCCAGTCCTGGCGTGCGGCCTGGCGTCTCAGGCGCCGGTCGAAGTCCCGAGCCACCTCACGCGCTACCGGAGGCAGGTCAGCGTAAACGTGCTGCGGGTACTGTGGCGGCTCCGGAGCTGGCTGAACTGGTGGTACCAGGATCTCCTCGATATGCTCCTCCTGAGCCGGATCCTCTAATACAGGCTCAGGCTGAGCCTGAGCCTCAGCCTCAGCCTCAGCCTGAGGCTGGCCCGGGAACTCATCGAGTCCCAGAGCCTGTAGCTGAGCCTGCCGAGCGGCCGCCTGCTCAGCAGGAGGGGCCAACACTCCAGGCCTCAACTCAATAACAACCGGGATGACCTCCGGCACCGGCTCCGGTTGCCAAATCTGCCCGTCCATGCCCCTAAACCTCAGACCAACATCAAAGCGACGGGTGATCTGCATGCTAGAAACTGACGCGCGGCCCAACCTGGTAGACGGGACCGGATCGGACAGCAGCGGATCTCCCTCGAGCACGATCCCGAGCGAGCGTGCGATGGCGGTGATGAATGAGCCAGTGTGCACCCACCCGCGGAGCTGCCGGTGGTATGCGGTGGCAAAGTAATCTGCCAGGCAGGCTGCTAGATTGCAGGGCTGGCCCCGCAGTAGGCAGTATAGAAAGAAAAGGTCACTGAGGTTGACCTTCTCCCTGCTGGCACCCCGCGGCACGATAGTTGCCGCGATAACATGCTGCAAGTATCGGAACAAGGGGTCTCTAATGGAGGTGGCCTTTTGCCAGGATCTCCCAAAGGGTCTAATGGAAATGGACCTCCAGAAACTGATAAGCGTCTGCCTGTCCATCATCGTAACCGCCTGCGTATATAAATCAGTATCAAGCTCGGCCTCTGTGTACAAACCTGTATAAACAAATAATATTAAATAAACAAATGATATTAAATAAACAAATAACATTAAATAAACAAATAACATTAAATAAATAAATAATAATAATAAACAAATAATATTAAATAAACAAATAACATTAAATAAACAAATGATATTAAATATAAAATAATAAATAATATTATTTAAACAAACCTGTATGCACAACAAACTGCCGCACACTCATCTGAAACTCCTGACCGGCGAGACGGAATGTAACCTCGTGGACTGGAAAATCCGGGTCCTCGACGTAATCCGCCGGATGCGGCGCGTATGTAAACGTGGAAAGAAACTCCCACGTAACCTCAGGATACGAGTCCTCCATCGCTAACTCAAATAGGCGCGACCAAGGAGTATCTAGTCCAACTATCTCACGCGCCCGCGCGGCCTCTCCCACGGTCTCCAGCAGGCCCCAGTCTATCCCTACATGCTCCCCAATGGGGATGGCGCGCAACCTCGCGCATCTCCCCCTCGCCCGTGACGCCGCCGGAAACTGCAGGTACGGACATGCCGGCTCTCCCTGCTCTCCCACATCTCCCTCAGCCTCCATATGCTCAATCTCGTCATCAGAAGAATCCATCCCTGCACGTTGATAAGATAATATTAAATATAAAATAATAAACAAATAATATTATTTATAAAATTTAAATAATAAACAAATAATATTATTTATAAAATTTAAATAATAAACAAATAATATTAAATATAATTTAAATAATAAACAAACAATATTAAACAAATAATATTAAACAAATAATATTAAACAAATAATATTAAAAAAAAAATAAACATGAACTAAAGCGCCGCGCTTTGGCCTCGGCGCGGCGCTTTGGTTCTTCGTGATGAAGAACAGCCCCCCCCCCCCCCAATCGATCCAAACGCCCAAATCAATCAAATATCAAACATTTACAGTTAAAGAAAACGACTAAGGGTGTTCGATTTACCTTTTTAGCGGTCGAAAGATTGAAAACGAAGATATCCGGATCGAAGTGTGTGTAATCGCACCTTGTGTGTGTGTTTTGTGTGTTGTGTTGAAGTGGGGGAGAAGCTGCCCCGCTTCAGGTATAGCGAGGGACCAAAGCGCCCCGCTTTGGCCATAGCGGGGCGCTTCAAGGGTAAGTTGATAGTTTTGTTAATCCAGCATGATACAAACTTTTCACGGTACGGATCCAACCAGGATTTCTTCATATAATCAAAAACCTCTAAAATTAAAAAAAACGTAAATAGTCAGTTTTTGTTATTATATAAAATTTGAACATAATTATGTAAGAAATACCTACGTTCACGGTCATCTTCTTTCAGCTGTGCTTCAAAGTTTTCCAAGTTATACCTGTATATTTCCTCGGTCGTAGACTCGCACAATAACCAAAAACTACGTACGAATTCTTTCCAATCCTTGTCAGAGAATTTCTTCTTGCTGTTCTTATTAATATTTTGTTGAATATGGAACCGACAAAGATACTTATGCGCTTTTGGAAAAACTTGTTCACACGCGTTCATCAGCGCAAAATCCCTGTCTGTTAAAATCACGCGCGGTTCCATACATCCTACCAGCATAGACTTGATCCTCTGCAACACCCATAGGTAGTTCTCTGACTTCTCAGCGGAAATTACCGCACAAGCAGCCGTAAACGATTTGTTTGTCGACGTCGTGCCTACGACCTGAACAAATGGCAGGTTGTACATGTTCGTTTTGTAGGTGGCGTCAATAATTAGCACATGCGGGAAGGCACACCACATATTGAATGATCTTTCGTGAACAAAGAAGACATCTTCAACTTCGTTTGATATCTCATTCGTGCGCATGTAATAAGTGTAATTTTTTTCGAGAAGAATGCTTTCAAGTTTTTGCATCGGAGACTTACCGAAATTTTTTTCGGCGTTGATCTTCTGAACAGCGTTGTGTATATCTTTCGGAATAAGCTTTCTAGCCGGATTGTTTTTTGTCAGCGTTCGCCAGATACTTTGGTTAGGAATGTCTTGCTCTGCCAGCTCCTTAACCAGTTTTGTATCCTCCGAAGAAAGCCTTCTCGCATACGCGTGACCCTCTAAGTTTTCAATAGGAGTGTGGTTATGCTTCGCCTTCGTCACCTCTATCCTCCAAACACTTCCGGATGATTCCGAAAACCCGATCATCTCGAACGGGCAGCCTATTTTCTTGCTACCCGTTTTCCTCTGTGTAGCTATACTCTTATGCTCCCCACCAAAAGTACATTGAAACCAAATCTTGTAATTCTCTCCTCTTTTATTCGACCTCTTAGTCACAATGAGGTAACCGTTGTCTTTTGCCGTGTCTTGTACCCAACGCACCAACTCTTTACGTGACGAAAAGGTCTGCGTCGTATCAAACGAAAACGTAACCGGGTAACAGCCTTCCTCGTCAACAGACACATCCCCCGACTCACCATCGTCACCGAGGTCCGAATATACTTGATGTTCAAAGTTGTGCTCGCCACCGTAACCGAAATTCGAATAACCTTGTAAGCTCTGTTGACAACCGTAACTGTCGTTTGGACCACACTCCTGCTGTACAAAGCTGTACTCGCCACCGTAACCGAAATTAGAATAACCTTGTTGTGCGTAAGGGTCCTCCACAGGGGTATTCAAATCCAGCGTCACCGTGTTATCACGATAATGAATGCCAGATACAACCTCTGCCTCCCTCAAGTTGGACGAGACCGGTTTCTCATACGAGTCAGAAATAGCGGTCCCCTCGTAAGAATCAGGAACAACTGTCTCGTCAGAATATTGACCGAAAATATAGTTGTTTAACCACGACATCGTTGTTTCAAGAGATGTAACTAATACAGCAAAACCGCGCGTTATTTTGAGAAGAAACACAACGGATCTGAAATGAAGGCAAAATGTATATCGAACAAAATGTGTGTGATCGAAATGTCTGATCAGAGGTTGCTTTTAAAAGGGGGAAAAGGGTGGAATTTGGGGTCGAAGCGCCGCGCTATGGCCAAAGCGCGGCGCTTAGGGTTAACGACAAAACATCATGATTAGCTTTATGTCTGTCAAACAGTATCGAATGTTTCAAACGTCAATCGAAGCACGTTTTGTCGATCGAAGCGCCGCGCTTTGGCCATAGCGCGGCGCTTTGGGGTGTGAAAATAATTTTGGGCGTGTGCAGCTAGCATGACCCTTTGGAAAAAGAAAATTCATCAGGTTGGTTGCCTCAAATATTTATATAAACAACTTTATTTGAATAGATTTTAACTGTTTTATTTTAAAGTTCCAAATAATGATTAAACCATGGAATTCATCTTGAAAATACATAAAATTAGTGGGTTAACATGTGTGATGCAGCGGACTGAGTGGAGCTTTAGTACGAGTATATATTTACAATTAGACCTATTAAAAACATAAGTTTTCCCGGCGCAATGCATCAACCCGTAAACATATATGCATGAAAAACAAGCTCATAAAATGCTATATCTACTAAACATAAAAGTAAATTTAAAAGAAAACAAATATCTATTATTCATCGTCTTCAAGTACTCAAGTAGTGCTATTCATTCTAAAAATAATGTGTTCCTCTCTCTCCCAATCAACAAAAGTTATGTTGGCTTATGGAAGGATATTGTTATGGTTGACAAAGATTTTTCCACTTTCAATCTTTCTCTCAAGTCCAACTTGAAAGGCGTGGTTGGTTCGGGTCAAGATATATACTTTTGGATTGATAATTGGTTGGAGATTGGACCACTTAAGGACAGATTCAAAGAGCTTTTTAAGTTGGTTGATAACAAATTTGCAACAATTAGTGATTACTTGAATATGGGTAATCAACTTATTTGGGATCGGAACTGGACTCGGGAACCGTTTGGTGAGTCGGAAATGCAGCAGTTGGCAGACTTAACGCAAGTTTTATCTCCTGCTTCTTTTTCGCAAAAAAAGGATGTGTGGGTGTGGAAAGGGTCGGAGTCGGTTCCTCTTTCGGTTGCGGGGATACGGGCTAAAATTCATGACTTTAATAGTCAAAATTTTAGCCAGTGGCCTTTTTGGAATTCTTGGGTTCCCCCAAAGATCAATATCTTTTTTTGGAGGGCATCCATGAATCGGATACCATCTAAGTTGAGTCTTTCGCGTAGAGGAGTGGTGTTGGATAATTTGTTATGTCCCAGATGTGACATTAGAGAAGAGACAATTATTCACATTATGTGGGATTGTATTTTTGCAAAATCTGTTTGGTGGTCAATTTTCAATTGGATAAAGCTTCCTTTTCCTGAGCAGCCGACTACGGTTCAAGAGATTTTGGCAAATACGATCGAGACGAATGGATCAAAGACGTGGAAGAAATTAATCGGGGTTGTCATTCAAGTTACGGCTTGGGAGATATGGAAAGCGCGAAACGAAAAAACTTTCAATGGTCGGCAGATACACTTTAATCGAACGGCGGATTCTATCAAAGAAAATGTTTTTCTTTTTGTTACAAGTAGATCCAAATTTTGTAACCTGGAGTGGGAAAGGTGGGTTGATTTTAACATTCGTGATGTAATTTTGTAGTCACGGGTCTCAGTTTCTTGCTGGCCGTTTTCTATATTTTATATAGAAGTTTTACCGTTCAAAAAAAAAAAGTAGTCGAAGTGCGAAATTATATTCCGCTAAATTATTATTTTACTAACCATTAACTTCAAAAGTAAAGAAAAACTAAGAGCAGACAATAAAATTATTATTTTAACAAGGTAAACGCACATAAGTTATTAAAGTAATGATATTAAATTATTTTAATAATAAAATATTATTTGAAAGAAAACTTTACACGTGGGGAGGAATGGAAAGTATGACGCAGAAGACAAAACAAACAAAGAAAAGAAAGTTGATCGCCACGTATAAGAAAGGATAAATTACACGTTTTGTCCTTTATCTTATACCTTTTTTACAGGCGGTGTTCTTTTTAACGAATTTTGACAAGTTTTGCCCTTTATAGAGAAAATCCTTACACGTTACGTTCTTTGGCCCTAACCCAATTAATATTTCTTGTTAAATCTGATTATGTGGACCCCATATAAGGGTATTATTGTCTTTTAACATCATAATATATTAATAAACATTTTTTTAATTATATAAAACATTTTTAAATTATATAAAACCCATTCACCTCTTCCCACCACAATATTCCTTCTCTCTCTAAAAACCCATACACCTCTCCCGCTCTCTAAAAACCCATCGCCAATCCACCCATTCCGGCCACCACAGCAGCACATCATTCCGGCCATCGCATATTGGAACAATGGTATGGTTAGGGTTGGGGGTTTTATGCAAATCTGAACGGTAGTGGTGGAGTGGGTGTTTGGATGATGGTGGTGGTGGGGGCGGGGGCAGTGCAATGGTGGTGGTGGTTGGGTGTTTGTGGAAGCACTTCCGATGACGTCAAAGTTCGGTGATTCGTCGGAAAAAGTCCTTATCACATAAAAAGGGTCACTCACTGACAGTCACAGAGCCCGAAAGGAAGAAGCATCAATGGCAGCAACTTCTCATCTCACAACAACAAGCTTCACCTCTGTTTCTCTCTCTACCACCTCTCTCGCTCACTTCCCCAACTCTTACTCTTCCCTTTCATTCACCACCATTCAATCGGCTTGGTGTGGAGCCCCTTGTTGTTGAATTGGACCAGATGGGTAAGTGGTGTTGTTTTTATATATGTATTTGGGGAAAAAGTGAAATAAATTGTGGGAAGTTAAATTGATCTGGTTGGTTAGGTTTAGAAGTACTGTTGTTGGAGGGTTTGAGTCGAATTGTTGAATCTCGTTCAGTGCAGAAAATTGCATTTGGTTTTTTGTGTTGAAATGCTGCAGCTCAACCGGCTGAAAGCAACGGTTACATTCGAGTGGATTGTTACGGTGGCCTTAATCAGATGAGGAGGGATGTAAGTGCTCTAGACGCATACAATTAATGACATTTTGTTGTTCGATTAGAAACTAGATCGATTGATGTTTACTTGTTTATTGATGTTTGCAGTTATGTGATGGTGTCGGTGTTGCGCGGTTACTAAATGCAACTCTTGTTTTGCCAAAGTTTCAAGTGGCTGCGTATTGGAACAAATCAAGGTATTTTATCTTGCTAATGCTAAAAGCTTCAGTTATCTTTATTGAATCTTTATCATATGGACTTTTGAATCACTTGTGAAGATTTTAATGTAATTGTTGTGTTCGTCTTCAGCGTATTTGCAGGATGTATTCGATGTGGACTACTTCATAGAACAACTGAAAGGATTTATAAATGTTGTAAAAAAAAAACTACCTGCAGAATTAGCATCGAAAGAACCTGTTAGAGTAGATTGCAGTAAATGCAAAGGCCAATTTGATTACGTTGAGCGTATTCTTTCTTCTTTATTGGAGCATCGTTATATCTCTATTACACCTGCAATGAGCCAAAGACATGACAGGGGAAACTACTTCTCAGGTTTTTGGATGATTTAGATCAGCTTTTGTAAAGAATTAAACAAAAGGAGAATTAAGGGGCTTGTATTTAACATGTATCAGTATTTACAAAAATTGTCCTTTATATGTATAAAGACTAAACTACCCTCATGTGACTTGCATGTGACCAGATTTAACAAGAAAATCTAACTAGGTTAGAGTCAAAGGACAAAACATGCAACAAAATTCCCTATAAAGGGCAAAACTTGTCAAAATTCGTTAAAAAGGACACCGCCTGTAAAAAGGGTATAAGATAAATGACAAAACTTGTAATTTATCGTATAAGAAATGCTAATCGCTAGTTTACGATACCAAAATATAATTTAGTGTAGGGTTATTGGATTTTAATAATTTAAATTTTGATATATTTGACAATAATAATCCTAACTTAAAAATTTCCCTGACAGTCCCAACTTGTAAACTATTTGTTAGTAATCTGCTATCAGTGGCGGACCCAGGAATTTTTTCATGGGGTTGCGCGGAATATTTTTAAAGATTTTAGGCCCGTAGGTATATAAAAAAATTCGGTTCATATCGGGTCGGTTCGGGTCATGTAAAATAAAAAAAACATCAAGCTAAAGTTTATATAATCATCAAAAACATATCAAACGTCGTTACAAACATATTTAAAATATCGCCCAACGGGTTTTCATTTTTTAAAATCTATCTAAAACTTCTAGAGCTACTTTTCTAAGCAAGTCTTACTCTATATAACATATACAACTAATTTTCAACCCTAACTAACCATTTAAACACACTAAACTTTAACTAAAACAACAAAATCAACCAACTAAAGTTTCAAAAAACAACAAAACAACTAAAATTTCAACCTCTTTAACAATTTTATTTCTTCTAAAAATCCAAATAAAACAAGAAAACAACAAAATAATCGAACCATACCCGGAAAAAGTGATGAAGATGATGTTTTCATGAGTTTGGTGGCCAGAATTGCGGTGAGTTGGGTTATTATATTTTAGTTCAAATTAGATTATTAGATTGGGTTGGGCTTGGATTATGGTGTGTTTATTGGGTTAAAGGTTAAAAGAAAATTAATTAGTTAAGTGTAAAGTTAATTAGGTTGTATTCTTTTTTTAAAAAAATCAGTGTTTACATAAAAAAATTTATAAATTCATAAGATTTTTTTCCTAAGGGGGGCGGTCGAAAATTTCCAAGGGGTGCGGATGAAAATTTTCAAGGGGTGCGGTCGGGATTTTACCAGGAATTTAACACTAAATTTTCTTTTGTTAAGGGGTGCGCCCGCCCACCTTGATATGTATCTGGGTACGCCACTGTCTGCTACTGATTGAAATCAACAGATAATCTGAAACAGAAACAAATAAAGTAAAAAAGACAGTAACAGTGAACCGGGCTTGTGTTTGACACAATTTCCTTAAACAGATTCGCGGTCTGTTTGCAGGGTACGCCGGTTCGAAACAGCAATAGCGCACTGCCGGACTTGAACACTTGCCTGGAAAAAAAAAACAGGAGAGATGTTGCAGAGATTGAGAGAGGAGAAGATGTTGCTGGTATGTCTAAACTGTTTAGCTTGATCTGGTTTTATAGTTACAGAACCATAACCGAATTCTGGCCATTATTGCAGCGAATTAAGACCAAATAATGGTCATTAGTGCAAAAACTAATGAACATCATAATGAGTTTTAAGACTGATAATAATAGCGATTTAAAACCAAAAAAATAAATAATGATCATCAATACTGAATAATCATATCAGTTTTAAAACTCATTAAAATGAATAACAGTTATGAGTCTCGAGTGCAAAAACTACCTCACGTGGGCCCAGGTTTTCGGAGTGCATTCTTATCCGCAGGACGTGCTGGCACGCATGAGTTCAACCAAATTCTAGTTTCGAAACTCAATTTTTGCACCCCCCCCCCCCGGGTAAGACTTGTGGTAAAACATGTCATAAAGCTACATTGGTTTGGTAAAGCTTTTACCTTATATACAAGCATTCCCTTTGTTCCCACACCAATGTGGGACAAAGCGTTTTACCACTTTGAGACTTTCATTCACACACACCCAAAACTTCCAACACTATTTTCCTTCACCGAGTTATTCCTAACTAGGGTCTAACCCAGTTAGTTTTTGCTGATATGGATTTTTGTAAATTATGTTTATTTAGTCCCACCACCCGCCACCATTGCCACCACCAACATCTTGGTTATTACCACTACCCACCATCATTGATACCACCACCACTACCTTAGCTACCACCCACTACCTCTACCAACCACCATCATCACCACACCATCCCACCAAATCACAATCTCACACATCATTCTATCACATCATCACAAAAACACTTGCAACACCCATCACACCACCACATATAAACTCACACCCAATCATAACTCTTAAATCAAGTTCCACGACCGTGATATACATCACATCTACAAACATCACCGTCGTGAAACAACTGCTTGCGGCAGTGCTTCACGTTCATCACAATCATTACGGGGGTTTTCATGGGGGCGACCCCGACCCCCTTAAAATGCCCATCTCAAATGAGTTATAATATAGTATAGATAACAGGAGTAATCTTTGTTCATTATGGTTCTTAGTAACAAGTGTCATTGTTCATAAATAAATATTACATTTTAGGCTATGAGGTGTGGGATCGATAAGAGGGTCTATGAAACCGATGTGTCATCTGTGATTGGTGCAATCGTGGGGAATTCCCACTCTCCTCTGAACATGTCAGATCTCTCTCCCCCTCTCTTTGTTACCTTAATAATAAAAATGGAAGGAGATGTAGGGAAACACCATTCCCTTTGATAAGACCATGTGTAGTCGTTCAGAAAATGGGCGTTTTTTTTTTTTGCCCAACAACGCCCAAGCACGCCCCATGATGGGCCCCCGGGGCGTTTTTGGTCAATTTTTTTGAATGGCGTTGTATTTAGAACGCTCGAGCCCCTTGTGTGTTGACCAATCACCCTTTTTCGATGGTTTTTTGTCCAGTAATATTTTTGATAGTTTTTTTATTTAGTTCTATTATTAAACCTCTTTTAACATAATGTCCCACATCCCCACTACACCCATTTATGAAAAACGCCTCATTGCTTACTGGACTGTCACATGGCGCAAAACGCCATAGGGCGAAGCATTATTCATGTGTACCACTACACATGGTCTAAGGATGGAGATAAAAAAATGACATGGAGCTTATGTGAATGATAGGGATGACACCGTACATTCTTAGCGGTTTTTCACCCTAATTAAAATGGATTATACATGGACCAAAATGTATGAAAATACAAACAACACCATTGATTAAAAAACAATATTTACCAAAGTTTAATATAGTAGAGGAAATGGGTGAATAATTCAAATACTAAAAGATTCTCGGATTCACCCCATTAACCGAATACAACATGACCTTTTAAGTTTTATGATATGTTGTAAACACATATGATACAAAAAACATTATATATAAATTTACATATACAAACATTAATATAGAAATCTCCTAAGTTGAATAGAAAAAACATACCAAACACCATGATGAATGTACCAAGGCCAAAGGGGCATATGTACCCCTCTATTTACTGTGTTCATCTGTGACACATGGTGTAGTCGGAATTTGTCCCTTTTATGGGCCTATACAATCACTAATAATATTGAAAATATATAAGATATAACTAACACAATAATGAAATTAAGGTTTTGTTTCTCATTATTTCGGTTTGCTAAACAAACTAAGCGTTACAGCAAAAGATACAATGAAACACATATAGATATATAAGACCAAAAAAAAACATTTTGATACAAATAAGCTTTGAAAACTAAACCTCCATGGCGCATCCAGTACAGTGATAGCTAATGAAAATACGAATATTATAGGTGACAAGGGCTGTAGCCAATCAGCTTACGTCAGTCCCTGACCAGACAACTCCCACGATGATCAATCTTGCAAGAGACGATTAGTACAAAAGGATAGTGACGTGTAACATATCAAAATGTGTCATTTACTGGCGGATTGTGGTTACAAGAAGACCCCCCCCCCCCCTCATTGTAACGAGCTTCACGGTGTTGTGTCGTTTTGCAGGACCAGATTCAGATCGAGCAGTCATTAGTCTAGGAAAAAAAGAAGATTAACCTTTGTGAACGAGACTAGCCTCACAAGTGAACTCCAGGATTAACTTGGTGTTTCTTCACCTTCGTAACGATTTTTATGAAACACCACACTTACCTGTTCAATGTGTTTACCTATATAACCTTGGTCATGGTTTAACAAGAACGTCCGTCTAGTTTGATTGGTTATTCCCGGTTTAGTACGATGAAACCGAACCGCAACCACTCTTGTACAGTCCGGTTTTAAAAAGGGTGCTACTTTCTACACCCCCTTATTTATTTTTTTCACCCCGCTTCTCTCACATACTTACAGGTGGGGCCTGCGTGGGACCGACAGTTTTCCTCTCACAAGGGGGTGTAATAGGAAGGGGGTGCGTATAGAATGAGTCTTTAAAAACATTACACACACATTAGTTTCAAAG
This sequence comes from Helianthus tuberosus, assembly GCA_030545235.1. Taxonomy (NCBI): domain Eukaryota; kingdom Viridiplantae; phylum Streptophyta; class Magnoliopsida; order Asterales; family Asteraceae; genus Helianthus; species Helianthus tuberosus. The sequence goes on from CM060419.1 coordinate 185,554,327, forward strand.
GAATCATGAGGTGTGTCAGTTAATCAATATATACATATGTGAATAGATGTATATATTCTGACGAGCGGCCATGCATGCCCACACCACTAGTAACACATGTTGGACTCTTAGTGGACACATGAAACGACTCCAGATGATGAATATGAACGTGTGATGGCATGCCATGCTCAATAATGACTCATGGGTGGTCCATATCGACTAAGGGGGATGAAATGGACAAATGACTTGGTCAACCGGGCCCACTTTACGTACTACGTGCAACAGTATTCAGTAGTCCAGATTAGCCGGTCTAGACCGGATGTGTTGGTCAGTAGTTGAGCCAAACCGGATATATAAACCTCGGAGGGTTGGTATTATTTATTTAAAAGAAAAATGGCTGGATAGTCCATGTGGTTTCACATTTTTTCACCTATAGTCCCTATCTTTCTAAAACTACTTGAATAGTCCACAAGTTTTCAATTTTTGTTCCCGGATAGTCACTGGGTCTAACTTCAGTTTGTTTTCTCTGTTAAGTGAGTGTTAAGAGGGTGTGAAATGACAAAAATACCATTTCCTTAAAAGGCCAAACCATAGGGACTATCCGGACATTTTTCTCTTTTTATTTATAAAACCCCACCACCACACTTCATCTTCAACGACCCACCATCACCCTCTTCCACCCTCCACCATCACCACCACAATCACTCTCCATCTCTCGTTCCCCTTTCATCTTCCATACCAGAACAACATCAGCCGCACACCCCCTTTTCTCCTCTCCCCCTCTTCTTCTGATCCAGCGACGGCAGTGCCATCTTTGTCCAGTCCATTTTGACTAGATCTAAATTAACCTAATCTCTCAAATCACAATCAAACCTCAATATCCACAACAATTCGTCAACAAACCACAAATACAATACGATTTAACTTCTAATTCTCCAGTAACTAACCTTCTGATTCAATTTTTCGCCAAAACCTTTCGAATCAAACCGCAACAACAAACTGAACATAATCAGTTCGCAAACAAATCACATCCGATTCAGTTTTTCAACAAAACATTTCGAATCAAACCGCAAAAGAATGAACATAATCAAATCTGATCGATCGGCCACCATAATCTCTACGATCTGGATCAAAATATGAAGAATCAATAGGAAAATTGAGAGAACAGACCTGACCCCCCCTAAACCACCTCCTCCCTCTTCACCTCTAACCACCCTGCGGCACCCACACCTCTCTGTTTTAGATGCGGCCGGCCACCATCGTTTGGTGGTGGCGGTGGTGGCGTACGACGGTGATGTGACCAAATAAGCGGAGAAAGAAAGGGAGGAGAGAGACGGAGTGAGAGGAGAGAGACGAAGGAGAGAGAGACGACGTCACCGGCACTGCTTCTCCATCCTGATCTCTCTCTCCCTCGCTGTTTCTCTCTCTACAGTCCTCTCTCCCTCTTCGATCTCTAGTCCGGTGTGGGTGTGAGCGGCTATGGATGTGTTCAGGGAGGAGTGGAGGTGTGCGACAACCATAAAAGATGGTGCCGGAGCTCGGCCGGCACCTCCGGCTCTGGTCACCGGACCTGTAACGAGAGAGAGAGAGAGATCACGAGGGTTTTGGTTGAATGTTGAAAGTGATAGTGAAGGTTTTAATTTTTGTTTCTTTTAGAGAAAAATGCCCGGATAGTCCCTGTGGTTTGGTCTTTTTAAGGAAAGAGTATTTTTGTCATTTCACACCCTCTTAACAGAGAAAACAAACTGAAGTTAGACCCAGAGACTATCCGGGAACAAAAATTGAAAACTTTGGGACTATTCAAGTAATTTTAGAAAGATAGGGACTATAGGTGAAAAAAGGTGAAACCACATGGACTATCCAGGCATTTTTCTCTTTATTTAATTTAGTTATGAGACATCAAAGGGTTGTTGGAAACTATTAAACCGGTTAATAGATAGTGTGACCGGTTGTCCCATTTTCAAATTATTTGTGGGACTATATGTGAAGTGGATAAAGTGGTTTCACAATGTTCACCAACCTTACTTGACAAAAAATAAGGTTCTCTATTGTGTGTTCTCTATTGTATGTTTAAATTGACAAAAAATAATAAATATTATGAAGTTTAAAATTTACATAACTACAAGAGTAAAATGCGTAAATGGTCCTTAAGTTTAGGCTATTTTTACCACTTCAGTCTAAAAAAAGAAATTTGTTGTATCTAGATTCCTTAGTTTCATTTTTGTTGTTATTTTCATTTAATTAACAAATTGGGTTAGAATTTTCTGTTACATTTTTTCTCTTTTTTATCGTTTTCGTCATTTAATTAAAATATATATGGTATAAAATGACGGTTGTACCCTTCATTTAAATGAGGAAAACGACAAAAAAAGGGAAAAAGTTAACAGAAAATTCTAACAAAGTTTGCTAATTGGATGAAAATAGCAACAAAAATGAAACATTAGGAACCTAGATACAAAAGATTTCATGTTTGTACTGAAGTGGCAAAAATGACATAAAGTTAGGGACCATTTTGGTATTTTACTCTAACTACAATGATAGATTTTTCTTCAACTCTTTTCTATAAATATGATATATTTATACGAAATGTATAGTGGTGATGAGTATGATCGGGTGGTTCCGCTGATGATACGATGATATTCCAGTGGTCCGTTAGTAATTCAAATTTACCGTTAGAAAATAAAATAAATAAAATAAAATAAAATAAAAGTTATTGATATTATGTTTTGGATATGCTCATATGCAAATAAAAAAAACTTTCACAACCCTTTAAACACTTTTATCAAAAATACCATTTTTAGATAATGAGATTTGGGCTCATCCATCATAGCCTAGTGACATTTTGGTGACGGGATAAGGTTTAGGGACCATGAGGTACTGGGTTCGATTTCCACAAGAGAGTTTTTCCCAGATTTATTAGGTTTCCTCCTAAATTCGTGTGTAGCCATTATTGTCTAGTAGAGATAGATATGATCAGGTGGTTCCGTTGATGGCATGATGATTCTCCAATGATTCGTCAGTGATCTAAATTTGTCGTTAGAAAAAGATAATGAGATTTGGACTTATAACTCATGTGTATATGAAAGTGTTTGACAACAATCTAGAAAAGATGTAAGTGTTATTTTTGTATTTCTTTTTAAATATAGCCAACGTAACCGTATAGTATTTAAACTTTGTATTCTTTTAAACTAATTATGGGTAGCGGCGCAGCTTGTTGCTCGTCTACCTGCCATTAGTTTGTAATCGTATTGAGTTTGTTTATTCATGAAATTTATTTATTATGGCGTCTGGTTTTTAGTCTAATTCTACCTATTCGACATATCCGACCAATTAACCAGTGAGATGGTTGGTTCAGTGACTAGTTACGGTTTCTAATACGGTTCAGTGACTAAAGGGGGATGAATGGACAAATGACTTAGTCAACCGGGCCCACTTTACGTACTACGTGCAACAGTATTCAGTAGTCCAGATTAGCCGGTCTAGACCGGAATGTGTTGGTCAGTAGTTGAGCCAAACCGGATATATAACCTCGGAGGGTTGGTATTATTTATTTAATTTAGTTATGAGACATCAAAGGGTTGTTGGAAACTATTAAACCGGTTAATTGATAGTGTGACCGGTTGTCCCATTTTCAAATCATTTGTGGGATTATGTTTGAAGTGGATAAAGTGGTTTCATAATGTTCACCAACCTTATTTCTACTTTACACGTGTTAGTTATGTGCTCTCTATTATTCCATATATAAATTACCAACCACTTTATATATAGTAGTTGTACATTTAGCTTTGGGAGCTTTTAAAAAAAAATAGAATTTTCTTTTTTAACCCTAAGGTTTTATTCTTTGACAAATTAAATTTAAAGTTTTAATCTTTATTTTCTTTTTAACCCTAAAGTTTTAATCTTTGACAATTTACCCTAAAGTTTTAATCTTTGCAATTTAATTTTAAAGTTTTAATCTTTGTTTCCTTTTTAACCCTAAAGTTTTAATCTTTGACAATTTAAGCTTAAAGTTTTAATCTTTGGTAATTTAACCACTTTAATTAATTTGATTTTTCACTTCTACATTTAGCTTTGGGAGCTTTTCAAAAAAAAAAAAATTAGAATTTTCTTTTTTTAACCCTAAAGTTTTAATCTTTAACAATTTAAGTTTAAAGTTTTAATCTTTGTTTCCTTTTTAACCCTAAAGTTTTAATCTTTGACAATTTACCCTAAAGTTTTAGTCTTTGACAATTTAAGCTTAAAGTTTTAATCTGCGTTTCCGTTTTAACCCTAAAGTTTTAATCTTTGACAATTTAAGTTTAAAGTTTTAATCTTTGGTAATTTAACCCCTTTGATTAATTTGATTTTTCACCTCTAATTCAAAGTTTTCATCTTATACAATTTAACCCCTTTGATTAATTTGATCTTTCGCTTCTAATTCAAAAGTTTCCATCTTTTGCGATTTAACCACTTTGATTTTTTTTACTTATGTGTTGTAATCTTGGCTTTGGGGGTTTCTCAAAGAAAAAATGGTTATGCATATGGTTGTTGTAACCTTGGCTTTGTTTTTTTTTTTAAATTGATTTTTTTACTTTTCGCCCAAAAGTATTTCATAAATTACTTTTAATTCAAAACTATTTGTTTTTTTTTATTTTTATCACAAAACTTTTTACATTTTGCAATCTATTCTCACAACTTTTTTTACTTTTAACTTTGGTCCTTTATAGTTTTCACTTTCCGCAAATTTTTCGTTTTATGCTTCGTTCTAAATTTTGTGACTTAACACATCGCAACGTGCGTCTTTGGTTTAACGTTTTTACGTTTCGTTCTAAATTCTACGAGTTAACACGACGTAACGTGCGTGTGTGGGTGAACGTTTTTACATCGTCTTTTTTTTTCCCCGTTTGACAGTTTCGACTTAGTTATAACTAAAGAATCCCCGCCGCATTGCGGCGGGTCGTAATTCTAGTTGTATGTTTAAATTGACAAAAAAAAATAATAATAATAAATATTATGAAGTTAAAAATTTACATAACTACAAGAGTAAAATGCTTGGTACTCAAGTTTAGTCTACTTTTACCACTTCAGTTTAAAAAAAAAATTGTTGTATCTAGATGCTTTAGTTTCATTTTTATTGTCATTTTCATCTAATTGACAAATTGGGTTAGAATTTTTTGTTAATTTTTTCTTCTTTTTATCGTTTTCGTCATTTAATTAAAATATATTATGGTATAAAATGACGGTTATACCATTCATTTAAATGAGGAAAACGACAAAAAGGGGAAGAAGTTAACAGAAAATTCTAAACTAGTTTGCTAATTGGATGAAAATAGAAACAAAAATGAAACCTTAGAGACCTTGATACAAAAGGTTTCATGTTTGTACTGAAATGGCAAAAATGCATAAACTTAGAGACCATTTTGGCTACTCTAACTACAATGATAGATTTTTCCATCAAATCTTTTCTATAAATATGATATATTTATACAAAGTGTAGTGAAGATGGATATGATCAGGTGGTTCCGTTAAAACCACGAGACTTATAACTCATGTGTATATGAAAGTGTTTTGACACAGTCTAGAAAAGATGTAAGTGTTATTTTTGTATTTCCTTTTTAAATATAGCCAACGTAACCGTATAGTATTTAAACTTTGTATTTTTTTTAAACTAATTATGACGTCCGGTTTTTAGTCTAATTCTACCTATTCGACATATCCGACCAATTAACTAGTGAGATGGTTGGTTCAGTGACTAGTTACGGTTTCTAATACATTGCATAAGAATGATTAAGCTTATGATGCAAACCCTTAATAACAAATTAACTATAACAGAAAAAAAATCAAGAAGATTAACCCAGATTGGTAAAAATTGCAATAACCATTTTAAAATGCTTATGAGGTATGCAAATTAATGTGCTCATAACCATTTCTTATTTTTATCATAAGCCTTCCCCCCACATGAGCGTCACTTGGTTTTTTGTCTCTTATGCTTAAACCCTTGTATGGGGCATCAACCGGTTTTATACGCTCGGTGGAACTCTACCCAGTCAAAAACAGACTACTTGATCCATAAGGGGAGGGGGTGGTTACTAGTGATAGGATTCTATCACTCCCACTATCCAATCAAATCATGTCATGTCAGCACCCAATATTCTATCACTAGTGATAGAAATGTAGTTTGGGTGGTATCACTAGTGATGGGATTTCAATGTACAAGTATTAATGCACAATGTACAAGATACTCATTCATCACCCAATACTTCAACGCGTTATATATATAACTCGTTATACTCCATCACTCGTTATGGAATTGGGCGGGGCGGTGTTCCACGAGTGATACTATTGTATCACGGTAAATAACGTGTCCACCCCGTGTGGCCTAATAAGAAAAAAACTGGGTAGGGTTAGCATTTTTAAAGGCTTTCACTATTTTTACACACCTAAATCTTATTCAAACACACTTTTAACTCTGTCTCTATATATATATATCTATGTGTATATAGAGAGATATAGAGTGAAAAAGGGTGTTGGAATATTAACATACTCTTTTATCCTGACAAGTTGGTATTAGGCCACCCGGGGTGGTGAACATTTTGTGTGTGATGGAAAAATTTTACGCGTGAACAATTGCCAAACACCACCGCCACCCCTATAATTCAACGCGTGGAAGTTAATTCCCGTTATATTTTTGACGCGTTATGTTTTGATTGATGTGAGGGAAATTGTTGGTTGGGGGGAAATTGTTGGGTGTGGTGGTGAGTGATGACCATTTTCACTAAAAAATGTTGTGAGTGATAGAATAATGGTTGATGACATGGCAGAACTTGATTGGAAGTTGTGAGTGATGGAATTTGTACAAGTGATGGCCACCCCTACCCCCCTTAGTGGTTAGTCACTTGGTTTCTCTCCTTGAGGTCCCAAGTTCAACTCCCACTAGCATCACTTTGAAGGACATTGGTGGTGGCAATGAAGTTTAGAACTAGGCTTCTTTGGAGGTCGATAGTTCGAAACCGAGCTGAACCGGGTTTTACCGCAGTGGGCCTTCAGGCGGGCGGGTTTTCCCTGGAACTGGTGGCTTGGTGGCTCGGGTATGCAATTGCTCGATTGAGGGCATCTCAGGATGCTTATCCGGTGATCTAGTTGGTCGTTCAAATATATATATTGACACCCTCTTTAATTAAGGTTTCTACTATTCTCACACCCCTAAAATCTTATTTTAACACCTCTATAGTTATACATCCCGAATGGAGTTATATGGGCCATATAGGGGAATCTTGCACAAAAAAAATTGTCAGGGAATTTTTTTTTGTCTCCATGTATACGACCCGTATACAATGTTATATGATCTATATAATGTTATACGAACAAAGGGGGATGATCAAATGAGAAGAAAAAGAAAAAAAGGACATATTGATAAAATACTAATTCATTTATAACTTATCTCGTTAATTTTTCTTTCTTTAATTAATTAGTCAACTAATCTTTAATTGTCTTACATATAATCTACAAAACCTACACATATCAAAATTTTCCTACATATACCATACACATTATAGATTTTTATCCTACACGTCGAAATTTATCCTACACTCCTCGAAATATATCCTACACATCTGGTAATTTATCTTACACACATTGTAATTTATTCTACACTTTAAATTAAGTTGTTTTTTAATTTGAAAAATGTATATATTTTAAAAAAGGGTTACAAATTTAATGTATTTAGTTATTAAAAAGAAAGAATACAAATTAATGATCTATGTAAGTTTATCAATATACCCTTAAAATAAAATTACATACAAATATTAAATGAAGTAAATGAAACATTATTATTGGTTGAAACTTTTATTCTTTTTCTTCTTACAAAGAATTTCTTCTCTATTGAACGCTCCACTAGAACCAAAATCTCATATAATTTTATACAACCCGTATAATGTTATACGTTACGGGTCGTATAAAATGTTATAGGACCTAATATTTTCTCCATCTGTACGAGCCGTATAACATTATATGAATCCAATATTTATAATGTCAAATAATTTTATACGGGTCGTATACTCTATACGACCTATATAAAGAGTGGGAAAATAAAATTTTAGGTTGCCTTTTTATAATTGTCGGGTGTTTTCACAATTTGATGACAATAAGGTAGCTTGATGGGTTAATGACCGATGTGGATTTTAATAACTATTGGTGGGGCAATGAATAGGTAAAAAGGTTTCACAATGTACACCAACGATCTACTTTCCACGTATAACGTGGGCTCCAATGTATGTCACACTGTTTGTATTTTTTAGTTATGCACAGTAATAATGTAAACGAATTTACCAAATTGTTATACATTTTTTTTAAATTAAATATAAGGACAATACAGTCACAATATAATCTCAAAATATTTTTTAGTAATTTTAACTTTTTCACAGAAATTGTATATAAAATCTGGATTGAAGATCAAATCATTATTATAGTGATAAAATATATAAGAGCAACACATGATCACGAATGAAGCAACATATTAAAACCGTTATTCAGTCTTCTTCACCCGCGTACATCTAACACGATTACAACATTTATTTTTTCAGTCACATCAATATCTACCGAGAAATAAGTTTTTTCATTGCATCGTTAGTTCATATTATACGTAGATGATTTTTTTTGTTGGAATGGACGATAACAATCAACAAACCCATCTGATTGTACAATTTTAGTTGATAGCTACGTACTCCATAATATATGTAATTTTAACATGTGTATATATGGAGTACACAGTTATCAGACGTGTAAAATTATTTATACTTTTTACTGGATAACTTTTTTAGCGACAATGCTTACATTTTAGTTGATAACTATGTAATCGATAATATATTTAATTTTAATATGGATATATGTAATCGGTAACATATTATTTCAACTTACACATGTGTATGTATATAATGGTGTATTTTACATATTTACACATGTCTATCATTAGTGATAGGATAAAGTTTCTTTTTTCCATCAGATGCTTTATGACCAGAAAAAGAAAAGTGATTTCTAAAAAACAAGATTTTCTTTGTACTAAAAATGCCAAAAATTACCTTAAATGGAAAAATAACATCAATTCAGTGTTGTAAAAGTCGCTAGGCGGTCCCTAGTCGGCCGACTGGGGAGTTGGGAGTAATCGGAGTACTCGGAGAGTACTCGGGGAGTACGCGGACATGGTAAATATAAAGAAAATTAATTGTTATATATTATTTATGTGTTAAAATAAACATAATTCATGTCAACTGGGTATAATTTAAAATGAAACATGTTTAAAGTTCAAATATTCTGAATACAAGTCCGACTAGTCTGAGTACAAGGCCGAGTAGTCCGAGTACAAGGCCGAGTAGGCCGATTTTGACCGAGTAAAAGTCAACAAACCACGTTGACCGCCTAGACCGACTAGGCCGACTAGGCCGACTAGGCTCCGACTAGGCCGACTAGGCGCCGACTAGGACCGAGTACTCCCGAGGCCGACTAGTTGAGACCGCCTAGGAGGAAGTCGCCAAGGTGGAGGTCCGAGGACCGAGTACTCGCCGAGTACTCGGCCGAGGAATCCGACTTTTGCAACACTGCCTAGAATTGATCAAAGAAAGCGATCTCGATAAATGAAAAATGTTAAACAAATTTCTTCACTTATATACATTTGATCTTATATATGATTTTATATTTGTAAATAAATGTAAATATATAAGCATATTGATACTTGTTAAAAAGATAATCTAGAAAAATATATATCATTTTAAAAAGATACCCAACTTATGATTTATATACAAAAATATAATTTATATTTTGTGAGTATGTTTTACTGTTCATGGAAGAGTGTAAAAGTGCAAGACCTCAATTTGTTGATGCTGGTGTTTGTTATTTTTTTTAAATGTTCACGTTCTTTTGTATTAAAGTAGCTGCTGTTGAAATATAGTTGCTACACCAAAACTAGGCGCAAAGAACAAGCGAGACCGACCCAGTGGATAAATCGGGAATAAGTAACAAAAACGACAACTAGACCAAAGAATGCGATAGCATTATAAGGTCGCAATTGAACAGATCAAGCAAGTTCGAATTGACGTAACATGAAACCTATAGCCCGAAAGAACCGTGGTGAGCAACAAAAGTCCACAGACCTTCTAATTGACGCCAATAAGTAAATTCTCATTTTGCTTTAGGACCCCATAGTAATAACAAATAATGTTTTTTTTTTGTTATTCTGTTTCCATCTTTTTATTTATTTATTTATTATTATTATTATTATCATTATTATTATAGGCTTTCATTTACCATTTAATTAAAGATCGGCATGCCCCCAACCTCATAGTGTGAATATAATTGACTAGTTAGAAATATGCTAATAAAAAGAACCCGCACTGCCAATGATCTCTAGATCAAGTGGTGGAGGGTTTGCATTTCTCTTGAGAGATGCAGGTTCGACTCCCACTTGATGCAGAGTGAGGAGGCACTGGTGGGCAATGATAGGAGACCCAGGGAAACCTGGGTTGGATCCTTGAGCCAAACGGGTTTTACCGGTAATTTCACTGTCGTGCCTATGGGCGGGTGGGTTACCGGGTTTTCCCCGGAATTGGTGGTGGACTCGGGTTACTCTCGGAGTACTCCGTTTGTCCAGTGGGTGCCCCGAGAGTGCTCGGGATTGAGTTTGTTGGCCGTTCAAAAAAAAAAAAAAAAAGAACCCGCACTATGTGGTGGCAGAAACTCCGTTAGTATCGGCTGAGGAAATCCAAGTGAAAAGGTCGTACTTTATTTTCTTTAATTTTTTCTCTATCATAGTGATTCTAATATAATGGTGTTTTTGTTGTTTCCTCTATTATTTTCTTTATATTCAGAGAGAAAGAATTAGAGAGTTATTGTAAGCGCATTCACATTGAAGTCTTCATCTCCTTCTATATAAAAACACAAATTTCTCTAAATTTTGTTAATTTTTTTAAAACATCTCAAATTCAACTCTCGTTCTCTATCTATTTCTTACTTACAAACAATTATTTTATTATTTTTTCTTTTTCGTACACACTCACAATACAAATATAGAGAGTTAAATATAAACCTTTAAATATAAAGATGTACTTGATTTTCTATATATTTTTCTCTATTATTTGAGATTCCAATGTGATGATATTTTGTTGTTTTCTCTATTATTTTCTCTATATTATATAAAAATATACGGAGGCTCTCTAAAATGAGAAATCAAAACTCATGCATGAAAAGGGTAAGGGCACGTGGTGGGGTTAGAAGTGGCAGCGTAGTGTAATTATCAATGACAAGTGGGGGTCAACTTATATCATTATTGTTATTATGAATTATGAATAATAATAAAGGAAACAATAATACTGTGCCGGGTTTCACCTAGCCAAACTTGTTGCCTGCCCATGGAACACTCCCTACCCGTACCCACGCTCCCATGACGTCACTCATTCATAATCCTTTTTCCTAATTATTACTTTTTTCTAATTTTTAAAACGTAACCTTTTTTATTTACTTTCAACAAAATGGATAAAAGTTGGTAATTACACAGCGGTAAAGGATCTCTATCCCAACTAAACGTATGCTAATCTTCTCTTTTTTAATTGATAGCGTTTTGTCTGAGCGCCCATTCGTCTGGTGGAAAAAAAAGCCGTGAGTTCCTGGATTATAGCCTATCGGGAGGAAAACGGACAATATATTGACATAGTTTGCTTGGAATGTTACACCCGGATTTCAAAAACTTCTGATTTACATGGATTAACTTTAAGACATGAGGCTATAGAAAACACCTCAAAATTCTTTTCATATTAAGATTGTTCATTAAGTTCTATACCAAAAACAAAAAATAAAATAAAAAATTGTATCATCTACGTAAAATAAAGATGAAAATTTTGGTCCTCTCTCTACGATTTTAATCTCGTGATTAAAATTTGTATCACAAGCTGATTAAGACACCCCATGTAACGCCTCCTTTCCCATTATGAATAAAGTGGAGACAACGGGCCACCTAGCCTAACTCCTCTTTGAACTCTATATTCCTCGGATGGGGTACCGTCTATAATAATCAAAGAATAGCTGGAGTTGAGACATTCTCAAATCCACTTCTCCGCAAGATGGGACAATCCTTTCGTGCCATTACATCATCAAAAAAGCCCCAGTTTAGAGTATCATATGTTTTTTTCAAAATCGACCTTGAAGAACATCATGCTTCTTTTAGCATGTTTTAGGAAAAAATGCTCCTCATTTAGAATCAACGGACCATCAATAAGGTCTCTCCATGTCACAAACACCGTTTGAACATTACTAATCATAGATCGTATCGCTTTTCTCTAACATGCTTGCTAACACTTTGAAATCACTTTGCAAATTGCGCCAGTTAGATTAATTGGACGATAATCATCGAGAGATAACATAATCTTCTAGGAATCTGACGCCAACAAGTCCCGATAATGTCTAATATACTCAAAGAAACATAAAATTACACACACACACACACACATATATATATATATATAAAGAGAGAGAGAGAGAAAGTGTAAAATACAATAAGGGTTAACGTACGATGCGTACGACCGGTAAATATAACGTGCGTGATTTTGTTGTATAACATGCGTGATTTTGTTGATCAATTGTTTGATCAATTTCGTCCAATTCGTTTCAATTTTCTTTTCCTTTTAGTTCAAATTGGCCATTGTTCGGTCAATTTCATCGAATTGGGTTCAAAAATTCATCATTGATTTTGAAAAAGTTTCATCAAAATGACGACTCGAAATCAAACCGTAGAACAGAGGGTGAAGGAACATGACCAAGCTTTGATTCAGACCGTAGAACAGAGGATGCAGAAACATGACCAAGCTTTGATTCAGACCGTAGAACAGATGATGCAGAAACATGACTAAGCTTTGATTCAATTGAAGTCAGCGGGCAGTAACAATGGTATCAGACCGTAGAACAGGGGATGCAATTTTGAACAGGGATGCGTGATTATAGGTAAATAATGTGCGTGATTAATGTTTTCAACATGCGTGATTAGGGTTTTTGAGTTTTAAAACGTGCGTGATTTAAAAATGAACGTGCGTAATTATAGGTCGCACCGGTCGCACGTTAAGAGCTACTGTACGTTAACCTTCCTCTCTATATATATAGAGAGAAAGTGTAAAATACATTACGGCTTAACGTACATCACGTACGACAACATGTGTGATTATTTGTAGGTCCGGCTAGGGGAGGATCTAGTCGCCCAATCCTTGTGTACAAACCAACCCGGTTGTGCGGAATCCAACCGAGATAGCAAACCGAGATAGAACACGCAAATAATCAACACACAAGACTCAACGATTAACACCACTTGTATTAAACGTATGAAAGGTCCGGTTACAGCTCAATGTTTACAAATCAGTCCTGTAAACTCTCTAAGTGTGTGTGTGTTCTCTGCTAACTGTCATCTATCGAAATGAACACAACACACGGGTATTTATACCCAAACACAGCAGGTCCGGTCGAAGAATCAGATAGCATGATCGAAGGATCATCTATCGACCAGGAACAGCTCGAAGGATCAGCATGTACCACGAAAGATGTGATCTTTCGTGGTCCATCCATCGAAGGACCATCTTTCGAGCTCATCATCATCGAAGGATATAAGTGATCCTTCGATGACCATCCTTCGACCCAACACATTACAAACATAATGTTGACTGTTTGCCAAAGTCAAACCAGGAGGATGGTTGACTTGGTCAAACTTACAAGACTAACAAAGACATCGTTTTGAATACAGACAAAGTACAGACACACGTGCACCAACAAACCCCCCCTTGGCTGTAGCTTTGTCTTGATCTTCATTCTTGTAAGTCTCTCGTGTCTTCAAGTCTTTGACGTCTCTTCACGTCTTCAATGTCGGAGGATCTTTAAAGTCTTCACGTCTTGAAAGCAGAAAGTGTATCAACAAACTCCCCGTATCATGTAAGAAGTGTGTTGACAAACTCCCCCTTAACATAAGCTCCCCCTTGAGTTATGCTCGTGAAAGTCTTTATCTTTATGAAGTGAGATCCTTGTGGTGTTGATGATGGTCAGCGGCAACTCGATCATTTTCATCATTTGAGTGCCTTCACGTCGTGTCTTCATTCCGAAGCTTGTCATCGACCATGTTCTCCTAGCCTTTAGAATCTGCACATGCAAGAAATCTAAACGCGTAATGAGAACAACCGCTTGGAATATCATAAGCAAACAACACACATGTGACCATTGTTTTAAACAAACACCGTCCGACGGTTTGAAAGTTTAACAAATTTTATCAATTTCAATTTTAACTTTCAAAACTTGCAAATTTCGACCGTTTATGAAGATTTAGTCATTTTCGGTTTTCGTTCAGGTTTCAGGTAACGAAGACTCGAGCTCCAACATCGTACGATCGAAAATAAAATAGAAATAAAATCTTTTTGGCTTTTATAAGATTTATATTAAAACACACATAAAATCTTTTTGGAATTTTTGAATATTTCAAATGTAAAGACTGAAAGCAGTAAATAAATATTTACAGACATTCTTTTTGTGAGTTTCGAGGGTAAGAGAATCATATCAGTTTACGGTCATGCCAAAACGCTCTTGTTGTTCAATTAGTTAACATTAAGATAAGCATCCTATAACAATTATCGGTATTGTTGTCCACATAAGCTCAGCTGATCAGATGTAATCATGGCGAGGGGATACGTTAAGGTATAATTTATACTTACCGACTGGTGTTCATCCACATCACGACACATTCCCGTATCAAGGTATGCACGAGGGTTCATCTTACCGGTGAGTATACCGATTATCATCTGTTTGACCGTATATGATGTGAGATTCTCACTTATTTTGATTTGAAAACAAGCCCTATGTGATATAATCACTTATTGATGAGGAACTTGATTTTCGATGCATGAGGGCACAGGAGCAAGTCCGTGAACAGGTCAGTACTTTCGTACAGCAGAGAGACGAACTTGACACCCGGAAAGAATTTGTGATAATTTATCACTTATTTTGTTTGGACATGTGATTGTTGATCACTTATTGAGGTCGTATGCAATATGTACACGTATGTATAATATCATGGAAGATCTAGACTTGCGTCCCCGCTATATTTCGGTAAAAGATACAACCATGATACCCAGATGATAAGCAGCATAAAGACCGAATATCTCAGAACCTCGGCAATCTCTCAAACGAAATTTCGGTACTAAGACCATATGCCAATGAATGGTTCCCACCCAGTCTTCAGTCGATTTAAGTTTATATCACCCTGCACACTTTAAAATGATTGTGAGCCTACCGATACATCTTATATAGAGCTGCTTATCGTTTTTCAGTTTAGGTTTAAAGAGGTTTAGACAGACCACTGACGTACTATCATTTTCTCTTTTGCTCGCCAGGAAACTCATTTTTGATTTTCTATTGTTTTTGTGTTTTTGAAATTTTTCAATGTTTTTGGATTTTCAAATTTTTGGATTTACTCCCCCTAAAATCAATAAACTAAGACAAATTTAAAACACAAAGGTATTTACAAAAATGATTTTCCAATGTTGGTTTTACTCTTGCTTGACCTTAATGCCGTTTACCAATAATAAATAGTCAAATCTTGATTTGTCAAATGCTTTGGTAAAAAGGTCGGCACGTTGGTCATCGGTGTGACCCTTTTAGTCTCTAGATTCCAGACTCTTAAGTTTGGGGTGGAATACCCAAGAAAGTATCCCTCAATGGCTCTAGCCCCAAACTTTCCATTAGGATCGATTATTGTGCAAGGAGCTCCAAACGGTTCAAGATAGGACAAGTCTGGTTTCCGTTTGTTGATAAGCTCAAAGCAGGTCTTGTTGTGCCTTTTGACTGTAAGGACTCGGTTCAACGTATAGCATGCAGAGGACACAGCTTCAGTCCAGAATGGAATGGGTAGCTGCGACTCTACCAACATAGTCCTAGCAGTCTCGATCAATGTGCGGTTCTTACGTTCAGCGACGCCATTCTGCTGAGGAGTATAAGCTGCACTAAATTCGTGAAGAATACCTTTTGAAGTGCAAAACTCCGCCATGGCATGATTTTTGAATTCAGTACCATTGTCGCTACGTATCCGCCTAACCTTCAAGTTGTAAAGATTCTCAATCTGAATGATCAAGTTTTTGATAATACCGAAGGTTTCACTCTTGTGTGCCATGAACGCCACCCAAGAAAATCTTGAATAATCATCAGTAATCACGAGGCAATATTGATCATTCCTAATGCTTTTGTGCTTGACAGGACCGAACAAATCCATGTGCAAACGTTCAAGAGGAACAGCCACCGTGTTGACTTTCTTTGTAGGGTGTCGCTTCTTCGTTTGTTTTCCTTTCTGGCACGAAACACAGACGTCTTGAAGATGGAAGTTTTTAAGAGGAACACCATTCACCAATTCATTTGATACCAAATGATTCATTTTGCGTAAGTGAATGTGACCCATTCGTCTGTGCCAAGAGATTGTGTCTTTTTCTGTGGCTTTGGAAACGAAACAAGTTGCTTGTGCAGACGTTGTGATAGCTTGGCTCATATCAAGGACATACAGATCATTTATCCTTGGAGCCGACAAGAGAATCCATTCTTTTGGAATTTTGAAGCCGGGTTTCAGCACATAACATCCATTAGCATCAAAGTGTACTGAGAACTGCTTGTCACAAATTTGAGAAACACTAAGAAGATTGTGATCAAGTTGTTGCACAAAGTTGATCTTGTCAAAGCTAACAACCCCGTTGGAAATCATTCCTTCACCAGTAATGTATCCGCCCTTATCTCCAGCAAAAGCAACATAACCTCCTCTAATAGATTTGACGTCGTAGAGAAGCTTCATGTCGCCTGTCATGTGCCTGGATGCCCCACTATCAACAATCCAATGACTACTGATAGTTCCTCCTGGAACACCCTGCATATAAACTCAATCGATTAGTTGGAGATGGGGACCCAAGCCATTGTGGTCTTGGGTCTTCCATTTTTATCAACAACAATAACTTCCACCTTTTGATGATTCGGAAATTGTGATGGTCCCCCTGATTCAATAACAGATTTTGGTTTCCAGGTCTGTTGAGTTTTACCAGTTTGATTGTTTGAAAATTTAACTTCGTGATTGTTTGAAGTTTTTGAACTTTCTGGTTTAACTGAAACAGATTGTTTTTGAACCACATCACTTTTAATCGCCTTTTCAATTTTCTTGACCTGTTGGCGTTTCTGTTTCTTTTCCCTTTCTCTTATGAGTCGAGGATCTTGCTTTACAGAAACAGATTGCTTGCGGTCAGTTGGGCCACGGGGATCATCAACCTTTGCTTTCAACTTATGAAGATACGGGCAATTTCGAATGATATGCCCGATTGTACCACACTCAAAACATGATCTTCGTTCAACAAACCCCGAAGTATCATGTGATCGTCTTGCCGATGATGAACTCTGTGATCTCGAGGTACTAGGTTTTGAACTATTCGGTTCATTCCTTTTCATTACTGTTACTTTCTGGACAAAATCTAAGTTAGATTGATTTGCAAACTTTTCAATTTTGTCCGTTCCCTTCGATTTCACAAAGTTCACATTCTTCTTCTTCTTCTGATTCTGCTTCTTTTGATTTTGAGTCGGTGCCTTACCATTTGTTTTGGTATGGTTTTGCTGTTTTGGCACTGTTGGTAGTTTCTTGTTCCCAAACTGTTTTCTAACTTCAGCCTTTGGGATAGGAGGACACTGTGTGACTGTAACATGTGGTCCTGTCTTTCCCAAGAACTTACTTGTAGAATTTTCAAAGACTTTACTGATTAAAGATTGATTAACATTTTTAATAGGAAAATCTTTGTCTGAATAGATTTTATCATCACCAACAAGAGTGTACAGCAAATCCACACTCTCCGACTCTTTCTCAGACGAGGACTCAGTTGCAATAGTCTTAGCGGGTTTTGCTGGAGGATCACACAGGATGTGATTCTCAAGAGGTATGTCCTCATCTTTTATCACCGCATCAGAATTTGCTGAATCAGTATCATCGGATTCATCATCAGAAGAATCAGTATCCTCAATCACAACTGGAGGATCCTGATTTAGTTCAGCAGCTACAAAGGTATCTGCTGACACATCTGAATCTGACGATACTTCTTTCTTGTATCCGAGTCCTGTAGCAAATTCCTCAACGTCCAAAGGAACAGAGGGTTCAAAATGAGTTCTATACTCCTCATCAGGCAGTGCATCAAAGTTGTTTCTCACGGGTGGTGGACATTTCTTATAACCTATGCATGTGACATCCTTTTTCTCTTTCTGTACATCAATGATGTGATCCAACACATAGCTAGAACTCAAATAACTGTCTAACTTGAGTCGGATCGCCTCACTTTCTGTTTTAACACAAGCCATTTCTTTTTGCATTACCTCAAGACGAGTTATATACAAATTAATGTCCGTTTGTTTTCTGGAAACCATTTTAGTCAACTCTGTTTTATCTTTCTTTAACGTTTCAATCATTGACTTAAATCCTTTTTCATGGTTTTCATAAAACATGTTGGCTTCAGTGCACTTAGAAAGATCAACTGTCAATTTCTGATTGTGAATAAATGTCACATCATATTTCTCTTGCAAAGCCTCATGCTTGCTTTGCAATTCACACCACTTATCATTCACTAAAACATGTTTGTCTTGCAATTCAAACAAACTACCTTGTAAAGCATCGTGTTTGCCTTGCAACTCAGACATGTTTGCTTCCAAGTCAGCACATCTATCATTCAAACTATCACAATTATCACAGCTAACAGAAGTGGGTTCATCGACACATACCTGACTTGATGAACTCTCGACATTCGCCATAAAGGCTGAATGGAGAGAAGACGAAGAATAAGCAGCTTGATCCACCAAAATAGATCTTCTTTGAATTCCTGCTGCAGCTTCCTCCAATAGTTCATCAATATTTGCATCGACTGACGCAGCTGATGTGTCATCTTCCTGATCATTCCCTGAAGCGGATGACTCTTCATCTGAACTTCCACTATAACCAGAGGAGTCTTCATCTTCAGAAGATTCACTACCATTGGTGGAAGATTCTCCACCACTGGTGTGTTTAAGATCATTAACCACTTCAGCAAAACAAGCTGTTCCATCAGGTGCATCATTTCCCAGCTGGATTGACCAATCACAACCTTCATCTACCTGAACCACAAGTGCCTGGTTGGCATTAGATGGTCCTGCTTGACTCTGGTTGTTGACAGGCACCAGTGTTCGTTCGTTGTTCCTTCCTTGGTTCTGATTTGTCCTGTTGCCTTGACCTCGGAAAGGATTCTGGTTCCCATGCTGAGATGGCCTTGTACATTCACGCTTGAAATGACCACGCTCACCACAATTGAAACACTTGACGGCCTGTTTATCAAACCCATACTTGGTGTCTTTCTTGCTTTCCAAGCTGGTTCGGCCTGTTCTTTCCATGAAATCCTTTGCTCGCCTAACAGCACTGGCAAAGGCCCACTTAATATCCATCATTTCCATCTCCTCTTTATCTATCTGCTGATAGTCTTCTTGTGTCAGATTAATATTACCAATCTGACCCTCCACTAATCCACAGTATGCGCTCACCACAGTGTTTAGCAGCTCCATATGTTCTTTTGCTACTTCAACACTGACTTTGGAAAAGCTTGAAGTGTCGAGCCGTACTGTATTTGGCTTTGATTGTTGACCAGCAGATGATGTACTTCCATAACAAGCTTGCTGTTGCTGTTGAGGAGGAAGTGGATTTCCGAATATATCAGTTGTTCTGATTTGCTGTTGCTGTTGTGGTGCTGGTTGAGGAGCTGGATTAAGCAGATTTCCAAACATATCTGTTGTTGGAGGAGGAGTACCATACAAGCTCGTGCTAGACACAAATGCTGTTTGAAGTGGAGCGTGTGAAGATGGTTTTGTAGAAGTGCTAGACGTTCCATAATAAATCTCAGGATTTTGTGGCACTGCAACTCTTTTTGCCTTGAGAGTTTCTTCCTGATTCTTGTTTTCCAGGAGTTGAGCAAAATCACTGAAGCTTGTTGTATCCAAAGTGCCATTGTACCTCATAATTTCTAAGAAATTATTCCATTGAGGTGGCAGTGCATCTGCAAACTTCTTCACTATCTCTGCTGAAGTCGTTACCACCCCAGTATTTGCCAATTCAGTTAGCAAATGAGTAAATCGACTTGTCAAATCTCCTAGAGATTCATTCTGCATACAAATAAAACCATCAAACTCTTTCTTCAGCAGTTCTTTTCTCAATTGTCGTGTCGCTTCATTTCCTACGCCCCTTGTCTTCAATGCGTCCCACAACCTCTTCGTTGTCTTATAACTGACGAATTGATGATAAATATCTTTGCTCAACGCCTGAGTAAGAATGGCGTATGCCTTCTTTTCCAGATCATAGACCTTCTTCTGATCTTCCGTAAGATCTGCAAACGTGGCAGCAGATGATGCGGCAACCTCTATAGTTTGATCGAAATCTGTAATGAACCGCAACCACAATTCTGTATTTTGACCAAGAACGTATGTATGAAATCTACCAAACCATCCCGGATATTCACTTAAGTGCATCAACTTTGGAGGCCTATTCAAACTTCCTGTTTCACTTTCGCTTAGCAAAATGCTTTGAACACTTGGAGCTTGATTTGATACAAATGCCCATTGACCGGTAGATGTAGCATTAGCTTGCGAACCCGAATCCGGAGCTGGAGTACCAAAATACATCTCGGCATTTACCGGAACACCCCACATCGAATTCATTTTTGATCAGCCGAAGGATACCTGTTCGAAAGTCTTGAAAAACACAAACTGTTAAACACAAACAGACTAATGATCGAAAGATCAACACCTGTTCGAAAGATCAACAGGGTTCGAAGGATCCTTATCTTTCGAAAAAGTACTGTAGACCGAAAGATGAACACGAAAGATGACTTCGAAAGACTCCCCAATCGAAGGATCCTTGTCTTTCGAAAAGGAGCAGTAGACCGAAAGATATATGTTTCGAAAATATTCCTTGGAACGAAAGATAAGTCTCACACTTCGAAGGATGCTCGAAGGATGACTATCTGTCGAACCTCCTTTGGTCGAAAGATGATCTTTCGACTTCGAAGGATATCTTTCGAACTTGCTCTGACACAGTTGACAATGGTGACAGGTTGGTGAAAAGTTGACGGGTTGGTGAGAACTTTCGGCAGAAAGTATGTTCAGACCATATCTTTCAGGTCTGAACATGCAGGTTTTTCACCAACCGGGTAATGATCAATATTTTAATCAGATTACACTTTTCAATGCACAAACACTTAGAAATTTAAAATTTTTAAGATCAAAAGTGTAGTTTAACAAGAACCAACTTGAATATATCAAGAACACAGCCCAGATATGTGAGTTTTCCAGAAAACCCACACACTTCCGAAGCCCGGTTATGCTCGAAACTTCACTAAAAACCAACTTTTAACATGTGATAATGAAAAATAACAAGGTTTTTGTAAGAACTTTCAGCAAAATACCAGAATTTTCGAGGTTTTAGACAGAATTTTCAGAAAAATATAAACTTTTGAAACCCGAAAAACAGCAAGAACACCTCGGTTTTAACAAGGATAAGAGCCAAGGCTCTGATACCACTTGTAGGTCCGGCTAGGGGAGGATCTAGTCGCCCAATCCTTGTGTACAAACCAACCCGGTTGTGCGGAATCCAACCGAGATAGCAAACCGAGATAGAACACGCAAATAATCAACACACAAGACTCAACGATTAACACCACTTGTATTAAACGTATGAAAGGTCCGGTTACAGCTCAATGTTTACAAATCAGTCCTGTAAACTCTCTAAGTGTGTGTGTGTTCTCTGCTAACTGTCATCTATCGAAATGAACACAACACACGGGTATTTATACCCAAACACAGCAGGTCCGGTCGAAGGATCAGATAGCATGATCGAAGGATCATCTATCGACCAGGAACAGCTCGAAGGATCAGCATCATCGAAGGATATAAGTGATCCTTCGATGACCATCCATCGAAGGACCATCTTTCGAGCTCATCATCATCGAAGGATATAAGTGATCCTTCGATGACCATCCTTCGACCCAACACATTACAAACATAATGTTGACTGTTTGCCAAAGTCAAACCAGGAGGATGGTTGACTTGGTCAAACTTACAAGACTAACAAAGACATCGTTTTGAATACAGACACACGTGCACCAACATTATTGTATATAACATGCGTGATTATTGTTATTTTTCAATTAGCCTGGTCTTGATCAATTTTGTCAAATTCGTTTCAATTTCTTTTTGTTTCCCTTCAAATTCGCCATTGTTCAGTCAATTTCATCGAATTGGGTTCAAATTTATCGTTGATTTTGAAAAGTTTCATCAAAATGTCAACCCTCGAAATCAAATCGTAGAACAGAGGATGAAGGGACATGACCAACCTTTAATTCAGACCGTAACAGAGTATGCAGGAACATGACCAAGCTTTGATTCGATTGGAGTCGGAGGGCAGTAACAGTGGTTTCAGATCGTAGAACAGGGGATGTGATTTTTGAACTGGGAGTTAGGGTATACGTGATTAACGTGCGTGATTTATGTTTCCAACATGCGTGATTAGGTTTTTTGAGGTAACGTGCGTACTTTTCAAAATAAAGTGCGTAATTTGGTCGCGTACTGGTCGTGCATTAAGCCGTAATGTATGTTAAGTGGCCCCCTTCTCCCTCTATATATATATAATGTTTATTTACTAATACAACTATATACTAACTTAATTTTTTATTGAATAAAAGTGATCTAGAGTGTAGAAATACAGGCGGTGCATATTTATATTACATTTAATTATAAAGTTAAATTACATACATTTACGTAGGCTGTGTAGGTAAGAATATATGATATTTTTTTGTATATATAATACACATATGAAATCTAAGAAACATTAAATTTAAAAAACATGAACCTTAAATTCTAAAATTTAGTGATTTTGAGTTTTTTTTTGTTCCTGTAATAATTAATGTTCTGTAATTATTTTCTTCCTATATTTATAACATCATATATAGATACTATGTTAGAACCCCGTGTATTACACGGGTTAAATAAATGTAATTTTTTATAATAAATAATAAAATAATATATCTTTAAAACCTCATTTATTACACGTGTTGAATAAAAGTAATTTTATATATTAAGTAATAAAAACATTATATCTTTAAGAACCCTATGTATTACACGGATTAGATAAATGTAATTTTGTACACTAAATATAAAAGTTATATCTTCAAAAACCCATTTTTTTTTTAACGGTAGTAAAAAAAACCATGTATTGTACAGGTTGAATACTTAACTAAATCGAATTTCATATACCAAATTATAAAAAAAGTTATATCTTTTAAAACTCTGTGTATTACAAGGCTTGAATAAATCTAATTTTATATACCAAATAATAAAATATTATATCTTTAAAAATCTCGTTTATTACACGTCGAATTCAAAGTAGGATAAAATTTAATATTAGTTTATATAAGATAAGTATAAAACGAAGACGGGAAACTAAATAGTAGATGCCTCCATATAATATTGTTATAGTTATTTTATTTTATAAAAAATGACATGTTACATGATTATTTTTGTATGTTCCACTAACAAAAAAAGTAATTCTTGTTCCATGTATATCTTGCCAAGAATTTATTAATATAACTAAACTAATAATCATCTTACTTATCTACAATTACATGAATTATAAATTATCTATCACTTAGTGTAACACCCCGAAATTTATGAAACTTTATATTAGAATTATAAAGTACAAAAATAGACGAGAATAAGCTAACCAGGAAATAACTAACCTAGTTAGTTAGTGTCTCGACATAATAACACAAATACGGTTATGGGTCTTGTAGTAACACATGAATGAATTAAAAAACCTGAATTATAAACTATATAAAAGTTGAGGGGCTTATGTGTAGAACTTGAAACTTAACTTAATTAAAACAAAATAACACACACCAAACACACAAAAAGGTGTGTCTGGTCGATCAACATCAGGGGCGAACAAGAGCTTCCCCACCAAACCCTAACTTGTGCAAAATTGATCAAATTGGAGGTTTAAATCAGTTCCAAATCGATTTTCTAGCACGAAATTGTGATCTCCTCTGAAAAGGGATCATAAGGTATGTAATTTCCATGGAAAATCTTCATCCAAATTTCTGAGTGAATTCAAGTAATTCAGAATTGATGTTGCATGTTAGTTATTTGGAATGAAATAGTGTCTAGGGATAAATCCTAGTCAATATCTTGTTGAAATCTTGTCTATTTCTTGTGAAATCTATAATCACCATTGAAGGTGATAGGTGGGTTTTTGTAGAAGCATGTTGAACACTAGGAATATCTTTGTTAACTTAGTGTATTTGAGCTCTATGAAGCAAATCCAGATTTGTTGATATGAAAATTTGTCATGAACATGTGAAATGATGTTTAAATCTTGGTTAGATAGTTAGTCAAGAACTTGATTTTGAATTGTATGAAATCATGCTCACTAGGTTTTGATATAATGCCTAAGAGAAAATAAATGTTGAGAATTTGGACTAAAAACGCATATTTGATTAGTGTGGTAAATTATGCGTTATATACTATAAAAGAGTTCTAAACACCTATGGTTGAACCCTATAGGCAAGGAAATCGGAACGTCAAGCGGACAAGCTAGTGGCGATACGCGTTTGAAGGGAACGCTTTGAAGGTACGTAACCACGGTTCCGTTACGTTATGTTTGTTATGTATTTTTACTAGTAGACTTGAATTTAGAATGGTGTATGAATTCGGATGTCTAGTTGAAGTGACGAAGATCACTAGATGAGTAAATGGGTTGAATGTTGGTTAGAACAAGTTTGGTATGTTGTAAAATGGTGGTTTCCATTAAACAACCAAACGAGTCAAACAATGGTTGAACTGTAGTGTTGAAGTGACTAAAACGTTCCTCATTAAAATTGAGTTATAAAAACGTAATCCATGGAGTGGATGTGATACGCTAAGATTGACAAGCCCGGGAATGGGTGATCAAGGTTAGAAACCAATGTTGTTAAATTATGTATAGTCGTATTGTAGAATAGAAGTTGTGATGATTTTAGTGACCACAATCGTTACTTGAATCAATAAGATTAGAATTGGTAAGAAACCGTTTGGTAGCCATCATAATGAAGGATTTCCACAAGATGAGCCAACGGGTCGAATAATGGTGTAAATTGTATAGTGACTTTTCGACGTATAACATGTAAATCAAATTCTTGATATGATAGTTGTAATGAGCATGTCCGTAATGAATTTACAGACACGTAGGAAAAGAATCACCTAAAACGACATGTGGATTCGGGTGAAATCAACAAAATAGTCAAAATAGCAAAGTTGCAGGAGCTACCGTAAGTTACGGTCTCCACCGTAACTTACGGTAGAGAACAAATCAATTACGGCAGTTCTATACTGCCTTACGGCAGACCAAAGTGAAACAGTGTCTACCGTAACTTACGGTGGCTACCGTAAGTTACGGTAGAGCCCTGACCCATATGTTAAATTTTGCATATTCTTGATAATCGAATCCGTTTTTGAGCGTAGTTTCGATTATGTCGATTTTATAAAAACCCTAGTACTAATATTTGCCAAAATTTCCAGTTTCTAGATATTGCAAGGATGCGGATGATGATCAAGCCAATGCTTCAAGAACCGAACACAAAACTTATGGATGCTTCCGCCCTAATCTGATCTAGTTAACCATGTTGTTTTGTAGACACTACTGAATGATCAATGTTTTGAAACCAGTTATTTTACTATGATAAATATTATGGTAAAGTGTAACTTAGTTTACTAACTAAGTATTGTTAGTTTTAAATTTTCTTTTTACATCTACCGCATTTTTACAAAATAAAACGACGGGTGTTACAAGTTGGTAATCAGAGTTTAAGGTTGTCAACAAAGTGTTCGGTTCAAGCTTGATCAAGCATCCGGCAAGAGCTAATTGTTTTAAGTAGACTTAGTAAATATAGAAAATGAATATGATTAGATGTGCATGGAAAGAGTGTGTAATACACTCAAACCCGGAAAGTGCACCAAACATGAATGGTTTAAGCAAGTTGTGAACTTGGTTAAACCAAAGCGAAAGATGCAAATAATACAAAATGAAATGTTTAAGAATCAATATAAACATCCAGAATCAAGATGACTAATGAAGGCAATGGTGATGATACGGTGCCGAAAGTCACCGAACAGATGAAAGAAATGCCCAGTGTAACCGGGGGCGAGTTAGCATCTCAATTAACTAAACAAATGGAAGCTAAGATTTCCGAGGCAGTCGGAAAAGCTCTAGAAAATAGTCTATCGCAGTATATTGATAGATTACGAACCACTATCGTGCCGGTGGTGGACGATATGATGGCTGAATTGAAAGACAGCATATTACAAGAAATAGAAGAAAGGAGGGTGTTGGATATGAATCCAAGTCCCATAAAGAGACCCAAGTCTAATAAAGCTCCCAAGAAATGAGTTACAAAAAGTGTAGTACATCAGTGTAAATTTTGTGGAAAAATTCACAAGGGCACATGTGGTAGGCCAAGACATAAGAAGTCTAAATATCCAGAGAAGCTTGGAACCAAGGACACAACCGACACAAAGTCTGATGCCCAGAAATCAAGGACAAAGTTGTTTTATATAACAGCCACAGAGGCTAAAGCTGAACCTGATGTCGCTTCAGGTATACTTTTGTAAATTAAATTTCAGCGTGAAATTTTTTTATTATTACGAGTGCAAATAAATCGCTTGTTTTATATCGATTTATTCAACATCCTACATTCGCGTTAACGAAATTACCTATGCTTTGAGAAATAGAAATATGTAATAATAAAAGTTCTATTGTTTATAAGAGGTGCTGAAACTGTACATTGAGCATCGAGGTAAAAGTAATCTCGATAGATATTGCAATGGGAAGGAGTGCGAGTACACTCGAACCCGGAAATTGCAATAATAATAAATAGCGAAGACAAGGTTATAGACTTGACCGAACTAAATAAAACGCGTAGGAGCGTCATTTACATCAATAGACGATGTAGATAAAGTTTATGCAACGATAAACAATAATAAAATTAAATGAATTAATTCTGTTACTGTTTCAATAGGATTAAGGTTAAGGATGAGAAATTAAATTCGGACCGAGAATATCCGCGAAAAAGAAGTTAAATGAATGATATGTATTATTCGCTACTATGAATAATAAAGTATCAATAAATGCAAATTTAGAAACTCGGGTATGGGTAACCATCCAAGTAATACATTATTAATCAAATCCTTATGAGAAAGAACGATGATTGCAGTGATGGAAGTGATTATATAAAAGCCTAGTAAAATAAACCTTATGAAAGTGTTAGAATAAGAACGGGTAAACCCCAAAAGCCGTATAACCACAACAGTGGTTTTACCATATAAGACTTAAGAAATAGGCTTTAGGAACATTAGTAAAAGAAACAGACCCAAGGGTCGCTAACAACAGAAAGGTGGCGTTGGATCAAATAAACAAAATACTGGATAATAAAGGTAACAGGAAGCCGGATGAAGGGAGCGTGTTACATTAAGGTAATAAGCCCAAGGGAAGGGATATGAATCAAGGTAAATAAAAATATAAACCAATAAACAATAATGTTAGGGAATAGGGGTAAAGTTTGACTATCATAGGCGATGAAGTATACACGAACAAGTCAAACAAGACGAACGAAAGAATAAAAGACTTGGTGGAATAAGGGAGATGGAATACGCTAATACTACTGAATAGATCAAAACGAAGTCTTAATGCATGCCGGAATGGCTACTTTAATAATGAATTCGGTAAAATACCCAATTGATGGGTAGGAATACAGATATATGCGTAAACCAAGGGAAAGTGACGCAGAATTAAAAGTCAAAAGACTTGGATTAAGAGTTATGACTAAAGGACAATAAAACTTCGCAAAAACAGAAATTTTGATAGTTAAGTTCAACTATTTTAATACTGGACGGGCCGAATAAAGTATAATACTTGATATTCCAAGTAAGCACAACCCGAATAATGAAAATGCGAAATATTACTGAACCAATGTGATAGGTC
Source organism: Helianthus tuberosus (assembly GCA_030545235.1). Taxonomy (NCBI): domain Eukaryota; kingdom Viridiplantae; phylum Streptophyta; class Magnoliopsida; order Asterales; family Asteraceae; genus Helianthus; species Helianthus tuberosus. The sequence goes on from CM060419.1 coordinate 185,582,387, forward strand.
GTAAAAGAGTATGAAAAGGAAAATGCAAACCACTAAAACCGGGGTGTTAAAAACAATACGATAACGAACCCGGTAACGGGTTGAAATGAATTAGAGGCATAAACCAAATAATGGAATAACTAAAATAAACCTACGCGAAAGTGACGTAAGAAGTCATAGAGTCGGAAGGATAATCCGAAAGAAAATGAGTGTAGCTTTAGACTATGGTTAAGGTCAAATGAATTTTGAAAACAAAAGTCATTTATTCGAAATATAAAAAGGAGATGCTTTGACGTCATATGTATACTTATGCAATTAAATAAAGATATGAATAGAAGATGATCCATGGGATCACCATAACCTTCAGGTTATAAACAATATAAAGGTCAACGGAACCGAAATGACCATTGGGTCGATAATATAAAGCGTGGGAACCAATTATGATTTCTCGCGTAAAATGATAACGCAGAATAATAATCCTTGTCGTCAATACCTTGATATGATTAATCGACATGTGTTAAAGAGAAAAACATTAAACTAAAATTCAGTTTTAGTAAAGAAACAACGTTCTAACAAATATAAATATTATGAGAGAAGTTAGAAAATGGTTAATACTAAAGAACATAAGCCTTAACGCCGATAGGTGTAAGACGATGCATTCAAAAGAAGATTCATAAAAATGAAAAACTGACGAAAATCTAAACATGATGTGATGTGATCACGGACCCAAGAGTGGTACAGAATACAACCATGCTGTAATATGAGTTACTAGATATGAAATGATAAACACGCAAAGGGCCGATGACGGCAATATAGCATACCCGAATGACGCAGTATGAGTTAAAATGGTGACCAATTAGTCTAGGCAATAAAACAAGTTGTAGTCAAAATAATGCTATGACCTATGTAGAGCGCTTGTCAATATAAGACTAGCGTGAAGTAAGTATGCTAACGGACTCAGTGGATGAATGGTTAAAAGACAACCCGGTCAAAAAGGGAAATAGATGGGAAATAAATGATAAAAGATTTCAGTCCAATAGAACATGTGCCTACGAGACACATATGTCAATACGAATAAAAACCTTATGCCGGAAAAGAAAGGATGCTTTGGAAAATGAGACAAAGATAGTTAGGTCTAAACCAAAGAACTACTTAAAGAAGGTTTCGGGGACGAAACCCTTTTAAGGGGGGTGGACTTGTAACACCCCGAAATTTATGAAACTTTATATTAGAATTATAAAGTACAAAAATAGACGAGAATAAGCTAACCAGGAAATAACTAACCTAGTTAGTTAGTGTCTCGACATAATAACACAAATATGCTTATGGGTCTTGTAGTAACACATGAATGAATTAAAAAGCCTGAATTATAAACTATATAAAAGTTGAGGGGCTTATGTGTAGAACTTGAAACTTAACTTAATTAAAACAAAATAACACACACCAAACACACAAAAAGGTGTGTCTGGTCGATCAATATCAAGGGCGAACAAGAGCTTCCCCACCAAACCCTAACTTGTGGAAAATTGATCAAATTGGAGGTTTAAATCAGTTCCAAATTGATTTTCAAGCACGAAATTGTGATCTCCTCTAAAAAGGGATCATAAGGTATGTAATTTCCATGGAAAATCTTCATCCAAATTTTGCCTTCTGGTAAAGGCTTACGGACCGTAAAGGTCTTGCCTTACGGTCCGTAAGGCGGCCCCAGTAACAGAAAACGTAACAGCAGCCTGTTAACGAGTTTAACCGACTTAGATTAATATTTTTCATCCGCATGTGCAATCTAAATTAGTTCATAGGCACTAGGGACACTTGTTAATGATTAGGGATCAGTCCTGGAGTTGTTTGTCATGATCACAAGCAATCAAGAACACTATATAAAGACCCACATTGTGGGAACTTTGATCATTCATTCCCAACTCAACTTCTGATCACTTCTGGAGCTCAAGGCCTTTCCCTAAGCATCTCTGGTCGTGCATTAGACCTTGGTAAGTGTCCTAAACTTTCCTTAATTGAGTTTTACTTAGTTAAGTAGCTTAAAGTCAAACTGTTGTAATTAAGGTTTGACTTAACGATTAATCGCTAATGGTCCAGCGATTAGTCAAAGTAAAGGTAGTTATAAGTTGGTAATTATGTGGGCATTAAACCCTTAAAAGGGCACCCTCTGATTCCCGCTCTAACTAGATCATTTGTCGGGTCAAAGTTGTTATAAAAAGTCAACAGAAAACATAATCTTCAAATTAAGTATAATTAGCAATGTAGATGACGTGTAACCTATTTTATCACTCATATAACTTGATAATTAGTATAAGAACTGGTCTAAGCTTGTTTGATCAGACAATTTTCTGTTTAGGCTCGGTTCGGAACCGAAAGTCGCAAAACTTTGACTTTTGCTTTGACTTCAGTTCTGACCCGATTTAGATGGATTTAGAAATGCCTTAGAGTTCCGTTAGGACCAACTAGTATGATAGTATAACCCTCTGCGTTTATACTACTTGACTCGTTGATTGTCCGATGTTTCCGTTAAATGCCTAATGTTGACCAATATGCCCATTTGACCTTAAAACGAGAATTTTTGAAATGTGAGAGGACAATAATCTTTGTTACTGATTTATAAACATGTCCCTAAATTTTCACATCAGTTGTAGGTCCAGATTGGGAGTTATGCTTAAAGGCGTAATTAGAACGCTTTTTGTTAATTAAAAGGCATAATTAGCGTAAAGCCTATCTAAACCCAATTTTTGACACCAAACCTTTTACCCACTGATGTAATATAATAGTTTGGGATTTTTTAAAGATTTTTAACCTGCTCATAACCTAAGGTTATGGCGTTGATTCGGTAAATACCGATTATACCCTTTTTGTTTATAAAATGAGTTCTACATAGTATTTTGACACCAATCAAATTGCTACTGATTTTATATAATAAATGAAGTATTTTGAACTTTATAACCTGATCAGAAAACTCAGATTCCCTGTATAACCCGGAAATCGCTTAAAACGGCTTTTTACGCATATTAAACACCTAGTATGGGTTTAAAACCATTTTGGCATATAAGATTTATCACCAACTGATATAACCTATTAAATTAAGTTGTTTCACTGATTATGTCAGACCCGAATCACAGAATTATAATTTATCTCTTTTATAATCTTTAAAATGACCAAAATACCCATACGGGGCTTAAATTGAGATTAAACTCGTTTTGGGCATAATGGAAGATATCCTACTGATATCACAACATATTTAAGGCATATTAACTTAGGAAACCTGTTCGTGACTCTTTCGGTTAACCGTTATGCGTTATTCGTTATTCGCGTTCGGTTCGGTTTATGTAACTAGTTTGCATAAATTAGCCGAAACGGGTCAAACCTTATCATTTTATCTCAAAATCCAGAATGTGTTTAGTTTACCCATATTATACAAGTCTTCAAACTTGTCGGGTCTAAATCACATTCTATTCCGGTCTTCGTTTAATCATGCGTACGAACCGTATCTTCCTTTAAAACTGACCGGTCTAAGTTTAGGCTTAATTAAAGACCCGTTAGGATTCTAATAGGTTATTATAAACCTTCTTTCTAGAATAGGAGACCCGGTAAAAGCTATCTACACTTGCTACTTATGATTATACTTTGCTCAGGTAAATACTTTTAACTTATTTTCCCTTATACGGGCTTGGGGTACGGTATCTAAGAATACCGCTTGGTCGGGCATTCGACCTTAATCGATTAGTGGTTAAGCATTATCGAAATGACCGTTTAAAAATATGTTTTGTTGCTTAAACGCCTTTGGGGGGTTAATGACCATGTCCCGGATATCCTTGGCATCATTTTACGAAATGGCCACGACCTAAGCACGGGGTGTAGGCGTACACCCGTCAGTGCCAAAATAAATATTGTGGTGCGTCTATTGATCTTTAACCCGGCACGAACCGGGCTACTGAACGCATGAGAAACATGTAATTCGTTTACAAGTATTATGTTGGTGCATGTTTGTGACAACAGCTTAGATTTGGTCTTTGGATATCTTGTAATTAGATAAACGATAAACAGTTAGCGGGTTTAGCTTTGTATTAGTGAGTTAATAGAGTTTGGGCTAAAAAAAACCCACATTGGGTGATGGGGGACGATTTGGGCTTAGCCCATGTAGCAAACCCAGCCTAATGTTGCAACCTTGTGTTATATAAACAAGGTTAGGCTTTAGGGTTTAGGTTAATAAGCCAAAACAGTTTTAGAGAGAGAATTCGTGAGAGCTTTAGGGTTTGGACGAATTTGGAGTTGGTTAGGGATCTTGATTGATTGTAATCGCTTTGATAGATAATCAATAAAGATCCGGTTTGAAAGTGATTTGCTGTTTCTGTTTCCTACACGTTTTCTGCTTATTCTGATCAAGAGGATTCCGCACTCTTGATTGGAAAGACAATTCTGTGAAGATCCATACGAAAGGGGACCTACATATTATATTCAAATAATTGTCCCAAGTTATAAAAATGTTTGTGCCTCGTGCATTTAAATCAATTTTCTAAACCTTTCAAAATGAGTCAGTTGATTGTATTTACCAGTGTAAACTGACGTATTTTCTCAAAAAGATTAAGTGCAGGTACTACTCGTAATAGGCTGGTTTTCTCCTTAGCATCAGTATGAGTCTCGCAAGCTTGGATGCAATTCTGTCTGTTGAACAATGTTTCTTTGATCCACCTGTGGATAAATTTCAATTATTTTGTGATACATGATATTACAATTTTATTCGGTTGAAATGAAACTATCCTTTGCTACCGCTGTGCATTTAAATATTGTGTTGTTTGACTATAACGATATCAACTACGTCACGATACTCCCCCACCGGTAAAACGTGGAAATATCGGGGTGTGGCAGGTTGGTATCAGAGCCAACACTGAGTGAATTAAACACTAGCCTTTTGCGTTTAGTCTCAGTGACACAATTGCACGTTCCTAAATTTTCGAGACTAGACAAAGAACTTAGGACTAATCCAAATTGTTTTAAGTTTAACTTTGTCCTTTATATTTCCTTGTTATATCTTTTATCTGTTAACAGGAAATATGCCACCGAGATTCAGAAGAGGAGGACGAGGCAAGGGGCCAATGACCGCCCCCAACGATCACCAGGCCGGGCCTTCACACCGGCGAACTCCTTCTACTACTATGAGTGCCGATCCTCAGGGAAACTGGAGGAACCATTTGGAGCCCGCTAGAGGGTCTGTCTCGCACAGCTCAACGCCTCCCTATCGTCACTCCTTTGGGCCGCACTCAGAAAACGAGCCCGAAGACTCCCGCCATTCCTTCTTGCCGTTGCTGCGGTCCGTTTCGCACCGTTCCTTTGGCGACCCCACTCCTGTCTTTCAGGGCCGGTTCAACCCGGCCAACTATATCGAAGAACCAGTGGGTTTTAACCCACTAGGACCTGAAGACCATTTCTCGGGGGACCATGCAATGGACATGGACGAGGACACGGATCCCGTCGAGCCTGCAACCGGGACCCCCAACCACCCTATTGAAATCTCTGATGGATCATCTTTCCATGGATCACCTTACCGTGGTCCAGACAGTTACCAAGCAAGGTTCAACCAGCATGAGTGGTATTTTACACCATCTCACCATTTATCGCCTCATGAGCAGCAGCAGGATCCCTCCGAGGATTCGCGTTTCGTGGCAGTCACGCCACCACCACCGCCAGTACAACTAGCGCCTCCAGAACCACCGAGGCGTAGAAGAACAGGCGCACGTATATCCGCAGGACCAGGGGATTTTCACTTTAGCACCCCTCATCACTCTAATGGCAGTCACTATCCGCCACTGCATGAAGACCCACAAATGGGTGGGCCTTCAAACCCAGTTGCAGAGGTGAATTCTGCACCAGTTGCACCACCACCGCCACCATTGGGATTCGGTAATCCGATACCTACATACGCCGGTTCCACGGTGTATAATCCATTTGAGCAACCGGCTCACACTCATTACAACTATGCTGAAGCCGACCCATACCTCGTAGCGGCAAACTACAACGCCCTTCATCCGGAAGGACCATATGGAGCTCCCTAGGGAGTGGGATACCCAACTCATGGGTATCAAATACCAGCTCGACCTCCGATTCGGCAGCAGTCGCAGCCACCACGTTTTTCCCCACCGGAACAAGAAGAAATCCTCCACAGGTTAAACAGGGTGGAACGAGATTTTGAAGAAGAGCATAGGAACAACCGTGGATTCCTCAAGGGCCTGGCACGCTTGTTAAAAGGAAAGAAGAAGAGGGATCATTAAATCCCTATATGCATTGTTGTATTTCCTTGTATCAATCAAGTCCCTGCGTGGACATTTATCTATGCGCTTAGTCCCTGCGTGGGCTTGTCCTTTTAGTCCCTGCGTGGACACCTATCTTTGTAATCAGTCCCTGCGAGGACTTGTTTTATCAGTTTAGCCCCTGCGCGGGCAATTCATTTTTGTAAAAGTCCTGTTTAGGGCAATATGTACTTCTTTTTATGTTTAATGGAATGTTAAGTTTTAAAATTTTCATTTTTATCATGATATGCATAATATATTACACATGAAATAAATAAATTAAAAATCATTCCTTTTAAAAATAACCTGCCTATTAAATGTAGAATAAGAATCTTAAAGGTGTAACTTAGCCTGCATGTCATTAAAAGACTCGGCCAAGATGGTAAGACCTGTTTAAAGGATTCAAATCCCTGTTAACATCTGAAAACATGTTAACGCTCCTGGCAGACGTGATTCGTTAAAATCACACACGTCATTCTTATAATAGGATTCTTCAGAAGGTTCCTATCCTAACCTAATGATCTATAAATCATGGTTTTACATCATCAATTAAGATGATCATATATTAAACATCCATAAGTAATGTAGCGCCTACGGGTCGTACTCATTGTCATATAAGACAGAAGACAGTAGTAGTCTACGACTCCCTGTCAGAAAAAGGTAAAGAACTATGTTCAAACCTTAATGCCTTGATTCTCTGAAATCATGGCTTATGATTTAGAATGTCCCTGTGACTAGGCCTTTTGTGCCACTAATAATACTGTTATTGTCTTATAATTAGGATAAATTATAATAAAGATCCTAAATAAATATAATTAACAAATTAACCCAATATGGTCTATGTTTACCATGGTTAATGAATTGCCATAAAAGACAATTCCATAATAAACTCCCAAATAAATTATTGTCAATATCTTATGTAACAGTTCAACTACATGGCTGACTCGGATGAAATCAATAGTCACCCAAGGGAGGATCACGATAACACCCGAATTAACATAGCGGGTGCAGAACTGCAAGCATTAATAGACAATGCTGTTAAAAAGGCTATAGAGCGGCAGTATAATGAAACTAGCGGGACTCGAAGTAGGACCCTATCCGCACCGCATTCCAAGCCTAAGACTCATTCAGAGGCTCACAGCAAGCCGCCCTCCAAGAAAGATGATGATCAACATTCCTCAAACCAAAACAGTGTTCCATCCAAAAGGGTAGTATTTGATGATAAACCACGTACCAGGTCCTGTACCTATATGTACTTTGTTTCCTGCAAACCACGGGATTTCTCTGGGGAGAAGGGGGCAATTGACTGCATGACGTGGTTGGATGAAATGGATACTGTGGTGGATATCAGTGGTTGTGCTGATAGGGATGTTATGAAGTATGTATCTCAGTCGTTTAAAGGAGAAGCACTAGCCTGGTGGAGGTCTCTAATCCAGGCTACTGGGAAGATTCCATTGTACAATCTGTCTTGGGATCAATTTGTTGCACTCATCAAAGAGAATTACTGCCCTCAGCATGAGGTTGAGAAGATTGAATCAGATTTCTTATCATTGGTGATGAAGAATCTGGATTGCCAAGCTTACCTCACCAGTTTCAACACCCTGTCCAGGCTAGTTCCGTATCTGATAACACCGGAACCAAAGCGAATTGCTCGCTTCATTGGGGGTTTGGCCCCAGAGATAAAAGCCAGTGTTAAGGCATCTAGACCTGCTACTTTTAGGTCAGCAGCTGATCTAGCTCTATCTCTTACCTTGGATGCGGTCAGGCTAAGATCGCTCAAGAACTCTGAAGAACGTAAGAGAAAGCGTGAGGATGATAACTCACGAAGATCTGAGAAGAAGCACAAAGGTAATACGGACCACAAAAAGAGTTCTGGGTCTAAGAAAGATGGTCGTCAATCGGGTGATAAACCAAATTGTAAGATCTGTAAGAAACAGCACTTCGGGAAGTGCAGATATGAGTCAAAGTCCCAATCACAGCCAAGGGCATGTGGGATTTGCAAGTCGTCAGAGCACAAGACCTTGGATTGTAAGAAAATCAAGGATGCTACGTGCTATAGCTGCAATGAAAAAGGGCATATCAAGTCCAACTGCCCAAAATTTGCAAAGAAGACTGATGATGGGAAAAAGACCAATGCAAGGGTCTTCCGGATGGATGCAAAGGAAGCTGTTCAGGACGACAATGTGATCACAGGTACCTTCCTCATAAATGATGTTTATGCAAGAGTGCTATTTGATTCAGGAGCTGATAAATCATTTGTAGATAATAAGTTTTGTAAGTTGCTGAATTTACCTGTTAAAACCCTAAGTGTGAAATATGAGGTGGAATTGGCCGATGGAACCATAGAAACAGCGTCGACCGTGTTAGATGGATGTGTTATATCCATTGGGAACCACTCTTTTCCATTGTCATTACTTCCTTTGAAATTAGCCGGTTTTGATATAGTAATAGGCATGGATTGGTTGTCTCGCAACCAAGCCCAGATCGTTTGTGCTCAGAAACAAGTGGTTGTCAAAACTCCTCATGGCGAGCCTTTGACAATCCAAGGAGATACTAAGTATGGACTGCCTGAGCACGTGTCTATGCTCAAGGCATCTAGATGTTTGAAGAAGGGTTGTGTCATTTATATGGCACAGGTAACTATTGATGAGCAGAAGCCTAAGGTTGATGATATTCTCGTCATTTCTGAATACCCTGAAGTTTTTCCTGAAGAACTACCTGGGTTACCACCAGATAGGCAAGTAGAATTCAGAATTGACATCATCCCCGGAGCAGCACCTGTTGCGAGAGCACCTTATAGGTTGGCACCAACGGAGATGAAAGAGTTAAGGACTCAGCTGGATGATTTATTGGCAAAAGGTTTCATTAGACCTAGTTCGTCTCCTTGGGGAGCGCCAATCCTGTTTGTCAAGAAGAAGGATGGATCGATGCGTCTATGCATCGATTATCGCGAGCTTAATAAAGTCACTATCAAGAATATATATCCTTTGCCCAGAATCGACGATCTGTTCGATCAATTACAAGGGGCAAGCTACTTCTCTAAGATTGATTTGAGGTCATGCTATCATCAATTGAAGGTTAAAGATGAAGATGTGCACAAGACTGCATTTAGGACTCGTTATGGTCATTACGAGTTCCTAGTGATGCCTTTTGGGCTCACTAATGCACCAGCCGCATTCATGGATCTCATGAATCGTGTCTGCAAACCTTACCTAGATAAATTCGTCATCGTCTTCATCGATGACATTCTCATTTACTCCAAGAGTCAGGCTGACCATGAGAAGCATCTTCGATGTATCCTGGAATTACTTCAGCAGGAGAAGCTCTATGCCAAGTTTTCGAAGTGTGAATTCTGGCTTCGTGAAGTCCAATTCCTTGGACATGTTGTCAGTGAGCGTGATATCCAACTAGATCCCGCTAAAGTTGAAGCTGTCATGAATTGGCAAGAGCCGAATACGCCTACAGAGATTCACAGCTTCTTGGGATTGGCAGGATATTACAGGCGTTTCATCGAAATTTTTTCAAGAATTGCTGCACCCCTAACTTCTTTGACTAAAAAAGAAAATAAAATTCGATTGGGGTCCTAAGCAGCAAGAATCCTTCGATATTCTCAAGCAAAAGTTGAGCAATGCTCCTGTGTTGACATTGCCTGATGGAATAGAAGAGTTTGTGGTATATTGTGATGCATCACACACCGGTATGGGATGTGTGCTTATGCAGAAAGGCAAAGTTATTGCCTATGCTTCACGTCAGTTAAAGGTGCATGAGAAGAATTACACCACCCATGACTTGGAGTTGGGTGCCGTCGTATTTGCACTGAAGCTCTGCAGGCACTATTTATATGGTATCAAGTGTGTGATCTATTCTGATCACAAGAGCCTCCAACACCTGTTTAACCAAAATGATTTAAACATGAGGCAACGACGTTGGATGGAAACTTTGAATGATTATGACTGTGAGATAAGATACCATCCCAGCAAGGCGAATGTAGTCGTTGATGCCTTGAGTAGAAAGGAAAGAGTGAAGCCTATAAGAATCAATGCCAAGAGCATTGAGATCAAGAATAGCTTGAATGAAAGGTTGTTAACAGCGCAGAAGGAAGCTGTGCTGGAAGCTAACTATCCTAATGAAAAGCTAGGAGTAACTGAAGAACAGTTATCCCATGGCAAGGACGGAATCCTGAGATTAAATGGACGAATATGGGTTCCTGTTTATGGCGGACTTCGGGATGTTATCCTCCAGGAAGCCCACAGTTCTAAATACTTCGTTCATCCTGGAGCTGACAAAATGTACCAGGATTTGAAAGCAAATTTCCGGTGGATAGGCTTGAAGAAGTCTATAGCTACCTATGTAGCTAAATGTTTGACGTGTGCGCAAGTCAAAGCTGAACATCAGAAGCCGTCAGGTTTGCTACAACAGCCTGAACTTCCCACGTGGAAGTGGGAAATGGTGACAATGGATTTCATTACCAAGTTGCCAAGGACAAGGAAAGGAAACGATACTATATGGGTAATAGTGGATAGACTGACTAAGTCAGCACATTTCCTACCCATTAAGGAGACCTATAGCTCCGACATTTTAGCCCAATTGTACGTAGATAAGATTGTATCTCTGCATGGCATACCAGTGGCTATTATCTCTGACAGAGATACTAGATACACATCACACTTTTGGAAAAGTTTTCAACAATCCTTGGGCACGCGCTTAAACTTTAGTACGGCTTACCATCCTCAGACGGACGGGCAGAGTGAGCGTACCATCCAAACCTTGGAAGACATGCTTCGTGCATGTGTGATTGACTTAGGTGGTAGTTGGGATAACCATCTGCCATTAATCGAGTTCTTGTATAACAATAGCTATCATACAAGCATTAAGGCTACGCCCTTCGAGGCCTTGTACGGTAGGAAGTGCAGAACGCCCGTTTGTTGGGCGGAAGTTGGAGATGTCCAACTGACAGGACCTGAAATAGTCTTTGAAACGACGGACAAGACTGTCCAGATTCGTGACCGCCTGAAAGCTGCCAGAGATAGGCAGAAAAGCTACGCAGACTTAAAGCGTAAACCTCTGAAATTCAAGGTAGGTGACAAAGTGTTGCTTAAAGTATCACCCTGGAAGGGAGTGATGCGATTTGGTAAGAAAGACAAGTTAAGCCCGAGGTACATAGGACCATTCGAGGTCATTGAATGTGTCGGGTCAGTTGCTTATAAGTTAAACTTACCTGAAGAGCTCAGTGGTATTCACAATGTATTCCACATCTGCAATCTGAAGAAATGTCTAGTTGATGAATCACTAGTTATACCACATACAGATGTACACATAGACGAGAGCTTGAAGTTTGTTGAAAAACCTGTGTCGATTGAGGATCGACAGGTTAAGAAGCTTCGAAGGAAGCATGTGCCGATCGTAAAAGTGAAATGGGACGCCCGTAGAGGTCCCGAGTACACGTGGGAGGTAGAGTCCACAATGAAAGAGAAATACCCTCATTTGTTTCAGTAAATCTCGAGGTCGAGATTTCTTTTAAGGGTGTGAGGATACCCTCATTTATTTCAGTAAATCTCGAGGTCGAGATTTCTTTCAAGGGTGTGAGGATGTAACACCTCGAAAATTCACGTCCAATAAAATACAGACACGTGTCATGGTAGATAAACGTGTCAGGAACCCGGATCGAATTAAAAGATGTATGGCAGGATTTAAAGGTGTCGACATGTTAATTTATACCTCTGAACGGCCTCGTTATAAATCCCAAGACCCAATTCTATATTATAAACATCTGATATATTCAAGTCCGATCATTTTGGTAGTGAATAATTCAAATTTGCACAAGATGGGATCTTATGAAATTGTGTCTGACGAATCTTCGTTTATGGCCTTTCAAAAAGAATCCAAGACAATTATACAACATATCAAAGTGGTATAAACTGTTCAAGACCCAATCAAGAGGCCCATACTGATAATTCAATCCCCAAAATCATAATACCTAAGTTGCCCTTTCAAAAGCTTGAAAGGTCACAAGTTTTTGCCTTCTGGTAAAGGCTTACAGACCGCAAGACCCACATGCTTACGGTCCGTAAGGCGGCCCCAGTAACAGAAAATGTAACAGCAGCCTGTTAACGAGTTTAACCGACTTAGATTGATATTTTTCATCCACATGTGCAATCTAAATTAGTTCATAGGCACTAGGGACACTTGTTAATGATCAGGGATCAGTCCTAGAGTTGTTTGTCATGATCACAAGCAATCAAGAACACTATATAAAGGCCCACATTGTGGGAACTTTGATCATTCATTCCCAACTTAACTTCTGATCACTTTTGGAGCTCAAGGCCTTTCCCTAAGCATCTCTGGTCGTGCATTAGACCTTGGTAAGTGTCCTAAACTTTCCTTAATTGAGTTTTACTTAGTTAAGTAGCTTAAAGTCAAACCGTCGTAATTAAGGTTTGACTTAACGATTAATCGCTAATGGTCCAGCGATTAGTCAAAGTAAAGGTAGTTATAAGTTGGTAATTATGTGGGCATTAAACCCTTAAAAGGGCACCCTCTGATTCCCGCTCTAACTAGATCATTTGTCGGGTCAAAGTTGTTATAAAAAGTCAACAGAAAACATAATCTTCAAATTAAGTATAATTAGCAATGTAGATGACGTGTAACCTATTTTATCACTCATATAACTTGATAATTAGTATAAGAACTGGTCTAAGCTTGTTTGATCCGACAATTTTCTGTTTAGGCTCGGTTCGGAACCGAAAGTTGCAAAACTTTGACTTTTGCTTTGACTTCAGTTCTGACCCGATTTAGATGGATTTAGAAATGCCTTAGAGTTCCGTTAGGACCAACTAGTATGATAGTATAACCCTCTGCGTTTATACTACTTGACTCGTTGATTGTCCGATGTTTCCGTTAAATGCCTAATGTTGACCAATATGCCCATTTGACCTTAAAACGAGAATTTTGGAAATGTGAGAGGACAATAATCTTTTTTACTGATTTATAAACATGTCCCTAAATTTTCACATCAGTTGTAGGTCCAGATTGGGAGTTATGCTTAAAGGCGTAATTAGAACGCTTTTTGTTAATTAAAAGGCATCATTAGCGTAAAGCCTATCTAAACCCAATTTTTGACACCAAACCTTTTACCCACTGTTGTAATATAATAGTTTCGGATTTTTAAAGATTTTTAATTATTTTTAACCTGCTCATAACCTAAGGTTACGGCGTTGATTCGGTAAATACCGATTATACCCTTTTTGTTTATAAAATGAGTTCTACATAGTATTTTGACACCAATCCAATTGCTACTGATTTTATATAATAAATGAAGTATTTTGAACTTTATAACCAGATCAGAAAACTCAGATTCCCTGTATAACCCGGAAATCGCTTAAAACGACTTTTTACGCATATTAAACACCTAGTATGGGTTTAAAACCATTTTGGCATATAAGATTTATCACCAACTGATATAACCTATTAAATTAAGTTGTTTCACTGATTACGTCAGACCCGAATCACATAATTATAATTTATCTCTTTTATAATCTTTAAAATGACCAAAATACCCCTACGGTTAAATTGAGATTAAACTCGTTTTGGGCATAATGGAAGATATCCTACTGATATCACAACATATTTAAGGCATATTAACTTAGGAAACCTGTTCGTGACTCTTTCGGTTAACCGTTATGCGTTATTCGTTATTCGCGTTCGGTTCGGTTTATGTAACTAGTTTGCATAAATTAGCCGAAACGGGTCAAACCTTATCATTTTTATCTCAAAATCCAGAATGTGTTTAGTTTACCCATATTATACAAGTCTTCAAACTTGTCGGGTCTAAATCACATTCTATTCCGGTCTTCGCTTAATCATGCGTACGAACCGTATCTTCCTTTAAAACTGACCGGTCTAAGTTTAGGCTTAATTAAAGACCCGTTAGGATTCTAATAGGTTATTATAAACCTTCGTTCCAGAATAGGATACCCGGTAAAAGCTATCTACACTTGCTACTTGTGATTATACTTTGCTCAGGTAAATACTTTTAACGTATTTTCCCTTATACGGGCTTGGGGTACGGTATCTAAGAATACCGCTTGGTCGGGCATTCGACCTTAATCGATTAGTGGTTAAGCATTATCGAAATGACCGTTTAAAAATATGTTTTGTTGCTTAAACGCCTTTGGGGGGTTAATGACCATGTCCCGGATATCCTTGGCATCATTTTACGAAATGGCCACGACCTAAGCACGGGGTGTAGGCGTACACCCGTCAGTGCCAAAATAAATATTGTGGTGCGTCTATTGATCTTTAACCCGGCACGAACCGGGCTACTGAACGCATGAGAAACATGTAATTCGTTTACAAGTATTATATTCAAATAATTGTCCCAAGTTATAAAAATGTTTGTGCCTCGTGCATTTAAATCAATTTTCTAAACCTTTCAAAATGAGTCAGTTGATTGTATTTACCAGTGTAAACTGACGTATTTTCCCAAAAAGATTTAGTGCAGGTACTACTCGTAATAGGCTGGTTTTCTCCTTAGCATCAGTATGAGTCTCGCAAGCTTGGATGCAATTCAGTCTGTTGAACAATGTTTCTTTGATCCACCTGTGGATAAATTTCAACTATTTTGTGATACATGATATTACAATTTTATTCGGTTGAAATGAAACTATCCTTTGCTTCCGCTGTGCATTTTAATATTGTGTTGTTTGACTATAACGATATCAACTACGTCACGATACTCCCCCACCGGGCCCACCGGTAAAACGTGGAAATATCGGGGTGTGACATAAACCCTAGTCAATATCTTGTTGAAATCTTGTCTATTTCTTGTGAAATCTATAATCACCATTGAAGGTGATAGGTGGGTTTTTGTAGAAGCATGTTGAACACTAGGAATATCTTTGTTAACTTAGTGTATTTGAGCTCTATGAAGCAAATCCAGATTTGTTGATATGAAAATTTGTCATGAACATGTGAAATGATGTTTAAATCTTGGTTAGATAGTTAGTCAAGAACTTGATTTTGAATTGTATGAAATCATGCTCACTAGGTGTTTGATATAATGCCTAAGAGAAAATAAATGTTGAGAATTTGGACTAAAAACGCATATTTGATTAGTGTGGTAAATTATGCGTTATATACTATAAAAGAGTTCTAAACACCTATGGTTGAACCCTATAGGCAAGGAAATCGGAACGTTAAGCGGACAAGCTAGTGGCGATACGCGTTTGAAGGGAATGCTTTGAAGGTACGTAACCACGGTTCCGTTACGTTATGTTTGTTATGTATTTTTACTAGTAGACTTGAATTTAGAATGGTGTATGAATTCGGATGTCTAGTTGAAGTGACGAAGATCACTAGATGAGTAAATGGGTTGAATGTTGGTTAGAACAAGTTTGGTATATTGTAAAATGGTGGTTTCCATTAAACAACCAAACGGGTCAAACAATGGTTGAACTGTAGTGTTGAAGTGACTAAAATGTCACTCATTAAAATTGAGTTATAAAAACGTAATCCATGGAGTGGATGTGATACGGTAAGATTGACAAGCCCGGGAATGGGTGATCATGGTTAGAAACCAATGTTGTTAAATTATGTATAGTCGTATTGTAGAATAGAAGTTGTGATGATTCGGGTGAAATCAACAAAATAGTCAAAATAGCAAAGTTGCAGGAGCTACCGTAAGTTACGGTCTCCACCGTAACTTACGGTAGAGAACAAAACAATTACGGCAGTTCTATACTGCCTTACGGCAGACCAAAGTGAAACAGTGTCTACCGTAACTTACGGTGGCTACCGTAAGTTACGGTAGAGCCCTGACCCATATGTTAAATTTTGCATATTCTTGATAATCGAATCCGTTTTTTAGCGTAGTTTCGATTATGTCGATTTTATAAAAACCCTAGTACTAATATTTGCCAAAATTTCCAGTTTCTAGATATTTCAAGGATGCGGATGATGATCAAGCCAATGCTTCAAGAACCGAACACAAAACTTATGGATGCTTCCGCCCTAATCTGATCTAGTTAACCATGTTGTTTTGTAGACACTACTGAATGATCAATGTTTTGAAACCAGTTATTTTACTATGATAAATATTATGGTAAAGTGTAACTTAGTTTACTTACTAAGTATTTTTAGTTTTAAATTTTCTTTTTACATCTACCGCATTTTTACAAAATAAAACGACGGGTGTTACACTTAGCGAGATATACATCTACAAGTATTAAAGCTATATTAATATGAATTATTTAAGATATATATCACTTAGCGAGACATTTACATCTACAAATATTGAAGCTATATTAATATGAATTACAATCAAAATAAAATTCTAATATAATATTTAAATTTTTTTAATTTAAATTTAAAATTTATCAATAAATTATTGATGCCCTCATTGAATGACATGTGTCCAAAATCAGTTTTCTTTTATTATATAGTATAGATATATAATGTTTATTTAGTAATACAGCCATATACTAAATTAATCTTCGATTGAATAAAAGTGATCTAGAGTGTAGAAGTATAGGCGGTGCATACTTATAAAACATTTAATTATAAAGTTATCCGTTGTATTTAACTTAGTGAGGTTATTTGCATGAAATCGATGGAAATACTGTATATACACGAAACATAAAATAATCTTTACATTAGTATCGGCAATAATCACATAAAAGTTACAAACATAAAGTTGTGAGTTACAAGGTTACGTTGTGGCATGGTACATCTTCGGGTCGGTTTTCGATAAAAGACCCACCCCTATATACATTTCATAAAATTTTGAATATATTGTTGCGGCATGCATATTCTTTATCTATTATTCGAGAAAAGTTTAATTTGTGACATCTGTGCCTCCACGGCCATCAAACAAATACCAAATCAATGAAATGTTGTGTTTCATACTTGGGATTTGTATAAATATGTGTATCCTTTACACATATCAATTCTCGTTCGATTTCGAGCTATAAATCGCTTTCTGGAAAGTTATACGCGAACTGATGCGTAAACGTAATCAGTTTAACGCGACAAACACTCCAGAATAGTGACATGGGGTTAACATACCTTAAATAACATTTACAAAACTTAGAAATAAGTTTTGGAGGGTTTGGTGCGTCGAAATCAAGTTTATTCGCTTACAGGGACTAATTTCAACAAACTGCGAAAGTATGCCGATTCGTACTGTAACGAACATTCCGGAACTTGATCATAAGTTAAACATGCCCTAAATATCTTTTACATAGCTTAGAAATAGGCTTTGAGGTGTTTGGTGCGCAAAAATAAACTTATTTGATCAACAGGGACTTAAAGCGTCAAAAAGTGCATAAGTTTGCATTTTCGCGCATATCTTACGTTCTGAATATATCCGGGCATCCAAAAATTTATGTAATCATTAAAATATATTATTATAGTGATTGGCATGATAAAATTTCATTCGTCGCTTAATTTGGATCGTTTTTGCGTTCGTTACGACTTCCGTCGTAATTAACCGAACAACGCAACTGTACGACCAAACGAACCGACATCCGAGATGCTTTTGAGCATATTTCATGTTCCCTATGCTTAAACTTCATTTTTGAGCCTTGAAAATGGGTTAACGGGGTTGAAACGCGTCAAAAATGGCCTAAATGAGTTGTAAGGACCAAAACTGACAATTTTTGAAAGTTTCTGGATTTGGCATATGGTGGCGTCACACCACCACTATATGGTTTTGTCGTGGCGCGATGCCACGGCCTTATTTGGACAGAAAAATCCATTTTCAACAATTTTCAGCAAACGACTTGAAGTTCAGGGCCCTTTTTGTAACATTTGCAATATCGTTTGATGGTTTTGGGACACCCCTAGTATTCCAAAACCATGTGCCTTATGTGTAAGGTCCAGATCGAAGCTCAATTATCGAGGAACGATCCTAACGGTTTTGAGAAATCTATAAATACCCACCATCTTCATCACCTTCATTCACATATTTGTTCTCATTTTGCTCTAAGTTGAAGCTCTCAAGCTTCATACGGTCATACCTGAGTAATTTGAGTTCAAATCTTCAAGGCTTGGACCTTTTGTAAGTATTCTTTCGTCTTTTATGCGTTTTTAAGCACGAAAGTCAAACAAATTTTGACTTTCTGCTTTGACCAGTCTATGGTCAACACGAAGTTCGTTTGAACTTCGCAACGTGAGCGTAATCACGATGGTTATAGTCCCTTGTGACTATACCAACTGATTACCACGTTGATTAGGTGTAGTGACGAGTCATAGTTTCGGTCAAAATGCGTATTCATGTGTATTTTGCAACCAAACTATTCTTGGGTATCAAAACCTTTTGTTTTGATATCAAACTTGTTTTCTAACTTCGTTAAACATGTTTTAACATGTTTAACTCATCACTTTTAGTTTAGTGCTTATATAGGGTCGTAAGATAAGCGGTCTAAACAACCGCTTAGAATTTCGAACCCGACCCGTTTGGTGGTTCATTAGGATCCGACCAAACATATTTTGTGACCATAGTTGTATAGGGAATAACCTTCCGAGGTTATACCTCATTTGGTTTACGAAACCTCATCCTATCCGATCTTCCGATTTAGGTCCGGTTTATTTATGTAGTTACTTATATTAGGTGCCGATTGATTTCTTTGATCCCTCTAGCTTTGCTTGGTTGTTATTCAAGACTTCTAAGCATTCTCAAGTGAGTACATAGTTCCCCTATTTTACTGTTTTCGATTGTTTTGGGGTGATTCATATGTGTTAAATGATTTTGATGTTTTTAACGATGGTTTCGAAAATGATTTATATTAAATTAATAACGATTTCGATAATGTGGATAAACTTATTGGTTGTAATTACATAACAAATAACATTCATTAGTTTTGGCCGAACCGACCAGTATTAGGTTATGGTACCATAGGATCTGACAAATCCCGTTATCAGACTGCACCCATGGTTATGTGTGGGGGTTGTGGGTAACGACTGAATTTGTGATTGTTAATTTACCCTTTGGTGGTTTATTAATGCGAGTTTCAAGATAGTCGAGTTGCGAAGGTTTGGATGTTATTAGCGAGGCGACCAAAAGTAGATTTCACAATTAAAACGAGAATGATTTAAAAGACTGAAGCGATTTTAACGAGTTAAACGATTTGGGTAAACGATTGGTTTTTGGTTAGTGTTTAGATAACGGGACGGGTGTAATGTGAGGAAAACATGGTAGATACGCTGCCGGTACTTCTTATATATAAGTGTTTTCATCATATTACATACCGTGACGTTATTTAGTTCACTTGGGTAAACGATTTTGAAACAATGTCACACAACGATGTTTTCTAAATAATATAAACCATACGAGTTTTATTAACGAGTTTTTACGAGATGTTTTACAATTTGATTTAATTAAAACAAATGTTTTGGCGTTAAGAATCATGGCTACGAGATTTTATAAACTATAACCCACTTGATTTGAGTTGGTTAATTATGTTGCAATACTATACTCTTTTTTCAAAACAAGGTTTTTAATTAGGTATTGCTACAAGTAAACTAGCCATGAATCCGACACTCTCATAAAACCTATGTGCTCGCCAGCATTTCTTTGCCGACTTTGTTTTTACATATGTTTCAGGTGTTGTTGAATGATGTTGATTGCTAGGATGCATGCTCACATAGGACTGGACGAGGCCTTAGTGACTTAATAACAATGATAGTGAAACACCCTAACACGTAATAACTCAGAAATGACGCAGCGGAATTATGAGTTCAAAATTTTCTTTATCCATTAACGACATTATATACGTAAGGGATAAATTGTAACTGTCAAAGTCTTATAAAGAAGTTTTACAACATTCATACTTAAATTAATACTTCAAAACGATACATAATTTAAACCATGTGACTACATTTCCGTACAACCCTTGCTCCGTGACTCGATCAACGCTTGCTTATCTTCGATAGTAGTAGCAGTAATTCGTGTGATACCTGTGGACATCACATACATCATAACCATTAGTCATTAACAACATCATACGACATGTTTCTCATATAGTCCAATATTGAATAACATCTAAAAGTAGGAACTTTAATTCGTTCAACAATCCTTTCGTATTTTCTTGTTCCAAATTCGAATTCGATACTTCATGAACCCGATGTTCATGTACCTGCATTTCATTCCATCCTCAAACACACCATTAGCAATCATTAATGCTAGAACATAATGAAACCATTCCAAACCATTCCTTTGTATACTTATAACATCTCGCATCCACAAACGTATACGTTCCTAATTCCTACATACATACAACATATACACCTACATACATACGCACACATTCACATACACACACATAGACACGAGCCCTCGCTTACTACTTTTATTCACTTAATCTTGCATTTCTTATCATAGTCACAACTTCCGTGGTATAAGTTTTATACTTACCATACTGCATGCCCACTCATTTTCTAGACTCGATTACTTATAATCTTTCTTCTCTAACACGAAAGAAAAATACAAACTTTCACTGTCCGGAGGCTCATAACATCACTTGTGTTTCAAACCGGCTTTAATATAAGTTAAGGGACATCGAAAATCATCAAAACATCGAGTCCGGATGCGAAATCAAACAAGAAAACCAAAATTTGCCAGCTGTCTGGCGCTCGCGGGGCGCGACAGCCCCTATCCTGGGCGCTCGCGGGGCGTGACAGCCCTATTTCGACAGAAACTTCAATTTGTTTCTGCAAATTCCCAGCTATGAATTCCAAGGGTATTTTCGACTTACAATTTGCATAACTTTTGATCTACGAATCCGATTAAGATGATTCTTTTTTTTTCCTATGCGTTGGTAAATCGATTTTCTAACATATGGGCTTGTAATATAACATCCAAATAAGGAAAAATCTTAACTTAAAGCCTTTGGCTCTACATACTCGTTTCGACTATTCAACCCATTCATATTTTTATTATTAAAACTTGCGTGTCTCGGACATTCCTCAATCAAATTGCTCACAGTTTATTTCTAGTTGTCCGTAAGACTTGTCCTTACATTATGGGTTAAACTTCCTTACTCAGGTCCTTAATCTTTATGCGTTTCATTAGCATTACGAAGTTTATACACATTTATTCGACCCGTTCGTATTTTGTTAAACCATTTTTTTATTTAAGGTCAAAAGCTAAGTCTTTTGACCATTAACCTAAGTCCCCATTCTCGGTTGGCGCACTTATGTGCAATTCTACCCATTACCCGGTTACAATACCACAACATTACTTAGACATCAATCCGTCATATCATTACAACTTTATATTGTCTCGTTCGGTCTACTTAGCTAAAATTACCGATTTCATACAACCAAAACCATATCAAACTTCAATCATCATCATGCTCAATTAACTAACGCTACCTTACTTAAAAAAAATAAGAAGTGATTACGGAAATCACTTACCTCGTGCGCCCGAGTTCATGCATAGCTTCCGTATTTACCTTTGACCCATTGTCCTTCCATGCTCGTGTCCATGTTGACATGGCTCCTACGCTTTCAGGTTATTATCAACACATTCTTGTTAACATACATCATTTTACTTGATAACGAGCATACATTTGTATAATTTCATATTCAACTTGCATAATCATTCATTCACTAACATGTATAGCTTATTTCACTGAAAATAGGCTGTTTGGGGACGTCCGTTTACTGTACTTACGGGCTTGCAAAAATTACAATCTTTTTATACACTGTGCCCCTCGGAGGGATTATCCTTGTGTTAAATTTTTAGTGTCTAACTCTCTACCAAAAATTTATAAAAATTCATTTACTAAGCTGCAATCAGATTCGTCACTTCTGACTGCAGCTTACGGAAAAATTCATTTAAAATTCCTCGTTTATCCGATTGACGAAATTCCAGTTGGAGATTTTTCTAATCACCTGAAGTTACATACAGTAAAAATTTGAGATCATAAATCAATTCCTAAATTGAGTTATGACATTCGTAATGGGCTGCAAATTCTGCCAGAAAACGCAACCTGAACCTTCGATACGGAAAAATTTATAAAACGTTCATTTTTCGTCGAAAAAATGCAATTCCGGTTGGGTTTGAAAGGTTTTTCCTGGGAATTCATCACAAACTCAATAAACATCAGTTTTTACAAGATTTGACCCAGTTACAGCCGATTACATTCGGCTGTAACTTTCTGGACAGCTATAGTTTTCATCCAATCTTTTCTAAACATCTATCATTCTAACTTCACCTAGACATTTCATCATACACCTTGTGTGCATACCACCAATAAAGCACATGATACAAGTACATTCTTCCCTAATTCATTCTTTGATTAGCATAAACATCCTTAATTTCTCAATTTGTCATCCTATCTATAAACATCAAATTTTAATTCAGTTACTCATCAAGGTTTCATCAACATTTTGCTTCCATCACTAACATCATACTAACTAACATATAGAGGGTTCTACAATTTATAAATCATCCTATGGCATACAAGTGGGTTTTACCCTAAATTATCACTATACACAAAATTAAACATGTCTTACCATCTACATATTCATAATAACTATCATTCAGGTTAAATTTTACATTACATTCATGGATTACACAAAAACCCACTAATTCAAACATCACCAAAACACTTAATTCAACTTACTTGATGTTAGAGACACTTAAGGAATCAATCTCCTAACTCATGCACTGATAATTCAGCCTTTTCCTCCTTTAATTTTGTAAAATTTTGAAGAACTAGGGTTTTCCCCTTGGCTCCTTTTCTCTTGTTCATTCGTACACAAGCCAGGAACAAGTACTGGCTTTTTTTTTTATCACATTTTCAATACACATTTACACTTTTAGTCCCTTGCCTTTTAAAGTGTATCTAAATGGTTATTTTCCCATACTAACTTAATTACTTTCATTTAAATAAGGGGTTTCTAACTTATTATTACTTATAAAACTTTCGAATGGTAAAAGTTTATATTTACCGTTCCTTATTATTAAAACATCCTGATTAAATTATTATACTATGTCATACGAAATTTGGGGTGTTACAAGTCTACCCCCCTTATAGGAGGTTTCGTCCCCGAAACCTGCTTCATCAAAATCGGCTTACCATTAGTATAGTCATAATTTTAAGAGCATCATTTCTAGAAATCCTTTTCCCCATTCTTTCAATAATTCAGTCTACCTAGATTGTACATATCGTTCCTTTAATATCAAACATATAGTCCATCTGACCCGTTCATAACGAGTCAAAGTTTCGACCATTATCATAATCCATCATGCTTGTCTTAATTGACCCGTCCATAATGGGTCAATACATGCCTTTTCATTATGCTTTCCACATCACCTTAACCCGTTCGTAACCGGACAACTACACATACTTTACACTTCCATTCTTTATCAACTTCTTCTTAAATTCTTAACTCATCACATTATCGTACTTAAACCAAAGTGTGCAAACTAGTAGCAACCTATAGAGTTTAATGCCATGATTTACATTACAACAATTTGAAGTTCATATGAACTTATTAATACATTTCACCGTTAGTATTAGTTCTAATAGTTTCACTTATACCTGGAGCTTTATTCCTACCTTCTTACTCATACATGCACTACTTACTTCATAAGCTTGAACTAAAACTCATTCTTAGTCAACTTCCAAAAGTCAAGCCTTCCTTATCACGACACATTCTACGCTACATTATTTCATACGGAAGTATATATATATATATATCTACATTCAAATATTAAATAATTCGCTAACCTTACTACTTTGGCGCAGTACTTCGACATGCAAAAGCGAACCGACCCTCTTTATTACAATTCATACCATTTCTGGATTGACCTCATTCATCCGTGTGACGAGCTTCCGCTCATGAGCATTCTTTCGCCGACCTTGATGGGTTTATCACATCATGATTCCTGCCATTCTCATTATAAGATTAGGGGTTTACACATTTCATTCGATTTCATTCAGACATGATGTTTATTACATCACTTTATTTACCTATTAACATTTTCTCGATTCCTTTTTAAAATATTAGTGCATTTGACCCGTTCATAACGGGTCAATACATGACCATTTCCTAACATATCACTTTCGGTGTTTGACCCGTTCATGACGGGTCAATACATAAACATCCTTTCGCATATCTTTAACTCATTTGTCAACATTTGCAGTTTGACTTTTCAAAGTCAAACCGGTACTTCTTACTTATCATAGACGTATCAAAGTACACGTTCATAATTCCTTTCCATTCCTGCATACTTGCAAAGACTTTATTTCATCATTTTAATATTAATTGCAAGATTTTATCTGTTCCCATCCCTACTTAATTCATTTGTCTAGGTCGTAGCCGTTATTCATTCCGACTCCCAAGAGTCAATTAATGTTATGTCTAACACGTAACTTATTTCGAAGCTTTTTTCTTTCGACTAAGGTTTCTTGCTACTACAATAGTTTTCATCGGTCTTACCTACTTAGTGAATCAAATACTTCATGCTATTTCACAATTACTTGCTTAATAGTCTTCAACTTACCTTGTTTGACTTTTCGGAAGTCCATTGTAAATACATTCTGATCTATGTTTATCAATTACCCGGTTCTAACACATCCCTCTCTAGTCGAGCTATAAGCTCCTATTAAAAGCATAACCTTTATACATACCTGGCGCAAGTCAAATCCATTGGCTCGTTATCCATGCTTTGCGTTGACTATTTCCTTCCAGTTTATGACATTACATATCATACATTATGCTCGCCTACAATGTATGACTTGACCATTTCAATCATTAAATACCGGGTTCAAACGGTAATCGCCATTTGACCTGCATAACTCATTTGTCCTTTCTACCACCTTGCATACAACGTATTCACATAAATATATTTTTTTATAGATAAAAGTTTAAAGCATAACTTGGATAATCCGTTTTTTAAGGAATATTCACTTGTTTGGTCCGTAATTACTTACAAATTTGAACCTTTCATTCTTATCATTCATTCCTTTCTATGTTTCGAATCCGTGTCGCGGATTCTAACATATCATTCATATCCTTCATTCCTTCTATGTTTCGAATCCGTGTCGCGGATTCTAACATATCATTCATATCCTTCATTCCTTCTATGTTTCGAATCCATTTCGCGGAGTCGAAAATATCATTCACACTTTCCATTACTTCTATGTTTTGAATCCGTATCGCGGATTCAAACATATCATTCATACTTCCCTTTCGTATTTAGTACTTTCAATTCCTTGAGAGTCTTCCATTTCCCTTCACCCTCACTTCCACCTACTACCTAATTCTAACGGACATACCTGTAACAATTATCGCGGTCTCACGAATGTCATATGTTTCTTGTGTACTGGCCAGGTACACAATCCACATACTAATTTCGTGTCTTCGTGTAATTGTCACCTTATGTCCGAAGATTAAGGTTTCGGCTCGTGTAACATTTTCAAATCTTCATTACCATTCTATTATTATATTTCAATTAAAATTTTCCTTCACTTGGTAGATTTTTCCATTACACGCACCCACATGTTAAATTTACATACCTGGGTCAATTTGTCTTATTACATGCCTTGGTGCCGGTCCTAGACTGCATTCACGGATCATCCTCTCCAAGCAATTACGCTTACCTACACAATCATATTGTTAGTTTCCTTCAAATGCATACTTAAGTACATACTTACCTTTGCTTCTACCCTTAGATCTTGATCGAGTCTCGGATTGTACGGGTTCCTTATCACAAGAGCACACAGGTTTGAGTTCAAGTATTTATCTCCTCATACTTGATTTCCCTTAAACCAGGGCTCTGATACCAACTTGAAACACCCTAACACGTAATAACTCAGAAACGACGCAACGGAATTATGAGTTCAAAATTTTCTTTATCCATTAACGACATTACATACGTAAGGGATAAATTGTAACTGTCAAAGTCTTATAAAGAAGTTTTACAACATTCATACTTAAATTAATACTTCAAAACGATACATAATTTAAACCATGTGACTACATTTCCGTACAACCCTTGCTCCGTGACTCGATCAACGCTTGCTTATCTTCGATAGTAGTAGCGGTAATTCGTGTGATACCTATGGACATCACATACATCATAACCATTAGTCATTAACAACATCATACGACATGTTTCTCATATAGTCCAATATTGAATAACATCTAAAAGTAGGAACTTTAATTCGTTCAACAATCCTTTCGTATTTTCTTGTTCCGAATTCGACTTCGATACTTCATGAACCCGATGTTCATGTACCTGCATTTCATTCCAACCTCAAACACACCATTAGCAATCATTAATGCTAGAACATAATGAAACCATTCCAAACCATTCCTTCATATACTTATAACGTCTCGCATCCACAAACGTATACGTTCCTAATTCCTACATACATACAACATATACACCTACATACATACGCACACATTCACATATACACACATAGACACGAGCTCTCGCTTACTACTTTTATTCACTTAAATTTGCATTTCTTATCATAATCACAACTTCCGTGGTATAAGTTTTATACTTACCATACTGCATTCCCACTCATTTTCTAGACTCGATTACTTATAATCTTTCTTCTCTAACACGAAAGAAAAATACATACTTTCACTGTCCGGAGGCTCATAACATCACTTGTGTTTCAAACCGGCTTTAATATAAGTTAAGGGACATCGAAAATCATCAAAACATCGAGTCCGGATGCGAAATCAAACAAGAAAACCAAAATTTGCCAGCTGTCTTGCGCTCGCGGGGCGCGACAGCCCCTATCCTGGGCGCTCGCGGGGCGCGACAACCCCTATCCTGGACGCTTGCGGGGCGTGACAGCCCTATTTCGACAGAAACTTCAATTTGTTGCTGCAAATTCCCAGCTATGAATTCCAAGGGTATTTTCGACTTACAATTTGCATAACTTTTGATCTACGAATCCGATTAAGATGATTCTTTTTTTCCTATGCATTGGTTAATCGATTTTCTAACATATGAGCTTGTAATATAACATCCAAACAAGGAAAAATCTTAACTTAAAGCCTTTGGCTCTACATACTCGTTTCGACTATTCAACCCATTCATATTTTTATTATTAAAACTTGTGTGTCTCTGACATTCCTCAATCAAATTGCTCACAATTTATTTCTAGTTGTCCGTAAGACTTGTCCTTACATTATGGGTTAAACTTCCTTACTCAGGTCCTTAATATTTATGCGTTTCATTAGCATTATGAAGTTTATACACATTTATTCAACCCGTTCGTATTTTGTTAAACCATTCTTTTATTTAAGGTCAAAAGCTAAGTCTTTTGACCATTAACCTAAGTCCCCATTCTCGGTTGGCGCACTTATGTGCAATTCTACCCATTACCCGGTTACAATACCGCAACATTACTTAGCCATCAATCCGTCATATCATTACAACGTTATATTGTCCCGTTCGGTCTACTTAGCTAAAATTACCGATTTCATACAACCAAAACCATATCAAACTTCAATCATCATCATGCTCAATTAACTAACGCTACCTTACTTAAACAAAATAAGAAGTGATTACGGAAATCACTTACCTCGTGCGTCCGAGTTCATGCATAGCTTCCGTATTTACCTTTGACCCATTGTCCTTCCATGCTCGTGTCCATGTTGACATGGCTCCTACGCTTTCAGGTTATCATCAACACATTCTTGTTAGCATACATCATTTTACTTGATAACGAGCATACATTTGTATAATTTCATATTCAACTTGCATAAGCATTCATTCACTAACATGTATAGCTTATTTCACTGAAAATAGGCTGTTTGGGGACGTCCGTTTACTGTACTTACGGGCTTGCAAAAATTACAATCTTTTTATGCACCGTGCCCCTCGGAGGGGTTATCCTTGTGTTAAATTTTTGGAGTCTAACTCTCTACCAAAAATTTATAAAAATTCATTTACTAAGCTGCAATCAGATTCGTCATTTCTGACTGCAGCTTACGGAAAAATTCATTTAAAATTCCTCGTTTATCCGATTGACGAAATTCCAGTTGGAGATTTTTCTAATCACCTGAAGTTACATACAGTAAAAATTTGAGATCATAAATCAATTCCTAAATTGAGTTATGACATTCGTAATGGGCTGCAAATTCTGCCAGAAAACGCAACCTGAACCTTCGATACGGAAAAATTCATAAAACGTTCATTTTTCGTCGAAAAAATGCAATTCCGGTTGGGTTTGAAAGGTTTTTCCTGGGAATTCATCACAAACTCAATAAACATCAGTTTTTACAAGATTTGACCCAGTTACAGCCGATTACATTCGGCTGTAACTTTCTGGACAGCTATAGTTTTCATCCAATCTTTTCTAAACATCTATCATTCTAACTTCACCTAGACATTTCATCATACACCTTGTGTGCATACCACCAATAAAGCACATGATACAAGTACATTCTTCCCTAATTCATTCTTTGATTAGCATAAACATCCTTAATTTCTCAATTTGTCATCCTATCTATAAACATCAAATTTTAATTCAGTTACTCATCAAGGTTTCATCAACATTTTGCTTCCATCACTAACATCATACTAACTAACATATAGAGGGTTCTACAATTTATAAATCATCCTATGGCATACAAGTGGGTTTTACCCTAAATTATCACTATACACAAAATTAAACATGTCTTACCATCTACATATTCATAATAACTATCATTCAGGTTAAATTTTACATTACATTCATGGATTACACAAAAACCCACTAATTCAAACATCACCAAAACACTTAATTCAACTTACTTGATGTTAGAGACACTTAAGGAATCAATCTCCTAACTCATGCACTGATAATTCAGCCTTTTCCT
This sequence comes from Helianthus tuberosus, assembly GCA_030545235.1. NCBI lineage: Eukaryota > Viridiplantae > Streptophyta > Magnoliopsida > Asterales > Asteraceae > Helianthus > Helianthus tuberosus. The sequence continues at coordinate 185,611,495 of CM060419.1, forward strand.
CCTTTAATTTTGTAAAATTTTGAAGAACTAGGGTTTTCCCCTTGGCTCCCTTTCTCTTGTTCGTTCGTACACAAGCCAGGAACAAGTACTGGCTTTTTTTTATCACATTTTCAATACACATTTACACTTTTAGTCCCTTGTCTTTTAAAGTGTATCTAAAAGGTTATTTTCCCATACTAACTTGATTACTTTCATTTATATATGGGATTTCTAACTTATTATTACTTATAAAAATTTCGAATGGTAAAAGTTTATATTTACCGTTCCTTACTATTAAAACATCCCGATTAAATTATTATACTATGTCATACGAAATTTGGGGTGTTACAGATAGACTATGTTTAACTTGTTTGTTTAGATTTCAAGACGATGTAAATGGTTAATCTTTAAATAAAACGAAACTTCAAATTTCCGTGTGTTATGAAACAATGATTCTGTTACGACACTCCCCGACGTTTCCACCATGATTTGTTGTTTTACGTGGTCGGGGTGTGACAGAAAAGTTGGTATCAGAGCTCATGATTATTGGGAATTAGGTTATTAGTAATGCTTTGACCTAGTCTATAACCTTCCTTGGACCCTAACACAAGATTCTTGTGTTTAGATCTTAAAACAATACCGTCACTTATCCTTAGGTGACAACCACAACAAGAACATAAATTTCAAATCCGCTTTGAAAAGCAATCATCTGTTCTAGGATGATTTTTTATAAGGTTTTGAACCCTCTAAGTTTCCAAAATCTGGTCAAAGTTGGGTCTTATAATGTGAACACGTGCAATCTGGAAGGGTGGATGCCTGTACTCTGAGTTTTCTGTCTAAGGCTAGAGTGTTCGTACAAATCCACATAATCGGACCAGTCACTCTTACCTGGGAACTCTTGGGATGAGTGTCCACTTATAGGCTAAAGCATGTCTTCGCGATACATTAATGTGACCCGCTTACTTTGATTAGTCACCGTCTCATTTGTTTTCCTTAGGTAACAAACAAATGATCACAATTTTTATACGTTGTCATTATCCGATAACATTTCACTTGTTTCCTCCTATGTCTTTCATTTTCTCCAGAATGTCTCTTCATCGCATCGACACTCAAATGTCCGATCGAACTACCAAATTTGCCCAGCGAATAGGCGAAGTAATCCTGAAGACTGTTGATTTAGCTGTCACCATGTCTCGTCTCAATAATGACGCCACCCAAGAAGCATCAAAGGAAGCAGAAGCCGAGCCTTCGAAAGAGTCAAAGAAGTGTAAAGCTTCAAAGAATCCTCCAGCCGTTGCACCAAAACAGGCAGGACCTAGCCAGGTGGCAGCACCACCAGCCAAGAAGCCTTACAACGGAACTGCACTCTTGTGCAACCAATGTAACCTTCATCTTCATGCCAGTGTGAAGTGCCGCAAATGCCTATTTTTTAACAGTTTATTTCTGTTTTAAGAAAATGGTCCCTATACTCCCTACATTTTTTGGTCATTAGATGACTGATTTAACGTCCCTCAAAGTCATTGTGGTCCTTACACTCTTTGTAACGCCCGTCTCAATTAATCAAGATTTTAATAATAAAATACACATTTTAATGCTAAAATGTGACTTTAAAAAAGCTTGTCATACCCACATTCCCATATGTTTACAACATTTCAAAAGTATATTTGTAAGTGTTTACATAATTCACTTATAACAAAACAAATCAAGATTTGACGCGGAAGCTTCATTTAACGTGTGTTCGGTTCTTGCTCGTCGCTTGATCTGCATCCGGGGCTCTCGACATTCACCTATGATCAAAACCAACTTGGAAGTCAGTTTTGATAGTTAAATAACAAGTACAACAAGGTAATTGGGTCAAATAATGGAAATAAACAAGATTTTCAACATTTTAGGCCGTCGCCGCGCGCGACGGCAAAAGGCTTTGGCCGTGGCGCGACGCCACGGTCCCATTTTGATAGAATCTGTGCAGCTGGTGCTGCATATTCCCAGCATAACTTGATTTCACGGAAACGAGCATAACTCTCTCGTTTTTTATCTGTTTTACCCGATTCTTTTTCCTACGCGCTCGTAATTTAATTATCCATCTTATGGAGTTAAAATCCAACATCCGGCATAATAAATTTTGAGACTTCTAAGCCTTCGACTCATTACCTTTTTACCAAATTTTAACCCGTTTATGCATTTATCAAACAAACATATTTGTTTGATCCTTATTCCACATGCACCTCCTCAATTTAATATTATCTACCATGTTAGGTTCTAATCACAGGTTTCTTACACAATTTAAACCCGTTTTCGCTCGTATGCTTATTTTGACCCGTTAAGGGTATTTAAGTATATTTTAAACATGATTCGCTTTCATTTGTATCTAGCTTTATATTTCCACATTTCTTACCAAGTAATCTTCCACCACAACTATATTTGTGGTGGATTTAATGTGGAGATCTTTATATTCCGAGTTTTATCCCTCGGACTATCATTTTTCGGCAAAGACCCATATAGAGTCATTTGACCCAAAGATTCGCATATTTCACTTTTTATACTTATTCCAAGTATCTATTTGATCACAAAACTCTTTTCTAAACAACCCTTAAGGGTCGTTTGCTCAATTTCACTTATAAGGGCATTTTGGTCACTTTTACCCCTCCTATTACGACGAAGGACTTTTAAAGCCATGTTCGACCAAAATCCCACTTTTAAAACTATAATCTTGTTTAGAAACAATTATATTTCTATAACACCATAATCATAACTCAATTTATTCGGTTTACCACAAAGATAACCGAATATCTATATTTTATCCTTGTCTAACTCTTATAGAACCTCAAGTTCTACATGACGAGTTGAATCATTATACAAACCTGGATCGGATCAATATATTGACCCGTTTCGATACCTTGCCTTAGTGACCGCTACGTAATAGCGATGTAAACATCCATGTGCTATTTATTCCTAAATCACACAACTCGACAAACCATTAGTCAATATTATCAAAGGGTGATATTTTCACCTTTTGACCTGTTTGGTCTAAATGACCATGAATCTTTATGAGATGATATTTATTACCATCTTATCTATATGACTCGCTCCGGTTTACACCGTATAGTCTTTTTACTTATAAATCATTTATTGATTCCTTTGACCCATTATAACTTACGCTATAAAGTGTCTTTCACAACTAACGGTTATTATCAACAAGTGACCAAAATACCGTTTTACCCTTATTATTTGCAATGGTTTACCTTATAAGGTAACCATTTAAAAACTCATTATCTTTTAGTCGTTTCATGACTAATTTACCACATTAGCTCCTTTTTATTCATTAAACATGATTTATGACCATTGTCTTTTGTTCCGGACCGCACTTGCCGTGTCGGAACATCATAATTTAAAACAAGACTTACTATTCACGACCTATCAAACCAATAAGTATTAAATAATTAGAGTGTAAGCTTTACTTACCATACATCCAGATTATGCTTTTCCGTCATTCTTGCTTTGTTTGACCCGCTTCGTTCCCAAGCTTCCACCTAGCTTGTTAATCGTCAAACTATCATTGTAAATTGTAAGATGGTTAGACTAGTCATAATTATTCACGACTATTCCATCCTACGCTCTTTATGTCAATATTATCATTTGATCATATCATTGGTCATTTTGACTTTAAAAAGTCAAACGGCCTATTAACACAAATAATTTACACGAAGTAGCTCGACTATTCGTTTAATTACTTGGCCAATTATCCGGTATCGTCATTCTTATGTTACCGGTTAAATCACTTTAACACATGATGCTATCAACATCTTTCTAATCAAGAATATTTCATCATCTTATCATATCATATTAAACTTATTTCTTATTAAGTATGATTATATACTCAAACACACAATTTGTTCAAGTATTTCCTGATTACTAACTAACATGATGATTCTAATCGCAAGTTTAACACTAACATCATCATATCATAAAAACCCATTTCAATCATCTATGAACAAATACCTAATCATGTAATTTGTTCAAGTATCTTGTTTCTACTATCAACTAGGATGATTTTAAACACAAACTTATCATCATCTTCACTACATAATCAATACCCACTTGTCTAAATGTGGTGAATCCTCAAATTATTCAAATCATTGCAATTTTACTCCAAATTTATACTTAGGGTTTGTTCCTAAGCAATCACGCTTCATTAATTCGGCCATAACCTCTACGATTCATGCATATATCGCATCATGCAAAGTTAACTAATTTTCACAACTTCATGAATGTTAGAAATTCGACATACCTTACGATCCCCTTGACTTGGTGATCGTTTCTATGTATTCTTGCCTTTGATTCGAGCCCGATTTGGCCTTCAATTTTGACCATCTTGCTGAATTTAGGGTTTGAGGAGAAACCCTGGTGTCGCCCCTGTGTTTAATTCGAACCAGACACACACACTAGTGTGTGTTTGGTTTTTAATTTTATTGTTTTAATTATATTAAATTCCAAACTTGATAACTTTGGTCCCCAATCTATTATTTTGTTCATTTTTAACTAGATCACCACCTAATTGTTCTTAACATTATCCCCACTAATTAACTGAGTTAAATATTCCTAGTTAATTTAGTGGGTTCGGGGAACTTATGACTAGGCTTATTTTAAGTCCCGTTAACTCGGGGCTCTTATAAACTCAATTCCTTAAAAATTTGATTCGCTTGTATTTAATATTAGAATTTCTTATTTAAATCCAAATATTTACCGGGTTATTTTTATCACTAACGGTGTTTTACCCATCTTTTAGTATTAACGGAGTTTGATTGCCAAACCCATTTTCGGGGTGTTACACTCTTGTCATCCATTTGCTTGTTTCGAATCGTTAAAAAAACATGTCAGTTACCATTAATTATATTCTGATCCTAAATGAATTTATCATCCAACTAATTGTTTTGAGTTTTTTTTGGAAGACTTTCCTTATTTTCACATCCCAAAATCTTATTTTCACTTTCTTTTTCATTGTATCTCTCACTCTATTTATATCTATATATGTATAGAAAGAGATAGAGGGAAAAGGGTGTGTGAATATTAACTCTTTGAAAGGAATCATTTAAAGTTACATTTATAGCCAAAGTATATGTACAAATTTACAACTACAAATCTTTTTTTTTTTACCTTTGTGTCATATATAATTAAGGAAAAATTACACGTTTTGTCATTTATATTGATACTCTCTTTCAGGCGGTATCCTTTTCAACGAATTTTGACAAGTTCTGTCCTTTATAGGCAAAATCCTTACACGTCTTGTCCTTTAGCCCTAACCCAGTTAGATTTTTTTGCTAAATCAGATCACACAAGGGTAATTTCGTCTTTTTACCCACACATATATAAATATTTTAATTAATACATATAATTATATATGTACATAAACCCTCACCCATAGTGATGACAATGAGTCGAGTTTGGGTCGGGTATTGGTAATCCCATATACATACCAAGTTATAAAATCGTGTCTCATACCCTACCCAATACTCGTCTATAGGGTGTACCCGTAGGTATTAGGTATACCCATTAGCTTGTTAAAAGATATATGTTGGGATTTCTAAATACATTTTTTTTACTATTATAATTATTATTATATAATTTTATTTATACAACAACTATTATAAATTAAAAATAAACATTACATACATATAAGTTTTATCTTAAAGTAATAATAACTTTATAATACTAATACAGTTACATGTATATATTTCACAACATACAAAATATAAATACAATTATCAAATGCATATACTAAAATAAAATTTATTTTTTCACATTATGAACACACTAAAATAAATCACCAATAGACAATGGTTAATGAAAATAAAAATATAAATTCAAAAAGTAAAGTTTATGATCGGGTATATAGTTCGGGTAATCGGGTCGGGTATCACTTAATCCCATACCGGACCCATACCCGCAAAATTTTTCAAAACTAATCCCATACCCGCTCCAATACCCCTCGGGTATCGGGTATACTCGTCCCATTTGTGTTGGGTTTCATGTATACCCGTCGGGCTCGAGTATTTTTTCCATCCCTACTCACCCATCTCTGTTTGTACTTCTCTCCCTGTTTCTCTACGCCTTCTCAATACATCTTACCCCTCAACTGGCATCTCTCCAAATGTAATCGTTCAAGCCCAAATGTAATCTGTTTAGCATTCGACAACAACCCAGATGCTCATCAAGGCCAAGGCTTTTATCAATTCTTTTACACAAAACCAACATCAAACTCTTCAAATTCTCACAATACGAAAGAGCCGACAACCACCCATCATCCATCCTATGATCACAAAACGTCAGTTCCATGAAGCAAATCCACATCTATAAGATTAGAAAAACTTAAAAACATCCTACCAGATGTAACAAAACCCCAATAAGTTTTGCGAGACCAATGAATTCGACTTCTCTGGAACTTTCTAAAGGGCCCTGAGAGAAAGAGAGAGAGAAGAGAGAGAGAGACTTTAGAGAAATCAGGAAACTAATGGACTGAAACTGTTAAAATCAGCAACCTAATGGATGATAAATGCAATGTTTAAACTATTGGACTGGAAGTGTTAAAATTAGCAAACCACAGGGACGAAAATTAAAGTTTACTCTATATATTTTTACAAAATAATCTTTCAATATAAATTATTTACACAATAGTCCTTGGGATGGTGAAATGACAAGAAAACCCTCATGTGCAAGGCACATGACCATATTTAACCAAAAAAACTAACAGGGTTAGGGTCAATGGACAAAACGTGCAACAAAATTCCTTATAAATGACAAAATCTGTCAAAATTCGTTGAAAAGAACACCGCCTAAAAAATGTTAAGATAAAAGACAAAACGTCTAATTTATCCTAGAATTAATATAGAAAGCGTACAAACCAAATGGAAAGAAAAGTGACATGGTAACAAAGTTGTAAATAGGAGAGCATACTAAATTGAACCGAACAAAGTCTGAACAAGTGATATTTTTAAAGAGTTTTGAGATTTTTTTTTGAAAAAAAACTTTTGGAATGCCTAGTTTTCATGATTCTCACAACTGAATGTGGTTTTCATTTTACCCGTCCCTATATATATATATATATATATATATATTAATTCACAAATTTATATATTTCTTGTTTAATTTTTCCTTAAAATGAGATGGTAGAAATAATTAATTTCAATATTTTGCTTTGTTGCATCTCAATCACATCTCAAATCTTTTTACGTCGGCGTGTGAACAAACATAGTCACTCATCAGGTACTCAAGATTGACTCGTTAAAAGTTCGAATCAAACAAAGCTTTAAACAAGTTGGAGCTTAGACATAAGTTTCTTTAGTAAACGAGCCCGAGTTCCGTATATAAGTGTGGCTAGACTCACGTGCCTAAGGAGTTTATTTTATGTAAATTTTCACCTTTTATTTTATCTAATAAAGATATACTAAAAATAACTTTATGTATAATTATGATAATAAGGAAAATGTCACAGAATAGTAACAAATTTTTAAAAATGTTCTAATTAAGTCACTTGTATCGTTTTTGTCCCAATTACATAACTTAACATTCAAATCTAGTTATGTCCTTTTTTTCTATGTGTCAAGAAAAAAAAGAAGCATAAGATGTTGAGGTCGGATTATTTTAATATATGAAATTATATTTAATAAAAATAAAAACACTTTGATTACATTAAAAATAAAAAAAACAAGTTACAATCCACGTCATCACTCGAAGTTAACATCAAATAAAAGGGAAAAAAGAAACAAAAATCCACATCACCATAGTTACTTATGAAATCAATGAAAAAACCCTTAATTTTAATGAAAAATGAATGTCGAGTGACCTGATTGGAACACTTTTAAAACTTGAGTGACCTGATTGGAACACTTTTAAAACTTGAGTAACCTAATTGGAACACTTTTAAAACTTAATTATTATTCTACAAAGTTACCCCTAATAAATTTATAATAACTAGATAATTATATACGTATATAAGAAAGATAATTACATAATCAGCAAGCGTGGGAGTTGGCTACAAAGTCAATTTTTCCTACAAAGTGTACAAAGTCATAAAACACCACAATTTCAACCATAAAACACACTCAAAACCCTCAATTAACAAAGTGAATATTACTAAAACACCATATTTATGGGTTTTGTGTTGCGGTCTGAATGATAAGGCTTTGATTATTGAATGACTAAGATTAGTGTGTTTTATATTGATTATCATGTTGTGTTTTATATTTATAGTTCTATGATGGTGTGTTTGAAGTTTTTATGGATTGATAGGGTTTGGATGTTGTGTTTTAGTGATCTTCACTCTGTTATTTGTGGGTTTTGAGTGTGTTTTATGACTGAAATTTTTTATGACTTTGTACACTTTGTAGGAAAAATAGACTTTGTAGCCGAACCCCACCCCAATCAACAAAATATAAAACAAGTTAAGCCAAACTCGAGCTTGAAATTTTTTTTTAACAAGCTGACATCAAGCTTTGGGTACAGTGCTAGAGCTCGGCCCGCTTACAACGCAACTATATGTTTTATCCTCATTAATCAATATTAAGAATTTTGGTAAATTATTAAATAATTAATAAATTATATTTTACAAATAATCTACTTTTATGTTTATTTGTGAATGAAATCGGTCTAAAAAGTAAATTATTTTTAGCCGAATTATTCGATATAAAGTTACAGCGATTCAATGCTTCATATGTCACGCATGTAGACGGTTTTAGTTTGATATTATCCATTTGCATTTTATATTACCTGATAAATTAAATACATTGTTATAAAATTATGTATCACGTCGTAACATAAGAGGATCATTTAAACATATCAAATTTAATGTATAGAATTGCGAGAATCGTATAAATGCTTATACTTGTTGTATACATAAAGTGAAAGTGTACTAATTTTAACGTTATTTTACTAATTTCATGAAAATAATGTTAAAAGAGAGGGATGGTAACCAATCATGCATCATGTGGTGGCGATTATAGCCGAAAGACAAGGGAGTACAAGCACTAATTGGCCTTTGTCTTAATTGGCGTGTATTGTGTGCCTTATTAAATAATTAATGAATTATATTTAACAAATAATCTACTTTTATGTTTATTTGTGAATGAAATCGGTCTAAAAAGTAAATTATTTTTAGCCGAATTATTCGATATAAAGTTACAGCGATTCAATGCTTCCTATGTCACGCATGTAGACGGTTTTAGTTTGATATTATCCATTTGCATTTTATATTACCTGATAAATTAAATACATTGTTATAAAATTATGTATCACGTCGTAACATAAGAGGATCATTTAAACATATCGGATTTAATGTATAGAATTGCGATAATCGTATAAATGCTTATACTTGTTGTATACATAAAGTGAAAGTGTACTAATTTTAACGTTATTTTACTAATTTCGTGAAAATAATGTTAAAAGAGGGGGATGGTAACCAATCATGCATCATGTGGTGGCGATGATAACCGAAAGACAAGGGGGTACAAACACTAATTGGCCTTTGCCTTAATCGCCGAGTATTTTGTGCCTTATTAAATAATTAATGAATTATATTTAACAAATAATCTACTTTTATGTTTATTTGTGAATGAAATCGGTCTAAAAAGTAAATTATTTTTAGCCGAATTATTCGATATAAAGTTACAGCGATTCAATAATTCATATGTCACGCATGTAGACAGTTTTAGTTTGATATTATCCATTTGCATTTTATATTACCTGATAAATTAAATACATTGTTATAAAATTATGTATCACGTCGTAACATAAGAGGATCATTTAAACATACCAGATTTAATGTATAGAATTGCGAGAATCGTATAAATGCTTATACTTGTTGTATACATAAAGTGAAAGTGTACTAATTTTAACGTTATTTTACTAATTTCGTGAAAATAATGTTAAAAGAGGGGGATGGTTAATCATGCATCATGTGGTGGCGTTGATAGCCGAAAGACAAGGGAGTACATGCACTAATTGGCCTTTGTCTTAATTGCCGAGTGTTGTGTGCCTTATTCCAAGGCTTGATACAAAACTACCATCGAGTCGGGGGTCTCACTAGAAGCAACATCTCTATTCCTACGGGGTAGAGGTAAGGATGTGTACATTTTACCCTCCTCAGACCCTACATTAGCTTTGCTATTAGTGGAATTTACTGAGTATGATGATAATGACTACTTGTTGGTTACATAAAGATAGTTATTTGTAAAACGTTTCACTTTCTCGCTTTCACTTTATATGATATACATAGTAACATAAGTGATTAAATATTTTTTAACAATAAATTTTAAACCTAAATACCAAATCGGTCTAGAAAGCAAAATATTTTCAGCCGGATTATTCGGTATAAAGTTAGGCTGGAGGGTGTGGGGGTGCCACCCTCGCTAGCTAGGCATCTATAGCGCCCCCCGGCGCTATAACACCACACCCCAGGCGCCATAGAGGGGCGCCATTGAACTCTCGTCATGGTGATAACGAGCAACTAGCGCGTGGATCGAGGAGAGTTATTGCATTTGACCATACCCACTGAATTAAGGAGGGGCGCTACAGGGCTCCATCCACACCCTCCAAATTAAAGGGGGGCTTGATAAAGCCCCCAAGCTGACGTGACTCCTACGTGACGCTTAGGAGGACTTGATAAAGCCCCATGGGGCTCCAACCACACCCTATAGCCTTATAGCGACTCAGTGCTTCATATATCACGCCTATAGACGACTTTAGTTTGATATTATCAACTTGTATTTTAATTACCTGATAAATTAATTATCTTGTGATAAAATCATGTACGACACATTAACATAAGAGGTTCATCTAAAACATAACAATTTTTAGGTTTAGAATTACGAGAATTGTATAAATACTTTTAGTATACATAAAGATAATTATCTGCATAATGTGTCACTTTCTCGCTTTGCTTTATACGATAATCACAATTCAAAAGTGATTATGTATTTTTTAACATCAATTTTTTATACCTAAATACCAACTAATCTTACACTTATGAATGAAATCGGTCTAAAAAGCAAATTATTTTTAGCCGAATTATTCGGTATAAAGTTACAGTGATTCAATGCTTCATATATCACGCGTTTAGAGACGGATTTAAATTGATCTTATCCACTTGCATTTTAAATTACCTAATAAATTAAATATTTTGTTATAAAATCATTTATCATACTGTAACTTAAGGCTGTGTTCCAGATATCCAATTAACAGGGGGAGGGGAGGTGAGGGAAAATGAGGTTTTTTTTGTCTGAAAATAGTCTTTCCAATTTGGAAAGACATGGAGGGGAGGGGAGGGATGGGGAGGGATTTTTAACTCGGGAACACACCGTAAGAGGGGCATTTAAAAGAAAACAAATCTTAGGTATAAAATTACGAGAATCGTATAAATACTTATACTTGATGTATTCATAAAAATAGTTATCTATACGCACAGGGATGGTAAAAATACTTGAGCCCGACGGCTATACCAGAAACCCGAAGCATTTGGGATGGGTATACCTGATACCCGATGGGTATTGGGCCGGGTATGGAAAAAAATATTTTACGGGTATGGGTCGGGCATAAGATTAGATGATAGCCAGCCTGATTATCTGAAACTATTTACCCGTTTCCCCGGAATATATACCCGAACACTTTTACTGTTTTATATTTATTTTCCTATAACTATTGTTTAGTAATGTTTCATTCTTGTAGCTTTATTATTTGAAAAATAAACTTTTCATTTGAAATATATATTTTGATGACAATATTCATATTTATATGTTATGAAATACATTATTTTTTGAGATTAATATTATATAAAATACACACACATTTTTGCATATATCAAATATTATTATGGTGATAATAATATGTATGTTATATCATAATTTAATATATTATATTATATGGATTTTTAAAACATAAAATTATAAAGGAAAGTAAAAAATATATATACCTGAAAATCCCAACGGGTGGTAATCCGATACCCGACGGGTAAATACCCGTCAAATACCTGGCGGGTAATAGGCCGGGTATGGGATAAGATTTTACAACTGGGTATGTGTATAGAATTAGCCATATCCGACCCATTGCCATCCCTATGTACGCATCACTTTCTCGTTGTGACTTTTTATACCTAATCATAAGTGATTATATATTCCTATTAATTTTTATTAGAAGGTTAGAGTAAATTACAAATCATGGGTTGGTAGACGGGCAACAAGCTGCGCCGCCACCCCCTTTTGAATTGCACTTGTAACGATTTAAAAAAATTGTACCCACTAATATCATTACACTTGTAACGATTTAAATTTATACACTTTTTATGAGTTGCAAACACCATATTACTAAACCGCTAGAAAATAGGTATATAAATGTTATATGATTATAGGATTCTTAAAGTTTTATAGTTAAATTTGGATGTAAATTTCAACTTTTTTTAACAACCAAAAAATCCTTCATACGGGTTACTGGCGAAATTCACCATATCGGGATACACTTGTCTCCGAACCGGGGAAACCCTAACATACGACCGAAGCCCATAAACACCCCGCCCGAAGGCACGACCGTGCGGTGAGTTAAAACCCACTGAGTTCAAAGATCAAACTAGCGATTACCTCTAGTCTCCCATCATCACTAGGTGCCACAGAAACTAATGGAAATAACATAAATCAAACCTGGTCACTTAGACTAAGCGGTATGGAGGGTCGTCCTAGGCCCGTCCTCCCGCCGCCGCCCCAAACTCCCCACCCCCATGCCCGTCGCCGCCCCAAGCCCGACAACTTCGGCTCCCACCAGCCGAACTCGACGCCCCTCTCTCCTCTCTCCTAACACACACACATCTATACATACATACATACATACATACATACATACATATATGTATGTATGTATGTATGTGTGTATATATATATATATGGGGAGGTTCATTTGAGAAGAAAATTAAATTGAGAAGAAAAAGAATAAAGTGTACAATTGTAAAACATTAAATAGTTTTTCTCTCATCTCATTTATTATTATTTTTGACTAATTAATTAGTCATAAAGAGTATCATCCTACACACTAAAATTTTTGCCTAGACACATCAAAATTTATCCTACACGTTTTTAAAATTTATCCTACACATACTGAAATTTATCCTACACAACTCGTAATTCATCCTACACACCTCATAATTTATCCTACACTTTAAATTATTTTTTTCTTCTTTGAAAAAATATATTTTTTAAATTAAATTACAAATTTAATTTAGTTAGCTATTAAAAAGGAAGACTAACAATTAATGATCTATCTAATTTTACCAATATACCCTTACACCCATATTAAATACAAAAATTAAATGAAGTAAAATGAAACATTATTATTGGTTGAAGTTTGTTCTTTTTTATTCTTACAAAAAAATTATTCTTATTTGAACCCTCCACTATATATATATATATAAAAGGGGTTCATCCCCCACCCCCTAGGTCCATCCCCTCCAAGCCGAGCCTACGTGGCGCTGACGTGGCGGCCATCCCCTGGGGATGGAGCTCTCCATACCCACTAGTCTTAGAAAACTAGCTTTCCCTTTTACTACTCCACCACTAGCTCATTGACATGTAAATTTCAACTTATTGATCATCACCATACTCAGTAAATTAAATCACACTAATAGGAAAACTAAGGTAGGGTCTGAGAAGGGTAAGATGTAAACAACCTTATCTCTACCCTGTAGGAACAGAGAGACTGCTTTCAGTGAGACACCGACTCGAAATTTCAACTTATTTGTGAAAAATAAAAATGAAAGCTTTTTGGCCAGATTATCCGGTTAAAAAAGTAAATCTATAATCTATTCTCATATAGTAATATCATGCACTGAAAGTTGTATTTTAGTATGGGAAAAGGATTAGTTAACCCAACATAAAACATTAAAACTCGAAAACTTAACCATGGTTAGTTAAGACAGCCTCATGCTTTACACACCACCAAGAATGGAGACAAACCCAGCCTTATATATATATGTGTGTCTATATATACACATCGACTGATAGAGAGAGAAGGAGTAACCCAGTCTTTCAGAGAGAGAAGACATCAAGGTCTTTTCAGGGTTGTTGAACAGAGTCTTCACAGAGAGATTGATGGCTTCAGGGTTTCATCAAGCTGGTTAATTTTCATCAAAATGTGGAGAATTTCATAAATTTGGAGGCTAATTTCTGGTGAATTGTGTTTTATAAGGCTTTTTTCTGGTGTTTGAAGAGTTTACTCTGTTATGGAAAACAGAGGACAACCATTTCTTGCTCTTGAAGGTGAAATTACTTCAAAGATTCATGCTTTAATGTTTTAATTTCATGGGGTTTTGTTTATTCATGCTACAATTACTGTTTTCCCCCAATTAATTTGATTATTAATTATCAATTATTGATTTTGTTGTTGATTTTGTGAAGATCCCATGTATAGAGAGTTATGGAAGGCTTGTGCAGGCCCATTAGTTGATGTTCCTAAAGATGGAGAGAGAGTGTTTTACTTCCCACAAGGCCATATGGAACAAGTAATTTTTTTTTTTTTTTTTGTAATTTAAATTCTTGAATTTAGTCGAGTTCAAGGGTCATGCATAGTAATGTTATGACTTCGAGATCTATACGTAGTTTTTAAAAGGCTTAGTTTTGCTATTCAAAAAGAGGTAGCAGCGTAGCTTGTTGCCCGTTTACCAACTATCTCGACGTAAATTCATAATACAGTATTGTTAATGATTATATACATACACCATAAAAAATAAAAAAAATTCATTTTGAATAAAAAAAAAATTCTTGAATTTAGATCTATGATGGGTATTGAAGTATTAATTGTAAGTTTGTAAGTTGTTTTATTTTTGGGGTTTTTAATTTATTATCTTATTCTATTTATGGGTATTGTTCAGTTGGAAGCATCAACCAATCAGGAATTGAATCAAAGAATTCCTCATTTTAATCTTAAATCCAAGATCCTTTGTACTGTTGTTCATACTCATCTGATGGTATGTATTATGTAATTTCAAATTTGCTATTTTTGGATCATGATTTGATGTTTTGTGTTAGAATTATGTTAAAAAGTGGAGGAATATTAGGCTTTTTATGTGTTGTGGTTGGTAGATTGTAATGATAGACTCATCAAGAAAGTTAAAAATGAGAATTTTGTGACTTTTGTAGGCTGAACAAGACACAGATGAAGTGTATGCACAAATCACTTTACTCCCTGAGATAGATGTAAGACTTTGCTTAATTTAATTACATTAAAAGTTTAAACTAATTCAAAATCATGTTTTTTCGCATCACCTTAATGTCGCATTTTTTGCAGCAAAGTGAGCCGACAAGTCTCGACGAAAGCATACCCGAGCCTCCGAGACCAGCCGTTCAATCTTTCTGCAAAGTCTTGACGGCTTCGGATACGAGCACGCATGGTGGGTTTTCGGTGCTCCGAAAGCACGCTACCGAGTGCCTACCTGCATTGGTAAATTCGCTATTCTTTCTATTTTTTTTTAATAATGATTTGTTTTTTATGGTCTTGTGTTTACTAAATTTATATGTTCAGGACATGACTCAACTGACTCCTACTCAAGACTTAAAAGCGCGTGATCTACACGGCGTCGAGTGGAAATTTAAGCATATCTATAGGGGTCAACCGAAACGGCATCTACTTACAACAGGATGGAGTACCTTTGTTACTAATAAGCGATTAGGGACAGGCGATTCATTTGTATTTGTTAGGTATTGTTATTATTTTTAAATTCAATCATTTAGGTATAAAGTTTGTACATGTTATAGTATTTTGACTTAAGTATCGGTGTTTACAGGGGAGAAACCGGTGAGATGCGTGTCGGGGTTAGACGTCAGGCGCGTCAACAAAGCTCAATGCCTTCTTCGGTGATTTCTAGCCAGAGTATGCATTTGGGCGTGCTTGCAACCGCACGCATGCGGTTCAAACTCAAGCCCGGTTTACAGTTTTCTACAAACCAAGGTATGATCAATGATGCCTCGGTTACTTGAAAAAAGTGATATTTCGACTGTTTTTATATAACATTTGGTAAATGTTGATCTGTTTTTTAGGACAAGTCAATTCATCATCGGTTTAAACAAGTACATAGAAGCTGTAAATAATGCTTTTAATATCGGGATGAGATTTACGATGCCCTTCGAGGGTGAGGATTCTCCTGAAAGAAGGTATGAATGCATGATTCGTTGTTTAATCCTTTTCCGAATACGTCCACATATGGATGCTCATCGTTTAAAATTTGTCGAACATGTGTAGGTTTACTGGTACAATCGTTGGAGTTGAAGACATATCGCCTCAATGGGAAGACTCGAAGTGGCGATCACTGAAGGTTGATAAATATTTATATAATATAAGTTATATAATAAATGCTTGATGTCTGTTTAGACTTTAGATCTGTGATTTGTTCGATAAACTAAAAGGTCAAACCTTTCGTTGACCACACCAGGTTCAGTGGGATGAACCGGCATCTATTATAAGGCCCGAAAGGGTTTCACCATGGGAGATCGAAACTTTCGTAGCACCTGCGGTTCCAGCTGGTTTAGCTCCACCAACCGCACCCAGAAGTAAACGACCTAGACCTCCGATGGACATCTCGAATGCTGGTGAACCAGCATGTTCAAGTGGATCTGCTCAGTTGAGTTGTACAAACGGAGGACAAAGGAGTGATAATCCTAACCCTAACCATAGTTCCCGACATCATAAGCAAACGGGAACTAGTTGTCTTTCAAGGACACAAATAGAGGGTGGTTGGCTACCATCATCACCTGTAAAAGCTTCGAGAAACTTTTACGATGGAGATGATACCGAAGAAAGAAAAGGCGCTTTCGCATCTTGGTCTGGTCTTACAACTTACTCGCCTCGTGAACCACTCAAACCGACTAAAGATCCCATTCAAAGTCCAGTTAGCGGTACGAGTTGTAGAATTTTCGGTTTCAACATCGAGATCCCTCCCAAAGGCGGTGATAATAATAATAATAATAGCACGCCTTTCAACGCAGCACCCGTACAGGGGCCAAGTGGAGTTTCGGATCTCAAGCCTGACCTGCAGGTTCCGCTAAAAGAAGTCGAAAGCAAACAACCCACTTCCACCCGAAGCCGTACTAAGGTATGTATCTATAACTTTGACTTTTTCTTGTGGTCAAGATATTCGTCTAACTAACTTGGTTCTGATTATGAAAGGTTCAAATGCAAGGGGTGGCGGTAGGTCGAGCGGTGGATTTAACTGTGTTGAAAGGTTACAACGAGCTAATCGACGAGCTGGAAGACATGTTTGAGATGAAAGGAAAGTTGCATCCTCGAAACGAGTGGGAAATTATCTTCACAGATGATGAAGGCGACATGATGCTTGTCGGCGATGATCCGTGGCCGTAAGCTTCTAAAAACTACTTTATCTTATAAAAAAGAATGCGTTGATTCGCAAAGAATTCGTAAACAAAGTCTGACGATGTGGTTGTGACTGCAGGGAGTTTTGCAACATGGTGAAACGTATTTGGATTTATTTAAGTCAAGATGTCAAGAAAATGAAGGTGGGAAGTAAGTTTTCTTCTTCAACCGACACCGAGGCGTCGGGTAGCTTGGAAGCTTCTGGAAAGTGATGAGAAGAGAGATGGTTGCGGTTTTATGTTTATGTGCTCCCCCTGCTGGTTTCGTGTTTTTTTTTTCTTTTTATTTTAAGTTGTTTCAGGAGTCGGGTTTCGCCTTAAAGAGGGGATGAATGGATGTCTAGTTTGGTAGAGGATTAATGACCCTCTTGAAGGATAGGAAAAGGTGGTATGTGAGCATTAGGAGTAGCATATATATATATATATATGATATGAATATGGTGTATATATTATTAGAGTTGTGTTTTGGATGGTTTAATGTTAATGCTGGGGGTTTTCTTGTGTTTTTAATGTGTGCATTCATTTTGTTATGGGTTTTGTATGCCGTAGTAATCTTGACGACTTTTTAGCCTACTAGCCAACAAACCGCCAACGACCTTCTGGCGCATTGGCAACTCCATGACCTTCTAAAGTGGTGGTCATGGGTTCGAGTCTCACCTAGCAATGGGTTGAGTCAGAGATTTTACCATAGTGGGCCTTGGGTGGTTTGTTACCTCTAGAATAGTGGCCGGCCGAGTCATTAGTGTCGTCTGCGTTCACGGCATGGGTGGCCTTTTACCATTGGGTTTACCTGTGTGATTGGGACGTTAAAAAAAATAGGCCACAAGCCAGACACCCTTTTTTTATATTTGTACTTGATATCAAAGCATACATGGTTAAAAGGTTTTTGTGGGATTCCCTAGACTATACAACTCACTTTCTAACAAGAAGCTTCCAAAATCATACCACTTTTATGAAACACAGATCAATAGTGTCTTTTACCATCTAAGAATGTGTTCATAAACAATAATATTTAATTTTTAATGAAATAAATAAAATTGTTTGATTGTATTTTGTTCAATAGAAAATAAGCTCTAACTAGGCCCAATAGAAGATGGACCTGGGAACAGGGTTAATGAACTAGGCCCAATAGAAGATAGACCTGGGTACAGGGTTAATTAACTAGGCCCAACAGAAGATAACATCACATGGGTATAAATGTATAATGAAAGGCTAAAGGCATGAAATTAAGAGCACTACTATTTTCTAAAAAGCAACACCACTCTAGTATATTTTATCAATGCCATACTATGTGTTACTAAAGTTGTATCTGTTCGGAATATATTTGAAATGACAAGATTATATGCATAAGTCTTGGGTAGATAGAGGGAAGGGTTCAAATATCCTGTAAGATACATGTATACGCGGTTAATAGAAGTCAGGGCCGGCCAACTCGTGCCGTTGCTTGAGTCTCAAATTTTCAAAGGGCCCGAAAAGTTTTTATGAGATTTTATATATATATATATATGTTAAATTATATATTTAGTATATGCATTCATTAATTATGTAAATAAGTGTTGGCAGTTCAGTGGAAAAAAACCATTTTAAAATATTGTAGAGATCTCAAGTTCAAGTCTCAGCTCCACCACTAAGGTTTAATTTTTTTAATTTATTTCCCTTTAATCACAATTTCGGGTCCAATTCTTTTGTTGCCAGGGGCCTTAATTTGTTTGAGAGTTCTCAGAGACGGCTCTGATAGAAGTGGTTTTGGAGCAAAAGCCACTCTAAAAAAAGCCTTGAGTCTTCGAAAAAATAGAGAAACATAAATTTGATTTGTAAGAGTTTGGTTGGTTTAATGGAACACATTGGCTCAACCGCTCAAATTAGTTACACCTATTGAGTGACGGTTACCAATGAATCATCATGACTCTTGCTATTGGAAGGGGTTTCGCATCATTGAAAGACCACGAAAAGTCGAAAATAACAATATATACAACCAAACTTCACTTGCAAGTGTATTTTGGTGTAAAGGTGTTTAATTTGTTAGAAAAGTTGGTGAAAATGTGAGTATTTTCAACAAGTATTATGTGTAATTATCTCAAAACTTTGGATAAATATATTTATATTAAAATTTGGTTAATATAATTAGGGGAAATTGGATTTAAATAATCCGAACTTTCACCTGTTGGCCAATAACACTCCGAACTTTCAGTTTGGCCAGCAGCACTCTCAACTTTCATCCTATTTTCCCAAAACACTCCCAAACTAACATATTACTAACCAAGCTTTTTTCATGTTTAAATAGCTGAGTAATGAAGACATGGCATGTTTTATACACCTCAGCAAAACATGAAAAAAGCTTGGTTAGTGATATGTTAGTTTGGGAGTGTTTTGGGAAAATAGGATGAAAGTTGAGAGTGCTGCTGGCCAAACTGAAAGTTCGGAGTGTTATTGGCCAACAGGTGAAAGTTCGGATTATTTAAATCCAATTTCCCATATAATTACTATTTTGTGGGTTTATTGTGCAAACACGTGTATGTCCGGACACGCTAACCGGTCCACACAAGGCCGCCCCAGGCCCAACATGTGAGAGGTAAATCAGCCTAACTCAGCGGCAAGACGATTGGCTCTTAGGATCGGAATCGAACCCACGACCTTGAGCTTATTGTGCAAATCTCACGCCCCATTAACCAACTGAGCTACATGGACTAAACCACGTCCAAATCGAAGCTAAGATGAATGAGATATTAATGCTCAAAGTTGCGACTTGAACATAGGAAAGCTGGGAAAAGGATGATAAAAGAAGTGGAAATGCGGGAATTTGTTCCACGTAGGAGTGGTTTATATATGTCAACACTCATTCCTTCAGGGCCGGCTTAAAATATTGTAGGCCCGAAGCGGATGACAAAATCGTAAAAAATAAAACAAAAAATTGCTTTACAGCCTATAATTCATGGGTTAAGTTATTCTACAAAGGTTCCTAAAAAGTACAAAGACACAATGGATGACACTAGATGACAAAATTTCAAGCAAAATATAACACAATGCCAAAAAATATAAACAATGTCGAGAAAAAAAGACACCATGAGTCACAAAAAAAAAACACAATGACGCAAATATAGAAAAAACACAATGATAAATAAAAGACACGATGATAATAAACAAAAGTTCTAAAATCTACAACCTCTAATCCAAAAGTGAAAACCTAAAATCTCACATCGTAGAGTTCGGGTGGGACGGTTCCAATGCCGCTTGAATGAGGTCAATCGGAGTTCGTTTGATACTCTTTGTACGACTTCTTATTTTTAGGGGCCTTTGTATTTGATCCTAAACCTATGATTCATATATCATCTATATGTATACATAATTATATATCATAAACCTCCACGTTAACAATCTTAAAGTCAAAATCACCTACATATAATATGTTCATTTTAGAATTTGAGGCCCTAAGAAAGTGAAGGCCCAAAGCGTTCGTTTTATTTCACTCTCCCTTGAGCCGGCCCTGAATTCCTTATTGTTTTCTAGAACCCCGCATCAGTCGCTTCGCGAGGATGCGTAATGTGGAGTTTTGATGACGCATTTTGCACGCTTGCATCGATGCAAGCCGCCTTTGTATTTTTAAAGGCTGGTTCGATGGACCTGGGTGAGATGTGACTAACCCATGGTTTCCACTTCCTAGACTAGATCAATTAGTTCGTGCATTGATAAGCTGTTTATCACTTTTAAGCTGGGATCGTAGATAGTTTCTGGTCAAAACAATTAAATAGAATAACTTGCTTTAAAAACGTTCAACAATATTTTATTTTTCATTTAATTTTTGCAGACTTGTTTTGACTCAGCTATATTAAGGGTTTCTTAGTTTGCAAACCCACTTGTGATACATAGTAAACACAAAAAGACATCCAACAATCTTTTTGATATTTTGGGTTCTATGATGTTCAAGGTATACCTTTGGGTTTTCAAGGGCTTCTCCATCTGTTCAACTGCTTAAGCTGTTATATCCTTGGAAATAAACAAGTTCTCTTCCGAGACTTGAAATTTACTTTAAGTGATCCGTGTTCAACACGATCCTGGGCCATTTTTCTTTTCCGCCTCCTATTTTAACCTTGTGTTTCTTGTTGGAAATTTAGATATTATGAATGGATATTAATTTAGTGATATTATAATTTATTGAAATTATAATAATTTACTAGAATATTCATATGAAACATAAACTCTTAAGTAGAGTTTTTAAGTCAATTTATTAGTTTTTATTAGAGTTTATGTCTCTAATAAATCTCTAATTAAGTACTAGACTCTTCATATGGAACATAAACTCTTAAGTAGAGTTTTTATGTCAATTTATTAGTTTTTATTAGAGTTTATGTCTCTAATAAATCTCTAATTAAGTACTAGACTCTTCATATGGAACATAAACTCTTAAGTAGAGTTTTTATATCAATTTATTACTTTTTTATTAGAGTTTATGTCTCTAAAGTGAGACTTTTCTCTACTCTATGTCTTTTGTATTAAAAGTAGGCTATGTGCCTAACTTGATGGGGTTTCATATATAAAACTACAAGAGTAAAAATACAAGAAGGAGACATAAAGTTATACATGAAGAGTCCTTAAAGAAACACTTGATGACCCATATGTTGGGAACATATAGAGATAAGTTTCTCTACATGAATCAACTACAATTCTATTCTTAATTTCCAAAAGGTTTAACACTAACACTATGTTTTTTATATGGTGTAACAGTCCTTAGAGGTTGTTAGGTTGTTAGATGTCACTTTCATGGTGATGTCAGCTTTGATTCTCAGTGGTTTGATCTGTACTATAAATAGAACAGTTTGTACTGTTCTATTCAAGGAGTTTTCTCCTTCAATCCAGTCATCTTGTACGATCAACCATTGAGCTCATGCTGAGGGGGAGTTTTAGTATGTAAGCATGTCTTGTAATCATTATATTTTGTAATCATTCGACTTAATGAAGAGCATATGTTTACTGAAAATTATTTCTCTCTGATTGTGTTGTAAAGTTTGTTTCCATTTCCGCTGCATTTGATCCTTCTGTAATTCATCCATTTCTTCACTAATCTCAAACAAACACAATCATGATAGCCTCAGATCCTAACACTTTAATTTGGTCATGTTTTGTATACATAAAATGACTTAAATTTTCTAACACGTGTGTTAGAAAATGTATATCACGAATACAAGGCTAGAGATTGTTCATAATGAACAGAAATATTTTATGTAAACATTTAATTGCCTTTGTGTGCATTAAAAATGATGAGAAATGGTTTATTTTATAAACTATATATTTGAAAAACGATTTATGTAAACGTTCAATTCTATAATGTGCTCGTTATAACATTTTTTTTCTAACATGTGTGTTAGAAAATGTTTAGTACATGTGTAGTAAGACTAAACAATATAAAACCATTTGATACTTTGGGTTTTGATCTATATTTTCATAACCCTAATTGATATTATTATATTGTATATTGCAAAATTGTTTTGAATAATTTTTAAAACAAAGTTTTGCATAACATTAATAATTCAAATGGTTCGCTACTCATACTAGAAGTAGCATGTGGTGAATAAAAGAGAAACTCTTGAGTAGAGCTTCTTGATGACACTTAATTAGTCATTTATTTGGTGAAAAAAAAAACAACTTGGTGTTGTTGTGAATAAATTTAATTGTTCAAGTTTACTACATAAATGTAGTTTTTGTAACAACTTGGTGTTGTTTTGAGCATAATTGTCAAAATTTAAAGTTTCAAGATGAAATAGGAACTTGTACTTACAAGTGCATGGAGTCTTATTGAGGGAGTACCTCAAGATATGCCATAGGACGATATCGTTGAGAAGTTTTCGGTCAGATTATAAAGTGTTGAGGATCAAAGAACTTTGATATTTGATGTCTACATATCGTCTATACTTCCGTTTAAATTTCAAAAGTGTTCGGCACTTACGATTTAATTTCCAATGTATTTTATTGTTTTGTGTTCAATATCTTCGGATAACACATGCAATTTTTTTACAAAGAAATAAATCACTAATGTTTGTGACGTATAAATTATTTTTTTGAAAATAATTATAACGCCAATTATACATTGTTTAACAGAATATGGTTTTAAACGGATAGTACATGAATATTGTTGGACATAAACAACTTAAGAGTTGTTGCATTGACTAAATGTCAAAGACGAGACATCAAATGTGTAACCACACCATGAGAGAATAATGAAAGAACGTACTGAGTGTATTGAGATGAAATACACAAACGAGATTCATGTCGACACACTTCGTTAGAAGTCATTGGAAAATTCACAAGTGTGACTAATAAATCTTGCGAAATTTGTTCCAAATGATCTACACGTAGATACGTCTACCACTTGATTATTGTTAGAACTATATGGAGATTTTATCTTCGTTTGGGAGAGCATCCTAAATATACATATCTCCTAATGAATAACATAATTGTGTGCAAATCACTTATGGCAAAATTATGAATGCTATGTTGTTGAGTGTCAATCTAGTTGACTCTATGTCACACATAATAGTGATTGTAGACGAGGAACATTCATCTTGTTGGTGATGAATGTGTTCACCAAGTGACTTGAATTATGACTTATGTTTAAGTCCTTATGATTCAATGGTAAAATGTTGGAGATCAAAGGTAAACAAGTTATGTTCCTTAAATGAATGATAAAATTTAGCTATGTGCTATAATCAATAATTTGAGACCTTCCTAAATATTGATGTTTTAGGATTATGAATAAGTCTCATTATTTTGTCTTAATAAGGGATGAATGTTGCAAAGTGATATTATGATATCCTTAGGGCTGTGAAGAATCAGAATGATGCATCTTCTGTTCACATGCTAAAGTATTGTAGTCTAAAGCATGCTAGACTAGTACTTGTTTAGTTATGGGTCTTGACGAAGACTAATTAACTCTAAACATTTAAATGTGTATGAACACAAAAAGAATTTGTGTATAGACAAAGTTGAGGGAGAATTTTCATTCATTATAAGGAAAATACATGTTACTTTTTAAGAGTTTGTTCGAAAAGCTAATTAGGAGAACTCATTGTCTAAGCTTATTCTAGATGTTAAATTAGAATTATTCTAAGTTGGTGACAAACTTATGACGATGGCATGTGTTGCTTTGGTCAGCTCGGAAGCTTATGTAAGCTAATGCAATATGAGTTGAATTCACTGATACAATGAGGTTCATAATGTTCAATCATATGTGTATAAATGTCGCCATAAGTGGTGTTACAGAAATGTTGATCAAATGGCAAGAAATGTGGGGGAGGATCCATTTAAGAAACAACCCTATAAGGGTATGTAGAAATGTTTCTCATTAATCCATCTAGATGTTATCCAATAATACTTCAATGTGGGGGTGTCTTGCATTTGTTTTTGGCAATAAGGATGTTGTAATCCAATCTAACATTTCAAATAGACGACTAAGTGGAGGACACAAATGTCGTAGTGCATAATGGAGATGTGTTTGCCTTAAATGATAAATGTATCATTCTAAGACAAATATTATAACCAGTTCCAGGTGGCCACTGAGGTTATAGTCTTAGAAGTTGACAATAGGCAATGTTAACTTTCGAGTTACGAACACGTTATAACAATTGATCTCAACTACAAAGTTATCTTTAGTGACTTGTCAAAGACAAAGATAATGTTATGGATCCAACAACCTAAGGGTTTATAAGAGATCAAGTTGTGGAATGAGACTAAAGCCCATGGAAAAAGGGTGTGTGAAGGAAACCTACCTTAGTTGACTGGAGATCCCAAGATCTAAGTTCAATAGGACAACGAATTCATATGCCTAAGGGTGGTCACTATGGGGGCATAGCTGATATGCATAAGCTAGTATATATTGTCACACCCCGACCGCGTAAAACAACAAATCGCGGCGGAATCGTCGGGGAGTGTTGTAACAGAATCATTGTTTCAAAACACACGGAAATTTGAAGTTTCGTTTTATTAAACATTAAATATTTACATCGTCTGGAAATATAAATAAACAATTTAAACATAGTCTATCATTGTTATTAAGTCACTAAGGCCTCGTCCAGTTCTATGTGAGCATGCATCCTAGCAATCAACATCATTTAACAACACCTGAAACATATGTGAAAACAAAGTCAGCAAAGAAATGCTGGCGAGTACATAGGTTTTTGAGAGTGTCGGATTCATGGCTAGTTTACATGTTGCAATACTTAATTAAAAAAAACTTGTTTTGAAAAGTATTGTATTACGACATAATTAACCAACTCAAATCAAGTTGGTTATAGTTTATAAAATCTCGTAGCCATGATTCTTAACCCAAAACATTTATTTAATAAAATCAAATTGTAAAACATCTCGTAAAAACTTGTTAATAAACTCGTTAATAAAACTCGATAATAAATCTTGTTAATAAAACTCGTTAATAAATCTCATTAATAAAACTCGTATGGTTTATATTATTTCTAAAACCTCGTTTGTGTGACATCGTTTCAAAATCGTTTACCCAAGTGAACTAAATAACGCCACGGTATGTGATATGATGAAAACACTTATATACAGGAAGTACCAGCGGCGTATCCACCATGCTTTCATCACATTACACCCGTCTCGTTATCTAAACACTAACCGAAAACCAATCGTTTACCCAAATCGTTTAATTCGTTAAAAATCGCTTTAGTCGTTTAAATCATTCTCGTTTTAAATCGTGAAAACTACTTTTGATTGTCTCGCTAATAACATCCAAACCTTCGTGACTCGACTATCTCGCCTATCGCTTCTCGCATTAATAAACCACCAAAGGTTAAATTAACAATCACAGATTCAGTCGTTACCCACCTAACCCACACATAACCATGGGCGCAGTCTGATAACAGGATTCGTCAGATCCTATGGTACCATAACCTAATACTGGTCGGTTCAGCCAAAACTAATGGATATTATTCGTTATGTAAATACAACCAACAAGTTTGTTTACTTTATCGAAATCATTATTAATTTAATATAAACCATTTTAATCGTTTTTGAAACCATTGTTATAATATCGAAAATCGTTTTTGAAAACCATCGTTAAAACCTCGAAAACATTTAGCACATATGAATCACCCCAAAACAATTGAAAACAGTAAAATAAGGGAACTATGTACTCACCTGAGAATGCTTAGAGGTCTTGAACAACAACCAAGCAAAGCTAGAGGGAGCACGGAATCAATCGGCAACCTAATAACTATATAAATAAACTGGACCTAAGTCGGAAGATCGGATAGGATGAAGTTTTGTAAACCAAATGAGTATTGGAACTCATATGACATGGTTTAACAAAGTCTACATTCTAAATTTACACAATCAGTCCTTTATGTTACAAATTTACACAATCAGTCCTTATTTACAAACTGACTTCCAGAAGGAACGTAGGAAGAATGAGGGATTTATGAGTGGGTTGGCAAACTTGCTTAAGGGGAAGAAGAAACGGGATCGTTAAATCCCCATATATATATTGTTGTATTTCCCTGTGTAAATCAAGTCCCTACGTGGACATTTATTTAAGTGTGTATGTAGTCCCTGCGTGGACATCTATCTTTGTACTTAGTCCCTACGTGGACTTGTCTCTAGTAGTCCCTGCGTGGACATTTACTTTTGTAGACCGTCCCTATGAGGACATGTATTATATGTATAGCTCCTGCGTGGGCATCTGTTTCAGTGAAAAGTCCCGTTTAGGGCAAAAATGTACTAACTTTTAGTTTTAATGGAATGTAAGTTATTAAATTTCATCTTTGCTATGCAAAATTAAATTATATATGAAATAAATAAATCAAGATCATTCTTTTAAAAATCTATCTGCCTATGTTATTTTAATTAAGGATCTTAAAAGTATAACCTAGCCTGCATGTCATTTTAAGACCTGGCCCAGATGGTAAAACTCTTTAAAAAGATTCAAATTCCTGTTAACATCTGAAAACATGTTAACACTCCTAGCAAACATGATTCGCTATACACACGTGTTGTTATTATATATGAATCTCTTCAAAGATTCTAAACCCAGATAAATGATCTCTGAATCATGGGTTAAATCATTAATAAATATGATCAGTTCTTTTTTTTTTTTTCATCCATTGGTAAGGGAATGCCTACGGGCTCTTCTCATTTCCATATGAGACAAAAGACAGTATCAGTCTGTGACCCTGTCTGAAAAAGGTAATGAACTCTGTTCAAACCTCAAAAGCCTTGATTCTCTGAAATCATAGCTTATAATTGTCCTTATGACTAGGCCAGTTGTGCTATAAATAAAACTATTACTGTTTTATAATTAGGATAACTAATATTAGAAATCCTAAATTAATGTGAGTAATAAATTAACCATATATGGTCTATGTTACCACGGTTAATAAAGTTGCCATAAAAGACAATTCTATAATAAACTCACCAATAAATTATTGTCGATATGTTACAGTTCAAGATTCATGGCAGACTCAAACGAGGTCAACAGTCACCCAGGGATAGTGAATGAAAATGCCCAAGTAAACGTAGCAGGTGCAGAGTTACAAGCTATGATAAATAATGCGGTTAATATAGCTATGGGTAGACAACACCATGGATCAAGTGGTACCCATACGAGGACCCATTCTGCATCACACACTAGAACACCCTCCAGGACCCACACTGCCCACAACAGTAATTCTCACCACTCCTCGAATCAAAGGAGTAATCCATCCCAAAGGGTCGTACAGAACCAAGAACCTCGTAATAGGGGTTGCACCTATAAATACTTCGTGTCGTGCAAACCCAGAGACTTCAATGGGGAAAAAGGAGCTGTTGATTGCATGACATGGATGGATGAAATGGATACTGTGGTGGATATTAGTGGTTGCCATAATAGGGACATTGTGAAGTTTGTCTCACAGTCCTTCAAAGGAGAAGCCTTAGCCTGGTGGAGATCTTTGATCCAAGCCACGGGGAAAGTCCCATTATACAACATGACCTGGGAACAGTTCATGGCACTAATCAAAGAAAATTTCTGCCCTCAACATGAGGTTGAGAGAATTGAATCTGATTTTCTGGCGCTGGTCATGAAAAACCTGGACTGCCAGGCCTACCTTACCACTTTCAATACTTTGTCAAGGTTGGTTCCCTACTTGGTAACTCCGGAGCCTAAACGTATAGCTCGTTTCATCGGGGGTTTGGAACCAGAGATCAAAGCAAGTGTAAAGGCCTCCAGGCCAACCACTTTTCGGTCAGTAACGGACATATCGTTATCTCTGACCTCAGATGCTGTCAGGCTGAGGTCACAGAGGAAGAATGATACCGAAAAGAGGAAGCGTGAGGATGACAACTCAAGACGATCAGACAAGAAACAGAAGGGAAATAATGACCAGAAGAAGGGGTCAGGATTCAAGAAGGATGGTCAGCAGTCGGGTGAAAAACCCCGATGTAAAATCTGCAAGAGGCAGCACTTCGGGAAGTGCCGATTTGAATCGAATTCGAACTCACAATCAAAAGCTTTTGCATGTGGGCTGTGCAAGTCCAAGGAACACAAAACCTTGGATTGCAAGAAGATAAAGGATGCAACCTGCTACGGTTGCAATGAAAAGGGGCACATCAAAAGTAATTGCCCAAAATATGCCAAGAAGCCCGAAGAGACTAGGAAGACCAATGCTAGGGTCTTCAGAATGGATGCTAAGGAAGCCGTCAAGGACGACAACGTGATAACAGGTACCTTTCTCGTAAATGATGTTTTTGCGAGAGTGTTATTTGATTCAGGCGCTGATAAGTCGTTTGTAGATAATAAGTTTTGTGAACTGTTGAAATTACCTATTAAGACTTTAAGTGTGAAGTATGAGGTGGAACTAGCAGATGGCACTTTAGAAACCGCTTCAACCTTATTAGATGGATGTTTCATATCCATTAAGAACCACTCTTTTCCTTTGTCTCTACTTCCTTTAAAACTAGCCGGTTTCGACATAGTTTTGGGTATGGACTGGTTATCACATAACCAGGCCCAGATTATTTGCAATAAGAAGCAAGTGATGATCAAGACTTCGTCTGGTGAATCACTTACTATCCAGGGAGATACCCAGTATGGGCTGCCCGAGAAAATGTCTATACTCAAAGACTCAAAGTGTTTGAAGAAGGGTTGTGTCATCTACATGGCACAGGTGATTATTGATGAGCCGAAACCCAAGATTGGAGATATCCCAGTCATTTCTGAATACCCCGAAGTATTTCCTGAAGAACTACCTGGTTTGCCACCAGATAGGCAAGTGGAATTCAGAATTGACATTATTCCTGGATCAGCACCAGTTGCAAGGGCGCCTTATAGGTTGGCACCAACAGAGATGAAGGAATTGAGAACGCAGCTAGATGATTTGCTAGACAAAGGTTTCATCAAACCTAGTTCGTCTCCTTGGGGAGCACCGGTTTTATTTGTTAAGAAGAAGGATGGATCGATGCGTCTGTGCATCGACTACCGCGAGCTTAATAAGGTTACTATCAAGAATAGGTATCCTTTGCCCAGAATCGACGATCTGTTCGATCAACTTCAAGGGGCGAGTTTCTTCTCAAAGATTGACTTAAGGTCAGGCTACCATCAATTGAAGGTTAGAGATGAAGACGTGCATAAAACAGCATTTAGGACTCGTTATGGTCATTACGAGTTCCTAGTGATGCCTTTCGGGCTCACTAATGCACCGGCCGCATTCATGGATCTCATGAATCGCGTTTGCAAGCCGCACTTAGACAAATTCGTCATCGTCTTCATCGACGACATTCTCATCTACTCAAAGAACCAAGCTGACCATGAAAAGCATCTTCACTGCATTTTGGAACTACTTCATAAAGAAAAGCTCTATGCCAAGTTCTCGAAGTGTGAATTCTGGCTTCGAGCAGTCCAATTTCTTGGGCATGTTGTTAGTGAGCATGGTATCAAAGTAGATCCTGCTAAAGTTGAAGCTGTCATGAATTGGCATGAGCCAAAGACGCCTACTGAAATTCGTAGCTTCCTAGGTTTGGCAGGATACTATAGGCGATTCATAGAAAACTTCTCAAGGATTGCTGCACCCCTGACTTCGCTGACATGTAAGAAGATTAAGTTTGACTGGGGTCCTAAGCAGCAGGAATCCTTCGATATTCTGAAACAAAAATTGAGCAATGCTCCAGTACTGACATTGCCTGATGGAATAGAGGAGTTTGTAGTTTATTGTGATGCATCACACACCGGGATGGGATGTGTGCTTATGCAGAAAGGCAAAGTCATTGCCTATGCTTCACGCCAGTTAAAGGTGCACGAAAAGAATTACACCACCCACGACCTAGAGTTGGGTGCCGTTGTATTCGCACTAAAACTGTGGAGGCACTACTTATATGGAATTAAATGTGTGATCTACTCCGATCATAAAAGCCTTCAACATATGTTCAACCAGAAGGACTTGAACATGAGGCAACGCCGTTGGATGGAAACTCTGAATGATTATGATTGTGAAATAAGATACCATCCCGGCAAGGCGAATGTAGTTGCCGATGCCTTGAGTCGGAAGGAGAAGGTGAAACCCATCCGAATCAATGCCAAGAGCATGGAATTAAAGAACAGCTTGATGGAAAGTTTGTTAGCTGCACAGAAGGAAGCTGTGTTGGAAGTTAACTATCCTAACGAAAAGCTGGGAGTAACTGAAGAACAGTTATCTCTAAGTAAGGATGGAATTCTTAGATTGAATGGAAGGATATGGGTTCCAATTTATGGAGGACTCCGAGATGTTATCCTCCAGGAAGCCCACAGCTCTAAATATTCTGTTCATCCAGGAGCTGATAAAATGTACCAGGATCTAAGGGCAAACTATTGGTGGATAGGCTTGAAGAAGTCTGTAGCTACCTATGTAGCTAAATGCTTGACGTGTGCGCAAGTCAAGGCAGAACATCAAAAACCGTCAGGTTTGCTACAACAGCCTGAACTTCCTACTTGGAAGTGGGAAATGGTAACTATGGATTTTATTACCAAGTTACCCAAGACAAGGAAAGGCAATGATACAATATGGGTTATAGTTGACAGACTGACTAAGTCAGCTCATTTTCTACCCATCAAGGAGACTTACAGCTCCGACATGTTAGCCCAGTTATACGTTGATAAGATTGTAGCCCTACACGGCATACCTGTAGCTATTATCTCTGACCGGGATACTAGGTACACGTCTCATTTTTGGAAGAGTTTCCAACAATCTTTGGGCACACGTTTGAATTTTAGTACGGCTTATCATCCCCAGACTGACGGTCAGAGTGAGCGTACTATTCAAACGTTGGAAGACATGCTACGTGCATGTGCGATTGATTTGGGAGGTAGCTGGGATAAGAATCTGCCATTGATCGAATTCTCCTACAACAATAGCTACCATACCAGCATAAAGGCTGCGCCTTTTGAGGCATTATACGGTAGAAAGTGTAGATCGCCTGTTTGTTGGGCGGAAGTGGGAGAAGTTCAGTTATCAGGACCAGAGATCGTGTTCGAAACGACGGACAAGATTGTCCAGATTCGTAACAATCTCCAAGCTGCCCGGAATAGGCAGAAGATTTACGCCGATCCAAATCGTAAAGATTTTCACTTCGAAGTAGGTGACAAAGTCCTACTTAAAGTGTCACCCTGGAAGGGAGTGATGCGATTTGGTAAGAAAGGTAAGCTAAGCCCGAGATACATAGGACCTTTCGAGGTTATCGAACGTGTCGGGTCAGTTGCCTACAAGTTAAACTTACCTGAAGAGCTCAGTAGTATACACAATGTGTTCCACATCTGCAATCTGAAGAAGTGTTTCGCTCACGAATCAGTGGTTATACCCTATACAGATGTGCATATTGATGAGAGCTTGAAATTTGTGGAAAAACCTTTGTCAATCGAAGATCGACAGGTGAGGAAGCTTCGAAGGAAGCATATACCTTTTGTAAAGGTCAAATGGGATGCCCGTAGAGGTCCCGAATTCACGTGGGAAGTTGAATCCACGATGAAAGAAAAATACCCTTACTTATTTCAGTAAATCTCGGGTCGAGATTTCTTTTAAGGGGGTGAGGATGTAACACCCCGAAAATTTACGTCCTATAATGTGTTGACACGTGTCATAGGTTTGAACGTGTGAAAGAATGCTCTTGAAGGACTAAAGTTGACAAACAGTGAAAGTATGTAATTATAAGGGTTCAAAGTGTCATCAATGAATAAATATACTTTGCAATAACCCTACATGATGTTTATAACCTCAAACGAATAGATCATGGATCATACGAAGCGAATTGTGAAAGAAAGTGAGAGATTACGAACTACAGGGGTTAATTGTGTCAACATGTTAAAGATATACCTCTGAGTGACCTTTTGACAAACCCGAAGCTTTGTAACGATTAATTATGCTCACTAGAATGTACCATAAAAATTTCACCAAGTTTCGTTACCGTATGAGAAAGTTGTGATAAAATTCGTGTGCGGGGGTTAGAATCGTCAACATTGAAATTTAGGGCTTTTCGGGTAATCACAAAGCTACCCGAGGACTTGACAAAGTGGGTATAAGTATTAAAGCCCCTATTTATAAAATACAAGGCCTTAAAATGCAAGAAACATGATGAAAACGACCTTTCGGGGGACTAGGGACCAAAGTGCAAACAAGAAAACATGTTTAACCTGATCAGAAGGGGGATGCGGCCCGCTTTGGATTTATTAAAACTTAATGCGGGCCGCCTGAGACTATCAGATGCAGAAAAACATCACAGGTGGCTGTTCCAGCCTCCTAACCGACTTAAATGGCAAGTTTTCGATCCTATGGGCTGCCTAAAGTGGTTTATAGCTTGTAGAGGGCACATGTAATGATCTTGGGTCATTGCTAGACTTGTATGGCACCAATCCATGATGATTAAAGTTCATACATAACCCACATGTTGCAACATTCAAGCATACTTCATTTCTGATCATTTTCTGGAACTCCCAAGCTGTTACAAGACTTCCAAATCATCCATTAGACACATGTAAGTACTCTTGACCTTTCTAAATTGAGTATTGATTCGATTATAGCCTAGAAATCAAACCGTCGTAACTACGGTTTGACTTCGCGATAAATCACAAACGGTCCAGAGGTTTGTCGAATCGAAAGTTGTTATAAGTTGGTATTTATATGGGTAATAAACCCCTAAAAGGGCACTCACTAATTCGAATCCTAACTAGGTCGTTTATCGAGTCAATGGTTGTCCGAAAAAGTCAACAGAAACCTTAATCGCATATTTAATGATACGGAAGGCGTGTAACCTGTTTTATCAGTAATATAACTTGAGAATAAGTATAATAACTTGTCTACACTTGTTTGATTCGACAACTTTCTATCTAGAACCGATTCGGAGCCGAAAGACGCAAAAGTTTGACTTTTGCGTTGACCTCAGTTCTGACCCGATTCTTATAGGTTTAGACATGCCTTAAAGTTCCATTAGGACCTAGTTACATGTGTGTATAACCCTCTGCGTTTATACCACTTAAATCCCTAATCGTCCGATGTTTCCGTTAATCGCCTAAATATTGACCGTAATGCCCTTATGACCATAAAACGAGATTTTTGGAAATGTGAAAGTGCCATAATCTTAGTTACTGATTATTAAACATGTCTGGAAATTTTCACGTCAATCGGAGGTCCAGATTAGGACTTATGCTTAATGACGTAATTATAGCGATTCTTAATAAATAAATGACGTCATTAGCGTAAAGCCTATCTATACCCAATTTTTGACACCAAACCTTTTACCAACTGATGTAATATAATATTTTGGGATTTTTGAAGATTTTTAATTATTTTTAAACTGATCATAAGCTTGGATTAGCGCCTTAATTCGGTTAATACCGAATTTACCCTTTTCGGCCATAAAATGAGTTTTACAAATCCTTTTAACGCCAATCCAATTGCTACTGATTTTAAATATTAAATAGAGTGTTTTGAGCCTGTTTAATTGATCAGAAAACTCAGAATCGTATTTTAAACCGTACGTCGCTTAAAACGGCTTTATACGCGTATTATACGCATAGTTTGGGTTTAAAACTATTTTGACATGTAAGACTTATAACCAAATGTTATAACCTGTTAAAATAAGCCATTATACTGATGTAATCAGACCCGGTTTACAGAAACCTAATTAATTCCTTTTATAATCTTTAAAATGACCAAAATACCCCTACGGGGCTTATAGAGAGATTAAACTCGTTTTGGGCATCATGGGTGATATCCTACTGATATCACAACTTATTTAAGGCGTGTTAACTTAGGAAACCTGTTTAGGACTCTTACGGATACCCGTTACGCTTCATGCGCGTTCGGTTCGGTTTATGTAACTAGTTTACATAAATTAGCTGAAACGGGTCAAACCTTATCGGTTTTATCTCAAAATCCAGAATGTGTATCATATACCCATATTAAGCAAGTCTTCAAACTTGTCGGGTCTAAATCACATTCTATCCGGTCTTCGCTTAATCGTGCGTACGAACCGTATCTTTAAAACTAACCGGTCTAAGCGTAAGCTTAACTAAAGACCCGTTAGGATTCTAATAGGTTATTATTAACCTTCGTTCTAGATTAGGAGAACCAGTAAAAGATACTTGCACTCGCTGATTTTGAACTATACTTACTCAGGTAAATACTTTTAACTTATTTCCCTATACGGGCTTGGGTACGGTATATAAAATACCGCTTGGTCGGGCGTTGAATATTTAATCTTATTATGGTTAAATGATTGAGATGTCTCCGTTTAATTTGTTTTGTTGCTTAAAGCCTTTGGGGGGTTAATGACCGTGTCCCGGATATCCCTGGCATCATTTTTCGAAATGGCCACGACCTTAGCGCTCAGGTGTAGGCGTACACCTGTCAGTGTCTCATAAATAAAGTGGTGTGTTTATTGATCTTTAACCCGGCTCGATCCGGGCTACTGAACGCATAAGAAACATGTAAATCCTGTACAAGTTTATATATTTAAATAAGTATCCCAAGTTATAAAATATTATTTGTGCCTTGTGCCTTAAATGCATTTTCTTAAACTCTTTTCAAAATGAGTCGGTTGATTGTATTTACCAGTGTAAACTGACGTATTTTTCTTAAAAAGGTTAAGTGCAGGTACTACGCGAAATAGG
This sequence comes from Helianthus tuberosus, assembly GCA_030545235.1. Taxonomy (NCBI): domain Eukaryota; kingdom Viridiplantae; phylum Streptophyta; class Magnoliopsida; order Asterales; family Asteraceae; genus Helianthus; species Helianthus tuberosus. The sequence goes on from CM060419.1 coordinate 185,646,985, forward strand.
CTGGCTTGTCTCCTAGCATCCACATTAAGTCTCGCCAGCTTGGATGTCATAAACTGTTGAGCATTTGTTCCCTTTTATTTTGATCTACCTGTGGATTTATATTCGACTATTTGTGATACTTAATATTACAATATCGTTTGGTTGAATTAAATCTATACTTTGCTTCCGCTGTGCATTTAAATATTGTGTTGTTTGACTATTATGTTGCCAACCACGTCACGATACTCCCCTACCGGGCCCACCGGTGACACGTGGAAATTCGGGGTGTGACAGGTTGGTATCAGAGCCAACACTGAGTGAATTAAACACTAACCTTTTGTGTTTAATCTCAGTTACACAATTGCACATTCCTAAATCTTCGAGTCTAGACAAAGAACTTAGGAATAATCCAAATTGTTCAAATTTTTATTTATTTAAATTTAGCCCTTTATTTTTCCTTGTTATTACCTTGTGTATTTTAACAGGTACAATAATGCCGCCAAGATTTAGACGAGGTGGTCGAGGAAAGGAGCCAGCTAGCGCCCCTAATGACCATGAGGCAGGGCCTTCATATCGACGAACTTCTTCTACAAGGAATGACGAAACGAGGGAGCTATGGAGGACATATGAAGACGATGCCAGACGATCTTTTTCACACGCCTCAACACCTCCATACCATGACTCTTATGGGCCTCAGTCAGAGAACGAACCCCACAACCCGCAACGTTTCTTTGGCGACCCTACTCCTGTTTTTCAGGGACAGTTTAACCCAGCAGAGTACCTACCAGAGCAAGTGGGCTTTAACCCACTTGGACCGGAAGATCACTTTTCTGGTGATCAGGATATGGACGAGGACACAGATCCCGTCGAGGCTTCAACCGGATCCATGAACCATCCTTTCGTGATCTCAGATGGATCGTCATATCACGGAACACCATACCAGGGTCCGGATAGTCACATGGCACGGTTTGAACGGTGTGAGTGGTACAATACACCATCTTACCACCCCTCACCTCACCAGCAGCCACCACAGCAGCAACAGCAAGATCCCTCTGGGGATCCACGTTATGAGGCAGTCACGCCACCGCCTCCACCGCCGCCAGTACATCTAGAGCCTCCAGAGCCACCAAGACGTAGGAGGACTGGTGCACGGATCTCAGCACGAGAAGTTGATTTTCGTCTCAACACCCCTCAACACTCTAGCGGTAGCCATTACCCGCCTACTCATGAAGTCCCACAGATGGGTGGACCTTCTGTCCCAGTTTCGGAGGTGAATTCAGCACCTATTATACCGCCTTCACCGGGTTTTGGCCACCCAATCCCTGCTTATACTGCTCCGGCAGCTTACAACCCATATGGACCACCAGCATACCATGGCTATAACTATGCTGATGATCCATACAACATGGCATCAAGCTACCATGCCCATAATAATCCTGAGGGACCATACGGACCCCCTTGGGGAATGGCATACCCAGCTCGGGGGTATCAAGCACCTGTTCAGCCGCCACCACAGTACCAGCCACCACGGGCTCCTCCCCCTTCTGAGCAGGAGGAACTCCGCCGAAGACTGGCCAAAGTGGAGCGAGACTTCCAGAAGGAACGTAGGAAGAATGAGGGATTTATGAGTGGGTTGGCAAACTTGCTTAAGGGGAAGAAGAAACGGGATCGTTAAATCCCCATATATATATTGTTGTATTTCCCTGTGTAAATCAAGTCCCTACGTGGACATTTATTTAAGTGTGTATGTAGTCCCTGCGTGGACATCTATCTTTGTACTTAGTCCCTACGTGGACTTGTCTCTAGTAGTCCCTGCGTGGACATTTACTTTTGTAGACCGTCCCTATGAGGACATGTATTATATGTATAGCTCCTGCGTGGGCATCTGTTTCAGTGAAAAGTCCCGTTTAGGGCAAAAATGTACTAACTTTTAGTTTTAATGGAATGTAAGTTATTAAATTTCATCTTTGCTATGCAAAATTAAATTATATATGAAATAAATAAATCAAGATCATTCTTTTAAAAATCTATCTGCCTATGTTATTTTAATTAAGGATCTTAAAAGTATAACCTAGCCTGCATGTCATTTTAAGACCTGGCCCAGATGGTAAAACTCTTTAAAAAGATTCAAATTCCTGTTAACATCTGAAAACATGTTAACACTCCTAGCAAACATGATTCGCTATACACACGTGTTGTTATTATATATGAATCTCTTCAAAGATTCTAAACCCAGATAAATGATCTCTGAATCATGGGTTAAATCATTAATAAATATGATCAGTTCTTTTTTTTTTTTTCATCCATTGGTAAGGGAATGCCTACGGGCTCTTCTCATTTCCATATGAGACAAAAGACAGTATCAGTCTGTGACCCTGTCTGAAAAAGGTAATGAACTCTGTTCAAACCTCAAAAGCCTTGATTCTCTGAAATCATAGCTTATAATTGTCCTTATGACTAGGCCAGTTGTGCTATAAATAAAACTATTACTGTTTTATAATTAGGATAACTAATATTAGAAATCCTAAATTAATGTGAGTAATAAATTAACCATATATGGTCTATGTTACCACGGTTAATAAAGTTGCCATAAAAGACAATTCTATAATAAACTCACCAATAAATTATTGTCGATATGTTACAGTTCAAGATTCATGGCAGACTCAAACGAGGTCAACAGTCACCCAGGGATAGTGAATGAAAATGCCCAAGTAAACGTAGCAGGTGCAGAGTTACAAGCTATGATAAATAATGCGGTTAATATAGCTATGGGTAGACAACACCATGGATCAAGTGGTACCCATACGAGGACCCATTCTGCATCACACACTAGAACACCCTCCAGGACCCACACTGCCCACAACAGTAATTCTCACCACTCCTCGAATCAAAGGAGTAATCCATCCCAAAGGGTCGTACAGAACCAAGAACCTCGTAATAGGGGTTGCACCTATAAATACTTCGTGTCGTGCAAACCCAGAGACTTCAATGGGGAAAAAGGAGCTGTTGATTGCATGACATGGATGGATGAAATGGATACTGTGGTGGATATTAGTGGTTGCCATAATAGGGACATTGTGAAGTTTGTCTCACAGTCCTTCAAAGGAGAAGCCTTAGCCTGGTGGAGATCTTTGATCCAAGCCACGGGGAAAGTCCCATTATACAACATGACCTGGGAACAGTTCATGGCACTAATCAAAGAAAATTTCTGCCCTCAACATGAGGTTGAGAGAATTGAATCTGATTTTCTGGCGCTGGTCATGAAAAACCTGGACTGCCAGGCCTACCTTACCACTTTCAATACTTTGTCAAGGTTGGTTCCCTACTTGGTAACTCCGGAGCCTAAACGTATAGCTCGTTTCATCGGGGGTTTGGAACCAGAGATCAAAGCAAGTGTAAAGGCCTCCAGGCCAACCACTTTTCGGTCAGTAACGGACATATCGTTATCTCTGACCTCAGATGCTGTCAGGCTGAGGTCACAGAGGAAGAATGATACCGAAAAGAGGAAGCGTGAGGATGACAACTCAAGACGATCAGACAAGAAACAGAAGGGAAATAATGACCAGAAGAAGGGGTCAGGATTCAAGAAGGATGGTCAGCAGTCGGGTGAAAAACCCCGATGTAAAATCTGCAAGAGGCAGCACTTCGGGAAGTGCCGATTTGAATCGAATTCGAACTCACAATCAAAAGCTTTTGCATGTGGGCTGTGCAAGTCCAAGGAACACAAAACCTTGGATTGCAAGAAGATAAAGGATGCAACCTGCTACGGTTGCAATGAAAAGGGGCACATCAAAAGTAATTGCCCAAAATATGCCAAGAAGCCCGAAGAGACTAGGAAGACCAATGCTAGGGTCTTCAGAATGGATGCTAAGGAAGCCGTCAAGGACGACAACGTGATAACAGGTACCTTTCTCGTAAATGATGTTTTTGCGAGAGTGTTATTTGATTCAGGCGCTGATAAGTCGTTTGTAGATAATAAGTTTTGTGAACTGTTGAAATTACCTATTAAGACTTTAAGTGTGAAGTATGAGGTGGAACTAGCAGATGGCACTTTAGAAACCGCTTCAACCTTATTAGATGGATGTTTCATATCCATTAAGAACCACTCTTTTCCTTTGTCTCTACTTCCTTTAAAACTAGCCGGTTTCGACATAGTTTTGGGTATGGACTGGTTATCACATAACCAGGCCCAGATTATTTGCAATAAGAAGCAAGTGATGATCAAGACTTCGTCTGGTGAATCACTTACTATCCAGGGAGATACCCAGTATGGGCTGCCCGAGAAAATGTCTATACTCAAAGACTCAAAGTGTTTGAAGAAGGGTTGTGTCATCTACATGGCACAGGTGATTATTGATGAGCCGAAACCCAAGATTGGAGATATCCCAGTCATTTCTGAATACCCCGAAGTATTTCCTGAAGAACTACCTGGTTTGCCACCAGATAGGCAAGTGGAATTCAGAATTGACATTATTCCTGGATCAGCACCAGTTGCAAGGGCGCCTTATAGGTTGGCACCAACAGAGATGAAGGAATTGAGAACGCAGCTAGATGATTTGCTAGACAAAGGTTTCATCAAACCTAGTTCGTCTCCTTGGGGAGCACCGGTTTTATTTGTTAAGAAGAAGGATGGATCGATGCGTCTGTGCATCGACTACCGCGAGCTTAATAAGGTTACTATCAAGAATAGGTATCCTTTGCCCAGAATCGACGATCTGTTCGATCAACTTCAAGGGGCGAGTTTCTTCTCAAAGATTGACTTAAGGTCAGGCTACCATCAATTGAAGGTTAGAGATGAAGACGTGCATAAAACAGCATTTAGGACTCGTTATGGTCATTACGAGTTCCTAGTGATGCCTTTCGGGCTCACTAATGCACCGGCCGCATTCATGGATCTCATGAATCGCGTTTGCAAGCCGCACTTAGACAAATTCGTCATCGTCTTCATCGACGACATTCTCATCTACTCAAAGAACCAAGCTGACCATGAAAAGCATCTTCACTGCATTTTGGAACTACTTCATAAAGAAAAGCTCTATGCCAAGTTCTCGAAGTGTGAATTCTGGCTTCGAGCAGTCCAATTTCTTGGGCATGTTGTTAGTGAGCATGGTATCAAAGTAGATCCTGCTAAAGTTGAAGCTGTCATGAATTGGCATGAGCCAAAGACGCCTACTGAAATTCGTAGCTTCCTAGGTTTGGCAGGATACTATAGGCGATTCATAGAAAACTTCTCAAGGATTGCTGCACCCCTGACTTCGCTGACACGTAAGAAGATTAAGTTTGACTGGGGTCCTAAGCAGCAGGAATCCTTCGATATTCTGAAACAAAAATTGAGCAATGCTCCAGTACTGACATTGCCTGATGGAATAGAGGAGTTTGTAGTTTATTGTGATGCATCACACACCGGGATGGGATGTGTGCTTATGCAGAAAGGCAAAGTCATTGCCTATGCTTCACGCCAGTTAAAGGTGCACGAAAAGAATTACACCACCCACGACCTAGAGTTGGGTGCCGTTGTATTCGCACTAAAACTGTGGAGGCACTACTTATATGGAATTAAATGTGTGATCTACTCCGATCATAAAAGCCTTCAACATCTGTTCAACCAGAAGGACTTGAACATGAGGCAACGCCGTTGGATGGAAACTCTGAATGATTATGATTGTGAAATAAGATACCATCCCGGCAAGGCGAATGTAGTTGCCGATGCCTTGAGTCGGAAGGAGAAGGTGAAACCCATCCGAATCAATGCCAAGAGCATGGAATTAAAGAACAGCTTGATGGAAAGTTTGTTAGCTGCACAGAAGGAAGCTGTGTTGGAAGTTAACTATCCTAACGAAAAGCTGGGAGTAACTGAAGAACAGTTATCTCTAAGTAAGGATGGAATTCTTAGATTGAATGGAAGGATATGGGTTCCAATTTATGGAGGACTCCGAGATGTTATCCTCCAGGAAGCCCACAGCTCTAAATATTCTGTTCATCCAGGAGCTGATAAAATGTACCAGGATCTAAGGGCAAACTATTGGTGGATAGGCTTGAAGAAGTCTGTAGCTACCTATGTAGCTAAATGCTTGACGTGTGCGCAAGTCAAGGCAGAACATCAAAAACCGTCAGGTTTGCTACAACAGCCTGAACTTCCTACTTGGAAGTGGGAAATGGTAACTATGGATTTTATTACCAAGTTACCCAAGACAAGGAAAGGCAATGATACAATATGGGTTATAGTTGACAGACTGACTAAGTCAGCTCATTTTCTACCCATCAAGGAGACTTACAGCTCCGACATGTTAGCCCAGTTATACGTTGATAAGATTGTAGCCCTACACGGCATACCTGTAGCTATTATCTCTGACCGGGATACTAGGTACACGTCTCATTTTTGGAAGAGTTTCCAACAATCTTTGGGCACACGTTTGAATTTTAGTACGGCTTATCATCCCCAGACTGACGGTCAGAGTGAGCGTACTATTCAAACGTTGGAAGACATGCTACGTGCATGTGCGATTGATTTGGGAGGTAGCTGGGATAAGAATCTGCCATTGATCGAATTCTCCTACAACAATAGCTACCATACCAGCATAAAGGCTGCGCCTTTTGAGGCATTATACGGTAGAAAGTGTAGATCGCCTGTTTGTTGGGCGGAAGTGGGAGAAGTTCAGTTATCAGGACCAGAGATCGTGTTCGAAACGACGGACAAGATTGTCCAGATTCGTAACAATCTCCAAGCTGCCCGGAATAGGCAGAAGATTTACGCCGATCCAAATCGTAAAGATTTTCACTTCGAAGTAGGTGACAAAGTCCTACTTAAAGTGTCACCCTGGAAGGGAGTGATGCGATTTGGTAAGAAAGGTAAGCTAAGCCCGAGATACATAGGACCTTTCGAGGTTATCGAACGTGTCGGGTCAGTTGCCTACAAGTTAAACTTACCTGAAGAGCTCAGTAGTATACACAATGTGTTCCACATCTGCAATCTGAAGAAGTGTTTCGCTCACGAATCAGTGGTTATACCCTATACAGATGTGCATATTGATGAGAGCTTGAAATTTGTGGAAAAACCTTTGTCAATCGAAGATCGACAGGTGAGGAAGCTTCGAAGGAAGCATATACCTTTTGTAAAGGTCAAATGGGATGCCCGTAGAGGTCCCGAATTCACGTGGGAAGTTGAATCCACGATGAAAGAAAAATACCCTTACTTATTTCAGTAAATCTCGGGTCGAGATTTCTTTTAAGGGGGTGAGGATGTAACACCCCGAAAATTTACGTCCTATAATGTGTTGACACGTGTCATAGGTTTGAACGTGTGAAAGAATGCTCTTGAAGGACTAAAGTTGACGAATAGTGAAAGTATGTAATTATAAGGGTTCAAAGTGTCATCAATGAATAAATATACTTTGCAATAACCCTACATGATGTTTATAACCTCAAACGAATAGATCATGGATCATACGAAGCGAATTGTGAAAGAAAGTGAGAGATTACGAACTACAGGGGTTAATTGTGTCAACATGTTAAAGATATACCTCTGAGTGACCTTTTGACAAACCCGAAGCTTTGTAACGATTAATTATGCTCACTAGAATGTACCATAAAAATTTCACCAAGTTTCGTTACCGTATGAGAAAGTTGTGATAAAATTCGTGTGCGGGGGTTAGAATCGTCAACATTGAAATTTAGGGCTTTTCGGGTAATCACAAAGCTACCCGAGGACTTGACAAAGTGGGTATAAGTATTAAAGCCCCTATTTATAAAATACAAGGCCTTAAAATGCAAGAAACATGATGAAAACGACCTTTCGGGGGACTAGGGACCAAAGTGCAAACAAGAAAACATGTTTAACCTGATCAGAAGGGGGATGCGGCCCGCTTTGGATTTATTAAAACTTAATGCGGGCCGCCTGAGACTATCAGATGCAGAAAAACATCACAGGTGGCTGTTCCAGCCTCCTAACCGACTTAAATGGCAAGTTTTCGATCCTATGGGCTGCCTAAAGTGGTTTATAGCTTGTAGAGGGCACATGTAATGATCTTGGGTCATTGCTAGACTTGTATGGCACCAATCCATGATGATTAAAGTTCATACATAACCCACATGTTGCAACATTCAAGCATACTTCATTTCTGATCATTTTCTGGAACTCCCAAGCTGTTACAAGACTTCCAAATCATCCATTAGACACATGTAAGTACTCTTGACCTTTCTAAATTGAGTATTGATTCGATTATAGCCTAGAAATCAAACCGTCGTAACTACGGTTTGACTTCGCGATAAATCACAAACGGTCCAGAGGTTTGTCGAATCGAAAGTTGTTATAAGTTGGTATTTATATGGGTAATAAACCCCTAAAAGGGCACTCACTAATTCGAATCCTAACTAGGTCGTTTATCGAGTCAATGGTTGTCCGAAAAAGTCAACAGAAACCTTAATCGCATATTTAATGATACGGAAGGCGTGTAACCTGTTTTATCAGTAATATAACTTGAGAATAAGTATAATAACTTGTCTACACTTGTTTGATTCGACAACTTTCTATCTAGAACCGATTCGGAGCCGAAAGACGCAAAAGTTTGACTTTTGCGTTGACCTCAGTTCTGACCCGATTCTTATAGGTTTAGACATGCCTTAAAGTTCCATTAGGACCTAGTTACATGTGTGTATAACCCTCTGCGTTTATACCACTTAAATCCCTAATCGTCCGATGTTTCCGTTAATCGCCTAAATATTGACCGTAATGCCCTTATGACCATAAAACGAGATTTTTGGAAATGTGAAAGTGCCATAATCTTAGTTACTGATTATTAAACATGTCTGGAAATTTTCACGTCAATCGGAGGTCCAGATTAGGACTTATGCTTAATGACGTAATTATAGCGATTCTTAATAAATAAATGACGTCATTAGCGTAAAGCCTATCTATACCCAATTTTTGACACCAAACCTTTTACCAACTGATGTAATATAATATTTTGGGATTTTTGAAGATTTTTAATTATTTTTAAACTGATCATAAGCTTGGATTAGCGCCTTAATTCGGTTAATACCGAATTTACCCTTTTCGGCCATAAAATGAGTTTTACAAATCCTTTTAACGCCAATCCAATTGCTACTGATTTTAAATATTAAATAGAGTGTTTTGAGCCTGTTTAATTGATCAGAAAACTCAGAATCGTATTTTAAACCGTACGTCGCTTAAAACGGCTTTATACGCGTATTATACGCATAGTTTGGGTTTAAAACTATTTTGACATGTAAGACTTATAACCAAATGTTATAACCTGTTAAAATAAGCCATTATACTGATGTAATCAGACCCGGTTTACAGAAACCTAATTAATTCCTTTTATAATCTTTAAAATGACCAAAATACCCCTACGGGGCTTATAGAGAGATTAAACTCGTTTTGGGCATCATGGGTGATATCCTACTGATATCACAACTTATTTAAGGCGTGTTAACTTAGGAAACCTGTTTAGGACTCTTACGGATACCCGTTACGCTTCATGCGCGTTCGGTTCGGTTTATGTAACTAGTTTACATAAATTAGCCGAAACGGGTCAAACCTTATCGGTTTTATCTCAAAATCCAGAATGTGTATCATATACCCATATTAAGCAAGTCTTCAAACTTGTCGGGTCTAAATCACATTCTATCCGGTCTTCGCTTAATCGTGCGTACGAACCGTATCTTTAAAACTAACCGGTCTAAGCGTAAGCTTAACTAAAGACCCGTTAGGATTCTAATAGGTTATTATTAACCTTCGTTCCAGATTAGGAGAACCAGTAAAAGATACTTGCACTCGCTGATTTTGAACTATACTTACTCAGGAAAATACTTTTAACTTATTTCCCTATACGGGCTTGGGTACGGTATATAAAATACCGCTTGGTCGGGCGTTGAATATTTAATCTTATTATGGTTAAATGATTGAGATGTCTCCGTTTAATTTGTTTTGTTGCTTAAAGCCTTTGGGGGGTTAATGACCGTGTCCCGGATATCCCTGGCATCATTTTTCGAAATGGCCACGACCTTAGCGCTCAGGTGTAGGCGTACACCTGTCAGTGTCTCATAAATAAAGTGGTGTGTTTATTGATCTTTAACCCGGCTCGATCCGGGCTACTGAACGCATAAGAAACATGTAAATCCTGTACAAGTTTATATATTTAAATAAGTATCCCAAGTTATAAAATATTATTTGTGCCTTGTGCCTTAAATGCATTTTCTTAAACTCTTTTCAAAATGAGTCGGTTGATTGTATTTACCAGTGTAAACTGACGTATTTTTCTTAAAAAGGTTAAGTGCAGGTACTACGCGAAATAGGCTGGCTTGTCTCCTAGCATCCACATTAAGTCTCGCCAGCTTGGATGTCATAAACTGTTGAACATTTGTTCCCTTTTATTTTGATCTACCTGTGGATTTATATTCGACTATTTGTGATACTTAATATTACAATATCGTTTGGTTGAATTAAATCTATACTTTGCTTCCGCTGTGCATTTAAATATTGTGTTGTTTGACTATTATGTTGCCAACCACGTCACGATACTCCCCTACCGGGCCCACCGGTGACACGTGGAAATTCGGGGTGTGACACTTTGCTGCGCTAACAGAGGTTCTGAACTGGGGGCCACGGTGTATGTTGGGGGTCACAGTGTAGTGTTACTGATGAACAGATGTCCTGAACTGTGGGTCACGGTGTACACTGTGGCCTATGGTATAATGTTTCTGTGCATATTAAGGCACAACGCAACTTCCAATTAAGTACCGAGTGGTCCCTGAACTTTGTTCTTGCATACTCCTTTCACTCGTGAGCCTTCATATCACCCGAACAACTTCAATATTCATCCTTGAGCTGCAATATCCCATCCAAAGCTCACAACTTCATCTTTAACCATCGTAAATGCACCGATTTACGTGGTTTACCTACAAATCACTAAAATCTCATAGTTACTTCATTCCAAGCAAATAGACACATCAAATGCACATAAATCATCATATTTAAACACTCTAAAGCTCGGGTTTCACCATCTCCATCACATTCCCACACTTGCCTTTGCTTGTCCCCAAGCAAACCAACTAGAACTAGTCACCATAGCAACAACACCTCTAAACTCCCTAACCGGTTCAACCTGTTCAGTCCCAAGTCATACCCATCCCATAGACTGACATAATCGAGATTGACAGTCTGACAAGTAAATGATGCAATTTTAAAAACTTAAGACTTGTCTATCTAAAACTAACATGTTTGCAATTAGACACATGCTACACGCCACTCACAATGTACTCTCCTCTCAGGTTAATATCTGGACTAGCGTGTAATGTGCTAGTATATAAAACACTCAAAAAGCAAACATGAAATCCTGCAATCATAAGCTTGTATGACAATCACACCTCCACCGTATTGTCTAACATGGCACATATCAAAAGGACTTTCGGGTTTTGGGCTTAGGGTAAAGGTAGGAAATTGTTTTTGGTTTTTTTTTTTTTCTAATTGGCTCACAACAATAACCAAACCGTGACAACTTTATTCACACACAACGTATACTTTTGGGTTGGTTTCTACCCAAGAACATAGACGATAATCATACACTTCTATTTTTGTTCTTTTGTTCTTTTCTATTTTTTTTTCACATATTTTTCTATTTTTTTTTCATAGCAATATTATCACGGTCGGTTTTTCACAGTAGATAATGGGCGAACAAACGAAAGGTAGTTAGGCTCAACAAGGCTACTAAGGGAAATTGGTGAATAACACAAAAGAAACACAAACACAAAGGGTGTAACAGGGAATCCTAATGCCTTTATCATCTATGTGCACATGTCAAATCCACAGTCTCAGCATGCATCGAATCATACAAGTTCTAACATAGAATAACACGTAGCCTGTACTCAACAAATGAATTCATCATATAGTGTATCCTATCCGTCTACAGGCTCAAGATCTCACCAAGAAAAGGTAAAAGGGTTAACGACATGTTGCATATGCAATTAAAACATGTTACCCCTAGATAGACATCTCTTTTCTACTCATTTCCTATAAAACACTTGTCAAACCTACTCTCATGAAACTTAAAGGGACAACCATGACTAGGGACTAATCTAGTCTACTACCGGTAAGAAGCCTATTAGTGATTGAAACTTTAGGTTTTCGTATCCAATTAGCTTGTTTAAGGTGTTTCAAAATTTTCATCGATTTCAACCACTTTCAATCGCTTCAAAGCTTTATCCACAAATCCCTTCCCGGGCTTCCCCATCCCCACACTTGGGATACATTGTCCCCAATGTATGGTGCTTTTAAAATATAAGCCCGGGAAAACAAACCAACTATCCTAAATGAGCGGCTAACTCATCACAAAACAACCAAAACACATCCCCTAAACAAAACAAAGGTTCACACCACCAAAAACAACAAAACACACCAAAAACAAAGTAAGATAGATAAACACATGCACCTAATCATGTGTCTGTAGTGATGCTGCTGTTGTGCTTTAACCAGAATAGACGCATTCCATAGATTCTTTGATATCTCACCGGGGATGTTGCAGAACATCCCCACACTTGAATTGTTGCATCCGTGATGATTGAATCAAGAACCTGTCAAAACACAACACAACACCAAAACAAAACAACACAAAACAAGGTACACTGCTCTACATCCTCGGGCTGCCTCCCGAGAGCGCTAAGTTTTAGGTCTTCTGCCAGACCGTACCTGATGTACTCAGGGAGGTTCATCTGAACGCTTGCCTCCCCATTTCTCTCCATACATCATTGTCCAATCTTGTTGGAGGTTCGTAGCTCCACGCCAGTTGAGTTCAACCTCAGCCTTGTTGCTCCACTCACTCCCACCATCGGGTGGTTTTCCTTTAATTGCTCTTCCTCTCACAGCTGTCTTGTTCACCTGCCTTCCATCATTCGTTAACTCAGACCTGCAAAAATTACCTCCACTCGAACCAATCTCATTAGTAGCATCTGTGGGACTCACATCATTCAGAAGATCATAAGCAATAGATTTTAAAAATACATTGAAATACAGCTTACGATTCTTGTAACTTAAAATTACCATCCCATTCCTGCAGTCGATTTGTGCATTTGCTGTATACAGAAACGGGCGACCCAAAATTACCTTCGGTTGTGCGTAGGTCAGTGCAGGTGCATAATCAACCACCATAAAATCGACCGAGTAGTAGAACTCACCGAGCTGAATTACGACATCCTTTACAACCCCTCGAGGTTGCTTTAAACTTGCATCCGCAAACATGGCCATTTGATCAATTGCGTGTAACGGACCAAAGTCGTACTGGTGATAAAGGCTACCGGGAAGAACACTCATCCCAGCTCCATAATCCAACAATGCCTTGTGGATTTTGAACTTTCCCACTCGAATCGGGACGACCGGCTCTCTTGAGTCACACCCATCTCCATCCTCATTTGCGCCACTTAAACCTGCAATCACATGGGAAACAGAAGAAGTTAAAAATTTATCATTCAAATTGTTTTTAGGAACGAAACTTACCCCGCTGACTGGTAGATTCTTCCCGTGCTTGGGGTTCGTTTGAGTGTCACTGGGAAGCTTCCCATTTTGCTGCTTCAACTCCTTCACATCGGTTGAAAGTTGGGCCATTTGTGTGGTTAATGACTGGACGACTTTATCTCGCATCTCATCCTTTTGAGCACGATTTTGCAGCTCAAGCCTTTGATTTTGTAATTCGAGCTGAATTGATTTCAACACCTCCATCATATCGTTACTCCCCGAAGTGTTAGAAGACCCAGTTGGTCCTCTTTGATCGTTTTGGTAGCCACCCTGAAAGTTACCTTGAAATTGGTTCTGATTGAAGTTCCTTTGACCACCAGATTGATTGTTGCCTTGAAATCCCGGATTTAGCTGATTATTTGTATTCCCATAGCTAAAATTCGGGTGATTTCTAAGGCCCGGGTGATATGTGTTGGATTGCATATTGAAATTTCTTCCACCACCCCCACCTTGCACATAGTTAACATCTTCACTTTCACCAATAATGGCTGGGCATTGATCCGCAATATGCCCTAGATCTCCACAATGTCCACACAACGGAAACTGACCGTTTACCTCCGGTGGATTCTCTACTGCTCTCACTGTCGAATGTCGTGCACTTCTAGAGGATTGAGCTTTGCGTTTTGACGCCCTTGCGGTTCTTTCCAAATATTCTCAATCATCTTCTTCGTAATTCATTCCAAAAGTACCATTGGATATTGAATTTACATCCCTAGCATCTTCATCTGTTAGGCCTTCGTGGAATGTATTAATGAGCTCCCACAAATATATCTCATGATGTGGACAGTTCTTGAGCATCATTTTGAAACGATTGAACGCTTCGTGAAATAACTAACCGGGCTGTTGTCGAAACCCTCGAATATCCTTCCTTGCATTGTTAGTACGCAAATGAGTATAGAACTCATCTAAAAATTGTTGCTGCATTTCGCCCCATGTGAAGATCGAAGCTGACGGTAGCGAATGAAACCATTGCTGTGCTTTGTCTTCAAGTGTGAATTGGAAAAGTACCAATTTCACATCATCAACTGAGAAACCTTGGCTGCTGATTGTGTTGCAACGTGCGTCATATGCAGCAATGTGTAGATATGGCTCTTCATGTGTGTGACCATGAAACTTAGGCAGACTGGATATTGATTGTGTCCGTACTTCGAATGACCGCCCTCCTTGTAGTTGCGAGATCACTACCGGTGATGGGTTGTTAACTATAGCAGGCCTGAAGTGGCTCTCTATACCTCAAATTGGACCTTGATTATTTCGACGTGGAATTCCTTCCGGTAAAATCACCGGTCGGTGTAGGTTTCGTGGCAGCGGTCTTGCCTGACCCTGCATCTGAGGTACCGGCGGTGGTAATGGAATGTCCACCACCGGCCGTCTCGGAGCAGGCTGCTGATTGAGTGGGTCAGGTTGATGATATTGTTGTGGTATCTGTTTTTGTATTGGCGTTGGTTGCACATATTGTTGATACCCTACGTTCCCTTGATTGACTCTCTCGGCCGCACCCAATCCGACTGTTTGCCTCTCATAGTTACCCGTGTTAACCACTTGTCTCTCGTTTTGACCCTCGTAGTTATCATATCCTCATAGCCATCATCAAAATCTCCTGAGTTATTTCCTTGATCATAGATGGTCGATCTATAAAGATTGGGCATTGGCTGACTTTGCTGTGAAATAACTGGTCGGGCGGCTGGTGGAATTGATGTTGCATTAGGTGCTTGAGTTTGACTCGGTAATGGAGTGTCATCAGGAATGATTCTAACATAAGGAGACGACTGCTGTAAATTAACAGTCTGGCCGTAGGTTGGGTGTTGAAGAGATGTTGCTTGGGTAGAAGTTGGTTGAATGTTATCAAGGTTTGGGAAAAAGGTTGAGAATGATGGTACTAGAGATGTAGAAGTAGGTTGTGTAGACTGTGGTGATGGTGGTGGTATGGTAGTGTTTGGTGAAGGTTGGGTAGGTGTTGGCGAGAATTGTTGCGGTTGTGAAGTTGCGGGTTGTTTCTCTGGTGTTGCTGAGTTCTCCATTGTTTTAGATGTTGGTATAGGTGATTGTAGAATCTTGTTCTCAAGATGTAGTACTCGTTTGGTATGCTTTACTGTTCTCTCGATCTCTGGGTCGAACACTAATGGTGATGACTTCCCGGAATTCCGAGTGTGATGCATACACTTCCTAGATCACCTGCACAAACAAAAACAAGAAAACCTCACGTAAATCCGAACAAAACAGAACAAACTAAAAAGACACTATTTTTGGATTTTTTTTATATTTAACTAACTAGAACTTAACACTAAGCACTTTGCGCATGCCTCCCCGGCAACGGCGCCATTTTGATGTCTGTCGTTAGTGACATGCAAAAACCTATTTAAACTATTAGTATAGAATAAGCAGGGTATCGAACCAAGGGAGGACTGTGGAAAGTGTCGTAATGAAAAGGGTTGATTAACTATTACTGAATGGGAAAACAGTTTGTTTGATTGTGAGAAATAGCTAAATTAACAAGTAAAAAGTGTGAGTTAAATCAATAGGAGAAAAGATGGTTCCTCCAGATTTCAGGTTTTGCAATTAACTTCAACTATGTGTTTAATCGTTACCTACATAGACATAGGTGTTAATTTTAATTCATCAATTGTGATAACCAACGATTAAGTACTCCGGTCAATACATAACGGGAGGTTATCGAATGATTATCAATTACAACTTACAAACCCTAACCCCATGTCAAATATATCCCAATTACTAGAACTCTCGGGAACTGAATGCTTAGAAATTAAGGTTTAAATAAACGTAATTGTTTACAATCAAGAAATCAAATCAATGGTGAAAAGCATCGAATGCTTAGATCACCAGGTTAAAACGATTGTCACAAACACATAATATTCATTAACTTACAAAAACCCTCCATCCGGAAGAAACCACTAGGAGATTAGCCGCTCATATCGGTGGATTGATCTTCACAAGCTCGATACATGGTTGAAACCATCATTAATCTAATTATAATTAATATCCTCGATTAATGATGATGATGTGATGTTGTCGGCTGACTTTTCACGTGCGTAGATGTGATGATTTATCTTGTTGACTTTTTTTCAAACCTAGTATGTTGGCCCCCCCTCGACTGCCGTGAGGATGATGAATTTTTTTATGGTCCCCAGAAGTCCAAGGTCTCCACCAAATTGATGATAATTGATGTTGTTGACCAAAAGGCCCAAGTCCACGTGTGCGTCCAACAGAGTCCAATCATGAGCGGCCCAATGGTCTTCAAAATCCAAGATGTCGGCCCACTTCCATGTATGCGTGTGTATGTATGATCTTCTTTGTCCGACCAGACCACCACTGCATGATGTTGACGCCGTTCCGTGTCTCACGGTTCCACACCGTGGGTCAATGTCTACCTTTGCTGCGCTAACAGAGGTTCTGAACTGGGGGCCACGGTGTATGTTGGGGGGTCACAGTGTAGTGTTGCTGATGAACAGATGTCCTGAACTGTGGGTCACGGTGTACACTGTGGCCTATGGTATAGTGTTTCTGTGCATATTAAGGCACAACACAACTTCCAATTAAGTACCGAGTGGTCCCTGAACTTTGTTCTTGCATACTCCTTTCACTCGTGAGCCATCATATCACCCGAACAACTTCAATATTCATCCTTGAGCTGCAATATCCCATCCAAAGCTCACAACTTCATCTTTAACCATCGTAAATGCACCGATTTACGTGTTTTACCTACAAATCACTAAAATCTCATAGTTACTTCATTCCAAGCAAATAGACACATCAAATACACATAAATCATCATATTTAAACACTCTAAAGCTCGGGTTTCACCGTCTCCATCACTAAGCGGGTGTTTCGTCCACTTGACTTACGACTCTACACAAGCACTAATCTAAAAAGTGACGAGTTAAACATGTTAAAACATGTTTAACGAATTTAGAAAATAGATTTGGTATCAAAACAAACGGTTTTGATACCTATAAGTAGTTTGGTTACAAAATACGCAAGAATGCGCATTTTGGCCGAAACTACGACTCGTCACTACACCTAGATAACGTGGTAATCAGTAGGTATAGTCACTAGGGACTATAATCATCGTGATTACGCTCATGTTATGAAGTTCAAACGAACTTCGCATTGACCATAAACTGGTCAATGCACTCGAAAAGCGATAAAAGAACGAAAGAATACTTACAAAAGGTCCCATCAAGCTTTGATCCGATTTACTCTCAGGTATGAAGCATAAACTTCAACTTAGAGAGCCAAAATTAGATCATTGTGGGTTTTGCAAGTGAAAGGAGGTGGGTATATATAGGAAATCTAGAACCGTTAGGATCGTTCATCGTAAAACGAGCTTCGATCTCATCCGTACACATGTGCCCATGGTTTTGTGAAACCATGGGAGCCCATAGTTTCATTAAAACCATGTGCAAATGAGGGGAACAGCTGGAACAAGCTGGAATTTAGATTTTTCATTTTGGTCCCTTCCTAAGATAATTATGGCAGAATGACAATTTTGGTCCCTGAACTTCAGAATCTTGCATTTCGGCTCATTTTTGACACGTTTAAGCCCCGTTAACCTCATTTCAAGGCTCTAAAATGAAGTTAAAGTATAGGGAACTCAAAAAATGCTCAAAAATATCTTGGATATCGGTTCGTTTGGTAGTACGGTTGCGTTGTTCGGTTAATTACGACGAAACACGAACGAATGCGAAAAACGATCCAAATTACGCGACGAATGGAATTTTATCATGCCAATCACTAAAATAAAATATTTTAATGATTACATAAAGTTTTGGATGTCCGGATGTATTCAGAACGTAAGATATGCGCGAAAATGCAAACTTATGCACTTTTTGACGCTTTTAGTCCCTGAAAGACCAAAAAGTTTATTTTAGCACACCGAACCCCTCAAAGCCTATTTCTAAGCTATGTAAAGGATATTTAGGGTATGTTTAACTTATGGTCATGTTCCGGAATGTTCGTTACAGTACAAATTGGCATACTTTCACAGTTTGTCGAAATTAGTCCCTGTAAGCGAATAAGCTTGATTTCGCCACACCAAACCCTCCAAAACTTATTTCTAAGTTATGTAAGGGTTATTTAAGGTATTTTAAGCCTATTTCACTATTCTGGAGTGTTTGTTGCATTAAACTAGTTATATTTACGCATTAGTGCGCTAACCTTCCAGAAAGCGATTTAGAGCCAGAAATCAAACAAGAGTTGATATGTGCAAACGATACACATATTTATACAAATCCCAAGTATGAAACACAACATTTCATTGATTTGGTATTTGTTCGATGGCCGTGGAGGCACATATGTCACATATATGGTTATATGTACTCCCTAAACTGATAAAAGGGTGTTTAAATACGTCCTAGTTCATTCCTACGAAATTTAGTGACAAATTGTGAGGCTAAGCATATTATGTGGTAAATGATTTTGCGTAATCATGATAACCACGATACTTTTAATGATTTAAGGAGAATCGCCTATGTTAGAGAGAAGTGAGGTCGCTTCGAATGGAATTGGGGGCACAATTCCTAGAGCTCTCGCAGAACCAGGAAAGTGTTCCACGACCATTATTGGACACGACTATGAGGGGATGACCCGGCTAAGGAGAGTATTGTGTGAAGTGTATTGTCGTCTACACAAATGGGGGTTTGTTCAAGGACATCGTGTCTACAACCGCTAGGAGGCTAAGTATGCTTCACAACGGAAAGTTCAAAGGGACACCTACTTATCCGACAATACTCAACTGTCGAGGTTCCATTGGAAACTTTGTGTGTTTTGATCAATCTCCATTCATGTGGGGGATTGTTGGAAATTTTAGATATTATGAATGGATATAATTTAGTGATATTATAATTTATTGAAATTATAATTATTTACTAGAATATTCATATGAAACATAAACTCTTAAGTAGAGTTTTTATGTCAATTTATTAGTTTTTTTTTATTAGAGTTTATGTCTCTAAAGTGAGACTTTTCTCTACCCCATATCTTTTGTATTAAAAGTAGGCTATGTGCCTAACTTGATGGGTTTTCATATATAAAACTACAAGAGTAAAAATACAAGAAGGAGACATAAAGTTATGCATGAAGAGTCCCTTGAAGAAATACTTGATGACCCATATGTTGGGAACATATAGAGACAAGTTTCTCTACATGATTCAACTACAATTCTATTCTTAATTTCCAAAAGGTCTAACACTATGTTTTTTATCCGGTGTAACCTCGGGCGCGTGGCCTTCTCCGACAGTACAAACTGCTTCGGCTGTTGTACCCTGGGAGACAGACGCGTCGTCTTTAGTAGAGACGCAAAATCTATTTTAAGGGAAGCGTGTTGAACACGTGCCTCAGCCACAACCGTCAACATTTGTTTGTTCTTTTTGTAGGAAATTATTGTACAAGAAGACGTGGTTCAAGACTGTAACAACTCTTGCCAAAATTATTATTTCTTATTCTAATAATGTCCATAAGGAAACCCTAATTGAGACCCCCAAATAGTATGGCATGACCCTTAATTTTTAAAACAACTGAAACTAGGATCAGGGCCCCTAAAACTCAAGGGGGGTATCCCCTAATTACGTTTATCCGCTCAAAACGGTTATAAAACACATATTTCCAAAATTTTCGACTCACTACGCCTATACAGGACACGAGGCTACCCTAGGCTATCTGGGTATGCCTCGCGACTCGCGACAGGGATGGAGGAACCCGTCGCGACACGCGGGCGGGTTCAAATTGGGCTATAAAGCCCCTAGTCTGGGACTTGAACTGTTTGCATGTTTCGACGAAAAAATCATTTACGTACGTTAAGTTAGACGTTGTTTCCTTCAAAAACACACACTGTCCCGAACCTCTGCTATGATTACTGATGGAGTGTGTGAAACCCGGATGTTAAAGTGTGTTATATTACATGTTTATGGCCGTTTAGTTGATTATACACTTTGAATATGTTGACTACGCAATTTTGTGATTTTACAGGTTAACCGCGTAATTCGGTCAAGTTAGAGTGGTTAGAGATAAAGCGGAATGGCCGAAGTTGATAAACATAGTAAATGGTGTTGTTCGGGATTGGTTTCAGATCAAATGCTAGCTTAAAGTTACAAGGAATATAAAAGTTTGATGTCTTTAGGGGAATATACAAAAGCATCAAAAGTCTGCCATCATGATTATTATTCTTATCATTCATAAGTTTTGAGGATTTAATATAGAGTTAACATCATAAACGTTAATTGTGAGGACACAAAAGTCAACCTACAACACAATTAATATATGCAGACAAGACAAAAAGAGAGGCATCATTGACGGCAAGGGGGTGACATGCATGAAGTTTACAGAAGTTACAAAATGTAACTTACGTTTGTAACCGTAGCTTACGATTATAAAATAAAGTCAACAAGCACTATTGGACGGAAACATGTGGGCTTTTGTTTTTGGCGGCTTGCATATGGATTGGGGGGCCCACGAATATTGGGAGGCAGCCTAACATCACGTGTGCAGTCAAAGGCAACATCTTGAAGTAAAAAAAAAAACATGATCATTAGCAAGAATCATAACATCATATATCATCACATCGTCCAAGATTGGGGGCCATTTGGGAGTCTCTTGGATTGGGCCGATATCAACATCATGATTGAGTGTGTGGACTTCTCTTTTAGGCCGAGATCATCACGTGAAGGGAGGATTGGTTTTTGGCGGCTTGGTTGTGGAAGAGCCCACGATTTTGAGGGAATATTATAATCGTCAAGGAAAAAAGATGATGATCATCTTCGACGGCAGAACATCACATAGGGGAGACTTCTTTCACACGGCCTTTGAAGATCAACCAACCGACATGAGCGGCTAGTCTCCTAGTGGTTTCCTTCGGATGGAGGGTTTTTGTAAGTTGGATAATTTTATGTGTTTGTGACAATCGTTTAACTCGGTGATCTAAGCATTCGATGCTTTTCACATTTGATTTGATTTATTGGTTGTAAACAATTGCATTTATTTAAACCTTAATTTCTAAGCATTCAGTTCCCGAGAGTTCTAGTAATTGGGATATATTTGACATGGGGTTAGGGTTTGTAAATTGTAATTGATAATCATTCGATAACCTCCCGTTATGTATTGACCGGAGTACTTAGTCGTTGGTTATCACAATTGATGAATTAGGTTAAACACTTATGTCTATGTGAGTGTTTCGATTAAACACATAATTGAATCTAGCTGTAAAACCTGAAATCTGGAGGAACCATTGTTCTTTCTATTGATTTAAATCTCACATTTAGTTTGTAATTTTTAGTTAATCCACAAATCAAACAATCATTAGTTTATTTTTTTTTAGTTGTTAATAAATACTTAACATTACACACTTTCCACAATCCTCCTCTGGTTCGATATCCGACTTACTCTAGCTACTAGTTTATTTCGGTTTTTGCATGTCACTAACGACAGACATCAAAATGGCGCCGTTGCCGGGGAGGCGTGCGCAAAGTGTTTAGTGTTAAATTTCATAAAAAAAAAATATCTAAAAAAAAAAAAAAAACATTTTGTGTTTATTTTGTCATCTTATTTGTTCGTGATTTACGTGGGTAGTTGAGCTGTGTTTGTGCAGGATGACAGATCTTACTATATTTTGCGGCTCTTCTACATGTATTTTGTGCGGGGAACCACTTCACCCGTGTATCGGTTGCCGCGAGGCCCGATTTAAACGGGAAAGAGCGAAATTGGAAGAACCATCGATGCCTTGCTATGGTAATCCTTCCCCTCCACCATATTTCTATGATTCTGATACAACGGTGGAGGATGGTTATTACTCTGACGGATGGGATCGGGACGAGGATGCTTATTGTGAACCAAGGACGGATGGACAATGTTTCTGTTGCGGTCGTAATCATACTTCTGTTTATGATGATGTGTGCGCGGTGTATTTGGAAAATCCAGAGTATTGGAATAAAAAAATGATGGATGCGTACATTTCAACACCGTATTAGGGATACCGACAGTATCATCCCGAGGAATATCCTGAGCCCGAGGGTGTCTATGCTTATCAGACCGAGGAGGAGAAAGAGCTTGCTATGTTGGAAGTGACTTTGTCCAAACTCGAGCAGTATTTATTAGCACCCAACCTTTCCGATGAAGATCGAATCAGCTGCCTAGTTTCCAAGTGTCAGAAGTTAAAAATGAAGATAGAAATAGAAGAGCGTCTCTCACCATTACCTGATGATATTAGAGATTATTCTCACATGGAGGAGGAGGTTGTGGAGGATAATACCACACCAATGAATCCTATATCTGATGAAGAGTCACTGGTGGATCAGATGGTGTGTGAGGATGAGGAGGCAGAGCAGTCCGATGAGATGAATGTGTGTACCGAACCTCTTCCCATATCAATCATTCAAATTAATAAGTGTGGGGAAGAGGGTTCGAGGAAGAAGATGAGAAGGGTGAAGCTACAAGACATCGGTGTATATCTCGTGAAGTGGATCAGCGAAACCCGCATATGCTTTCTAAACATGCCAATTATACTGACGAGCTTATGGAGATGGCATGTAAATTTCAGGGCATTCGTTGGAAATGTTTTGGGTAAGTGTGCATTGAGACCACCGTAGCGCATATCAGGTACGGTCTGGCTAAAGACCTTTAAACTTAGCGCTCTCGGGAGGCAGCCCGAGGATGTAGAGTATTGTATTTTGGTTTGGTTTCGTTTTGGTGTGTTTGTGTTTTGACAGGTTTCTACGTTTCATCTTCACGGATGCAATGAATCAAGTGTGGGGATGTTTGGCAACATCCCCGGTCAGATCTCAAAGAATCTATGAGGGGCGTATGTTCCGGTTAGATCGCAGCAGCTACACCACTACAAACACTCACTTGTTTTCTGATCAGGTGCATGTGTTTATCTATCCTGTGTTTTATTTGTTTTTGTGTACTTGGTGGTGTGAAATTTTTGTGTTGGGAGTGGTTTCTTTGTGTTGAGTCGTCTAAGTGTTAGCCGTTCATGGTTTGTGGTGGTATTTCTCGAGTTTAGATTACAAATTGCACCATACATTGGGGACAATGTATCCCAAGTGTGGGGATGCGGTAACTCGAGAAAAGGGTTGGTATGATTATTGATCTTAAATGCTTGAATGGTTGAATTTGCTTAAAATTGAAAAATTTTGAAAATTTTTGTTTCTCAAGTATGCTTGAACTACATGAAAACCAATATTTTCAATCGCTAATGGGTTTCTTGCTGATATTAAACTAACTTAGATCCCTAGTCATGGTTGTCCCTTTAAGTTTCATGAGAGTATTTCTGGCAAGTTTTAGAAAATAGTGAGAAGAGATGCCTAACTAGGGGTAACATGCTTTAGGAATTACACATGCTACGTGTCGGTAACCCTTATTCCTTTTGTTCGGTGAGATATTTGAGCCTACTAGATTGTTAGTTGATTTACAATAAATGTTCAATTGTTGAGTGTAGGCCATATGTTGCTTTGTGTTAGAACTTGTGTGGTTTGATACGTGCCGAGACTGTGCTTTAGCATTTACACATAAATGATAAAGGCATTAGGATCCCTTCATTGTTCTATTTGTTGATTGTTTATCCACCTACCTTAGTTAACCATGTTGAGCCTTATACCTGTCGTTTGTTACACCTTGTTTGACCCATTTAAATACCAACCATGAATGACAATTGTGTGTTAGATATTTGTTGAAAAAAATGAAAAGAGAAAAAATAAAGAAAAAGAAAAGCAAAAATCTTTGTTATGTCGTGTTAAATAAATGGGGAAAAAATAACCCATGTGTTAGTATTATTGTGAATAAGTTGTCATGGTTTGGTATATTCGTTGTGTTCGCCATATAAATACAAAAAAAAGCCAAAAATATTTCCTTACCTTGACCCTTAACCCAAAACCCGAAAGTCCTTTTGATATGTGTTACGTTATTTGATACAGTGGAGGTGTGATTGCTATACAAGCTTATGATTGCAGAGTAGCATATTTGGTTTTGAGTGAATTATATACTAGCATGTTACACGCTAGTCTTGATTGAGCCGAGAGGAGTGATCATTGTGAGGGGCGTGTGGCATGTGTGTAGTAATATAAGCATGTTAGTTTTGGTTAGGCAAGTCTTAAGCTGTTTTAAATGCATATCACTTATTTGTCAGATTGTCAACCTCGATTGTGTCAGTCTATGGGACGGGTATGACTTGGGACCTTAAATTGTTAATTCGGTAAGGGATTTAATGGTGATTTGTTAATAAGGTGAGTAATGTGTATGATGGTTGCTTGAGGACAATCAATGTTAAGTGTGGGGATGTGATGGAGTGTGTGAAACCCGGATGTTAAAGTGTGTTATATTACATGTTTATGGCCGTTTAGTTGATTATACACTTTGAATATGTTGACTACGCAATTTTGTGATTTTACAGGTTAACCGCGTAATTCGGTCAAGTTAGAGTGGTTAGAGATAAAGCGGAATGGCCGAAGTTGATAAACATAGTAAATGGTGTTGTTCGGGATTGGTTTCAGACCAAATGCTAGCTTAAAGTTACAAGGAATATAAAAGTTTGATGTCTTTAGGGGAATATACAAAAGCATCAAAAGTCTGCCATCATGATTATTATTCTTATCATTCATAAGTTTTGAGGGGATTAATATAGAGTTAACATCATAAACGTTAATTGTGAGGACACAAAAGTCAACCTACAACACAATTAATATATGCAGACAAGACAAAAAGAGAGGCATCATTGACGGCAAGGGGGTGACATGCATGAAGTTTACAGAAGTTACAAAATGTAACTTACGTTTGTAACCGTAGCTTACGGTTATAAAATAAAGTCAACAAGCACTATTGGACGGCAACATGTGGGCTTTTGTTTTTGGCGGCTTGCATATGGATTGAGGGGCCCACGAATATTGGGAGGCAGCCTAACATCACGTGTGCAGTCAAAGGCAACATCTTGAAGTAAAAAAAAAAACATCATCATTAGCAAGAATCATAACATCATCTATCATCACATCGTCCAAGATTGGGGGCCATTTGGGAGTCTCTTGGATTGGGCCGATATCAACATCATGATTGAGTGTGTGGACTTCTCTTTTGGGCCGAGATCATCACGTGAAGGGAGGATTGGTTTTTGGCGGCTTGGTTGTGGAAGAGCCCACGATTTTGAGGGAATATTATAATCGTCAAGGAAAAAAGATGATGATCATCTTCGACGGCAGAACATCACATAGGGGAGACTTCTTTCACACGGCCTTTGAAGATCAACCAACCGACATGAGCGGCTAGTCTCCTAGTGGTTTCCTCCGGATGGAGGGTTTTTGTAAGTTGGATAATTTTATGTGTTTGTGACAATCTTTTAACTCGGTGATCTAAGCATTCGATGCTTTTCACATTTGATTTGATTTATTGGTTGTAAACAATTGCATTTATTTAAACCTTAATTTCTAAGCATTCAGTTCCCGAGAGTTCTAGTAATTGGGATATATTTGACATGGGGTTAGGGTTTGTAAATTGTAATTGATAATCATTCGATAACCTCCCGTTATGTATTGACCGGAGTACTTAGTCGTTGGTTATCACAATTGATGAATTAGGTTAAACACTTATGTCTATGTGAGTGTTTCGATTAAACACATAATTGAATCTAGCTGTAAAACCTGAAATCTGGAGGAACCATTGTTCTTTCTATTGATTTAAATCTCACATTTAGTTTGTAATTTTTAGTTAATCCACAAATCAAACACTCATTAGATTATTTTTTTTTAGTTGTTAATAAATACTTAACATTACACACTTTCCACAATCCTCCTCTGGTTCGATATCCGACTTACTCTAGCTACTAGTTTATTTCGGTTTTTGCATGTCACTAACGACAGACATCAAAATGGCGCCGTTGCCGGGGAGGCGTGCGCAAAGTGTTTAGTGTTAAGTTTCATAAAAAAAAAATACCTAAAAAAAAAAAAAACATTTTGTGTTTATTTTGTCATCTTATTTGTTCGTGATTTACGTGGGTAGTTGAGCTGTGTTTGTGCAGGATGACAGATCTTACTATATTTTGTGGCTCTTCTACATGTATTTTGTGCGGGGAACCACTTCACCCGTGTATCGGTTGCCGCGAGGCCCGATTTAAACGGGAAAGAGCGAAATTGGAAGAACCATCGATGGCTTGCTATGGTAATCCTTCCCCTCCACCATATTTCTATGATTCTGATACAACGGTGGAGGATGGTTATTACTCTGACGGATGGGATCGGGACGAGGATGCTTATTGTGAACCAAGGACGGATGGACAATGTTTCTGTTGCGGTCGTAATCATACTTCTGTTTATGATGATGTGTGTGCGGTGTATTTGGAAAATCCAGAGTATTGGAATAAAAAAATGATGGATGCGTACATTTCAACACCGTATTAGGGATACCGACAGTATCATCCCGAGGAATATCCTGAGCCCGAGGGTGTCTATGCTTATCAGACCGAGGAGGAGAAAGAGCTTGCTATGTTGGAAGTGACTTTGTCCAAACTCGAGCAGTATTTATTAGCACCCAACCTTTCCGATGAAGATCGAATCAGCTGCCTAGTTTCCAAGTGTCAGAAGTTAAAAATGAAGATAGAAATAGAAGAGCGTCTCTCACCATTACCTGATGATATTAGAGATTATTCTCACATGGAGGAGGAGGTTGTGGAGGATAATACCACACCAATGAATCCTATATCTGATGAAGAGTCACTGGTGGATCAGATGGTGTGTGAGGATGAGGAGGCAGAGCAGTCCGATGAGATGAATGTGTGTACCGAACCTCTTCCCATATCAATCATTCAAATTAATAAGTGTGGGGAAGAGGGTTCGAGGAAGAAGATGAGAAGGGTGAAGCTACAAGACATCGGTGTATATCTCGTGAAGTGGATCAGCGAAACCCGCATATGCTTTCTAAACATGCCAATTATACTGACGAGCTTATGGAGATGGCATGTAAATTTCCGGGCATTCGTTGGAAATGTTTTGGGTAAGTGTGCATTGAGACCACCGTAGCGCATATCAGGTACGGTCTGGCTGAAGACCTTTAAACTTAGCGCTCTCGGGAGGCAGCCCGAGGATGTAGAGTATTGTATTTTGGTTTGGTTTGGTTTCGTTTTGGTGTGTTTGTGTTTTGACAGGTTTCTACGTTCCATCTTCACGGATGCAATGAATCAAGTGTGGGGATGTTTGGCAACATCCCCGGTGAGATCTCAAAGAATCTATGAGGGGCGTATGTTCCGGTTAGATCGCAGCAGCTACACCACTACAAACACTCACTTGTTTTCTGATCAGGTGCATGTGTTTATCTATCCTGTGTTTTATTTGTTTTTGTGTACTTGGTGGTGTGAAATTTTTGTGTTGGGAGTGGTTTCTTTGTGTTGAGTCGTCTAAGTGTTAGCCGTTCATGGTTTGTGGTGGTATTTCTCGAGTTTAGATTACAAATTGCACCATACATTGGGGACAATGTATCCCAAGTGTGGGGATGCGGTAACTCGAGAAAAGGGTTGGTATGATTATTGATCTTAAATGCTTGAATGGTTGAATTTGCTTAAAATTGAAAAATTTTGAAAATTTTTGTTTCTCAAGTATGCTTGAACTACATGAAAACCAATATTTTCAATCGCTAATGGGTTTCTTGCTGATATTAAACTAACTTAGATCCCTAGTCATGGTTGTCCCTTTAAGTTTCATGAGAGTATTTCTGGCAAGTTTTAGAAAATAGTGAGAAGAGATGCCTAACTAGGGGTAACATGCTTTAGGAATTACACATGCTACGTGTCGGTAACCCTTATTCCTTTTGTTCGGTGAGATATTTGAGCCTACTAGATTGTTAGTTGATTTACAATAAATGTTCAATTGTTGAGTGTAGGCCATATGTTGCTTTGTGTTAGAACTTGTGTGGTTTGATACGTGCCGAGACTGTGCTTTAGCATTTACACATAAATGATAAAGGCATTAGGATCCCTTCATTGTTCTATTTGTTGATTGTTTATCCACCTACCTTAGTTAACCATGTTGAGCCTTATACCTGTCGTTTGTTACACCTTGTTTGACCCGTTTAAATACCAACCATGAATGACAATTGTGTGTTAGATATTTGTTGAAAAAATTGAAAAGAGAAAAAATAAAGAAAAAGAAAAGCAAAAATCTTTGTTATGTCGTGTTAAATAAATGGGGAAAAAAATAACCCATGTGTTAGTATTATTGTGAATAAGTTGTCATGGTTTGGTATATTCGTTGTGTTCGCCATATAAATACAAAAAAAAGCCAAAAATATTTCCTTACCTTGACCCTTAACCCAAAACCCGAAAGTCCTTTTGATATGTGTTACGTTATTTGATACAGTGGAGGTGTGATTGCTATACAAGCTTATGATTGCAGAGTAGCATATTTGGTTTTGAGTGAATTATATACTAGCACGTTACACGCTAGTCTTGATTGAGCCGAGAGGAGTGATCATTGTGAGGGGCGTGTGGCATGTGTGTAGTAATATAAGCATGTTAGTTTTGGTTAGGCAAGTCTTAAGCTGTTTTAAATGCATATCACTTATTTGTCAGATTGTCAACCTCGATTGTGTCAGTCTATGGGACGGGTATGACTTGGGACCTTAAATTGTTAATTCGGTAAGGGATTTAATGGTGATTTGTTAATAAGGTGAGTAATGTGTATGATGGTTGCTTGAGGACAATCAATGTTAAGTGTGGGGATGTGATGGAGTGTGTGAAACCCGGATGTTAAAGTGTGTTATATTACATGTTTATGGCCGTTTAGTTGATTATACACTTTGAATATGTTGACTACGCAATTTTGTGATTTTACAGGTTAACCGCGTAATTCGGTCAAGTTAGAGTGGTTAGAGATAAAGCGGAATGGCCGAAGTTGATAAACATAGTAAATGGTGTTGTTCGGGATTGGTTTCAGACCAAATGCTAGCTTAAAGTTACAAGGAATATAAAAGTTTGATGTCTTTAGGGGAATATACAAAAGCATCAAAAGTCTGCCATCATGATTATTATTCTTATCATTCATAAGTTTTGAGGGGATTAATATAGAGTTAACATCATAAACGTTAATTGTGAGGACACAAAAGTCAACCTACAACACAATTAATATATGCAGACAAGACAAAAAGAGAGGCATCATTGACGGCAAGGGGGTGACATGCATGAAGTTTACAGAAGTTACAAAATGTAACTTACGTTTGTAACCGTAGCTTACGGTTATAAAATAAAGTCAACAAGCACTATTGGACGGCAACATGTGGGCTTTTGTTTTTGGCGGCTTGCATATGGATTGAGGGGCCCACGAATATTGGGAGGCAGCCTAACATCACGTGTGCAGTCAAAGGCAACATCTTGAAGTAAAAAAAAAAACATCATCATTAGCAAGAATCATAACATCATCTATCATCACATCGTCCAAGATTGGGGGCCATTTGGGAGTCTCTTGGATTGGGCCGATATCAACATCATGATTGAGTGTGTGGACTTCTCTTTTGGGCCGAGATCATCACGTGAAGGGAGGATTGGTTTTTGGCGGCTTGGTTGTGGAAGAGCCCACGATTTTGAGGGAATATTATAATCGTCAAGGAAAAAAGATGATGATCATCTTCGACGGCAGAACATCACATAGGGGAGACTTCTTTCACACGGCCTTTGAAGATCAACCAACCGACATGAGCGGCTAGTCTCCTAGTGGTTTCCTCCGGATGGAGGGTTTTTGTAAGTTGGATAATTTTATGTGTTTGTGACAATCGTTTAACTCGGTGATCTAAGCATTCGATGCTTTTCACATTTGATTTGATTTATTGGTTGTAAACAATTGCATTTATTTAAACCTTAATTTCTAAGCATTCAGTTCCCGAGAGTTCTAGTAATTGGGATATATTTGACATGGGGTTAGGGTTTGTAAATTGTAATTGATAATCATTCGATAACCTCCCGTTATGTATTGACCGGAGTACTTAGTCGTTGGTTATCACAATTGATGAATTAGGTTAAACACTTATGTCTATGTGAGTGTTTCGATTAAACACATAATTGAATCTAGCTGTAAAACCTGAAATCTGGAGGAACCATTGTTCTTTCTATTGATTTAAATCTCACATTTAGTTTGTAATTTTTAGTTAATCCACAAATCAAACACTCATTAGTTTATTTTTTTTTAGTTGTTAATAAATACTTAACATTACACACTTTCCACAATCCTCCTCTGGTTCGATATCCGACTTACTCTAGCTACTAGTTTATTTCGGTTTTTGCATGTCACTAACGACAGACATCAAAATGGCGCCGTTGCCGGGGAGGCGTGCGCAAAGTGTTTAGTGTTAAGTTTCATAAAAAAAAAAAATACCTAAAAAAAAAAAAAAACATTTTGTGTTTATTTTGTCATCTTATTTGTTCGTGATTTACGTGGGTAGTTGAGCTGTGTTTGTGCAGGATGACAGATCTTACTATATTTTGTGGCTCTTCTACATGTATTTTGTGCGGGGAACCACTTCACCCGTGTATCGGTTGCCGCGAGGCCCGATTTAAACGGGAAAGAGCGAAATTGGAAGAACCATCGATGGCTTGCTATGGTAATCCTTCCCCTCCACCATATTTCTATGATTCTGATACAACGGTGGAGGATGGTTATTACTCTGACGGATGGGATCGGGACGAGGATGCTTATTGTGAACCAAGGACGGATGGACAATGTTTCTGTTGCGGTCGTAATCATACTTCTGTTTATGATGATGTGTGTGCGGTGTATTTGGAAAATCCAGAGTATTGGAATAAAAAAATGATGGATGCGTACATTTCAACACCGTATTAGGGATACCGACAGTATCATCCCGAGGAATATCCTGAGCCCGAGGGTGTCTATGCTTATCAGACCGAGGAGGAGAAAGAGCTTGCTATGTTGGAAGTGACTTTGTCCAAACTCGAGCAGTATTTATTAGCACCCAACCTTTCCGATGAAGATCGAATCAGCTGCCTAGTTTCCAAGTGTCAGAAGTTAAAAATGAAGATAGAAATAGAAGAGCGTCTCTCACCATTACCTGATGATATTAGAGATTATTCTCACATGGAGGAGGAGGTTGTGGAGGATAATACCACACCAATGAATCCTATATCTGATGAAGAGTCACTGGTGGATCAGATGGTGTGTGAGGATGAGGAGGCAGAGCAGTCCGATGAGATGAATGTGTGTACCGAACCTCTTCCCATATCAATCATTCAAATTAATAAGTGTGGGGAAGAGGGTTCGAGGAAGAAGATGAGAAGGGTGAAGCTACAAGACATCGGTGTATATCTCGTGAAGTGGATCAGCGAAACCCGCATATGCTTTCTAAACATGCCAATTATACTGACGAGCTTATGGAGATGGCATGTAAATTTCCGGGCATTCGTTGGAAATGTTTTGGGTAAGTGTGCATTGAGACCACCGTAGCGCATATCAGGTACGGTCTGGCTGAAGACCTTTAAACTTAGCGCTCTCGGGAGGCAGCCCGAGGATGTAGAGTATTGTATTTTGGTTTGGTTTGCTTTCGTTTTGGTGTGTTTGTGTTTTGACAAGTTTCTACGTTCCATCTTCACGGATGCAATGAATCAAGTGTGGGGATGTTTGGCAACATCCCCGGTGAGATCTCAAAGAATCTATGAGGGGCGTATGTTCCGGTTAGATCGCAGCAGCTACACCACTACAAACACTCACTTGTTTTCTGATCAGGTGCATGTGTTTATCTATCCTGTGTTTTATTTGTTTTTGTGTACTTGGTGGTGTGAAATTTTTGTGTTGGGAGTGGTTTCTTTGTGTTGAGTCGTCTAAGTGTTAGCCGTTCATGGTTTGTGGTGGTATTTCTCGAGTTTAGATTACAAATTGCACCATACATTGGGGACAATGTATCCCAAGTGTGGGGATGCGGTAACTCGAGAAAAGGGTTGGTATGATTATTGATCTTAAATGCTTGAATGGTTGAATTTGCTTAAAATTGAAAAATTTTGAAAATTTTTGTTTCTCAAGTATGCTTGAACTACATGAAAACCAATATTTTCAATCGCTAATGGGTTTCTTGCTGATATTAAACTAACGTAGATCCCTAGTCATGGTTGTCCCTTTAAGTTTCATGAGAGTATTTCTGGCAAGTTTTAGAAAATAGTGAGAAGAGATGCCTAACTAGGGGTAACATGCTTTAGGAATTACACATGCTACGTGTCGGTAACCCTTATTCCTTTTGTTCGGTGAGATATTTGAGCCTACTAGATTGTTAGTTGATTTACAATAAATGTTCAATTGTTGAGTGTAGGCCATATGTTGCTTTGTGTTAGAACTTGTGTGGTTTGATACGTGTCGAGACTGTGCTTTAGCATTTACACATAAATGATAAAGGCATTAGGATCCCTTCATTGTTCTATTTGTTGATTGTTTATCCACCTACCTTAGTTAACCATGTTGAGCCTTATACCTGTCGTTTGTTACACCTTGTTTGACCCGTTTAAATACCAACCATGAATGACAATTGTGTGTTAGATATTTGTTGAAAAAATTGAAAAGAGAAAAAATAAAGAAAAAGAAAAGCAAAAATCTTTGTTATGTCGTGTTAAATAAATGGGGAAAAAAATAACCCATGTGTTAGTATTATTGTGAATAAGTTGTCATGGTTTGGTATATTCGTTGTGTTCGCCATATAAATACAAAAAAAAAGCCAAAAATATTTCCTTACCTTGACCCTTAACCCAAAACCCGAAAGTCCTTTTGATATGTGTTACGTTATTTGATACAGTGGAGGTGTGATTGCTATACAAGCTTATGATTGCAGAGTAGCATATTTGGTTTTGAGTGAATTATATACTAGCACGTTACACGCTAGTCTTGATTGAGCCGAGAGGAGTGATCATTGTGAGGGGCGTGTGGCATGTGTGTAGTAATATAAGCATGTTAGTTTTGGTTAGGCAAGTCTTAAGCTGTTTTAAATGCATATCACTTATTTGTCAGATTGTCAACCTCGATTGTGTCAGTCTATGGGACGGGTATGACTTGGGACCTTAAATTGTTAATTCGGTAAGGGATTTAATGGTGATTTGTTAATAAGGTGAGTAATGTGTATGATGGTTGCTTGAGGACAATCAATGTTAAGTGTGGGGATGTGATGGAGTGTGTGAAACCCGGATGTTAAAGTGTGTTATATTACATGTTTATGGCCGTTTAGTTGATTATACACTTTGAATATGTTGACTACGCAATTTTGTGATTTTACAGGTTAACCGCGTAATTCGGTCAAGTTAGAGTGGTTAGAGATAAAGCGGAATGGCCGAAGTTGATAAACATAGTAAATGGTGTTGTTCGGGATTGGTTTCAGACCAAATGCTAGCTTAAAGTTACAAGGAATATAAAAGTTTGATGTCTTTAGGGGAATATACAAAAGCATCAAAAGTCTGCCATCATGATTATTATTCTTATCATTCATAAGTTTTGAGGGGATTAATATAGAGTTAACATCATAAACGTTAATTGTGAGGACACAAAAGTCAACCTACAACACAATTAATATATGCAGACAAGACAAAAAGAGAGGCATCATTGACGGCAAGGGGGTGACATGCATGAAGTTTACAGAAGTTACAAAATGTAACTTACGTTTGTAACCGTAGCTTACGGTTATAAAATAAAGTCAACAAGCACTATTGGACGGCAACATGTGGGCTTTTGTTTTTGGCGGCTTGCATATGGATTGAGGGGCCCACGAATATTGGGAGGCAGCCTAACATCACGTGTGCAGTCAAAGGCAACATCTTGAAGTAAAAAAAAAAACATCATCATTAGCAAGAATCATAACATCATCTATCATCACATCGTCCAAGATTGGGGGCCATTTGGGAGTCTCTTGGATTGGGCCGATATCAACATCATGATTGAGTGTGTGGACTTCTCTTTTGGGCCAAGATCATCACGTGAAGGGAGGATTGGTTTTTGGCGGCTTGGTTGTGGAAGAGCCCACGATTTTGAGGGAATATTATAATCGTCAAGGAAAAAAGATGATGATCATCTTCGACGGCAGAACATCACATAGGGGAGACTTCTTTCACACGGCCTTTGAAGATCAACCAACCGACATGAGCGGCTAGTCTCCTAGTGGTTTCCTCCGGATGGAGGGTTTTTGTAAGTTGGATAATTTTATGTGTTTGTGACAATCGTTTAACTCGGTGATCTAAGCATTCGATACTTTTCACATTTGATTTGATTTATTGGTTGTAAACAATTGCATTTATTTAAACCTTAATTTCTAAGCATTCAGTTCCCGAGAGTTCTAGTAATTGGGATATATTTGACATGGGGTTAGGGTTTGTAAATTGTAATTGATAATCATTCGATAACCTCCCGTTATGTATTGACCGGAGTACTTAGTCGTTGGTTATCACAATTGATGAATTAGGTTAAACACTTATGTCTATGTGAGTGTTTCGATTAAACACATAATTGAATCTAGCTGTAAAACCTGAAATCTGGAGGAACCATTGTTCTTTCTATTGATTTAAATCTCACATTTAGTTTGTAATTTTTAGTTAATCCACAAATCAAACACTCATTAGTTTATTTTTTTTAGTTGTTAATAAATACTTAACATTACACACTTTCCACAATCCTCCTCTGGTTCGATATCCGACTTACTCTAGCTACTAGTTTATTTCGGTTTTTGCATGTCACTAACGACAGACATCAAAATGGCGCCGTTGCCGGGGAGGCGTGCGCAAAGTGTTTAGTGTTAAGTTTCATAAAAAAAAAAAATACCTAAAAAAAAAAAAAAACATTTTGTGTTTATTTTGTCATCTTATTTGTTCGTGATTTACGTGGGTAGTTGAGCTGTGTTTGTGCAGGATGACAGATCTTACTATATTTTGTGGCTCTTCTACATGTATTTTGTGCGGGGAACCACTTCACCCGTGTATCGGTTGCCGCGAGGCCCGATTTAAACGGGAAAGAGCGAAATTGGAAGAACCATCGATGGCTTGCTATGGTAATCCTTCCCCTCCACCATATTTCTATGATTCTGATACAACGGTGGAGGATGGTTATTACTCTGACGGATGGGATCGGGACGAGGATGCTTATTGTGAACCAAGGACGGATGGACAATGTTTCTGTTGCGGTCGTAATCATACTTCTGTTTATGATGATGTGTGTGCGGTGTATTTGGAAAATCCAGAGTATTGGAATAAAAAAATGATGGATGCGTACATTTCAACACCGTATTAGGGATACCGACAGTATCATCCCGAGGAATATCCTGAGCCCGAGGGTGTCTATGCTTATCAGACCGAGGAGGAGAAAGAGCTTGCTATGTTGGAAGTGACTTTGTCCAAACTCGAGCAGTATTTATTAGCACCCAACCTTTCCGATGAAGATCGAATCAGCTGCCTAGTTTCCAAGTGTCAGAAGTTAAAAATGAAGATAGAAATAGAAGAGCGTCTCTCACCATTACCTGATGATATTAGAGATTATTCTCACATGGAGGAGGAGGTTGTGGAGGATAATACCACACCAATGAATCCTATATCTGATGAAGAGTCACTGGTGGATCAGATGGTGTGTGAGGATGAGGAGGCAGAGCAGTCCGATGAGATGAATGTGTGTACCGAACCTCTTCCCATATCAATCATTCAAATTAATAAGTGTGGGGAAGAGGGTTCGAGGAAGAAGATGAGAAGGGTGAAGCTACAAGACATCGGTGTATATCTCGTGAAGTGGATCAGCGAAACCCGCATATGCTTTCTAAACATGCCAATTATACTGACGAGCTTATGGAGATGGCATGTAAATTTCCGGGCATTCGTTGGAAATGTTTTGGGTAAGTGTGCATTGAGACCACCGTAGCGCATATCAGGTACGGTCTGGCTGAAGACCTTTAAACTTAGCGCTCTCGGGAGGCAGCCCGAGGATGTAGAGTATTGTATTTTGGTTTGGTTTGGTTTCGTTTTGGTGTGTTTGTGTTTTGACAGGTTTCTACGTTCCATCTTCACGGATGCAATGAATCAAGTGTGGGGATGTTTGGCAACATCCCCGGTGAGATCTCAAAGAATCTATGAGGGGCGTATGTTCCGGTTAGATCGCAGCAGCTACACCACTACAAACACTCACTTGTTTTCTGATCAGGTGCATGTGTTTATCTATCCTGTGTTTTATTTGTTTTTGTGTACTTGGTGGTGTGAAATTTTTGTGTTGGGAGTGGTTTCTTTGTGTTGAGTCGTCTAAGTGTTAGCCGTTCATGGTTTGTGGTGGTATTTCTCGAGTTTAGATTACAAATTGCACCATACATTGGGGACAATGTATCCCAAGTGTGGGGATGCGGTAACTCGAGAAAAGGGTTGGTATGATTATTGATCTTAAATGCTTGAATGGTTGAATTTGCTTAAAATTGAAAAATTTTGAAAATTTTTGTTTCTCAAGTATGCTTGAACTACATGAAAACCAATATTTTCAATCGCTAATGGGTTTCTTGCTGATATTAAACTAACTTAGATCCCTAGTCATGGTTGTCCCTTTAAGTTTCATGAGAGTATTTCTGGCAAGTTTTAGAAAATAGTGAGAAGAGATGCCTAACTAGGGGTAACATGCTTTAGGAATTACACATGCTACGTGTCGGTAACCCTTATTCCTTTTGTTCGATGAGATATTTGAGCCTACTAGATTGTTAGTTGATTTACAATAAATGTTCAATTGTTGAGTGTAGGCCATATGTTGCTTTGTGTTAGAACTTGTGTGGTTTGATACGTGCCGAGACTGTGCTTTAGCATTTACACATAAATGATAAAGGCATTAGGATCCCTTCATTGTTCTATTTGTTGATTGTTTATCCACCTACCTTAGTTAACCATGTTGAGCCTTATACCTGTCGTTTGTTACACCTTGTTTGACCCGTTTAAATACCAACCATGAATGACAATTGTGTGTTAGATATTTGTTGAAAAAATTGAAAAGAGAAAAAATAAAGAAAAAGAAAAGCAAAAATCTTTGTTATGTCGTGTTAAATAAATGGGGAAAAAAATAACCCATGTGTTAGTATTATTGTGAATAAGTTGTCATGGTTTGGTATATTCGTTGTGTTCGCCATATAAATACAAAAAAAAGCCAAAAATATTTCCTTACCTTGACCCTTAACCCAAAACCCGAAAGTCCTTTTGATATGTGTTACGTTATTTGATACAGTGGAGGTGTGATTGCTATACAAGCTTATGATTGCAGAGTAGCATATTTGGTTTTGAGTGAATTATATACTAGCACGTTACACGCTAGTCTTGATTGAGCCGAGAGGAGTGATCATTGTGAGGGGCGTGTGGCATGTGTGTAGTAATATAAGCATGTTAGTTTTGGTTAGGCAAGTCTTAAGCTGTTTTAAATGCATATCACTTATTTGTCAGATTGTCAACCTCGATTGTGTCAGTCTATGGGACGGGTATGACTTGGGACCTTAAATTGTTAATTCGGTAAGGGATTTAATGGTGATTTGTTAATAAGGTGAGTAATGTGTATGATGGTTGCTTGAGGACAATCAATGTTAAGTGTGGGGATGTGATGGAGTGTGTGAAACCCGGATGTTAAAGTGTGTTATATTACATGTTTATGGCCGTTTAGTTGATTATACACTTTGAATATGTTGACTACGCAATTTTGTGATTTTACAGGTTAACCGCGTAATTCGGTCAAGTTAGAGTGGTTAGAGATAAAGCGGAATGGCCGAAGTTGATAAACATAGTAAATGGTGTTGTTCGGGATTGGTTTCAGACCAAATGCTAGCTTAAAGTTACAAGGAATATAAAAGTTTGATGTCTTTAGGGGAATATACAAAAGCATCAAAAGTCTGCCATCATGATTATTATTCTTATCATTCATAAGTTTTGAGGGGATTAATATAGAGTTAACATCATAAACGTTAATTGTGAGGACACAAAAGTCAACCTACAACACAATTAATATATGCAGACAAGACAAAAAGAGAGGCATCATTGACGGCAAGGGGGTGACATGCATGAAGTTTACAGAAGTTACAAAATGTAACTTACGTTTGTAACCGTAGCTTACGGTTATAAAATAAAGTCAACAAGCACTATTGGACGGCAACATGTGGGCTTTTGTTTTTGGCGGCTTGCATATGGATTGGGGGCCCACGAATATTGGGAGGCAGCCTAACATCACGTGTGCAGTCAAAGGCAACATCTTGAAGTAAAAAAAAAAACATCATCATTAGCAAGAATCATAACATCATCTATCATCACATCGTCCAAGATTGGGGGCCATTTGGGAGTCTCTTGGATTGGGCCGATATCAACATCATGATTGAGTGTGTGGACTTCTCTTTTGGGCCGAGATCATCACGTGAAGGGAGGATTGGTTTTTGGCGGCTTGGTTGTGGAAGAGCCCACGATTTTGAGGGAATATTATAATCGTCAAGGAAAAAAGATGATGATCATCTTCGACGGCAGAACATCACATAGGGGAGACTTCTTTCACACGGCCTTTGAAGATCAACCAACCGACATGAGCGGCTAGTCTCCTAGTGGTTTCCTCCGGATGGAGGGTTTTTGTAAGTTGGATAATTTTATGTGTTTGTGACAATCGTTTAACTCGGTGATCTAAGCATTCGATGCTTTTCACATTTGATTTGATTTATTGGTTGTAAACAATTGCATTTATTTAAACCTTAATTTCTAAGCATTCAGTTCCCGAGAGTTCTAGTAATTGGGATATATTTGACATGGGGTTAGGGTTTGTAAATTGTAATTGATAATCATTCGATAACCTCCCGTTATGTATTGACCGGAGTACTTAGTCGTTGGTTATCACAATTGATGAATTAGGTTAAACACTTATGTCTATGTGAGTGTTTCGATTAAACACATAATTGAATCTAGCTGTAAAACCTGAAATCTGGAGGAACCATTGTTCTTTCTATTGATTTAAATCTCACATTTAGTTTGTAATTTTTAGTTAATCCACAAATCAAACAATCATTAGTTTATTTTTTTTTAGTTGTTAATAATTACTTAACATTACACACTTTCCACAATCCTCCTCTGGTTCGATATCCGACTTACTCTAGCTACTAGTTTATTTCGGTTTTTGCATGTCACTAACGACAGACATCAATTACAGGGTAATAACTCGATCACTGCTACGATACAATGTCCGATCCATTGAAACCGATCCGATGGATGTTTAAGTGCTGCCCGAACTCGGGCTATACTTTGTCATTCGTCGTGAGGGTTTTGATTTCGTGAGTTTATCGTAAATGTTGTATTAAGTTACTGACCTAGTTTCGTGTGCATTGTTATTTAACTAGGTTAGGAGGCTAAATCAATTGGCAAGGTTCTGTCCAATTAAACTTCCAATGTGAGTCCTTATCTTTTTATCAAATTGCTTTGCAAAGCCCTAAATGTTTTCCAGTTATACTTTGCAGTGATTAAGTCTTT
This sequence comes from Helianthus tuberosus, assembly GCA_030545235.1. Taxonomy (NCBI): domain Eukaryota; kingdom Viridiplantae; phylum Streptophyta; class Magnoliopsida; order Asterales; family Asteraceae; genus Helianthus; species Helianthus tuberosus. The sequence continues at coordinate 185,686,935 of CM060419.1, forward strand.
CCTAATCTTTAATTACTGGCAGTGAGTGGGGGTTTTGTGCACATTACTACTAACGATTTATCACTTTAGGTGGGCGAGCCTAATTAGTGATATGTCCACAGTCATATATTCGATCGAGTGACAGCTGAACCAGCTAATTATAAGATAGGGGCAAATATAAAAACCCTTAATGCTGTAAACTGTAACAATGTGTCGTTTTGTGCAAATTGAGTGACTCACCAGTATTTCCCTGCTGATAAAATCTTTTTAAACATGTTTCAGGTGACTTACTGTGAATCAGGAAAAGTGCCGCCTAGCACTATCAGCTTGAAGAATGTGGCTTTGGAAATAAAATAAATAAACATGTTTTTTTGTAAAACAGGGATTTCCCAGTGAAATTACCCTTATTGTAAATTATGGGGTTTGTCCCAAAATGTGAAATAAAATATTTGGGCATTTTCAATTTTAAAAGATCCTATTAAATTTTCTGCTGCCAAAATGAACAATACCACGGGTTTCTGTCCCGCGGCTGCTGAAACAGGTAAAACCGAGTCGGGGGTTGTGACAAAAAAAAGTGGTATCAGAGCCACTGATTTAAGCCAATTAAGTATTTAGAAATACTTAATTTTTCTGATTGCCATTCTGTGATTCTGTGAAAATTTAATTTACAATAAATTTGTGTGTGTTTCTTCATGTGTGCTAACCGCATGAATGAACTGTCGAAGGCACTCCGAAACTTTACTATCCATAGCACCGATATGGATACCACAGGAAACCCATCTGGCTACCTGGCAGATACGGAGGAACCACTAACATTCCAGGCCCAGGCCCAGGAGAAACCAAAACCGAAAAAGAGGAGGAGAATCTTGGATTGGAAACGTGGGCGTAGGAAGAAACCAGCGGCACAGAAGGTTAAAAGAATGAGGATCCGAAGGATAAAGGGAAAGGAAAAGAGATCGGGGAAAGTTCCGGGCAAGCCCAGGAAATGCCACCATGGGAGGAGCTGGATCGCAAACTGGCAAATTGTGACCTCATCGGACCTGCCGATGAAAATCTCTTCAATTACCCCGCTGAATCCCAACTTCCAGTTAATTTGGAACCGGCTATCCCAGATCCTATTGTCAACCCCCGACCTATTATAGGCCAGCTGGAGGAATGGTGTGTAAATGACTGGCAGTTTCAGAATTTCATGAATAACCCCAACGTCTATTTTCCCCAATTTGACCCTAAGCCTGCACCAAACCCACCTATGAGCATAGAAAATTTGGCTGAACTCCTTCATTATGGCGAGGAGCTGGTGGAGGCAGGAAATAGAATTAAGGATGTGGGGGAGAAAATCACGTGGAAATACGACGAGAGGGAGCGTCGTTTCTGATGGGCCGGTTAAACTGTGGTTGCATGTTTAACAATAATAATAATATAATAATAAATAATAAAAATATAATCATGTAAAATAACTCAAAATAAAACTTTTGTAATATAACTGGTGTGTATCGATGCATACTAATATATATATATATATATATAAATATGAAAGGCACAAAGTCGACAATTTTGGCTATACGTGTTGACATGATTATGTGTGATTACTTTATTATGTTTGGTTGTTTATTATTTTGTGCCAATCATTTATATATATATATATTGTTAATTATCAGATGGAACACGCCGTTAATGAAGTTAACCAATCTGAGCAAAACAATGAAGATCACTTTCTTAATAGGCAAGATATAGAAAACAACGTTGCCCAGGGAATAGCCAATGTTATCCCGACAATCGTCGCTGCTGTTAAAAGTCCTGTTGAGCCTTCGCAAGCAAACTCCAGTAAACGCACGCACGACTATAATTTCAGTAACAGTGTTAACGGAGGCGGCAACAATGACAACAACGTGATTCAAGCCCCAATACTTAAGAAAATAAAAGTTGCAACACCTGGTTGCACTTATAAAGAATTTCTTGAATGTAAACCTATTGAATTTGCAGGCAATGAAGGGGCAACTGCTGCACTGCGTTGGTTGGAGAAAACTGAAGCAATAATTAAAATAAGTAAATGTACATAGGAAGACAAGGTTATGTATGCTTCTCACCTTTTCAAGGAAGAGGCATTAGAATGGTGGAATACGGTATTGCAAGCCAAAGGAAGTGACATGGCTTATGCCATGAATTGGGAAGAATTTAAGCAATTGGAGGAAAGGAAATTTTGTCCCGAATATGAAAAGGAACAAATGGCAAATAAGTTCCTGAGCCACCAGATGGTGGATGTTGACTGCCGAGGGTATACTTCGAAATTCTTCGAATATGCCAGAATTGTACCAACTCTGGCTTCACCAGAACCGGTGCTTATTTCTCGCTATATTTGGGGTTTAATTCGTGAGATTCGGGATATCGTCAAACTGCGAGACCTCGCACAATTGACGATGCGGTAGAATTAGCCAACACCCTGACCGACGGGCTGGTACGTACACGGGAAGAAAACAAGAAAAAGGAATTGGCCCAAAAGATTACCCAAGGATTTCGTGTGGGTAATAATAGCAATTTCAAGAGAAAAGGAAATGGGTCATCTTCCACCCCGCCATTTTGCGGAAATTGTAAAAAGAAACATTTTGGAAGATGTAAAGAAAATTGTAACTTCTGCAAAATTCCGGGTCACCGGGAGGATGAATGCAAGAAGAAATCAAATATCTGCTACAATTGCGGAGAAGCCGGGCATTTTAGACCAGAATGCCCTAATGTAACAACCCTCGGTAAAAACCAACACCCTCATAATATTCTGACACTCTAGTATATTATAAAATGTCTCCATATGTCTTTTATTACACCCCGTACGTGAAAACCAAGCTCGAAATATGTTATAGTTATAAAATAAATTAAAAACATGAAATGTTGAGTTGAGGCGGGCCGCGTAGACCCAAACCAACATCTCACGCGGGCGGTATCAGGCTCTAAACCTGATATCGTTGAATCCTTTAGTCAAGGTGGGCCGCGTAAGCTTAAGCTTACATCGACGCGGGCCGCGAGAGATCATTATACGCGGATACATCCTGACCCGACACGTGTCGACATCGTGGCGGACCTACACATCGAATCAGCTAAGCTATAGTTTGACCATATGTTGACGCGGGCCGCGTAAGGCTTAGCCTTACCTTACCTTACGCGGGCCGCCTGAGAGTCAATATCAGCAACTATATAAAGGAGGCCTCGGATCTCATTTCAGTTCGCTCATTTCTCAATTCTCAATCTCACTTTCTGAATTAGAGGCATTATAGTCGGGTACTATACCCCCAATTAGCGAAGTTCTACTCCGTTGTAAGTATTATAACCCCAGTTTCGTAATAGTTACGCTGCCCGATTGATTTAGGGTTCCGTAACAACTGTCGTGGTTCTGCCCGACGTAGTTGTTGGAATGCCGTCTCGGGGAGGGTATCATTAATAATTTCAAAGGGTTATGATACTAATCAATGTACATTTGTATAAATTATAGATTATATCCAGGAAACCCTTACGCGAAGTCTAAGATAGCAATGTGAGTTTATCCTCTTTTTGTTAATCTTTTTGGAATATTTTACAAAACCTTAATTATTTTACAATGTGATTAAGCAGTGATTGAGTCTTTGTAGTTCTTCAATTACTGCCGGTATTATGGGGTTTTGTATACAAAATTTACTACGAGTAGTAGTAAGTTTGAATGACAGTGCATTACCATTGGACGACGAGTTAGCCAATGGGTAATTTGACTATAGCCATAGATCCGGTCGAGTGACAAATACTGAATGAGTAATTGTGTAGAAATAAACAATGTGATCGCTCTCAATACTGTGTTAATTGATAAAATGTTTCTTGATTAATCTGGGATTCACTCACCAGTATTTCCGACTGACAAATGTTTTTAAAACGCGTTACAGGTAACACAATGTGAACAACCAATTATTGAAAAGCCAGCTGAAGAGCACTGAAGGCTTGGGAAAATGTGGCTATAAAAGTTACCTAATAAACGATGTTTTAAATTCAATAAAATAGGGTTTGTCCCTATAAATGTATTGTTTTACCCATGTGTTTATTAATATCAATTATGGTGGTTTTACTCTGATAAACATTTCCTAACTACGGTCCTGATGTAAATTCCGCTGCAAGATTAAACAAACTGATACCACCAAACTCTGAGCTCGTGTCCGCTCGTTCCCGGGAATCAGGGATCGGGGGTTGCGACACCTAAATTGGTCAATCCAGCCGATAACAAGGCCAAACCTGCTGATGGAACTAATAAGAAGAACGCAAGAGCCTTTCAGCTGACAACCCAGGAAGCAGATCTGATTCCGGACGTGATAGCTGGTACGTTCCTAGTTCACGACGTTTATGCGAAAGTATTATTTGACTCTGGTGCAAACCAAAGTTTTATAAATACTTCATTCTGTCAAGCTCTTAAGCTACCCTTAACCAAACTTAGGCAGATTTATACGGTAGAAACAGCAGATGGAAATTCTGTTAACATAAATAAGGTTCTTCAAGAAGGAAAGATAGAACTTTCAGGCCATAATTTTTCCGCCAATCTTTTACTTATGAATTTAGCTGGATTCGATGTCGTGTTAGGAATGGATTGGTTAGTAGCCAACCATGCTCGAATCCTCTGTGATAAGAATTCCATAGAAATTCATACACCCGCAGGAGAAGTAATCATAATTACAGGGGATTAGCCGCGCAAACCATTAAAGTTCATTTCGGTAATGAAAGTTGCTAGTTATGAGAGAAAACAAGGAATAGTGTATATGATCTCGGTAATCATTAACACTAAAAGTAAGGAACTTAAGGAAATTCCTGTAGTATCAGAATACCCGGATGTATTCCCAGAAGAGCTACCAGGATTACCACCAGATAGGGAAGTAGTGTTTAGAATTCATCTAATTCCTGGAATAACACCAATAGCTAAGGCACCCTATCGGCTAGCACCCACCGAAATGTTAGAACTGAAAAAGCAGTTAGATGAATTGCTCAGTAAAGGATTTATACAACCTAGTTCATCCACTTGGGGAGCACCAGTGTTATTTGTAAAGAAGAAAGATGGTTCCATGCGAATGTGTATCGATTATAGGGAACTGAATAAGGTTACAATTAAGAATCGATACCCATTACCTAGGATTGATGATCTTTTTGATCAACTTCAGGGGGCTACATATTTTTCTAAGATAGACTTGCGCTCCGGATACCATCAAGTGAAGGTACAAGAGGAAGACATACCTAAAACTGCTTTCAGAACTTGGTATGGTCACTACGAGTTTACAGTCATGCCATTTGGATTAACGAATGCTCCTGCAGCATTCATGGACATGATGAATAGAATCTGTAAGCCGTACTTGGATAAATTTGTGATTGTCTTCATATACGATATACTTATTTATTCCAAAAGTCAGGACGAACATTGTGAGCATCTACGAGCACTCTTAACTTTGTTAAGAAAAGAAAAGCTTTACGCCAAATTTTCGAAGTGTGAATTTTGGCTACAGGAGGTGCAATTTTTAGGACACATGGTGAATCACGAAGGTATTCATGTAGATCCCTACAAGATAGAAGCGATCACGAACTGGAAAGTCCCATAATCAGCTACGGAAGTTAGAAGTTTTCTAGGATTAGCTGGATACTATAGGCGCTTCATTAAGGATTTCTCTAAGATAGCAGTGCCATCAACTAAGCTAACCTGTAAAACAGATAAGTTTGAATGGGGACCTAGACAAGAAGAGGCTTTTAAGATTTTAAAGCAAAGGTTAACACACGCTCCAATTCTAGCCTTGCCAGAAGGAATAGAAGATTTTGAAGTTTACTGTGACGCTTCTAAGCTAGGATTAGGATGTGTGTTGATGCAACGCAAAAAGGTAATTGCATATGCCTCAAGACAATTGAAAAAGTACGAGGAAAATTATACGACTCATGACTTAGAATTAGGAGCAATAATTTTTGCCCTTAAGATTTGGAGACACTATCTGTATGGAAGTAAGTTTACAGTTTATACAGATCATAAGAGATTAAGATATATATTTGGGCAAAAAGAATTAAACATGAGACAAAGAAGATGGATGGAAATTTTAAGTGATTACGACTGTAATATTCAATACCACGAAGGAAAAGCAAACGTAGTTGCAGATGCCTTAAGTCGTAAGTATCATGAAAAACAAAGACGAGTTCATGCTCTTAGATTAAATCTACATGTAGATTTAATGGAACAATTGAAGAATGTTCAAGAAACAGCAATCAAGGATGATGCTGAAGGAATGAAATGAAGAATAAAAGAATTAGAACAAGGGACTGATGGAATTTGGAAATTCCACAAGAAAAGAATTTGGGTACCTAAGCAAGAAAATTTAAGAGATAAGATTTTAGAAGAAGCCCATAAATCTAGATATACCATGCACCCTGGAAACAACAAGATGTACAAGATTTCAGGAATAACTTCTGTTGGATAGGAATAAAAAAGGACATAGCTAGATACGTATCTAAGTGTCTAACTTGTTCGCAAGTTAAGGCAGAACATCAGAAGCCTTCAGGTTTACTTCAACAATTAGAAGTGCCTGAATGGAAATGGGAACTAATTACAATGGACTTTGTTACTAAGTTACCCAAAACCAGAAAAGGTAATGACGCGATTTGGGTAATTGTGGATTGATTAACCAAATCAGCTCATTTTCTGCCAATAAAGGAAACCTTTAGCATGGAAAGATTAGCAAAATTATACGTAGATGAGGTAGTATCCTTACATGGAGTTCCACTCTCCATAGTATCGGATAGAGATAGTCGTTTCACTTCGCATTTCTAGACAAGTTTCCAAGAAGCCATGGGGACCCGAGTGAATTTGAGTACTGCATACCATCCCCAAATAGACGGACAGAGTGAAAGGACGATCCAAACCCTGGAAGACATGCTCAGGGCATGTGTAATAGACTTTGGTGGAAACTGTGATAACCACCTACCCTTAGTTGAATTCTCCTATAATAATAGTTATCATGCAAGTATCGAAGCTGCCTCATTCGAAGCATTGTATGGACGAAAATGTAGAACTCTAGTTTTTTGGGCAGAAATAGGAGAAAGTCAATTGTCAGGTCCTGAGATTGTACAGGAAACCACCGACAAGATAACTCAAATCAAGGAAAGGCTGAAGATGGCTCGAGATCGCCAGAAAAGTTATGTCGACAATCGACGTAAGCCATTAGAATTTCAGGTTGGAGACAAGGTACTCTTAAAAGTTTCTCCTTGGAAAGGAGTAGTTCGATTCGGTAAGAAAGGAAAGCTAAGTCCAAGGTACATAGGACCATTCCCAGTAACCCAGCGAATAGGACCAGTTGTCTATCGATTACAACTACCAGAAGAATTATCCGGGGTACATGATGTGTTTCATGTATCTAATCTCAAGAAATGTTTGTCTGATGAATCCCTGGTAGTCCCTCTTCAAGATGTAGAGGTAAATGAGAAGTTGAAGTTCGTGGAAAAACCTCTTCAAACAGAAGACAGAAAAGTCAAGTTCCTCAAGCACAAGAGACTGGTATTAGTTAAAATAAAACGGGATTCAAAAAGAGGACCAGAGTATACATGTGAGCTAGAATCGGAAATGAAATGAAAGTACCCTTAGTTGTTCCACTAAATCTCGAGGACGAGATTTTAAACAAGATAGGGAGGATGTAATAACTCTTGCCAAAATTATTATTTCTTATTCTAATAATGTCCATTAGGAAACCCTAATTGAGACCCTCAAATAGTATGGCATGACCCTTAATTTTTAAAACAACCGAAACTAGGATCAGGGCCCCTAAAACTCAAGAGGGGTATCCCCTACTTACGTTTATCCGCTCAAAACGGTTATAAAACACGTATTTTTGAAATTTTCGACTCACCAAGGCTATACAGGACACGAGGCTACCCTAGGCTATCTGGGTATGCCCGCGACTCGCGACAGGGATGGAGGAACCCGTCGTGACACGCGGGCGGGTTCAAATTGGGCTATAAAGCCCCTAGTCTGGGACTTGAACTGTTTGCATGTTTCGACGAAAAAATCATTTACGTACGTTAAGTTAGACGTTGTTTCCTTCAAAAACACACACTGTCCCGAACCTCTGCTACGATTACAGGGTAATAACTCGATCACTACTACGATATAATGTCCGATCGATTGAAACCGATCCGATGGATGTTTAAGTGCTGCCCGAACTCGGGCTATACTTTGTCATTCGTCGTGAGGGTTTTGATTTCGTGAGTTTATCGTAAATGTTGTATTAAGTTACTGACCTAGTTTCGTATGCATTGTTATTTAACTAGGTTACGAGGCTAAATCAATAGGCAAGGTTCTGTCCAATTAAACTTGCAATGTGAGTCATTATCTTTTTATCAAATTGGTTTGCAAAACCCTAAATGTTTTCCAGTTATACTTTGCAGTGATTAAGTCTTTGCTAATCTTTAATTACTGGCAGTAAGTGGGGGTTTTGTGCACATTACTACTAACGATTTATCACTTTACGTGGGCGAGCCTAATTAGTGATATGTCCACAGTCATAGATTCGGTCGAGTGACAGCTGAACCAGCTAATTATAAGATAGGCGCAAATATAAAAACCCTTAATGCTGTAAACTGTAACAATGTGTCGTTTTGTGCAAATTGAATGACTTGCCAGTATTTCCCTGCTGATAATATCTTTTTAAACATGTTTCAGGTGACTTACTGTGAATCAGGAAAAGTGCCGCTTAGCACTATCAGCTTGAAGAATGTGGCTCAGTAAATAAAATAAATAAACATGTTTTTGTAAAACAGGGATTTCCCAGTGAAATTACCCTTATTGTAAATTATGGGGTTTGTCCCAAAATGTGAAATAAAATAATTGGGCATTTTCAGTTTTAAAAGATCATGTTAAAATTTCCGCTACCAAAATGAACAATACTACGGGTTTCTGTCCCGCGGCTCCTGAAACGGGTAAAACCGAGTCGGGGGCCGTGACAAAGACCTCGTTGAAGCCTACACAACGGACTGAAAACACAACGAACCATACAAGTAGACACCGTTAAAGATTAAGTTGAAGAGTTTATCTTTTGAAGATATTGGTTTGAATCGATTGTTTTATTAAATATGTTGTAGTTCATATTTATTTTCGTTTGAATTTGTACACGGTTCATGTACTACAATTTCCCGAATGTTTAAAGAGAGTATCTTTATTTTTTTTATTAGTTTTATTAATAAAATTGTGAACCATTTCCTACGTTTCTTTGTTTAAATTGGAATAGTTTTGTAATTCACTGCTTCTCTTTTATTATTTTATTATATTTTTGAATGAAACTTTATTTATTTATTTTATATATTAATGGTTCCTACACAATTGTCATAGCCTCACACGCGTATGTTCTGATTAATTATATGAATGTGGTCGTGCATTTTGGTATATATAGTTTTCTTGAATTGCATAAAGGGACACATGCCTATATACTAACATATAGTATATACCCGAGTGATGTTAACTGAAGGCACAAGCTTATCTTAATATCTTTCAGAGATTACCGATATCGCATATACTGAAACAAAGACAGTTTGAACATGGTACAAGTCACAAATACAATGAAAGATAATATAGCTAGAAGTGTACCATACTAGACTTGTTGGCATCAAGGTAAGGAGTGATGTAAGTGTAGCATAACACTATATTTAGCATGGTCTAGATGGCTTCGACCCACCTTGTAAGTGTAGCATAATACTATATTTAGCATGGTCTAGATGGCTTCGACCCACCTTAATTTGAGTCGTTGAGTTTAGCATATTCTCTTCATGTATTAGCGAGGATAACCCCACTTTCAAAGATATAAACCCCCCCCCCCCCCCCCCCCAACTCTCTCTCAAAGATATATTAGACTATAGGGTGTGAGGCTTTCGTTTGGGGCATTAAATGACAAGTGCCAGCTGATGGGGTCACATTGTATAGTGCGGTGTGGCGGAGCTGCCGGCTGGGTGTGAGTTGGCGTGGCCAGCTATGTGTCATTTCTTTTTTTAAACTATTTAAAATTTTCTTTTAACTAAAACAGAATACTAAATATAATTTTTAAAAAACTTCAAATAAAATTAAGAAAAGCTAGATAAAATAAAAAAGACTAAATACTTCAGGATTAGCACATAGCAAGATTTCTTGTTTCATTTTCAACATCAATTCCAATTCTGGGACGCTAATGTGATCGACGAGCATGACAAGAAATTTCATATCCTCGCGTCTTTCTTTGTTATATCCTCGGGTCGTACCCACGGTTATAAGAATGCATTGTAGAGGATGTGGTTAAATTCATAAAAAAAAATATAAAGATAGAAGAAGTAGAGATGTAGAGAAGTGGTAAAAAATTGGTAGTATTTATAGGGTATGATTTTTTTAATTAACTAGCCGTTTGGCTAACGGCTACCCCTAACGGTAGGATTTCCACAACCAATCCCAGCCAGCCAGCTCACCCCGCCCCCCGCCCAACGCCGGGCTTCAAAGCGACGCTGGCTGGGCAACACCAAACCAACGCTAGCACGGAGTGGGTTAGCTAGCATTGTCCGACTTCCCCCGCCCCAACCAACGCCCCCACTCCCCGCAGTCTCATACATATTCATGCTTAGACTATACGGAGTGGGGGTGGTAAAAAAAACACGGAGTTGGAGGGCGCGTGAAAATAGTGTTTTTATATAAAAAATAAACAAGAAACAATTAAAACCAACCCAAAATCCAACAACCAATAAAAAGTTTGCACCTCACCACAACAATTGCCCCCCACGCCAGTGGAGATCTCCCCGCCCTTGCCACCACGCCACCCCACAGGGCGGTGTTCCCGGCGTGGAGGTGTTGCCATGTCATCAGACCCTCTGAAGTGGGGCGCAACCACACGGCAAAAGAGGGCATAACGCCCCATAGCACCGCCGCACACCACTACATCCGACACTATGGGGTAATTTTTTTCCTTCCCGCGATGTATATCACGGCGTGACCATTCTTTTCCCACTCACACACATATACATACATATATAAAGCCCCATACATATATAACCCTATTACACACTCAAGTTATATAAATCTATTCTCTTACACAATCCGCCACTTATCGCATAACGCCCCACATGAGCTTTATGACTACAAATAACCTCACAATGTCCACCATTCCGTATGGTCTTATACACAATATTTCTCCTTATAATTTACTGGCTTGTTGGATAAAGGATGGTCATCGAAGTTAGGACCTCGTGACCCCTTATAACATATTCTTTTTAATATTAACATTATGGGGTGTGGAGGGGCTTGGGTTGGGGATATTGCTTGACACGTGGCAGGTGTGGACTCTACCAATCCACCAAAAAAAATGGGGTGTGGAAGGGGCATGGCCAGGCCGATGTTGGGGTGCCATGTGTCATTCCTTTTTATAGACAAAATTACATAAATCAACCTTTATGTTATACCTAAACTGTACTTCGTACCTTTCACTATGGAATCGGCAAAACCAACCTTTATGTTTATGTTTTGCTCAGGGCCGGTTCAACAATTTTGGGGGGCCTAAGGCGAAATAAAAACTTGTGGCCTTTAAAAAAACAAACCAAATTTAGGCAATTATATCACAGAATGAACATAGATTTTAGACATAATTTTAGGCCATTTTAGGCTAAACAAAGATTTTAGCTAGAGCTTAGGCCCATATTAAATCCATTTCGTAGGCCCATATCATATATCTGGGGTTTTTTTTTTTTTTTTTTTTTGACAAAAAGAGTTGCACAAGGTGAGCCTCGAACCCGAGTCTCCAAGGAGTCATCAGCGCTTATCAATCCACTCCACCAGCTAGCGTTTTGTCCATATTATATATCATATATATGTGTATATATATACTTTTTTTTCTAAAATATGGAGGCCTTATAGATTTGGTGGCCCAAAGTCAAAGCCTCAAAATACTTGGGCTTGGGCCGGCCTTGATTTTGCTACATGTTCAACCTTTACCATTAACTATGTTAGAATTCTTGGTTAAGTTACCTTACATGCTTTGCATGTGAGGGTATTAATGTCTTTTCACCCATCTTTTTAATTAGGGTTAACTTTGTACAATACTAACCAAGTTTCAAGAGTGTTCTAATTAGGCCACTCATAATTTTTTTTGTTCCAATTAGGTCATTCAAGTTTCATTTGATGTTTCAATCCTAGATATTTTACCTAAATAAAAGGTCATCCATCCTACATGACATTTATTTAGGTTTTTTATTTAAAAAAATTGTTGACATGTCACATGAATGCCAAATGGGTTAGAAAAAAATGCGAAATAGATTTATTTTTTTTTAAATTGTAGAAAAGGTAAAAAAATCGAAAAAAATTAAAAAATATGATTTTTTTTCAAAATCTCTAAAAAGTTATCTAAATTTTTATAAAATCGTGAAAAATAGTTAGATGTCAGTAAATTTTTAATGAAAGAAAGTACTAATTACTCCTACACCAAAATCATTTAAATTATAGTCATAAAAGAAGATAAACAACTAACCATAAATAAATGTCATGTAGGACTATAACCTGCTATTCAGGTATAATATCTAGCATTAGAACACCAAAATAAAGTAGAATGTTCTAATTGGAACAATAAATTTTATTAGTGGCCTAATTGGAACACTCCTAAAACTTTATTACTATTCTGTGGAATATTCTCTTTTAGAGAAAAATTAATAATTCTTTTTAAATTAATAACCCAATCTGCATTATTGTGTGAGTCAACCAGTCCCCACCACAAGGTTATGATTCTTCAAAGACGTATGAGTAGAAAAGTGCAAACTGTCCAGTAACAAAAGCTTAATTGAATACCTCCATGCTCCAAAATCAGGGAAAAGACCCTTTTGACCGATGAAATTTCACCAGCTTATCAGTATATCACCACTAAAGGTGTTTCTAAAAATGTAGGACCCCCCCTAAAGGAATCAAAAACAGTCCGAAGCGTTTGTATTCACCAAATTTAGTAAGGATATTTCGCAACTGCAACGTTCTAACCAAATAGCTCCAAAATTAACATTTCTGTAACATGACCACAATTTCCACTGCTCTTGTTTAAACCACATGAACATGTTCAATTAAGCAAATTCAGCCGATTCAACCGCTTCTTAACCGATCTATTCAATTTTTCAAACCAATAATTAAAAAAAAAAATCAACAATTAGGTTGTAAAGGTTGAACCTGTAGCAAAACATGAACATAAATGTTGGTTTTTGCCGATTTCATAGTGAAAGGTACGAAGTGCAATTTAGATATAACATAAAGGTTGATTACTGCAATTTTGTTTTTTTTAAGTTGAAAATTTATATAAAAAACACAATTTATATTAAAAGTATCTTACATTAATTTAGACAACCCACAATAAAAAAAAAACCTAAAAAAAACTACTTATTAAATCCTAAAAAATAAAAATAAAAAACTACTTATTAAATCCTGCAAACTAAAAAAAAACTACAGAGTAACCCACTTAAAATCCGTATTCTCATTGTGCTTGTACTTGATTTTTGCGATTTTGAGTTGATCGTCGTTGGTCAAGTCGCCCACAGGGATACGGTCGAAGCAAATTTTAAAGCGGTCCAACTTCGGTTTGAGCTCATGCCATTTGTGTTGACACACGTTTAAGTTGTGACGCGTGTTGCCGACGTGCTGTTGGCATTGTTGAAACGCTTTAAAACTGTTGCCGACGTGCTGTCGGTTTGGGGTTGGGTATTTATAGGTAAAAAATGTAATTTTAAAAAAAAACTTGGTTTGGCGTAGCGGCTACCCCAAACCATTAAAAAAATAAAAAAGATGACCATTTGGCCTGGCCACACAAACGGTCCAATTTCTTTAGTCATCCAGAGCCCGACACGTCACCCACCCTCCCCCCCCCCCCCCCCCACGCTAAGCGGACAACGCTAAATCCAACGCCGATCCGGGGTGGTGTAGCCGGTGTTAAACCTCCTTCCAAGCCCCATCCAATGCCCCACACCCCGTAATCTAATAACCTGACTTCAAATTTATTAGGACATCGAGAAACACTTCAACTCTATCTTCAAGATTTCCTTGAGTTAAACAAGTTACGCCTTAAGGTTACCTTACAAATATTTAATAACAACGTTTAAGTTATTATGATAGAAAAAAAAAAGTCAAGGAGAGGGGTCATGTACGCAGCAGCATTCATTATGAAAAGCCTCAAGGCCTCATGTTGTAGTAGTAACTGTCAGCCTCTCAAACTCTCAACTAATTTCACATAGCATTCATTATGAAAAGCCTCAATGCCTCATGTTGTAGTAGTAACTGTCAGCCTCTCAAACTCTCAATTAATTTCACATGTGTTATCATTTTAAGTCCGTAATTAGATAATACAGAGTGGTAGGTGTTGTGACAAGGAAGGTTCCATCACGCCAACATATCATCTCGTGCTATGGCTAGGTGGTGGCGTGGTGATGGGGCTGTAGAAATTTCACCGTTGTGGAGGGCAAATAGTGTGGTGACATGGTGGCATTTCATAGGTGGGTGGATTTTGGTTAGTTTTGATTGGTTTTTATTTAATTTAGAGTAAACTTCCGTTTTGCTCCCTTTGGTTTGCTCACTTTAACGGTTTTGCCCCAAACCTTTCAAAATAGCCATTTTACTCCCTGATCTTTGAAGGCATTCATGATTTTGCTCCCCGCCCCTTAACCTCATCCATTTATGCAGTTAACCCATGTCACGTGCAAATCACCTGAGGGGCATTTATGTCTTTTCCCAACCCGGTTTAATGAATCATATTTAAAACCCTAACAACCATTGTCGCCTACCCCATTTCATCTTCTTCCCCATCAGCAAAGAAAAACCATAAATCCATGGCAGTGTACATTTGTTACGGATCTGAGATTCATCATTTGGTGTAAGAACGAATCTGTAAACTGCACATTCTCACTTAACAATTCAGTTTGATTATACACAGATCTGCAATTAGTAGATCTGCACGATTTCAGTCAAGAAATTAAAGTTGCTGGTTGTTTACGCATCAGGTTTTGTTCTGAACTGGGTTCACACTTGGGAGATTCAAGAGTCTTTATTCACAAATTGACAATTGCATATCTGCACAGATTGATATATCATCCATCCACATTAAATTGAAGAGTCTTATTTGATTGTGTATTCACGAACCAACAAGAACGATTCAACATTAAATCTAATCCACGGATCTAATCATTTGTTTGCACAATTACGGACCAAGAACTGACAACACATATTTACGGATCAACAGAGAAGTTGCTATTTGTTTGTAATTTGCACTAATCAAGAACTGTTCACTGATCAGTGTATTACTGATTCGCACAGACCTAGCAGATTCAACTCCATTCGTTGTTACTTCATCCGCTGAAAGTTGTTCAATCGTTGAACAAGTCCATCCGCTAATATTTCAGTTATTCCACATCGCACGGATTATCAAAGACTGGTTCGCACGTTACTGCAATCTCAGATCCCTAAATTTAGGGTTTTTCTTTGCTGATGGGAAGAAGATGAAATGGGGTAGGCGACAATGGTTGTTAGGGTTTTAAATATGATTCATTAAACAGGGTTGGGAAAAGACATAAATGCCCCTTAGGTGATTTGCACGTGACATGGGTTAACTGCATAAATGGATGAGGTTAAGGGGCGGGGAGCAAAATCATGAAGGCCTTCAAAGATCAGGGAGTAAAATGGCTATTTTGAAAGGTTTGAGGCAAAACCGTTAAAGTGAGTAAACCACAGGGAGCAAAACGGAAGTTTACTCTTTAATTTATATTGTTTTTATAAAAACATCAATTTCACGCCCCTCCCAACCCATGCTTTTCTTTACCATGCCCCTTTGTTAACGTGGCTGCCACAGTGCCCCATCTTCATGCCCTCCCACACCATATAGTCTTAGAGTTTATGTTTTACATTTTTTTCTATTTTAAATGCGAGGGTCAAATAGGAAATTTATTTTGGCTAGGAAGTTTATTTTGGCTAGGAAGAATAGGAAGCAGTAGGATTAGGACATGTGGCAAAATTTAAAATAAAGAGGAAGGGTATTTTAGTCAATCTTATCCTCTTCTTCTTCCCAGTAACATCAAAACCCACCATTTTCAAAACCCACTATCTTCAACCATTTCTTCACATTTTATCTCAATAATCACTACATTATAGTGCGATTTTCGTCACCAATCAATGATTCAAACACCCGATCAACGTGTTCTTCAGCTTTTTTGAAGAAAACCCAATTTAATTTCATACAAAATCTCATTTTTTCTGGTGATTTTGAAGATAATCACTCGATCCGTTCGATTCGATCTCTGATAAGTGTTTCAATCATTCAAATTTCGTCAATCGTTGAAGAAACCGACTTCGATCCATGTAAGAAATTCTTTAATTTCATTTTTGTTATCTGGATTTTTGATTTAGTCACTGCGTTTTACGATCTTGGCGGGGGTCCGGGGGCAGCGCCCCTTGTAGCAGGGTCCCAGGGGCTGCAGCCCCTGGCGGGGTCCAAGGGGCAGAGCCCCTGGCTGGGGTTGAGCTGTAATAAAAATGCATCAGAAAAATTAATTATCTGTAAATTGCCTTTGGAAAACTGCATTCGTAAACTGCATTGGTTCGGACAATTCACAGCACAGACAAAACTATTGTCCTGGTTCAATGCGTTTTAGAGAGAACACTTTCTTTGGTGTTTTTAGGCCATTGCGTTTTAGAACTAAGACATTTTTATGTGTTTTCTGGCCATTGCGTTTTAGAAAAACACATTTTTGAAGTGTTTTTAGTCATTGCGTTTTAGGTAAAACACATTTTTAGGTGTCTTCAGTCCATTGCATTTTAGAGAGAACACTTTCTTTTGTTTTTTTAGGCCATTGCGTTTTAGAAAGGAGACATTTTAAGTGTTTTCTGGCCATTGCGTTTTATAAATAAGACATTTCTTTGTGTTTTTTGTGCATTACGTTTTAGGTAAAACACATTTTTATGTGTTTTCAGTCCATTGCGTTTTATAAAACAGACATTTTAAGTGTTTTCTGGCCATTGCTTTTAGAAATAAGACATTTGTTTGTGTTTTTTAAGCATTGCGTTTTAGGTAAAACACATTTTTATGTGTTTTGAGTCCATTGCGTTTTAAAAAGTACACTTTCTTTTGTGTTTTTAGTCTATTACGTTTTAGAAATAAAACATTTCTTTGTGTTTTCTGGCCATTGCGTTTTACATATAAGACATTTCTTTGTGTTTTTGGCGGATTGCGTTTTAGAAAAATGTCATTTTTAAGGTTTTTTTTTTCATTGCGTTTTACGCAACTGGGTTTTAATTTTTTTTCGAAAATATAGCAATAGTATACTCGTTTTAAAGATAAAAAAACGCTCGTTTTTTGTGCAATTTTTATAAAAAAAATAATGTCGTATGAAAGAGTTATTAACGTTTAAAAAATGGATAGGAATTGGAGGAGAGAGAAACTATTGCCTTAGATTGACTAGAATGCCCCTAAACAAACTCACGCGCCTCTTTTCTTCCTTTCAATTTCTCTCATTTAATCTTAGCCCTTGATTAACTAATTGATGGTCAAGATTACTTGCTAGCATTTTTAGCCAAATAAACTTCCTATTATATCCTAACTTTTTAAATGCAATACATAATTCATCAAAAACATCAAAAGTAAACAAACACAAATGCCAAAACAAATACCAAGTGGCTTGAAAAGATGTCACTTCACATATGAGTTAAGTAGGGGTGCTAAACGGGTCGTGTTCGCGGGTTGGCAGGTTCAACCCGACCCGAACCCGAAAATTTTACACGAACCCGACCCCGACCCGAACCTGAAAATTTTGTCATGCATATGAACCCGACCCGAATATTCGTGGGTTGACCCGAACACGACCCGTTTAACTCGAATTTTTATTTTTTTTTTATTTTTTGCCACAAATTAATATATTAAATTAAAATTTACTTTAAAAACACAAATGTATATAATAAAATTTCATTTAGTTTATAAAAATTTAGAGTTAATTACTGTTTTCGTCCCTGTGGTTTGTAAAAAATAACTATTTCAGTCCATTAGTTTAAAAATTGCGATTTCAGTCCCTGTGGTTTCACTTTCGTAACCATTTCAGTCCACCTCCGTTAACCCCATCCATTTATTCTGTTAAGTACACATGAATTGACCATAATGCCCTTATTAATAAAAACCAAAAAGATATATAAATGAGTTAATTACTGTTTTCGTCCCTGTGGCTTGTCAAAAATCACTATTTCAGTCCATTAGTTTAAAAATTGCGATTTCAGTCCCTGTGGTTTCACTTTCGTAACCATTTCAGTCCAGATCCTAACACCGTCTATTTTACCGTTATGTTTTAAAGAAATACCGAAATTACCCTTGTGTTAATCAAATAAAAAACCATGGAACTTTAAAAGATTGTATTCTAGGACCCACTTGTTAAAACACAACCCCACGCTACCCACCCCACTCCATCCCTGCTCTCATTTCCGGCATAAGTTTCCGGTCATCTTCTCCGGCAACACAACCCCACCCTCTTAATGTCCGGCGACCCATTACCCCACCCCAATTAATATCTTCCTAGCAGCATCCATTAACATAATAACTTTGAAAAATAATGCTTACCTGGACATTTTCTCATTCTAAAATCCAAAATTAAAATTTTGGAACCATATATGTAAAAATAGTGCCAGACTTCTACTTCTACTAAGCCATGGTGGGTCGAACCCTCCAATCCAATTTAAGTCCATATGTTATACAACAATAAAATCATATAAATCCAATAATAAAATCATATAAGTCCATATTTAATTAACACAAGGGTAATTTAAGTATTTCATTAAAACTTAACGGTAAAATAGATGGTGTTAGGAGACTGGACAGAATGGTTACGAAAGTGAAACCACAGGGTCTGAAATCGTATTTTTTAAACTAATGAGCTGAAATAGTGATTTTTGACAAACCAAAGGGACGAAAACAAATATGAACTCATTTAGATATCTTTTTGTTTTTTTATTAATAAGGGCATTATGGTCAATTCACGTGTACTTAACAGAATAACTGGATGGGGTTAACGGAGGTGGACTGAAATGGTTACGAAAGTGAAACTACAGGGACTGAAATCGCAAATTTTAAACTAATGGACTGAAATAGTGATTTTTGACAAACCACAGGGACGAAAACAGTAATTAACTCAAAAATTTATATGAATTTCTCTTTTAAAGTTATAATCATGGCATAAAATACACACCAAATTTAATTTATAACATAAAACACATTGTAAAAAAATATAACATAATATAAAGAGGTTAAACGGGTCAACCCGCCAACCTGATTTGGTTGACCCGAACCTGACCCGTTTAGCTAAACGGGTTCGCGGGTTCAACCTGAAACTGACCCGAATCCGTTTAGACTAAACCTAAACCCGTGAATTTCGTGTTAGGTTCGTGTCGTGTTTTCGGGTCGTGTCAGAAATTAACACCCCTAGAGTTAAGTATCATAGTTGACATAATATATAGATTTAGAAGTGGATTTACCAAGTGTGTAAATGTAAAATTTTCATTAACGATAGAAAAAATTACATAAGTATTATTGAGAGGGTGGTATAGCCTTTCATTTATGTTCATACGTGACGATATAGGCATACAACTTCATTTTTCATTTTTCTTATTTTTTTTTATGTTGGCTAGAATCCTATATAAATAGACCCCAACCAAAAAACAGAAATAAAAATATAAAACCACATACCTTTAATTCGGTCTTTTTTTTTCGGTATACTTTCTTTTATCCTCCGTTAAAAATCTTTTATCATGACATATTTTACTTGGATATCTAATTTTCTTTAAAATGTTATCTCGGCCTCATGCTTTGATTGATGGATGGTCCCTTATTTCGATTGGTGGAGAAAATGAGAAGTTTGATTTGCCTTTTTCACGTTAAAAAAAATAGAAACTGATTATTATGTTTGATGTTTAGCCAGCGGGCTATATTTTGTATGTAGGGCGTGGGCATTATAGTCATTTGGTGATTCTTATCAATCCATACATTGTTTTCCTAGTAGTGGCGAAGCTTTTGATTAATATTAGTTTGGTTCATTGCAATAGTACTATGATATCGGAATTTGGTATAACAATTGATACGTGTTTTACATCAATGAAAACCATAAAAACAAATACTCGTACTGGTGTTGTTTGGTTGATACTGGTTCGTTACGGTACCGGTATGGTACCGACACTCTATACAGTTTATGATACCAAATAAATACTTTATTGCGAATATAGGATTGTGTTCAACGGATTTTTTATACATCTATTGTGAGAAAATTATAAAAACGAATACGGTACTGGTAACGATGTTATTTGGTTAGTATATGTCGGGTTTGTAATGATAAAAAAAATAAATTATATTCGGCCGACTTAAACATAAGCCAAGTAAAGCTAGGGCTTTAGGCCCCATAATTTTAAGGCCTCCAGTTTTACGCACCGACTATTATCTGTTTGTATAAGTAAATACATCTTCAATCAAATATATATGCTTCTAGAAAGAATAGGGAAGAAAATTCTCTAAATACATCTTCAATCAAATAATACATGTTTCTAGAAAGAATAGGGAAGAAAATTCTAAAACATGATTGGGCACATGATAACTTTGTGACTTCCTTTGTTTTTTAGTCGACACAAATAACCACAAAAATAAATGGAAGAAAATACTATGAATTTACTTTCTTGTCCCTAAACCTAAAAGTGATAATGCAACACGTGGTCTACTACTAATTAAACTATTAGAAGAAGGGTCATATTATTGGCACACATGAATCCTTAAATCGACACCTTTAATACGGATCGTATTCCCTTTTCAATTTCCAATAAAGACTGATATATCAGATTTTGTCTATTTGACTGGACCATACGGGTCGTATAGGTCTATACGGGTGGTACTGGTTGAGTTTTTGTTAACAATTTTTTTACTACATTTGTTTATAGTTTTAACAAAGTTTTCTTAAAAAAAATATTTATTTTTTTAAATAAAAACTTCCTAATTTTTTTTTAAGAATACCATGTACAATGTAGTATATATACTGTAGGTGAGATACAGGTCCCGTATGAGCATATATAGGTGTAGTAAAGGTCCCGTATATGTATCGTATAGGTTAATAGGTATTTTGTTTATATAATGTATTTAAAGTGTTTTTTGTTTGTTTAATGGATACAACACGTAAAGTAACCGGCAATATACGCCAAAATACTACACCGTATAGACATAATACGCCATAATACGGAACAATACGACAAGTAGAGAGATACTACGCCAGAATACATGATAACACGACATGTATAGACAATCTACACCCTAATATGACACTTACAGGCTATAAACGTGACAATACCAACGTCACCGACACGACACGACCCGTACGGACAATAATGCCATAATACACAAACATAATGACAATACACTTCATAATACGACATTTAACGACAAAATACGTCAATTAATGATACGGTACCAAGATATTGTCCACTTTGCCCCCGATGGGTTGCTCACCAGGAACTCACGGTTTTGTTTTCACCCGACGAGTTGTCTGCCCAGGCAAAACGCGTCTTGGTAGAGAAGGTTTCCACCCCTTATAAGGAAGACTTCGTTCTCCTCCTCAACCGATGTGGGACTTACATCTCCCCACTCCCCTTAGGGAGCCCAGCGTCCTCGTTGGCACACCGGCTCGGCCCCTAGCTCTGTGTCACGACCCCCGACCCACCCTGGACGGAATCGGGAGTCGCGAACAGCCCGGTGGTACCGGTGATTATTTTGAAGACGTTGCAGCGGAAATTTCGTCAGGACCGTGAGTTAAGAAAAATATCAGAGTTTAGAAAACACCGGATTTTATTTATTAAATAGATGGGATAAACCCATGTTTTACAATGGTAGCTTTAATAAAGATAATTACATAAAACAATATTTCTTAATTTTAATTTAATTAATAAGTCACTTCTTGATGCCTTTCAGAGCCGTATCCATCTTTTACTCCAATCTATTGTAATTACCTGAAACGCGTTTTAAAAAGGTTTTGTCAGCGGAAATACTGAGTGAATCATTCTATTTACATAAAATGATGCATAGTTATCAATTACAGCATAAGAGCGATTACAATGGCTTCTATCTTATTTTTATCTGGCGCTCTGTCACAATGGTGACAAGTCACAATGGTAACGATGGTCATACCACTATTAGATCAATGAACCTAAATAGTGATGATTATCCCTAGTAGGTCAATGAACCTAACTGGGAGAAAATTAGTAATGTGCACAATACCTCACTAGCCAGTGATTCAAGATATCCACGACTTAGTCCCTGTAATTATAACTTTTTGAAAATAATTTGAGGTATTGTAAAATAGTTGATAAAAAGAGAATGACTCACTTATAATCATGCAGATTCATACGGCCAAAGTTTAGTCTACAGATAATCCTTGATATATTGCAGATTTATACAGGCAGAGCTTAGCCTATTGATTTAGCCTTGTAATCTAGTGCACACGAACCAGGTAGGTAACTTAATACAGCAATTACGATAACTCACGAGATCAACCCTCACAACGAATGATAAAGTGCTATGCTTAAACATCCATCGAATTAACGATTAATGACAAAGCATCACCCTAATGTGGGCAGCACTTAAACATCCATTGAGTACATTGATCGATCGGAAAATGAATCGTAATAGCGATCGAGTTATTACCCTGTATCGTAGCAGCACCCCCTACTAATTAGTGATTCGTGTGTGTTTTTAGAGTATTTGGACGATATCTCAGCGTATATTTCGAGTTTGATCGTCGTTCAATCGCCAGAAATCAAGTCCCAATGTTCTGATATTTATACCCGATTTTGACATCGCTTACGGACCGTAAGACTCAACCCTTACGGTCTGTAAGGGTCATAATTTCGCTATAGGGTGGCCACGTGTGGGAGTAGGCCTGCTGAGTCGACGAAACGAGAAAATTCAATTCAGACAACGAGATATATGGATAATCGTCGAATAGGGAATACCCCCCTGAGTTTTAGGGGCCCTGATCCTGATTCTGATTAATCTGAAATTTGTAGGGTTTGCGTAGAATCACTTGGGTGTCTCAATTAGGGTTTCCTATTGGATAAAATAATAAAATAAATAGAATTTTTAATGAGGGTTGTTACATTCTCCCCACCTTAATAAAAATCTCGTCCTCGAGATTTATTGGAATAAGTAGGAATACTTTTTCTTCATCTTAGATTCCAGCTCCCAAGTGTATTTGGGTTATTATATTTCTTTTAGAATTATGTCACCTTTTAGTTAATAAAAATAATATTAGGGTAGATGATACAGAATTTAAAATATCGAATTTTGTGAATACGAGTTGTATCATAAGTAGGATTCAATGGTTCAACTGAATTAGTTCAAGAAATTGATTGTCAAATGAATGAGATGAAATAATATAATTTCCAAAGTGACTAGGTTCAAGCCAAAAGATATATGATCAATAGATATGAATGTGAAGGACTTTTAGAATTAAAAAAATTCTTTGTCAAAAGAAAGCTTACTTTGATTGGCAACTGAGAAAGACTTAGAATTGACAATTTTCAAATAAAATAAAAGCATGAAAATAATTTGTCAAATATTTATGATATAAAAAAATCAAAGTGTTGAAATGAGTGAATTGTAAAAATGCATCAAAAGACAATAGAGTTTGTGTATCATTGTTTTTAGAGTTCCAAGTTATTTTAATTGTGATAATACACTTTTTAGGGATCATATTTTTCATACTATGTCCTAGAGATTGAAATATGATAAAAACAAGTTGTTTTGGCATGACCAACTATTATATTATTTTTGTAAAGCAAATGTAATATATATTATTTGTGTTCCTGTCTGAACCGTATCAAATATACATACTATGTAATATATATTATTTGTTACACATTTTTACTATATGTAAATGGTCACTACTTTTAAATAAATATTATTTTAGCATTTTACTATACTAGGTAAAACAACTTATATTTACTATGTAATATATATTACAAAGTACCGTAATGAAGTTATTTTATTTACAAAATATTTTATTTTGTAAAAGAAATTACTATTATTTATAACGTTAAATGAAAATTGTAAAATAAAGGTGTAAAAATATTTATTGTCCAAAAAATATTTTGTAAATATATAACACTTAATGAGTCAATTCTATATGATTATTTATTTTTATTTTAAAACCCTATAACGTTGTGAATGTATTTACAAAGGTTGTAAATAAGTGAAAACGGAGAATATTACAATGTTCCCCTAACCCAAATGTAGTTGATGACTACCATATTATTCTTATATGGTTATTTTCTTGCCAGAGTGTTACATAGTTACCACAAAATATGTAATATTTTAATTAAATATTATCAAAAAGTAAAATACTAAATTAATATAGATAGTTTTTAAAACTTGTGGTAATTTTGACAAAATAATGATATACGTTTTATTAATATGTTGATCCAAATATCCTAGAATTCACGATTATCATTTTTAAATTAAAAATGTTAAACTGTAAGAAATAAAATATTTTAAATCATAAAAGTAAAATAGTAAATGTTTATTTTAATATCAAGCATACTTAAATATTGGCTTGAGTAAATAACATTTGATATTTTAATATATATTAAAATACATATATTATAAAAGTATTGTAGACTTTTTAAACAAGATGAACAATTACATATAAGTATAAATGTCTTGTTCATGAATACTTAGACAGTTATTTAAATAGTTTTATTCGTTTCTCTAATTCTTGTATTGTTTTATGAAAATATATCTTTTTCTTACAGTACAAAGTAAAATATTTTTACATATAAAAATTTACTAAATAAGTATGATGACTTAATTTATATTTATTAACTAGTCATTATCCTGGTTGGATATTGGTTAGTGCTGCCTTGTTTAAGCATAGGTGGCCAGTCCATGCCTAACTAAGGCTAGGCTATCCAATACCAGCCCCTGACAATAACCTTTAGTATTAAAAATAATATTAACACTTCTGTTATTAATTTATTATTAATAATAAAACTAATATTAATTATCAATAATAAATAACTGAATGTAAACTTAAATGAGAGTATACTTCAACATAAATTTTATATATATAAAATTATAATTTCTTTACCTCAATGGTTTAACAAGAATATAGTAATACTATTTTGTAAATTAGGTAATCACTTATGTAAGTTTCCATATATAATAAATTTTATATAATGTTTTTCAATTGAAGATGTTAAAGCAATAATCATCACGAAAGACTGAAATATGACAAAAATTTGTGTATCATTATCTTAGCACACGATTTGTATTAAGATGGCTTTTATAAATATATAAATAATTAAATCCGTATATGATATATATAAACGAGATTAGTGCAAACTTTGAGAAAACGTCAATACAAGGTGATTGTGATCAAAGAAATGATTCAATGAAGTCGAAGATTTAAACAAGCCTATTATGGTTCAAAAAAAAAAAATGAAGTGTTTGTTGGGACTATTTTGAATATGATAGCTTCCATCCACCATATGGGATCTTGAAATGAATATGTAATGTGAGTAAGTCAAATAATTTTGAATTTAAACAAAACAAGTTTTAATAAGAAAGTTCGGACATGGTTACTATAGAAACTATGTATGCCAAAGAAAATTAAAATTTTCAAGAAATTTATTGACTCGATATCAAGGAGTTATTGTTTTGCAATAATGCGGTTCACAGTACAAAAAGCGGAATGATATTTGAGTTTGGATAAAATAACAAATCGAAATGAATCCCTCCTGTGGTCTTTATAAAACAAGCGAATCACATGCACAACAAACAGTGCATGTGTAATTGTGTGGATTTACCAAGAAATGAAATAGATCAATATTTGCTATTATGAAAGAAATCCTCATGGTATGATGACTATTAGGGGAAGTAAAAACACGAAAGTTAATTTATTATATGCAAAAGTCAGAATTTCAACGAAAGAAATATAAGAACTTTTATCTGGAATTTCGTGTAATAACTGTTGTTAAGGGACATTACCAGGGAATGTGAATAAAATGAAATAGGAACTTTGCAAAAGTATGTAACTTCTTTTGCAGTGATAATAATTATGACTCTGATTAGACTGTGCAACGATGGTTGTGAAATCTTGTTACAATGTACTTCAGCGATATTCATTTTGTAGGATTATGTGGCAAAGTGCTTCTTTTTGATCAGTCGTTCTTCTACTGATGGAATTAACATTGGTGTCATCGTGCCTAATTTATATTTTCCAAAGGTCTTGCCTTGAAAATCGTGTGTGATAGACTTCAACTTTTGTGGACTTATAATTAAATTTTCATGTGTTTTTCTTGTACATTATCACAAATTTACATGCTTCTTACTTGCGTTAATAGTTTATGGTAATGCGTTAGAAATTCTTTACACTTTTGATGGTATCCCAACTTAATGGGTTTCCATTGTTTACACGAGCTACAAGACAGATGATCAAACCAAATAATTTTTGATATTGGAAAAGAAATTCCTGATAAAGAAATCTAGACACGGATGCTTGGGCTTTATTCCTATTTGACTTTTGGAATTCTTTATGGATATATATATCTATATAATCATATACATGCTGAAATAAACATACCATTTATCAGGTCAATGTATTTAACAGATTCATATCTCCAAAAACCAGTCAAATATCTGGTCATGATACTATTTAGGGAAATCTTGTCACTTGTTTGACATAGTATCTATCCCGTCTTATCCGATTCGCGCCGGAGCGGTAACCTCAGTATATCTGGACAAACTGGAGAGTCTACTACACCATACCCAGTCTTGCCAAAGAAAATTTTCTATTTCCCATAAATAGTATCTTTTCAAAAGTGCTTTTTTTTATTAGGGCTTTTATCCAGAATCAAGGAAATTTGTATTCCCGTGACATATCTTATTCTAGACCAAGTAATATCAATAAGCAATAATTACTATTAATTTTTACTTATTTATCATATCTTGCAATATTCTAATTACCATTCTTATGGTATATCAAAACACATCATAATTTATTCACATAAGTACTTAGCTTATCTTGAAGCTAATACTAAGGCATCTTTTCTTAAGTTCAAGTCTAAGTGCTATCATGTGTGCTACCAGTTAACAGCAATCTCCTAACTCTTTTATATAAACTTAGGTATTATTATTACAACACTTATTGGCTTCAAGCAGTGGCTCTGATACCACCTTCTGTCACGACCCCCGACCCACCCTGGACAGAATCGGGAGTCGCGAACAGCCCGGTGGTACCGGTGATTATTTTGAAGACGTTGCAGCGGAAATTTCGTCAGGACCGTGAGTTAAGAAAAATATCAGAGTTTAGAAAACACCGGATTTTATTTATTTAATAGATGGGATAAACCCATGTTTTACAATGGTAGCTTTAATAAAGATAATTACATAAAACAATATTTCTTAATTTTAATTTAATTAATAAGCCACTTCTTGATGCCTTTCAGAGCCGTATCCATCTTTTACTCCAATCTATTGTAATTACATGAAACGCGTCTTAAAAAGGTTTTGTCAGCGGGAAATACTGAGTGAATCATTCTATTTACATAAAATGATGCATAGTTATCAATTACAGCATAAGAGCGATTACAATGGCTTCTATCTTATTTTTATCTGGCGCTCTGTCACAATGGTGACAAGTCACAATGGTAACGATGGTCATACCACTATTAGATCAATGAACCTAAATAGTGATGATTATCCCTAGTAGGTCAATGAACCTAACTGGGAGAAAATTAGTAATGTGCACAATACCCCACTAGCCAGTGATTCAAGATATCCACGACTTAGTCCCTATAATTATAACTTTTTGAAAATAATTTGAGGTATTGTAAAATAGTTGATAAAAAGAGAATGACTCACTTATAATCATGCAGATTCATACAGCCAAAGTTTAGTCTACAGATTCTACAGATAATCCTTGATATATTGCAGATTTATACAGGCAGAGCTTAGCCTATTGATTTAGCCTTGTAATCTAGTGCACACGAACTAGGTAGGTAACTTAATACAGCAATTACGATAACTCACGAGATCAACCCTCACAACGAATGAAAAAGTGCTATGCTTAAACATCCATCGAATTAACGATTAATGACAAAACATCACCCTAATGTGGGCAGCACTTAAACATCCATTGAGTACATTGATCGATCGGAAAATGAATCGTAATAGCGATCGAGTTATTACCCTGTATCGTAGCAGCACCCCCTACTAATTAGTGATTCGTGTGTGTTTTTAGAGTATTTGGACGATATCTCAGCGTATATTTCGAGTTTGATCGTCGTTCAATCGCCAGAAATCAAGTCCCAATGTTCTGATATTTATACCTGATTTTGACATCGCTTACGGACCGTAAGACTCAACCCTTACGGTCCGTAAGGGTCATAATTTCGCTATAGGGTGGCCACGTGTGGGAGTAGGCCTGCTGAGTCGACGAAACGAGAAAATTCAATTCAGACAACGAGATATATGGATAATCGTCGAATAGGGAATACCCCCCCTGAGTTTTAGGGGCCCTGATCCTGATTCTGATTAATCTGAAATTTGTAGGGTTTGCGTAGAATCACTTGGGTGTCTCAATTAGGGTTTCCTATTGGATAAAATAATAAAATAAATAGGATTTTTAATGAGGGTTGTTACACTCTGATACCATTTGTAACAGCCCAAGTAAACAGTGCCAAGATATTGTCCGCTTTGCCCCCGATGGGTTGTCCATCCAAGAACTCATGGTTTTGTTTTCACCCGACGAGTTACTCGCCCAGGCAAAACGCGTCTTTGTATAGAAGGTTTCTACCCCTTATAAGGAAGGCTTCGTTCTCCTCCTCAACCGATGTGGGACTTACATCTAATCCTGCACACCACAATTTTTTTAAACATTAATTTCAAGTTTCAAATAATTGCAGAATGGACCCTGAATATCATAACTTTCATTAAATGACAATTTAACCCCTTAATGCTATTTAATTTGTTAACTTGATTAACCTAGTTAGTTTATCGCTTTTATAAAGCTAACTAATAAACTAACCTAGTTAATTAACTTGTTTTATTTTATAGTTTCCAGTAATTACAAAAAAGCCCCTCAACTTCTAACTTTTTATAATTAGGAAATTTAACTCCGTTAATGTATTTCTTTTATTAGTCTAACCGTACTAACTGAGTTTCGCTTATAAACTTTCGTTTTTAATCTGGTTTTAATCTGACGCGATACATGGTGATCGATTTAATAATATAATAATTTCAATTATTAAAATTTCTTTTTCTTATTTAATTGGAAATGGTCCGGTTCCGACACCCCGGTCGGATTTCGGAGATCCGATTTTGACGGATGTTACACGTATACGCATCGAAAAGGCATAACCTAAAATTACGAAATTTTGATTTTACACCTATACGCATCGTATAAGTTAAAACTGGGTCATATATTAGGCTAGTACGAATCGTATAGACTTATACGATCCGTATACATCCCCTGAATTCTCAAATAAACAAGAGGTTAATTGATAAATCAGGTGGTCTATACAGGTCATATAGGATCCGTATAGACCCCCTGATTTATCAATTAATCCCTTGTTTTTCTTAGAATTCGGGGGAGTCTACACGGATTGTGTAGGTCTATACGAGTCGTATAATGGTATTATACGACCCAGTTTTGACCTATATGATGCGTATAGGGACAAAATCAAAATTTCATAGTTTTATGTTTTGCCTTTCGGTGCGTGTACGGGCCGTATTTTGTCATTACGCGTCGTTTTATGAAGTATATGCTCTATATGTGCCGTACCGGTGACGTTCGGTTCCATGTGGTATTGTATTCTATGATTACATGTAATTTTGTTTGGAATCCACTAGTACTCTAACGTGTCGTGTTGTATGTATACGCGTCTTACGGTATTATTACTTGACGTATTTTGTCGTTACATGTCGTATTATAACATAAATACAGTAGAATAAGTATAGTATACTATAATAAACTATAGGTGTAGTATAGGTCTCGTATAGGCCTATAGGTGTAGTATAGATCTCGTATATGCTAATAGTTGTAGTATAATATAGTATATGTGTAGTATAGAATACCGTTATAAAATTTGTATAGAAAAACTATAATTAAATGTATACAAAAATTTGTAAAAAGAAGTGTAGTATATAATGCAATTATAACATATATATATATAGTATAATAAACATGTACCAAACATATACTACATGATAACTTTTTAAAAATTGTATTTTGTTTAAAAAATAAAAGGAATTCTTTTATTAAACTTTGTTAAAACTATAATTAAATGTATACAAAAATTTGTAAAAAAATGTAGTATATAATACGGTTATAACATAGATATTATAGTATAATAAACATGTACCAAACCTATACTACATGATAAATTTTTAAAAATGTTTTTTGTTTAAAAAATAAAGAATTCTTTTTTATTAAACTTTGTTAAAACTATGATTAAATGTATACAAAAACTTGTAAAAAAACAATGCAATACGATCCGTAAAGGCCTATACAATCCGTATTGGTCAAGCCAGCCGCCAGACAAGAACTGACATATGCAGATTTAACTTTTGACTTTTGAACCTATACGACCCGTATAGACTTATACGACCCGTATAAAAAAAACAAAGTGTGCGGATAGATTGGCCGGTATGCCAATAGAATTCCCTTAAAAGAATGAGTCAACTACTTTTGTCTTTTGCCAATAAGGTAGTGGTGGAGTGGTTGGGGAAAGAATTGGTATTCCTTATGACTCAGGTTCGATTCCCACTCTCCTTATTATTTTCTGCGGCATCCAGGTGAAGAGCCCAAGTAAGTGTGGCACCGGTTCGACTTGGATGAGAGGCGAGGTTTTACCGATTATTCCACTGTCGTGCCTTCTGGCGGGTGGAGGTTGGGTTTCCGCGCATCTTGGGAGAGCCAAGGGGCTGGCGACGGTTGAGTAGTCAAACTTGGCCACAACGCCCAATGTCACGGTGGTTAACACGTCGTTCCTTACCGTTAAAAAAAAAACTATTTTTGTCTTTTATATATATTTTATTGTTTCACAAATATTATAAACTTTAATACTTCGTTGTGGTTTATACTTTATAGCTATATTATGTGTTAAAAGAACTCAATTATATTTGATGAAATCTATATTTTGGTGTTGAGATACATGCTTATTTCAATTAGATTGTTTTACATATATTTTTATTCTCGTATATAAATAAATTTAAATGCTTATGGTTAAAAAAAATATACGAAATAGCATATTTAATTTAAAGTTTACTTGCATTATTTTTGAAATCTTAATAATGGGACAAGGAATATTAAGGATTGACATATTTTGTGTTGATATGTTATTTAAATAAGAGGATCTATTAAAAATTACTTTCTAAAGTAACTTGTTTAAAGGCCTCAAATTTTCATGATCGCTTTAGTCCTCGAGAAACGTTGAGCCAGCCCTGATTATATTTGACCCGTTTTGAATAAAACTATTATCGAATCTTAGATAATAATAAGCACATTGCGATGATGTATTCGGTGTTTTATGGAATGTTATATTATATTAATAAAAATGAAAGTGGAGACGATGACAAGAGTGGAGAGGGTGACCAAAGTGATTTGAAAATGTGATCAGATAAATAGTTATATTTGTTTTTGTATTCTTTTTATTAAACGGTGAAATGGTTTTTTAATATATGTAAAACTTCAACTCTTACTTGAAATGATATACGTATCTAATCCATTCAGTTTTTATTTAGTTTGATTTTTCTCTGATAACTCTCGTTCGTTATATTTTTTAAAAAGTTTTGAATACGTGGTTGTGTTTATATCTTTTTCTTGACATTCCGGTATAAATTTTGTTCACAACGAAATTGCACTAAAAATAGAGTTTTTATTTGGTTGTTGTCAAATACAATGCCAAGTATCGATACCATACAACCATACTCGTACCCGTATTCGTATCAACTCATAATTTCATTCATGATTAAATATTGATTACAAAGAGGTTTATATATATATTCTACTAGTTACAACAATAACCCTCTAACTTATGAAAATTAAATATTTGGCTTAACATTCCCCCGCAAGTTGAGGGCGGGTAACGACCTGCAACATGGATCTTAAAAATTCAAATATTTGAGTTGAAAACGACTTCGTGAAGATGTCGGCAATTTGATTATCTGTTTTAATAAATTGAACCTTCAGATTTCCTTGGCTGACTTGTTCACGAACAAAATGGAAATCTACCTCCACATGTTTAGTTCTAGCATGAAACACCGGGTTTGCTGAGAGATACGTAGCTCCAAGATTATCACACCAAAGAGTGGGTTTATTCAACTTAACTCCCAGTTCTTGTAGAAGAGACTTTAACCAGATTAGTTCAGCAACCGTATCAGCAATAGCCTTGTATTCGGATTCAGTAGACGACCTAGAGACAGTTTTCTGCTTACGAGTTGACCACGATACTAAGTTCGAACCCAAGAAGATAGCATAGCCCCCCCGTGGATCGACGGTCGACAGGGCAACCAGCCCAATCAGAATCTGAATATGCTGTAATAGGAACCAACCGCTCACCCCAATGTGAATCAGCAAAGGCATGTAATGTAGACGTTGAGTTTGATGTAAAACGAAGGCCCAGTTGAGACGTTCCCTTGAGATAGCGAATTATACGTTTGACAGCCGTCCAATGAGATTCGCGAGGTTCATGCATGAACTGACATACCCTGTTGATAGCGTAGGCAATGTCGGGCCTAGATAAAGTGGCATACTGAAGTGCTCCAACACAATGGCGATATCTTGTGGGATCGGACATAAGTGGGTCGTCCTTGGTTATCGTATCTGTTTTGGCATTTGTAGGTGTTGCAAGCGGTTTCGATTCTTTTAACCCGGCTCTATCAATAAGTTCCTAAATATACTTCCGTTGAGATAGGATAAGACCCGAAGAGGTGTGGAGAACTTCAATACCAAGAAAGTAAGTAAGACGACCCATGTCAGTGAGAGATACCTGCTGACCAAGTGAGGCAATAATGCGATTAACTGTGTTGGGATCGTTGCCCGTAATAATGATGCCGTCCACGTAAACTAGTAGGTAAACCTGTTTACCCGAGCGGTTAAGGATAAATAATGATGGATCAGTTTTGGAACCATGAAAACCAAGATGTTGTAAGACGTTTGAGAGTTTGGTGAACCATGCCCTGGGCGACTGTTTTAAGCCATAAAACATGATTAGGATGTGTAGGATCCTCGAAGCCCGGTGGTTGACGTATGTAGACCGTTTTATGTAGATCACCGTGTAAAAATGCATTTTGAACATCAAGTTGTTTGAGAGACTAATTGTTAGAGACGGCAAGAGAAAGAACCGTGCGAATGGTGGCTGGTTTGACCACAGGGCTGAACGTCTCATGATAATCAATGCCAGACTGCTGTAAAAAACCCTCTGCTACCAATCGAGCCTTGTGTGTAGTCAGGTTCCCATGCTGATCAGTTTTCAACATGTAAACCCATTTACAATCAATAACATTAGAATTTGGTACCGGAGGAACTAACGACCATGTTCCGTTTCTGTGTAGTGCGTGCAACTCGGCTGTCATGGCTTGACGCCACTCCGCGGATTCATTGGCAACAGTAAAGGAAGTCGGTTCAGAAGGAACGGTAGCGGTGGTGGCGATATTGGCTGAAGGGTCAAAAATTTTTCGGGGTTTAGGATGTGGCCGAAGGTGAGGAGGGCGGTAACGGGGCGTGGTTGGTTGCGAAGGAGAGGAAGTAGGTTGGGTGGTGTTTGTTTGAGGAATAGGGGCGGTTTGGACATGTTCGGAAATATGAGGGGTGGGTGGCGATGGTTCGGTTGTAGGAATGGATGGGTTATCGAAAATGGTTAATGGCGGATCAGGAATTGTAGAAAAGGAAGTAGCGGCTATGGAGGATGAAGGAGGGTCGATAGAGGGTTCAGTAAGGGAGGGAAAAACATGCTCGTTAAATCGGACATGGCGAGCAATGTAGATTCGGTGAGTAGTTTGATCAAGACATTGATATCCATGATGAGACGGGCTATAACCGAGAAATATACAAGGAGTAGAACGAAAATCAATTTTGTGTTGGTTATATGGACGTAAATAAGGAAAACATAGACATCCGAATACTCGAAGAAATGAGTAATCAGGAGGACGTTGGAAAACAAGTTGATATGGAGATTTGTTTGAGGAAAGACGAGAAGGTAGACGATTGATGAGGTAGACGGCGGTTTGAAAGGCGAACGACCAAAAAGTTTGAGGTAGTTTGGATTGGGCTAGTAAGGTGAGTCCGGTTTCCACGACGTGGCGGTGGCGACGCTCGACAATGCCATTCTGTTCACTCGTATGAGGACACGAGCGACGATGTAAAATACCATGGGATGTAAAAAACCGAGTAAGGTTCCGAAACTCGCCACCCCAATCAGTTTGAACACTTTTTAGTTTGGTGTTAAATTGGCGTTCAACTAGGCGAACGAAATTTGTAAAGGTGTTAAAAACTTCGAATTTTTGCATGAGCGGGAAATACCACATATAGCGGGTATGATGGTCAACACATAACAAAAAATAACGATAACCGTCAAAGGACGTGGTAGTATGGCCCCAAACATCACAATAAACCAAATCAAGTATGTTTTTACTACGAAAAGATGAAATAGGCAAAGTAAGTTTGGACATTTTTCCCAATTGACAAGAAGTACACAAAGATGAACAAAGTTTGTCAGAAACAGGTAAAGAAAAAGTTTTAACAATATGTTAAAAAACTCGAAAGTGAGGATGCCCCAGTCGTTGATGCCACATAGTAGATGGAGCTCGAAAAGCAGTGAACGCCATCTTGGAAACCGGTTGAAAAGAAGGTAGGCGAATGGTGTAGAGTCCCTGGTCACTGGGGCCCGTGAGGAGGATAGCCCTGGTAGCCTCGTCCTTCACAACAAAAAAATGAAGTGTGAAATTCAAAGAAAACGTTATTATCTTTGCAAAATTTGTGAACAGAAAGTAGGTTACGTTGTAGGCCCGGGACATGAAGTATGTGGTTAAGTTGTAAGTTTTTGTTTGAGGTAAAAAAGGATTTTGAACCGACATGAAGAATTGGAAGAGAGTTACCGTTACCAACATAGAGGGAGTCATTACCGTAATAGACGTCCGAGTTGTCCATACTAGCAAGATCAGGAGTACCATGGGAATTAGCGCCTGTATCCGATGTCCAAGTAGTATATGAGCCCGCCTCAGAGTGAGCATAATTCGCTTGAGGTGATCCACGAGAAGAGCCGGTGTGATTCGGGCACTGTGAGGGAATATGACCAATACCGCACCTATTGCAATGACTGTAAACCATATTTTGAGTGGACGCCCAAGCAAATTGGCGAGAGCCTTGTGAACCACCACGACCACGGCCCCCGCGTGAAAATGCACGGCCCCGACCGTATCCACGGGTCGGTCTTGAAGAAGCAGACCGATTAGCATAGTGTGCCTGAGGGGTCGATGGTGATGCTGACGGTTGAGTTGTGGAAGCAAGTTGGTTTGCCAAAAGTTGAAGGTTGGTAATCTGCTGCTGAATCGAAGCCAAATCGGGGACCTGTGAAGTAGTTGTTGTGGCAGTGGTAACATTGAAGACTTGTGGAGAGGCCGATGATGAAGAAAAAGTGGACCGAGTGATATATTCATGATCACCAATCAGACCGTGAAGCTCGTTAAATTGAACCGGTGGGGAGCGGGCAAGAAGGTTGCTTTTCAAACCATGGTATTCCTCACGTAAACCGGCTATAGTAAGCATGACGAGATCTTTGTCTTTGACGGGTTCACCAATATTTGCAAGAGCCGTTGCATATTCCTGAGCACGGCTGAGATAATCGATACCTTTTTCACCATCTTTCATTGAAATCTTTAAAAGCTTCGTTTTTAGTGTGAACTCATGAGATGAATTCGAAGGAGCATATGCACGTGCTAGACTTAACCACACTTCCCGTGCCGTGTCTCCTTGGATGTGTTGAAACGAAGACTCGGAAACGGTGGATATAATGATCATGCGGACGTGTGCATCATTAGCAATCCAATTTGTAAAATTAGGGTTTGTAGTAGTAGCATTACCAGTTGTAATTTTCTCTTCCGGGCAAGATAACGTGTTGTCAACATAACAATATAATCCATTGGCCTTTAAAAATGGTTCCATCATGGCTTTCCAGTAGCCATAATTGTTTGGTGTAAGATTGAATGCAAACTTGTGGGAATTATGGGATGTACGTTCTTGAATGCTGAAAGCAGTAATCGTTGTCATGATGAGTAAGAACAGTAATTTTTGATACCTGTAGGGTGTTGATTGTTCGATGATATTGCTTGTTCGCCGCTGGTGTTCGTGGGTGTGAAGGTATTCGTAGGTTGAAGCTGATTGATTGTTCGTAGGTGAAAGCAGATGTTGATTGTTCGTAAAAGCTGGTTTACCTTCCCTGTTTGTGGGATTATTCGAAATCACCCAATTGGTGATGACTTCCTTTTGTTTTGACGACACTAATTTGGAAAAACAATTTTCTTCACTTTTTTTTTGTGGGATTATTCGAAATCACCCAGTTGGTGATGACTTCCTTTTGTTTTGACGACACTAAATAGCAAAAGCAATTTTCTTCACCTTTTTTTTTTACAGCAACCTTTTGGTTGTTGCAGAAGTTGAAGTCGATTGCAGGTTGATCGCCGGATTGTTGACGACGGCGAGTGGGGGTTGTTTAGGGTTTACAAGTTGATAGGCTCTGATACCATAATAACCCTCTAACTTATGAAAATTAAATATTTGGCTTAACAATTCGTTATTACGTTTTAGGTTTTGATAATATTTCATTTACCATTACTACTACCTGTGATGTACCTATACCATACCGGTACTGACCAAACAATATCATTATTAATTTCGGTATTTCATGTTTATGGTTTTCGAATTGGTTTAGATATTTTTTTGGTATTGGTTTAGATATTTTTTTGGTATTTTTTCATTACTCTATTCAGACCAGTTTGTGCGATACCGCACCAAATTGGGAATTTTACTGGTTAATAATTCATGTGGGAAGTGAACCAAGTTTTATGAACATCCCCAAGCTTCTAGAACTTTTCCTTAAAGTTTATATCATTCAATTATTTAATTAACACCTATTAACCGGTGGAGAAACACCCCCCCCCCCCCCCTATCGATTTCAGTATTTCATGCTTATGGGTTTTGAATCGCTTTAGGTATTTTTTTTTTTTCATTACTGATATCAGATCGGTTTATACGACACTGCAAATTTTACTAGTTAATAATTGATCAGTGCCCATGTCTTTATAGCCTAGTGGCATCTTGGGGGTGAGATAAGACTTTGAGACCAATAGGTCCTGGGTTCGATTCTCACAAGGGGTTTTTTCCCATATTTATTGGGTTTCCTCCTGAATTGGTGTATAAGCATTATGCCTAGTGGAGATGGATATGATCGGGTGGTTCTGCTGGTGGCACGATGATACTCCAGTGGTCCGTCAGTGATCCAAATTTGCCGTTCAAAAAAAAAAAAAAAAAAAAATTGATGTGGAAGTGTACCACGTTTTATAAACATCCGCTAGCTTTTAATTTCTAAAACTCTTCCTTAAAGTTTATATTTATATTATACAATAACGTGACATAATAGTTTATAGATTTAATAAAAATTAATTCCCCCCCCCCCCCCCATTCCTTTAAAGCTCATCGGTGGAACCTTAGATCATGTATAGTGGATGGTAAAAATGTTTGTTGCGTCACTTTCCCGTAGGCAATGAGCTCTCACTAAGACCATGGGGTATGGTGGGGCGGGGGTTGGGGCGGGGTTGGGCATTGGTTGACACGTGGAATGGGGTGGCAGACATGGGTAAACCGACATTGATCACGGTATGGTGGGGCGGGGATTTGGGGCGTGGGTTTGGTGGGCTTGTGGGCTGACCCGCTGGGCAGACCCAATAAACACAAATTTAAGTTTTTAATATTTTTAAATAAAGATCATTACAAGAAAAGAAAATTACAAAAAAAAAAAAAAACAAATTCCTAATTTTTATATTTGTTTTTCTTGGAATCCATACGGGTTGCTCGGGTCAAAAGGACGGTTGTAAGGATGCATTTTTTTCGTTTTGTAGAAGGAGAATTGAAGATGTATAGAAAATGTGGTTGAATGTGGTAAAAAATGAAAGTAAAATGTGAGTTTTATAGTGAAAAAATGGAATATTTTTTTTTTAATATAGCCGTTGGCCAACGGCTAGCCCAACGGCTCTTTTCTTTTGGCCATTCACAAACCGCCATGTCACCTTGCTCCCCCGCCCCACGCCCGGCTTGAAACCCAAGCCCCAAGGGGCCACGCCCCAACCCAAGCCCACCCGGGGTGGTGCCTTGGGCGTTTTACCCCAACCCACGCCCAAACCCCCGCCCCATACCCCACGGCCTAACTAAACCCATTAAAATGTAGTAGTTAAACGGTTTAACCGTTTAAATAAATTAAAAAATATAAATAGATTTTTTCTGAACGGCAAAAAAAAGACATATATATAAATAGATAAATAAATGTGTGTCATGTGATAGACTGATATGTGGATTCTGAGTTGGCCCACACCTTTTTCCCATGTCGCTTGTTACCATGCAATCATCAATGACGCATGATAAATTGGATGTAATGAGATGGCAACATAAATGTTGCTGAGAGGTGGATTGGCGTGGGACCCACCACACTATTTTAAAAACCCATGTGAAGATGTGAAGCAAAGCAACATATCTACTTCACTACTAGAATTCTAGAACACACAAAATGACCATGCTGAAAGCACCTCTTACTACCAGCAAACCCTCACCTCTAAGATGGTTCAACCGACTTTACGCACTCGTGCACCTGATCGCGATTTTCGCACTCGTTTATCGCCATTGTTGTAACCTTATCACCTCTCCTTTCACCACTATCTTGCTACTTGTAGCTGATCTTGTGTTGGCTTTCTTATGGACCACATGGCAAACTTTCTTCTTGAACCCGGTTCACCATCAGGTTTTCCCGCAAAACCTGCCTCGGGAGAGCGAGTTCCCGGGGCTAGATGTGTTTGTTTGCACCGCGGATCCGTTCAAGGAGCCGCCAATTGGGGTGGTTAACACCGTGTTGTCTGTGTTGGCTTATGACTACCCACCAGAAAAACTGTCAGTATATTTGTCGGACGATGGTGGGTCCCAGTTGACGCTTTTTGCGTTCATGGAGGCTGCTAAGTTTGCTAGACATTGGCTGCCATATTGCAGGAAGTATGATATAATGGATAGGTCTCCTGAAGTTTATTTTGGAAATGATCCATCTTTGTTACCAGAAACAAGTGATATCCAGGTCCATTAATTACCTCATATTTATTTTAATGCTAATTCAACCAGTGACGGATCTAAAAACTTTTTTCACTAGGTTTCTTTTGGTAGATTCTTACGAATTCTCACTATTTTTTTTTTCAAATCATAAGAGGTTCTCACTAATTTTCTCCATTTATTCCAAACCGAATGGGTTCATAGGAACCCACAAAAGTGGCCTAGATCCGCCCCTGGATTCAACATATATCATTTTTACAGATTTTTATTTCAATTTCTTTCACTACTTCAAAAACGATTATGAGACGTGGTGGAAAACAACATAAGACGCGGTTTTTGAATGCGTGTAACACATAGCGTCTTAAAATTAAAATTGTTTTATTATCAGACGCGGGTTAATGTTAGAAGGTTCAGATGCGGTTCAAAACCGCATCTGAAAATCTAGCTGCCAAATTATTATTTTTATTTTTTAACACTTCAAGGTAAACTGATACTTTGTTGCACCTTGTTTTTTTTTTTTTTTTTTTTTTCACTCAAGAAAGCACGAAATTAGCTGTAACGAATTTATCTTCACATGTACAAGCAGCGTGAATAAATTTTAATACGCTTTTTTTTTAATAATTATTAGGATGAAGTTTACATTTTTATAATTTTTCCAAGCTTATAGACATATGCTTTTAATACCTATGTTTTAAAGGTGTGTAAATACTAAATAGAAGTACGTGATATATTTGTTATCACGACAGCTAATCATAAGTAAAATAAAAAAAAATAATGTAACCAAATGAGTATTCTATTAATCAAATATTAAAGTGATTATCATACGTACATTTAAATATTTAATATAATCTAGGGTGATGATAAGATTAGAAGGTTAGTCTCAATACATCCCCTCTTTACTAATTTGGTTATGTGGTGTGGGGGACGGCGGAGGGCCGTGGAGGCCCGTTCACAACGCCCCCCTTGGTCTGTTCCGTCTCCACCATCCCTTGGGGCTCATCCGTTACACTCGATAACGTGGCCGCCTAATCCCCAAAGAACTGCCCTCCTCCACATCCATCGGCCTTTATTTTTAGTCTATTTTGTTTAATCTTTTTTTAATAATGGCTAGCTGAATGATTGATTTAGTATAACCAAATTTTGTCGGTTCTTATGTTGTAAACAGTCAAAGTACGAAGACATGAAAACAACAATTCAATATGTAATGGACCAAGGAAGCATTAATATTGACCAAATAAAGGATGCCCGTACGATCAAAGCTTTAAGAAAATGGACCGCTGGGTTTACACATCAACAACATCCTACGGTCATAGAGGTTTGCAATCAATATATTATAGATATTTTGGGTTGAAATAAAAATAGGATTTTTTAGTGATTTATTGAAACTAAACATTTTTTACACTTGCATATAGGTTCTGCTTAAAGGTGACGAAGATAAAGATGTTACCGGTCACTATATGCCCAATCTCATCTATTTAGCACGAGAAAAGAATAAAGCCATCCCGCACAATTTTAAAGCGGGTGCCCTTAATGCTTTGGTATGTTAACTATCTAGTTAATTCTTTTTAATGGAAAATGTTACTTATACTCTACTTTAGATAAGTGTTTTATAAATGAAAAAGTTTATTGGTTGGACCGGTTATAAAAAGGTGTTGAACTTTAATGTATTTATAAGATTTAAAATTAAAACCTTTCTATACACATACAATAGTCTTGACCAACTAATCTAAGAATAGAGTAATTACAAGTTTTGTCCTTTATTTATATACCATTTTTTAGTCGATGTCCTTTGACGTAAAAATTGACGAGTTAAGTACCTAATGTTTCAACATCTTGTACAGTACGTCCTTTGAGTCTAATCCAGTTAAATTTTTCTGTTAAATTTGGTCACTCAAGGGTATTTTAGTCTTTTTACCCACTTATCGACCACATATCTACAACTCTCTCTCTCTCTCTCTCTCTCTGACTTCACCCACCACCACCATGGTCCACCACCCCACAACCTTCACCGTCATCACCCACCCCAGCCTTCACCGCCGCCACCAACCCCCACCTATCGACCACCCCAACCCCACTACACCCACCACAACCCAAATCACCACCGCAACAGTTCCCCCATCGTTCACACATTACACCTCCAATCATCAAAGTTCAAACATCACCAGGATCATCAAAGTTCATCACCCAGAACAGAGGCTCAGATCAGAGTACTGGAGTGGACCAAAATGCCTAGCCGAAACGAAACTTTGGTCCTCATATATGAGAAATGGAGGCGGTGGGTGGTTGGGTTATGGTGGTGTGAAGTGGGATGTGGCAACTAAAGGTGGCTCGGATCTGGGCAGTGGTTGCGACGCTGGTTGGATGTTTGTGGTGGGAGGTTGCGGCGCTGGTTAGGTGTTGGTGGTCAAAGGTGGGAGGTGGTGGGAGTGAGTGGAGAGAGAGGGGGAGGAGAGATATAAATCTCTGTAGTGTGTGTTACACACACACACATATATATATATATATATGTTTTATTTATATAAATACTTTAAATAAATGAGTGATTTGAAAGACCAAATTACTCTCGTGTGATTTAACATAAAAATTTAGCTAGTTAGGCTCAAAGGACGTACCGTGCTTGATTTTGAAATATTAAGTACAAAACTCGACAATTTTTGCATAAAATGAAACCGTCTGAAAAAAATGTATATAGATAAAGGAATACTTCTAATGGGGAAGGTTCATTTGAGAAGAAAATTTTGTTGAGAAGAAAAAGAATAAAATGGTACAATTGTAAAACATTAAATAGTTTTTTTTCTCATCTCATTTATTATTATGTTTGACTAATTAATTAGTCGTTAAGACTATAATCCTCCACACTAAATATTTCTGCCTACACACATCAAAAGTTATCCTACACATTTCGAAATTTATCCTACACATATTGAAATTTAATTCTACACAACTCGTAATTTATCCTACACGCCTCGTATTTATCCTACACTATAAATAAATTTTTATTTTTTGTGAAAAATATATATCTTAAAAATAAGTTACAAATTTAATATAGTTGGTTATTAAAGATGAAACTACCAATTAATGATGTATGTAAGTTTACTAAAATACCCTTATAGTTACACTAAGTACAAATATTAAATGAAGTCTAATGAAGCATTGCTATTGGTTGAAATTTCTTCTTTTTTCTTCTTACAAATAATTTTTTCTCATTTGAACCCTCCACTACTTCTAATTAGTTATAAACATATATTCTATATTATATCTCTGAGTATTAAAACTTAAATATTATTTATTTAAGTTTTTTTTCTTAAATTCCTATAATCTCCCTTATTCTTAAAAAATAATATTTATTCACGTTTTATTTTTTTAGTTTTTAAAAATAATCTATGAA
Organism: Helianthus tuberosus; assembly: GCA_030545235.1. NCBI lineage: Eukaryota > Viridiplantae > Streptophyta > Magnoliopsida > Asterales > Asteraceae > Helianthus > Helianthus tuberosus. Next base: position 185,729,656 of record CM060419.1, read on the forward strand.
ACAACATAGTGTTATTAAATTTTCAAGTTAACACAATATTTAATTTTATTGTAAAACCTTACTTAACTGGTTTTTAAAACTAATCATGACATCATCTAATTCTTCAGTTTAGTCAACCGATCCTAGTGATTAGAGTAGAACCAGTAGTGTTATGACACATTCGTTTTCTCAAACATTTTGCTTGATATTTTTGACCAGTACAATATTGATTCTTTAGTTTTTTAATTAGCTGATTTACCATTTTTATATATAGATTCGAGCATCAACAATCATGACCAATGCACCTATATTCCTTACCTTGGATTGTGACATGTTCTCCAATGATCCAAAAACACCACTTCGGGCGTTATGTCATTTCATGGACCCTAATAGTGATCCAAAGCTTGCATTCGTTCAATTTCCTCAACGCTTTCACAACCTCAATCAAAACGACATTTATGCTGGTCAACATGTGGCCGAGATACGAAATTGCCCTTTAGGGATGGATGGTTTGAGTGGCGTATTTTTCATGGGCACCGGTGGCTTCTTTAGAAGACGAGCTCTCATCGAGTACCCTACGAAACCATACGGGCTATGGAATGAGCCAGATAAAGATGGAGATTGTATGGCATTAGCGCACCGTGTCACAAGTTGTAGTTACGAGGACAATACTAAATGGGGTTCAGAGGTACGTAGACCTATGACCTGTTCTTGAAAATGTGTTACGATTATTTTTAACTTGTTAATGTATGCTACTTGCAGATTGGATTTCGGTATGGTGTTTTGGTTGAGGATATCTACACGGGTTATCATTTGCAATGCTTAGGTTGGAGTTCGGTCGCCTGTACTCCAACTAGAGCTGCATTTCTAGGCAAAGTGGCGACAACCCTTAACGACGTACTAAGTCAATCGAATAGATGGTACATGGGCTTGTTACAAATAGGATTTTCCAAGTTTAGTTCGATGACATATGGAATTAGGTTTTTAAACCCTCTCCAAGCAATGTGTTATTCGCACTTTTACTTCCGTGCTTTATGGTCTTTTCCGGTCATCATCTACGCCTTTTTGCCCCAGCTAGCGCTCATAAATTCTTTACCAATATTTCCAAAGGTGAGTCCACACATACAAGTATACACGAATGTTCAATACATAACCAATTTTAATTTAGTAAACTGTGAGAACCACTTAGTAACATGCAATTAGTGTTTAAATGTTATACAAAAGATGGCTATGTATAAAAATTGAAAAACTATATATAAAATGAATATTTTTGGTACAGGTTTCCGACCCTTGGTTTTCTCTGTACGCATTTCTTTTCCTTGGGTCACACGCGAAAGATTTTCTTGATCACGTGTTGGCAGGTTCAGTGTTCAAAAAATGGTGGAATTCCAGAAGAATGTGGTTGATATTGGGGTGCTCGAGTTACGCATTTTCTATATTAGATTGGTTTCTCACATCCATTGGCATGTCAACATGTGAATTTAACGTGACAAGCAAGGTATCAGACAATGAGCTAACCAAGCGTTATGATAAAGGAATTTTTGAATTTGGAGTAGAATCACCATTGTTATTAATGGTTAGTACAACAACCGTGGTCAATTTATTCGCCTTTCTTGTCGGAATTAAGAGAGTGTCGACAAATGGTGAGAAGTTTGAAGATATGTTTGTGCAGTTGTTCATAGCAGGGCTTGGTGTTATATATAGTTGGCCGGTATATGAGGGCATGGTTTTAAGGAGTGATAAAGGAAAGATGCCTTCAAAGACTACCTTAAAATCTATATGTCTTGCTTTGGTTATTTGCTTTGGGTTCTCCTCATCATTTTAGCAAACAATTTATGCGCTTATTTATTGTACCCAATTTTATTAGTAATAAAAAAGCCACATGCAACATATTGGCAAAATGATGTATAACTATGTGATAATTGCATAATGTCAAGGAATTAAGGGGTGTGTGAATTTGGAATGGCATTGCCAATGTTGTTTTATATATTCTAGCACATTCATTGTGTTTTGCATCCTTAAAACATCCTAATCCCTTCTGTTTCCTATCTCCATATCTTAATTTACATGAGGTAATACTTTCTTCTCTTGATTTTGAGGGTAATTAACCAAATGACATCATCATCCATCTTTAATATTGTTTCGAGCACCTCTATTGATACGGGTTTTGTGAAATATGTAAATAAGAGATAAAATACCGTCTAAGTATGTGTTATTTTCTCCACCTTTATGTTTTTTTATGTTGTATACAAGTTGTATACCTCAATGCACATCCTACCTCCAACAACGAGCAACTTTAAAAAACCGACAAAAATCATAAATGAGTTTAAGAAATAGATGATGCTTCATAAGTCTATGAATATCTTATTTAATGAATATAATTGTTTGTCGTGCTCGGCCGAAAGAAGATAGGCTTGTGTTTACTGTTATTTACGCAAAATTCATAAGGAAATTTAATAAGTTAACTAGAGAGATAAATAATAGGAATAATGGATTTTAATAATCTTAATTATTAGCCATTGGCTGACAAGGGTTCCAACTTCAAAAATAACCGGTGGTGTTTCACTACTTTCACTCCCAATATTGCCATGCACTCACAACCACCTACCATGCAACCACCTACATCTCATACTATTACTCAAACCACACCCATTCTTTTTTAACCCAACCCATATGTAACGTCCAGTTCACCCTCTCATTGTCAACACCCTCAATACTTCACCTAATTCTCAACTCCCTAATCCATCCCACTCATCCGTAGCATCTCCTACACCCTCATCACCCAATGATACAATGAGTCCCACCTCCTCACCGACTCGCCCCACCTCCTTTTCGCACTCGTCGCATACCACCTCTCCATCCGCGACCGCCTCACCGGCACCTACCAACCCGCTACCTACCTCTCCCACTCGAAAACGAAAACCAAATTCCAAATACTTCAACCCACAATTTATCAACACCACCACCCTTCATCCTATTCCAAGTGCCTTAGAACCTACCACTCACACTCAAGCTCTCAAAGATACAAAATGGCGACAAGCAATGGATTCCGAATTCAATGCTCTCATCCACAACCAAACTTGGGAGCTTGTCCCTCGTACCTCTCAAACACCCATTGGTTGCAAATGGGTCTTCCGCATCAAGCGTAATGCGGACGAATCCATTGATAAATACAAGGCTCGCCTAGTCGCCAAGGGCTTTCATCAACAGTACGGGAAAGATTACTTTGATACATTCAGTTCCGTCACAAATCCGATCACCATTCGAACCATTCTATCAATCGTCTTATCAAAAAATTGGTCGATGTGACAACTTGATGTCAATAACGCCTTCCTTCATGGAACTCCAAGAAGAAGTCTTCATGGTTTAACCTCCCGGCTTTGTCCATCCCCAAATTCCGAATCACATTTGCTGGCTTCAAAAATCTTTGTATGGGGTTAAAACAAGCTCCCCGAACTTGGTACTTAGAGTTAACCAACTTTCTCTTAAGTTCCGGCTTTCGCAAGTCTCAAGCTGATGCATCTCTATTTATCTTTCACCATAATGATATTATAGCATACTTCATGGTATATGTAGACGACATCGTGCTAACCGGTCACAATTCCGCATTTCTGGACCATTTTGTTACCATGCTTAGTCGTCGATTCTCGGTCAAAGACCTTGGCCCTCTTCATCACTTTTTTGGAAGAGAAGTAATATCTACTCCCACTGGCTTACTTCTATCTCAACATCGCCACATTCATGACCTTCTTTCCCAAGTCCATATGGATGGCGCAAAGGAGGTCCTCACTCCCCTTAGCTCCTCTGATTCCCTCAACCCGAATGATTCATCCTCATCGGTCGACCCAACCCCGTATCGTTGGCTTATCGGCTCTCTACAATATCTTGCCTTCACCCGACCTGATATTTCCTTTGCCGTAAACAAACTCTCTCAGTTCATGCACTCGCCCAAACAATCTCACTGGCAATCCCTTAAACGTGTTCTTCGGTATCTCAAAGGTACTATTCACTATGGTCTCTTCCTTCACCGTGGCTCACCTCTAAATCTAACTGCGTTCTCTGACTCTGATTGGGGAGGCATTCATGACGGAGGTCGTTCCACCACTGCCTAAATACTTTACTTGGGGTCCAACATAATATCATGGAAGTCCACGCGACAAAAATCGGTGTCTCGCTCCTCTACTGAAGCTGGGTATAAGGCTCTCGCCAATGCCACCGCATAAATCTCATGGGTTCAACACTTGTTAGCTGAACTTGGCATTCATCTCAGCCAGCCACCTACACCATTTTGTGACAACACGAGTGCAACCTATCTCTGTGCTAACCCTGTTTATCACTCCCGTATGAAGCATGTGGCTTTAGACTATCACTTTGTTCGTGAGAAGGTTTCTAATGGTTCATTAAAAGTTTTTCACATCAACTGTAAAGATCAACTGGCGGATGTTCTCACCAAGCCTCTTAGTCGGGTTCCTTTTCTACAGATTTGTTCCAAGATTGGTGTCTCCAATGGAGCCTCCATCTTGTGGGGGCGTATTATGGATAAACATGGATGACCAAGTCACTATTATTATTTTATTATTGTTATCACTCAATTTAATTGTATTCATTAACTAGTCAAAGTAGTTGTAGAGATCCATATAGTTCTCCTGTATAGTTGTAGAGATCCATATAATTCTCCTGTAAACTCTCATGTACTCCTGTATTTATTGGTTGCATCTCTAATGAATGAATTAATCATTTGCATTCAAACTCTCTATTGCCATAGTTTCCAACTTTTCATATATTGTAAACCAATGGACCTTTACTAACAGAACCTTAATTTCATTTTGTCATTTTTTCCTTTTCTATTAGCAAAGGTTGATTGGTTTACAATATGTGAAAATGTGGGACCACCACAGGTTAATTTTAAAGTTGGGACCATTGCCGACCAATGACTAATGGTTGAGATTATTAAAATCCATTATTCCTAATTAATAATAAAAAATTCATAAGAAAATTTAATAAGTTAACTAGATACATAAATAAAAAAATATATATATAATTTAATCTTTCTATATTAGTGTATAGTTAAAGCTTGTTGAAGTAATAAAAAAATGACGTTAAAAAAATATACATAAATATATATTGTATATTTTTCTATTCAGTATTCTTTAGGATTTTATTGCATATTTTTCTTTTGTATCGTGTCGGCATGATTTATGGAACCGTGTGGATCTGAACTAAATGGACACCTGGAAACGAACATCAATCTTTTTTTGAAAATAACCAAGCGTTTAAGAATACTGGCATTGTTGCATTTTGCACCCTTGAATTGATAGCTACAAGCAGGGCCGTTCCTACGTTTTTGGAGGCCCTAAGCGAACTACGAAGTGGAGGCCCTTTTCCAAAATTTTCCTTTTCAACATATTTAGTAACAAAACCCTCCTCCTTTACCCGGGCTTGGGACCGGCAATTATAAACTAAAAAATTTATAATTGGCGTAGTTAATTTTTTTTTTTTGAAAGTTACATGTTTTCTATAGATATAGTATATGTTTAAATAAATTTTATTTTCCTAGCTTTAATTGAGGCAAAGTGTTTGATGAAATTATCATAATCAAGTTATTTTAAAAAGTCTTTTTCGATTGACATAATCAAGTTAAAATTTATTTTGCCCTTTTGCATAACCAGGTTCAAAATTTCGGATTCGATTCGACATTGCTAAAATATAAATCTATTATAGAGATTAACAATAGCCCTAATTCCCTAAAAAAACAACTTAAAATCAACAAATGAGGATGTCTAACCTGAGTGAGAGCTACAAAATTAATTCGAAAAAAGGTGTCAAGTGCCAAACTGCCGATGTGTTCCAGCCTCCAGGTTCCAAGCCACTGGCCAGCCACAATACTAAATTGCAAAACTGAATCAGAGGACTACAAATCACAAAACTTATTTCGAATCAGAAACTGATTTAAAAAATCAAACTGATTTCACCAAATCGAAGTTGCCAATGTGTTCAATTTCATACTTTCAATTCTTATAAAAATAGTGAAAAATCGACTGTTGTTAGATGTTACCTGCCATGATTATCGCTACTGATTGAAATTGGGATGCCATGATTATCGTTGCGGTGATTGCTTGATTCCATATAGGAAACCCAAACGACTTCTCTGTTCTCTGATACTAGCCGTCGTCAGCGTTCTTCATGCCCTAACATCGAGATTCTCTCCATGCACTTTTGAGTTTTACGTTTGGGTTATCACTTATCAGCAACATATCACGTACAATTAGATTTGGGCTTAATCTATCTTGTAAAAAATGGGCCTAGTATAAGGAAACCCTATTAGAAAAATGGTGGCCCTTCAAATCTGGTGGCCCTAGGCCTGGGCCTAGGGTCGTAAGACCATTGGGCCGGCCCTGGCTACAAGCATGGGCTTCTACTTGAAGGAGTTAATGCCATATGGCTGCTACACCATTTTGAAATTTATCGGCAGCTTCTCGGCATTTCTTGCTATATTCTCGCTTATGATTGAGTTAGTTCTCCCCTTCCAAACTCACCTGGGTCGGGTATTTGCTGGTGTGTGTAATCTTTATGGATACTAGATTCACAAGGCTTATTATAGAACCCCTTTAGATATAAGCTTTTCCGGTCTACCTTCTTTTTCTTTTTTTGACCGTGAATACAAGTGAAAATTAATTTTCAATTTCACTGTTCCATGTAATAGTAGGAAATTTTTTTAACATCAAGATCACCATGATTCTTATTCAATTACGGTCACAACCCGACCCTACCCGGGACGGGAGCCGTGAACAAAACAAGTGGTACCGGTGTTTATTAAAATTATTGCAACGAAAATTTTATCAGGACCGGGTGTCAGGAATAATATCAAAGTTTTCGAATACCGTAGTTTTCATTTTATAAACTGTGGGATAAAACCCATATTTACATAAAAAGGTATTCATAGGGATAAAACCTGTAATTACAAAACACGTTTTTTTTTCCAGGTTACATAGCCACTTATTTAAGCTCTAATGCCTCATAGCACTTTTTCCTTTCCCAGTAAATCACCTGAAACGCGTTTGAAAACATTTGACTAGCAGAAAATACTGGTGAGTTCATTCGTTTGTATAAAAATACACTTTCTTATAATTACAACATTAAGAGTTTTTACATTTGTTTATATCTTACTACTACCCAAACGTATATGTCACTCGGCAATTTCTGTGTCTGTGGTCATATCACTTTTGATCATTCTCTCAACTAGTGAAGCTTATCAAGTAGTGTATACAAAACCCCACATACTAACAATAGTATTTCCATGTAAAAATACAAAGACTTAATCACTGAAATATAAGTAACAGTTCGAAAACATTTAGGGTTTTGAAAGCATTTTGATAAAAGAGAATGACTCACATTGCAGAATTTAGGGTTTTCAAGCCTCCTGGGTTTAAGTCCTGGTTCCTAAATATACACACAATGTAACACGTATTATTGTAAGAAACGAAATCAGACCTTAACGATAATCAGTAGATCAAAACCGCAACGTATAAAGTCTCACTTTAATCAGGTAGAACTTCAGCTTTTCGTTGCTAGGGTTTCGGATCAATCGGACATGGTATCATTTCAGTGATTAGGGTTTCGTACACGGGAATCATGATAGTGTTTCGGGAACAGAGATTCGAGGAGTTTGGTATAACAAACCTCAAGAAACACCCCTAAACGCTCCTAAATACACCTCGAATATGAAAACGGCCCCGAAATACCATTATATTATTAAAAATCAACTAAAACAAGATTTTAGAGCCTCTTGCGGGCCGCGATCCTGATGGGGGTGTGCTTCGCGGGGCGCGACAGCTCAACACTAGGATACTTCTCCGGCCGCCATGTGTCGAACACGCGTCAGAACCCGGGGATGACTCAGCAAGCTCGTTGCCGCCTTTAAGGCCCTCGCGGGCCGCGAAAGCCCTTGTTGTTTCCTTCGCGGGGCGCGAGCGAGGCCAGATCACGCCTATAAATAAAGAGCTACGACTCATAATTCAAATCGTTCAGAATCAAAACTCTCTCTCTCAATCTCTGATAGCAATTATAATTCCCGGGCATAATACCCCTAATTAGTGAAGCTCTGCCTCGTTGTAAGTATTATAACCCCCGGTTACGTATTTGATACGCTGCCCGATTGATCTAGTGCTTCGTAACGCATGTCGAGGCTCTGCCTGACTCAGTCGTTGGAATTCCGTCTCGAGGAGGGTATAACTAATGTACATTTGGTTTATTATACTAACGCATATGCATTGTTTAATTTATTAGATTATAACCAAGAAGTCATAGGGAAAAACCTAAAATAGCAATGTGAGTGATTCCTCTTTTCACAAAGTGTTTTTACAAAACCTCAATTGTTTTAATTTATATTTAACAGTGATTGAGTATTTGTATTCTACAATTATCGTCAGTATGTTGGGTTTTTGTATACAAAATTTGTTACTACACTGTGAGTAGTAACATGACCACAAGTCGGGGGTTGTGACAGAAGTTGGTATCAGAGCTATGCCACTGGTTTAAGCCCTTTAGGTGTTCTTCCAATACCTAAACCTTAACCATTTGTGTTAGGAAATTAATATCTTATGTGTTATTCTGTAAACATAAAATCTTAATATGTCTATTATGATTTTTATGTCATTTAACGAATTTTGAATTCTCAATATGTGTTACCCATATCTGTATCTTACAGTTATGCTATATTTAAGAAATATATATATATATATATACATATATATATATATATAGGTGATATATTAAATGTTATGTCTTATTAATCTTTATGATATATTATATGTATATCATATATTTGTATGAAAATAATTCAATATGAATTTTACGATATTTTAATAATATTACGATATTAATATTAATATTTTAATATTTGTATAAGATAACACAATTCAGGTATGGTACTTCGAAAAATATCCTAATATAAATATTAAAGATAATATGTAATATACCTAAATGATTTTATGTCATTTAAATTCTCAGAATGTGTAACCCCTATTTGTATCTTACCGTATGTTATGCTACAAGTATATAAAGAGGATATATTCATAATATATTTTGTGATATATACCATACCCATATATTTATGTGAATACAATTCAAAATAAATTATGATAATATTATGATATTGATATTAATATCTTAATCAAAGATATAAGATAATACCCTTAGGTATGATGTCACTGAAATATCATAATATAAAATATTATTCGATGAAAGCAATATATATTTTATAATTTATGATATAACCCAAAATTTTACTCAACTTAAAAATATATATTTGTCAAAGTTTTGACAAAACATATAATCGTATTAATTTTGTTAAAATATAATATTTTAGCATACTTAAAACATGTTTTGATACAATAATTAAAGACAGGATTTTCATGTTTTTTGAACGGTAACTTTCTTTTTGAGTGACCCAATGTCACACCGCCTAATCGGCGGCCCTAGCCAAGTCTGCCCAGACTTACGTTGTCTTAACCGGGCCCGCGCTGGGTTGGCCAGACTTGGTTACGACGTTCCCCCGGAAACCGTACTGCCTCCACACGAGTTGCCTCACTGAAGTAACAGCCAGATGAAAACCGGGGTGCGGCTCAGGATCGAACCCCCATCGGTAGGTTTGTCAGATTCCTAATTGATGGAGAAAGGTCTAGTGGCAAGAAAAGCTGCTTCTAGGAGGTTTCAAGTGTTTTCGCTCGACGATTCCGTTATTGGGTGGTTGGTTTGGCCTTTGTTCCTGTAACTCGAATCCTAGCCCGGTATATCCTAATTTAATTTTACACCATTGTGAACCTTACGCCTTTTTTACTCTCTGATCGAGGTTCTTGGCATTGAAAAATCTTCGTAAACTAAATCACACATGTATATGTTGACATTTAAGAGATATATAGTTAAGAAAATCAAGGGCAATGGTGATATATATGCGGATTAGACACAAAAAAAAAACACTCAACAAATGGCTACAATTTAAGGAATGTGTTTGGTGACGGCATCAGATTCCTAATTGATGGAGAAAGGTCTATTGGCAAGAAAAGCTGCATCCAGGAGGTTGTCAAGTGTTTTTGCTCGACGATTCCATTCTTGGGTGGTTGGTTTGGCCCTTGTTCCCGTAACTCGAATCATAGCCCGGTATATCCCATTTTAATTTTACACCATTGTGAACCTTACGCCTTTTTTACTCTCTGATCGAGGTTCTCGGCATTGAAAAATCTTCGTAAACTAAATCACACGTGTATATGTTGACATTTAAGAGATATACAGTCAAGAAAATCAAGGGCAATGGTGATATATATGCGGATTAGACACAAAAAAAAACACTCAACAAATGGCTACAATTTAAGGAATGTGTTTAGTGACGGCATCAGATTCCTAATTGATGGAGAAAGGTCTGGTGGCAAGAAAAGCTGCTTCTAGGAGTTTGTCAAGTGTTTTCGCTCGACGATTTTATTCTTAGGTGGTTGGTTTGGCCCTTGTTCCCGTAACTCGAATCCTAGCCCGGTATATCCGATTTTAATTTTACCCGATTATGAACCTTACGCCTTTTCTACTATCTGATCTAGGTTCTCGAAATTGAAAAATCTTCGTAAACTAAATCACACATGTATATGTTGACATTTAAGAGATATATAGTTAAGAAAATCAAGGGCAATGGTGATATATATGCGGATTAGACACAAAAAAAAAACACTCAACAAATGGCTACAATTTAAGGAATGTGTTTAGTGACGGCATCAGATTCCAAATTGATGGAGAAAAGTCTAGTGGCAAGAAAAGCTGCTTCTAGGAGGTTGTCAAGTGTTTTTGCTCGACGATTCCGTTATTGGGTGGTTGGTTTGGCCCTTGTTCCCGTAACTCGAATCATAGCCTGGTATATCCCATTTTAATTTTACACCATTGTGAACCTTACGCCTTTTTTACTCTCTGATCGAGGTTCTCAGCATTGAAAAATCTTCGTAAACTAAATCACACGTGTATATGTTGACATTTAAGAGATATACAGTCAAGAAAATCAAGGGCAACGGTGATATATATGCGGATTAGACACAAAAAAAACACTCAACAAATGGCTACAATTTAAGGAATGTGTTTAGTGACGGCATCAGATTCCTAATTGATGGAGAAAGGTCTGGTGGCAAGAAAAGCTGCTTCTAGGAGTTTGTCAAGTGTTTTCGCTCGACGATTTTATTCTTAGGTGGTTGGTTTGGCCCTTGTTCCTGTAACTCGCATCCTAGCCCGGTATATCCGATTTTAATTTTACCTGATTATGAACCTTACGTCTTTTCTACTATCTGATCTAGGTTCTCGAAATTGAAAAATCTTCGTAAAGCAAATCACACGTATATATGTTGACATTTAAGAGATATACAGTCAAGAAAATCAAGGGCAATGGTGATATATATTCGGATTAGACACAAAAAAAAACACTCAACAAATGGCTACAATTTAAGGAATGTGTTTAGTGACGGCATCAGATTCCAAATTGATGGAGAAAAGTCTAGTGGCAAGAAAAGCTGCTTCTAGGAGGTTGTCAAGTGTTTTCGCTCGACGATTCCGTTATTGGGTGGTTGGTTTGGCCTTTGTTCCTGTAACTCGAATCATAGCCTGGTATATCCCATTTTAATTTTACACCATTGTGAACCTTACGTCTTTTTTACTCTCTGATCGAGGTTCTCGGCATTGAAAAATCTTCGTAAACTAAATCACACGTGTATATGTTGACAATTAAGAGATATACAGTCAAGAAAATCAAGGGAAATGGTGATATATATGCGGATTAGACACAAAAAAAACACTCAACAAATGGCTACAATTTAAGGAATGTGTTTAGTGACGGCATCAGATTCCTAATTGATGGAGAAAGGTCTGGTGGCAAGAAAAGCTGCTTCTAGGAGGTTGTCAAGTGTTTTCGCTCGACGATTCCATTCTTGGGTGGTTGGTTTGGCCCTTATTCCTGTAACTCGAATCCTAGCCCGGTATATCCCATTTAAATTTTACACCATTATGAACCTTACGCCTTTTCTACTATCTGATCGACGTTCTCGGCATTGAAAAATCTTCGTAAAGTAAATCACACCTGTATATGTTGATATTTAAGAGATATACAGTCAAGAAAATCAAGGGCAATGGTGATATATATTCGGATTAGACACCAAAAAAGACACTCAACAAATGGCTACAATTTAAGGAATGTGTTTAGTGACGGCATCAGATTTCTAATTGATGGAGAAAGGTCTGGTGGCAAGAAAAGCTGCTTCTAGGAGGTTGTTAAGTGTTCTCGCTCGATGATTCCATTCTTGGGTGGTTAGTTTGGCCCGTGTTCCTGTAACTCGAATCCTAGCCCGGTATATCCCATTTTAATTTTACACCATTGTGAACCTTACACCTTTTTTACTCTCTGATCGAGGTTCTCGGCATTGAAAAATCTTCGTAAACTAAATCACACGTGTATATGTTGACATATAAGAGATATACAGTCAAGAAAATCAAGGGCAATGGTGATATATATGCGGATTAGACACAAAAAAAACACTCAACAAATGGCTACAATTTAAGGAATGTGTTTAGTGACGGCATAAGATTCCTAATTGATGGAGAAAGGTCTGGTGGCAAGAAAAGCTGCTTCTAGGAGGTTATCAAGTGTTTTTGCTCGACGATTCCATTCTTGGGTGGTTGGTTCGGCCCTTGTTCCTGTAACTCGAATCCTAGCCCGGTATATCCCATTTTAATTTTACACCATTGTGAACCTTACGCCTTTTTTACTCTCTGATCGAGGTTCTCGGCATTGAAAAATCTTCGTAAACTAAATCACACGTGTATATGTTGACATTTAAGAGACATACCGTCAAGAAAATCAATGGCAATGGGGATATATATGCGGATTAGACACAAAAAAAAAAACACTCAACAAATGGCTACAATTTAAGGAATGTGTTTAGTGACGGCATCAGATTCCTAATTGATGGAGAAAGGTCTGGTGGCAAGAAAAGCTGCTTCTAGGAGGTTGTCAAGTGTTTTCGCTCGACGATTCCATTCTTGGGTGGTTGGTTTGGCCCTTGTTCCTGTAACTCGAATCCAATCCCGGTATATCCCATTTTAATTTTACACCATTGTGAACCTTACGCCTTTTTTACTCTCTGATCGAGGTTCTCGGCATTGAAAAATCTTCGTAAACTAAATCACACGTGTATATGTTGACATTTAAGAGATATACAGTCAAGAAAATCAAGGGCAATGGTGATATATATACGGATTAGACACCAAAAAAAAAAAAAACACCCAACAACTGGCTACAATTTAAGGAATGTGTTTAGTGACGGCATCAGATTCCTAATTGATGGAGAAAGGTCTGGTGGCAAGAAAAGCTGCTTCTAGGAGTTTGTCAAGTGTTTTCGCTCGACGATTCCATTCTTGGGGGGTTGGTTTGGCCCTTATTCCTGTAACTCGAATCCTAGCCCGGTATATCCCATTTAAATTTTACACCTTTATGAACCTTACGCCTTTTCTACTATCTGATCGAGGTTCTCGGCATTGAAAAATCTTCGTAAAGTAAATCACACCTGTATATGTTGATATTTAAGAGATATACAGTCAAGAAAATCAAGGGCAATGGTGATATATATTTAGATTAGACACCAAAAAAGACACTCAACAAATGGCTACAATTTAAGGAATGTGTTTAGTGACGGCATAAGATTCCTAATTGATGGAGAAAGGTCTGGTGGCAAGAAAAGCTGCTTCTAGGAGGTTATCAAGTGTTTTTGCTCGACGATTCCATTCTTGGTTGGTTGGTTTGGCCCTTGTTCCTGTAACTCGAATCCTATCCCGGTATATCCCATTTTAATTTTACACCATTGTGAACCTTACCCCTTTTTTACTCTCTGATCGAGGTTCTCGGCATTGAAAATCTTCGTAAACTAAATCACACGTGTATATGTTGACATTTAAGAGATATACAGTCAAGAAAATCAATGGCAATGGGGATATATATGCGGATTAGACACAAAAAAAACACTCAACAAATGGCTACAATTTAAGGAATGTGTTTAGTGACGGCATCAGATTCCTAATTGATGGAGAAAGGTCTGGTGGCAAGAAAAGCTGCTTCTAGGAGGTTGTCAAGTGTTTTCGCTCGACGATTCCATTCTTGGGTGGTTGGTTTGGCCCTTGTTCCTGTAACTCGAATCCAAGCCCGGTATATATCCCATTTTAATTTTACACCATTGTGAACCTTACGCCTTTTTTACTCTCTGATCGAGGTTCTCGGCATTGAAAAATCTTCGTAAAGTAAATCACACGTGTATATGTTGACATTTAAGAGATATACAGTCAAGAAAATCAAGGGCAATGGTGATATATATACGGATTAGACACAAAAAAAAACACCCAACAACTGGCTACAATTTAAGGAATGTGTTTAGTGACGGCATCAGATTCCTAATTGATGGAGAAAGGTCTGGTGGCAAGAAAAGCTGCTTCTAGGAGTTTGTCAAGTGTTTTCGCTCGACGATTTTATTCTTGGGTGGTTGGTTTGGCCCTTGTTCCTTTAACTCGAATCCTAGCCCGATATATCCCATTTTAATTTTACACCATTGTGAATCTTACGCCTTTTTAACTCTCTGATCGAGGTTCTCGGCATTGAAAAATCTTCGTAAACTAAATCACACGTCTATATGTTGACATTTAAGAGATATACACTCAAGAAAATCAAGGGCAACGGTTATATATATGCGGATTAGACACCAAAAAAAAAAACACTCAACAAATGGCTTCAATTTAAGGAATGTGTTTGGTGATGGCATCAGATTCCTAATCGATGGAGAAAGGTCCGGTGGCAAGAAAAGCTGCTTCTAGGAGGTTGTCAAGTGTTTTCGCTTGACGATTCCATTCTTGGGTGGTTGGTTTTGCCCTTGTTCCTGTAACTCGAATCCTAGCCCGATATATCCCATTTTAATTTTACACCATTGTGAACCTTACTCCTTTTTTACTCTCTGTTTGAGGTTCTCAACATTGAAAAATCTTCGTAAACTAAATCACACGTGTATATGTTGACATTTAAGAGATATACAGTCACGAAAATTAAGGGCAATGTTGATATATATGCGAATTAGACATTAAAAAAAACTCAACAAATGGCTACAATCTAAGGAATGTATTTAGTGACGACATCAGATTCCTAATTGATGGAGAAAGGTCTGGTGCAAGAAAAGCTGCTTTTAGGATGTTGTCAAGTGTTTTCGCTCGACGATTCCATTCTTGGGTATTTGGTTTCGCCCTTGTTCCTTAAACTCGAATCCTAGCCTGGTATATCCCATTTTAATTTTACACCATTGTGAACCTTACGCCTTTTTACTCTCTTATCGAGATTCTCGGCATTGAAAAATCTTCGTAAACTAAATCACACGTTTATATGTTGACATTTAAGAGATATACAGTCAAGAAAATCAAGGGCAATGGTGATATATATGCGGATTAGACACAAAAAAAAAACACTCAACAAATGGCTATAATTTAATGAATGTGTTTAGTGACGGCATCAGATTCCTAATTGATGGAGAAAGGTCTGGCGGCAAGAAAAGCTGCTTCTAGGAGGTTATCAAGTGTTTTCGCTAGACGATTCTATTCTTGGATGGTTGATTTGGCCCTTGTTCCTGTAACACGAATCCTAGCCCGGTATATCCCATTTTAATTTTACACCATTGTGAACCTTACGCCTTTTTTACTCTCTGATCGAGGTTCTCGGCATTGAAAAATCTTCGTAAACTAAATCACACGTGTACATGTTGACATTTAAGAGATATACAGTCAAGAAAATCAAAGGCAATGGTGATATATATGCGGATTAGACACAAAAAAAACACTCAACAAATGGCTACTATTTAAGGAATGTGTTTAGTGACGGCATCAGATTCCAAATAGATGGAGGAAAGTCTAGTGGCAAGAAAAGCTGCTTCTAGGAGGTTGTCAAGTGTTTTCGCTCGACGATTCCGTTATTGGGTGGTTGGTTTGGCCTTTGTTCCTGTAACTCGAATCATAGCCTGGTATATCCCATTTTAATTTTACACCATTGTGAACCTTACGCCTTTTTTACTCTCTGGTCGAGGTTCTCGGCATTGAAAAATCTTCGTAAACTAAATCACACGTGTATATGTTGACATTTAAGAGATATACAGTCAAGAAAATGGAGGGCAATGGTGATATATATGCGGAATAGACAAAAAAAACACTCAACAAATGGCTACAATTTAAGGAATGTGTTTAGTGACGGCATCAGATTCCTAATTGATGGAGAAATGTCTTTTGGCAAGAAAAGCTGCTTCTAGGAGGTTGTCTAGTGTTTTCGCTCGACGATTCCATTCTTGGGTGGTTGGTTTGGCCCTTGTTCCGGTAACTCGAATCCTAACCCGGTATATCCCGTTTTAATTTTACACCATTGTGAACCTTACGCCTTTTTTACTCTCTGATCGAGGTTCTTGGCATTGAAAAATCTTCGTAAACTAAATAACACGTGTATATGTTGACATTTAAGAGATATACAGTCAAGAAAATCATGTGCAATAGTGATATATATTCGGATTAGACACCAAAAAAAAACCACTCAACAAATGGCTACAATTTAAGGAATGTGTTTAGTGATTGCATCAGATTCCTAATTGATGGAGAAAGGTCTGGTGGCAAGTAATCTGCTTCTAGGAGGTTGTCAAGTGTTTTCGCTTGACGATTCCATTCTTGGGTGGTTGGTTTGGCCCTTGTTCCTGTAACTCGAATCCTAGCCCGGTATATCCAATTTTAATTTTACACCATTGTGAACCGTACGCCTTTTTTACTCTCTGATCGAGGTTCTCGGCATTGAAAAATCTTCGCAAACTACGTGACACAAGTATATGTTGACATTTAAGAGATATACAGTCAAGAAAATCAAGGGCAATGGTGATATATATGCGGATTAGACACACAAAAAAAAACACTCAACAAATGGCTACAATTTAAGGAATGTGTTTAGTGACGGCATCAGATTCCTAATTGATGGAGAAAGGTCTAGTGGCAAGAAAAGCTGCTTCTAGGAGGTTGTCAAGTGTTTTCACTCGACGATTCCATTATTGGGTGGTTGGTTTGGCCCTTGTTCCTGTAACTCGAATCATAGCCCGGTATATCCCATTTTAATTTTACACCATTTTAAACCTTACGCCTTTTTTACTCTCTTATCGAGGTTCTTGGCATTGAAAAATCTTCGTAAACTAAATCACACGTGTATATGTTGACATTGAAGAGATATACACTCAAGAAAATCAAGGGCAATGGTGATATATATACGGATTAGACACTAAAAGAAAAACACTCAACAAATGGCTACAATTTAAGGAATGTGTTTAGTAACGGCATCAGATTACTAATTGATGGAGAAAGGTCTGGTGGCAAGAAAAACTGATTCTAGGATGTTGTCAAGTGTTTTCGATCGACGATTCCATTCTTGGGTGCTTGGTTTGGCCCTCGTTCCTGTAACTCGAATCCTAGCCCGGTATATCCCATTTTAATTTTACACCATTGTGAACCTTACTCCTTTTTCTCTCTCTGATCGAGGTTCTCGGCATTGAAAAATCTTCGTAAACTAAATCACACGTGTATATGTTGACATTTAAGAGATATATAGTCAAGAAAATCAAGGGCAATGGTGATATATATGCGGATTAGACACAAAAAAAAAGACACTCAACAAATGGCTACAATTTAAGTAATGTGTTTAGTGACGTCATCAGATTCCTAATTGATGGAGAAAGGTCTGGTGGCAAGAAAAGCTGCTTCTAGGAGGTTGTCAAGTGTTTTCGCTCGACGATTCCATTCTTGGGTGGTTGGTTTGGCCCTTGTTCCTGTAACTCGAATCCTAGCCCGGTATATCCTATTATAATTTTACACCATTGTGAACCTTACGCCTTTTTTACTCTCTGATCGAGGTTCTCGGCATTGAAAAATCTTCATAAACTAAATCACACGTGTATATGTTGACATTTAAGAGATATACAGTCAAGAAAATCAAAGGCAATGGTGATATATATGTGGATTAGACACAAAAAAAAACACTCAACAAATGGCTACAATTTAAGGAATGTGTTTAGTGACGGCATCAGATTCCTAATTGATGGAGAAAGGTCTAGTGGCAAGAAAAGCTGCTTCTAGGAGGTTGTCAAGTGTTTTCACTCGACGATTCCATTATTGGGTGTTTGGTTTGGCCCTTGTTCCTGTAACTCGAATCATACCCCGGTATATCCCATTTTAATTTTACACCATTGTGAACCTTACGCCTTTTTTACTCTCTTATCGAGGTTCTCGGCATTGAAAAATCTTCGTAAACTAAATCACACGTGTATATGTTGACATTTAAGAGATATACACTCAAGAAAATCAAGGGCACTGGTGATATATATGCGGATTAGACACCAAAAAATAAAAACACTCAACAAATGGCTACAATTTAAGGAATGTGTTTAGTGACGGCATCAGATTACTAATTGATGGAGAAAGGTCTGGTGGCAAGAAAAACTGATTCTAGGAGGTTGTCAAGTGTTTTCGATCGACGATTCCATTCTTGGGTGGTTGGTTTGGCCCTCGTTCCTGTAACTCGAATCCTATCCCGGTATATCCCATTTTAATTTTACACCATTGTGAACCTTACGCCTTTTTCACTCTCTGATCGAGGTTCTCGTAATTGAAAAATCTTCGTAAACTAAATCACACGTGTATATGTTGACATTTAAGAGATATACACTCAAGAAAATCATGGGCAATGGTGATATATATGCGGATTAGACACCAAAAAATAAAAACACTCAACAAATGGCTACAATTTAAGGAATGTGTTTAGTGACGGCATCAGATTACTAATTGATGGAGAAAGGTCTGGTGGCAAGAAAAACTGATTCTAGGAGGTTGTCAAGTGTTTTCGATCGACGATTCCATTCTTGGGTGGTTGGTTCGGCCCTCGTTCCTGTAACTCGAATCCTATCCCGGTATATCCCATTTTAATTTTACACCATTGTGAAACTTACGCCTTTTTCACTCTCTGATCGAGGTTCTCGGCATTGAAAAATCTTCATAAACTAAATCACCCGTGTATATGTTGACATTTAAGAGATATATAGTCAAGAAAATCAAGGGCAATGGTGATATATATGCGGATTAGACACAAAAAAAGACACTCAACAAATGGCTACAATTTAAGTAATATTTTAACAAACCGAGAGCTTCATAATGTTTGACTATATTCTCGGGAATGCCTAATATTGGCCATTCAAGGCTTTTATGCCAATAAGTGAAGTTGTGCGCAAGTTTGTAAGTTAGAGGGGTTAAAAGCGTCAACATGTTTAATGACACCTCTGAATGACCTTTTAACGAAACCGAAGCATTTTGATGTACTACCATACTCTTGGGAATGCTTAACATGAGTTACATATGGCTTTGATGCTATTAAACGACGATACGCGCAAGTTTACGCGTTAAAGGGACCAAAAGCGTCAACATTGGATAATACACCTTTGAGTGACATTTTAAGCGAACTGGAGCGTTGTAATATTTGAGCATACGCTCGGGATGCCTCATATGAGCCATGGAAGGCTTTAATGTCAATAAATGATATTACGCGTCGCTTTACGCGTTAAAAAGGACTAAACGCGTCAACGGGTGAAACTACGCGTTAGAAGGTCTTTTAAAGGAACCGGGAACTCCGCAATGATTAATCGTACTTCCGGGCATGCCTAAGAATTGTCGCTTATGATAATTATACCTTACATTATCATAAAACATATACATGAAGTTTTGGGCCATTTACGTCACATTTGGAAGTGTAAAAATGATTCAGAAAGAGACAGGGACTGATGTTGTAAACATCTGAAACCTGCTTAGGCTGGTTGGGCCTAACCACGGGCCATGAGCCCAATGGGCTGCATTTTCGTGGGCCATCTTAAACAAACAACAACATTTATATGTTGTTTTGAAGACATACAAAGAACAGGGACCAAAACCGTCAGCTGCCAAAGGTGCTGCTGGGCTGGCAGCGGCTCGCGGGCCGCATAAAATGGGGCCTGGGGTGTACGCGGGCCGCCAGAGCCCTATAGCTGCGTATATATTTTTTTTATTTTTGTTCTTGCTTGCTTACCATTCCAAATTCGATTCTTAATCATTAAGCTCGATTTTCTTGGACTCCAAGCTGATTATACCAGCTGTTGTGATACCTGCCATGATCCTAAAGATCCATCTAACACATGTCTTAATCTAAATCATATCCAAAACCTATAAATAGTTGGAGTATTCATTCATTTCATGGCACCTCTTTCATTCCTTCATCTATTCTCTCATTCTGGAGCCTCCTGATCTGATTGGAACTTATTTTCTTGTAGAAAAGATAGCTAGGACCCTTTGTAAGTGTCTTAGCCCTCTCATTAGTTCAGTTTTATGTTTTAACAACCGAAAAGTCAAGTTATCGTAAATTAACTTTGACTTTCGGTTTAAACTCTAATGGTCCAGCCACTGATCAAAATGAATGTGGGTATAAGACCATAGTTAGGTAGATGATTAACCCTTAAAAGGGCACCTCCTAATTCCTTCGTTTGCTTAGTTAATTGTCGGGTCAAACCAGTTGGGTAAAAAGTCAAACTTGGCAGATTTATGAATAATAATTAAAACCAATGATGCAGAGGTTATAAATTATATTTTAACACTCTAATAACTTGGTAATTATTATTAGAACATGTCTAAGCATGTTCAACCCGACAATTCTGAGTTTAGGGTCGGTTCGCAACCGAAAGTCGCAAAAGCTTGATTTTTACTTTGACTTTCAGTTCTGACCCAATCTAGCTTAAATCCTTGATGTTTCAAGCTTCCATTAGGACCATATCATATAGTAGTATAACCCCCTGAAGTTATATTGCTTGGTCCTTAGTAGTTTGAATTATATGCACATGTCCATTATTATGCTTATAAATGTCATAATTGCCCTTTTGACACATAAATGAGAATTTTGAAAATGTGAGAGGACAAAACCTTTATTACTGATATATAAGTATGTCCTGAAAATTTCACATCAGTTCTTGGTCTCAAACGGGAGTTATGCTCGATATCGTAAATATAAGCTTTTTATTAATTAAATTGTGATATCTCGCATAAGGCATGTTTAAACTTGGATTTTGACCCACAACTCATTACCTACTGTTAAGATATTATTTTTAGAGATTTTTGGAATCTAGGATCATATTATAAACTTTTCGTATCATAGAGTTCTTGTGTAATTCGGTAAATGACGATAATGCCCTTTTCATGCATAAAATGAGATTTATAAATGATTTGAATGCCAAACCTTTTTCTAATGATTCCATACATTAAATAAATTATTTTGAGTATTCAAAACTGATCAAAATCTCAGATTTCCATAAAACCCTTTAATTATCGTCAATTAGCGATTTTTACGCTATTTAGGTGCATAGTATGGTTTTAAACCATAATTAACACCTAAGACTTGTTACCTACTAAATTTTTAAACAAATTTTAATATTATTACAGTAGGTATAAGTCTTGAACTCAGACTTCCAAAAATGTCCTTAAAAGCATCCGTGAAATGACCAAAATACCCTTTCGGGGCATAGTTTGGCCATAAATGGTAAACCTCACATATGTATGATATCTTACTGATGTAATGTGATAAAATAAATATTTTTACTGATTACAAAAGACCAGAACCTCAGATTGTTTTAAAACCTCTTTTATAAAGGGTAAAATGACCAAAATGCCCCTATGGGACTCAATTTGGTTTTAAATACTTTTTGGGCATATACGTTAACATCCTACTGATGTATTAACATATTCTAAGCATAATGACATAAGGGACTTGTATATGATTCATTTGGTTACCCGTTACGCATTTACGCGTTCGGATCGGTTTACGTAACCAGTTTACGTAAGTTTGCCGAAATGGGTTTAACCTTTTCGTTTTTATCTTGAAATCCAGAATGTGTTTAGTTTACCCATATTATACAAGTCTTCGTACTTTTTGGGTCTAAATAACATTTTATTCCGGTCATCGCTTAATCTAGCGTATCGTACCGTTTTAGATACTTTAAGCTAGCCGGTCTAAGTCTACGACTTAAATAAGACTGTTAGCATTCTGAATTGGTTATATATTACCATCAATCCAGACTAGAGCCACCCGGTAAAAGCTACCTGCATTTAGATAGATTGGATACGACTGAGTTATTATGCTGTGAATCAAGTATTAGCTCAGGTAAATACTTTTAACTTATTTTCCCTATACGGTCTTGGGATATGGTATTATAATAATACCACTTGGTCGGGTATGAAATCATTTAATTGGATTGTGATATATAAATTTACATAACCCGTTTTAATCTGTCTTGTTTGATAACATAAGCATTTGGGGGTTAATTCGACCGTGTCTTGGATATCCTCGGCTCATTTCATTTGAAAATGACCACGACCTATGCACGGGGTGTAGGCATACACCTGACAGATGCAAATGCTAAAATATAAACCCACATGTTGGGGATAACTCCTTTGTGGGTTCCATAAGTGGTGAGTCGGTTAATCATGACCGGCTTCCAATCGGCCCCAATTGTAAGACAAATATGTAAATCTGTATACAAGATTTTATTTAAATAATTGTCCCAAGTTATAAATGATTTGTGCCTTGTGCACTTAAATCAATTTTCATAAACTCTTTTCAAATGAGTCGGTTAATTGTATTTACCAGTGAAAACTGACGTATTTTCCAAATGCTAAGTGGCAGGTACTACTCGTAATAGGCTGGGGGATTGCTCGGTGTTGAAATAGAGGATCTTGCAAATCCTTAAAGATGCCTTAAAGTCTGCTAAACTTCATTTTGTACATTCTGTAAAGATCCACCTGTGGATTTGATATTACAGGCTCGTCTATAATAAATACTTTGATATTTTCAGACATTTGAGTTTGTAATAATATTTTATATTTCAAGACTTCCGCTGTGCTATTATGTGTATGTTTGACCATGATGATATCAACTACGTCACGATACTCCCCACCGGACCCACCGGTAATATGTGGAAATATCGGGGTGTGACACAGTTATAACATAGATATATAGTATAATAAACATGTACCAAACCTATACTACATGATAACTTTTTAAAAATGTATTTTTGTTTAAAAAATAAAAGGAATTCTTTTATTAAACTTTGTTAAAATTATAATTAAATGTATACAAAAATTTGCAAAAAAAATGTAGTATATAATACGGTTATAACATAGATATTATAGTATAATAAACATGTACCAAACCTAGTCTACATGATAAATTTTTAAAAATGTTTTTTGAATAAAAGAATTCTTTTATTAAACTTTGTTAAAACTATGATTAAATGTATACAAAAATTTGTAAAAAAAAACAATGCAATACGATCCGTATAGGCCTATACGCCCCGTATTGGTCCAGCCAGCCGCCAGACAAGAACTGACATATGCAGATTTAACTTTGGACTTTTGAACCTATACGACCCGTATAGGCTTATACGACCCGTATTATAAAAACAAAGTGTGCAGATATATTGGCCGGTGTGCCAATAGATTTCCCCTAAAAGATTGAGTCAGCTACTTTTGTCCTTTACCAATGAGGTAGTGGTGGAGTGGTTGGGGAAAGAATTGGTATTCCTTATGACTCAGGTTCGATTCCCACTCTCCTTATTATTTTCTGCGGCATCCAAGTGAAGAGCAAATACGGGTGGCACCGGTTCGAATAGGATGAGAGGTGAGGTTTTGACGATTATTCCACTGCCGTGCCTTCGGGCGGGTGGAGGTCGGGTTTCCGCACATCTAGGGAGAGCCAAGGGGCTGGCGCGGTCGAGTAGTCGACCTTGGCCACAACGCCCAATGTCACGGTGGTTAACACGTCGTTCTTTACCGTTAAAAAAAAACTACTTTTGTCTTTTATATATATTTTATTGTTTCACATATATTATAAAGTTTAATACTTCGTCGTTTATACTTTATAGTTATATTATGTGTTAAAATAACTCAATTATATTTAAGCTATATTTGATGAAATCTATATTTTTGTGTTGAGATACATGCTTATTTTAATTAGATTGTTTTACATATATTTTTATTCTCATTAACTATATATTAAAGAAAAAGGTCGGTGGGACCTTTCTCTTTAAACCTTCACCTTTTAATAAATATACATACTAACCCTCAACCTTTAACTACTTTTCTTTTTTAACCTTCAATATATGACAATCTTTATATATTGTGATAATACAGTAATTTATATGAAACCTAATAATAATCATTAATATTCTCATAATGATTTATATGAAACGTAATAATAATCATTTACAATTTTACATTCTCATAATCTTTTGTTTAGAAAAACAAAACAACATTAATCAAAATACTTTACAACCATTACGAAACTAGAGCAATTCTTACATTTTTGTCATAAATCTTAACAAATATATTTGAAGTAAATTGAGCAGTTCTTACATATCTTTTTATTTATTTCTAACCAAGATATTGTTACTAACGCAATATGTATAACAAAGTAAAAAACGCGTCACATCACGTGTGAGCATCACACGTTAATGTCATCATCGTATCCCATGTAACGAAGTTACAGGCGTGACGTTGCCGCCGCAACGCGCGGCACCGGCTAAAATCTAGTATATAAATAAATTTAAATGCATATGGATAAAAATATACGAAATAGCATATTTAATTTAAAGTTCACTTGCATTATTTTTGAAATCTTAATACTAGGACAAGGAATATTAAGGATTGACATATTTTGTGTTGATATGTGTTATGGACTAATACCACTGCAAGGTATGGGACTTGTCCCACATCGGTTGTATGGGCAACCAATGTGGGGTTTATATACCAAATGGGCTCTCTCACCCACCAGACTAGTCTTTTGGGTTGTGTTCTCATGTTTGGTATGTAACATTGGTATCAGAGCCAGTACTCGGAGTGGTGGCCCACGGAGTGGTGGCCTGGAGAGAGCCAGTCGTGACCAACGTGGCCATGACCAACGAGGCTCGGAGTGGTGGCCCATGGAGTGGTGGCCTGGAAAGAGTCAGCCGTGACCAACATGGCCGTGACCAACGAGGACGTTGGCCCTTAAGGAGGGTTGATTGTTATGGACTAATACCATTGCAAGGTATGGGACTTGTCCCACATCGGTTGTATGGGCAACTGATGTGGGGTTTATATACCAAATGGGCACTCTCACCCACCAGACTAGTCTTTAGGGTTGAGTTCTCTCGTTTGGTATGTAACATTGGTATCAGAGCCAGAACTCAGAGTGGTGGCCTGGAGAGAGCCAGCCGTGACCAACGAGGCTCGGAGTGGTGGCCTTTGGAGTGGTGGCCTGGAAAGAGCCAGCTGTGACCAACGAGGACGTTGGCCCTTAAGGAGGGTCGATTGTTATGGACCAATACCATTGCAAGGTATGGGACTTGTCCCACATCGGTTGTATGGGCAACTGATGTGGGGTTTATATACCAAATGAGCACTCTCACCCACCAGACTAGTCTTTTGGGTTGAGTTCTCTCATTTGGTATTGTTATGGACTAATACCATTGCAAGGTATGGGACTTGTCCCACATCGGTTGTATGGGCAACCAATGTGGGGTTTATATACTAAATGGGCTCTCTCACCCACCAGACTAGTCTTTTGGGCTGTGTTCTCCTGTTTGGTATGTAACATTGGTATCAGAGCCAGAACTCAGAGTGGTGGCCTGGAGAGAGCCAACCGTGACCAACGAGGCTCGGAGTGGTGGCCCTTGGAGTGGTGGCCCTTGGAGTGGTGGCCTGGAAAGAGCCAGCCGTGACCAACGAGGACGTTGGCCCTTAAGGAGGGTCGATTGTTATGGACTAATACCTTTGCAAGGTATGGGAGTTGTCCCACATCGGTTGTATGGGCAACCAATGTGGGGTTTATATACCAAATGAGCTCTCTCACCCACCAGACTAGTCTTTTTGGTTGTGTTCTCCTGTTTGGTATGTAACAATATGTTATTTAAATAAGAGGATCTATTAAAAAATTACTCTCTAAAGTAACTTATTTAAAGGCCTCAAATTTTCATGATCGCTTTAGGCCTCGATAAACGTTGAGCCGACCCTGATTATATTTGACCCGTTTTGAATAAAACTTTTATCGAATCTTAGATAATAATAAGCACATTGCGATGATGTATTCGGTGTTTTATGAAATGTTATATTATATTAATAAAAAGGAAAGTGTAGACGATGACAAGAGTAGAGAGGGTGACGGAAGTGATTTGAAAATGTGACAAGATAAATAGTTATATTTGTTTTTTTATTCTTTTTATTAAAGGGTGAAATTGTTTTTTAATATATATATAAAACTTCAACTCTTACTTGAAATGATATATGTATCTAATCCAATCAGTTTTTATTTAGTTTGATTTTCCTCAGATAACTCTCGTTCGTTACATTTTTTAAAAGATTTGAATACGTCGTAGTGTTTAATATTTTTTCTTGGCATCCCAGCATAAATTTTGTTGACAACGAAATTGCACTAAAAATAGAGTTTTTATTTGGTTGTATGCTATACGAGTGTCAATATAATGCCAGGTATCGATGTCATACAACTATACTGGTACCCGTATTCGTTATTATTTGACCTGACAAAACAAGTCCATCCATTCTATTTTGGGTTAATATGGGTATTTGAAATTTTAAGATGGGTTAAGATAGACCAAACAAAATTAGTCATTAGGTTAGGATGAGTTATGAAGTGGTGGATAAAAAAAAAAGAGTAAGTCAGTATGGGTATGAGATAAAACCCAAATGGGTCAGCATGCGTATAAGATAAAATCACTAAACTAATTACTACTCGTAGATATCTCCCGTAGTACTCCCCTGTCGTTCTTCGTTTAAAAATTATAAAAATTTTAAAAATAATAAAAAAATTAAAAAAAATAAAAAAATTCTAAAAAATCATAAAAATTCTAAAAAATCAAAAAAATAAAAATAAAAAAAACTCTAAAAATTCCAAAAAATTCTAAAAACAAAAAAGATCCTAAAAAATCAAAAAAATTCTAAAAATAAAAAAAATCTAAATAATAAAAAAAATCTAAAAAATCATAAAATTCTAAAAAATCCAAAAAATTCTAAAAACAATAAAAAAAATCTAAAAAATCAAAAGCATTATAAAACTTCTAAAAAATAAAAAAGATTTAAAAAATAAAAAAATATATAAAAATTCCAAAAAATCCTAAAAAATAAAAAATATCTAAATAATAAAAAATTAAAAAAAAACCAAAAAAATTATAAAAAATCAAAAAAATCATAAAAAATTTTTAAAATTCTAAAAAAAGAAAAAATCTAAAAAATAAAAAAATTGTAAAAAATCAAAAAACTCATAAAAAATAAAACAACTAAAAAATAAAAAAAATTTATAAAAAACCAAAAAAACCATAAAAAACCAAAAAAAAAAAAAAAAAATTCAAAAAAACCATAAAAATTCAAAACAATAAAAAAATCATAAAAATTAAAAAATATCGAAAAAATTCTAAAAAATAAAAAAAAATAAAAAAATTGAGTTAATTACATAGTTAGTCCCTGTGGTTTGCACAAAAATAACAACATTAGGTACTAATAGTTTAAAATCACATTCTAGGGTATTAACTTTTCATTTTGTAACGTTTGAGGGTATTAACTTTTCATTTTGTAACGTTTGAGGGTATTAATTTTTCATTTTGTAACGTTTGAGGGTACTAATAAAATGTGATTTTAAGCCTTTAAACAGTGCTAATACCCTCAAACGTTACAAAATGAAAAGTTAAAACCCCTAGAATGTGATTCTAAACTATTAGTACCTAAGGTTGTTATTTTTTGCAAACCACAGGGACTAACTATGTAATTAACTCTAAAAAAATTCTAAAAAATAAAAAATTGGATTTTTTTAGAAATTTTTTAATTTTTTATAATTTTTTAGATTTTTTTGGGTTTTTTAGATTTTTTATGAAATTTAAGATTTTTTTATTTTTTAGAATTTTTTTTGATTTTTTAGAATTTTTTAGATTTTTTATGATTTATTTTTGATTTTTTAGATTTTTTTAGAATTTTGTTGATTTTTTATGTTTTTTAAGAATTTTTTAGAATTTTTAGATTTTTTTTATTTGTTTGGAGTTTTTGGATTTTTAGAATTTTTGAGATTTTTTAGGGTTTTTATGATTTTTTTTTTGATTTTTTCTTATTTTTTAGAATTTTTTGGATTTTTTAGATTTTTTATGATTTTTTAAATTTATTTGGAGTTTTTAGAACTTTTATGGTTTTTTAGAAATCTTTTAATTTTTTAAAATATTTTTGATATTTTAGAATTATTTTGATATTTTAGAGTTTTTTTATTTTTTATAACTTTTATGATTTTTTATAATTTTTTGAATTTTATGAATTTTTTTAGTTTTTTATAATTTTTTGATTTTTTTAGAATTTTTTATTATGTTTTATGATTTTTAGAATTTTTTTATTATTTTTTATGATTTTGTAGAATATTTTTTGATTTTTTAGAACCCGTCTTAACCCAAATCTATCCTAACCCAAACCTATCTTGACCCATTACCCATCAAACCCTTTTTTTAAAATACCCATCCTTAACTATACCCATCCTTACCCAAACCCATCCAACTTGCCCAATTTACCACCACTAGTTATTATGTTTTAGGTTTTGATAATATTTCATTTACCATTACTCCTACCTGTGATGTACCTATATCATACCGGTACCGACCAAACAACATCATTATTGATTTCAGTATTTCATGTTTATGGTTTTCGAATCGGTTTAGATATTTTTTTGGTATTTTTTCATTATTCTATTCAGACCAGTTTGTGCGATACCGCACCAAATTGAGAATTTTACTTGTTAATAATTCATGTGGGAAGTGAACCAAGTTTTATAAACATCCGCAAGCTTTTAATTTCTAGAACTTTTCCTTAAAGTTTATATTATTCAATAACGTGACATAATATTTTATCGATTTAATAAAAATTAATTAATTAACACCTATTAACTTGTGGAAAACAACCTCCTCATTATTGATTTCAGTATTTCATGTTTATGGGTTTTGAATCACTTTAGATTTGTTTTTTCATTACTGGTATCAAACCGGTTTATACGATACCGCAACTTTAGGTATGTTTTTTCATTACTGGTATCAAATCGGTTT
The DNA here is from genome assembly GCA_030545235.1 of Helianthus tuberosus. Classification (NCBI taxonomy): domain Eukaryota; kingdom Viridiplantae; phylum Streptophyta; class Magnoliopsida; order Asterales; family Asteraceae; genus Helianthus; species Helianthus tuberosus. Next base: position 185,758,890 of record CM060419.1, read on the forward strand.
ATACGATACCACAAATTTTACTAGTTAATAATTGATGTGGAAGTGAACCACGTTTTATAAACATCCGCTAGCTTTTAATTTCTAAAACTCTTCCTTAAAGTTTATATTATACAATAACGTGACATAATAGTTTATAGATTTAATAAAAATTAAATCTATATTTTATCGATTTAATAAAAGTTAATTAATTAACACCTATTAACTGGTGGAAAACAACCTCCTCATTATTGATTTCAGTATTTCATGTTTATGGTTTTCGAATCGGTTTAGATATTTTTTTTGTATTTTTTCATTATTCTATTCAGACCAGTTTGTGCGATACCGCACCAAATTGGGAATTTTACTTGTTAATAATTCATGTGGGAAGTGAACCAAGTTTTATAAACATCCGCAAGCTTTTAATTTCTAGAACTTTTCCTTAAAGTTTATATTATTCAATAACGTGACATAATATTTTATCGATTTAATAAAAATTAATTAATTAACACCTATTAACTGGTGGAAAACAACCTCCTCATTATTGATTTCGGTATTTCATGTTTATGGGTTTCGAATCACTTTAGATATGTTTTTTCATTACTGGTATCAAACCGGTTTATACGATACCGCAACTTTAGGTATGTTTTTTCATTACTGGTATCAAACCGGTTTATACGATACCGCAAATTTTACTAGTTAATAATTGATGTGGAAGTGAACCACGTTTTATAAACATCCGCTAGCTTTTAATTTCTAAAACTCTTCCTTAAAGTTTATATTATACAATAACGTGACATAATAGTTTATGGATTTACCAAAAATTAAATCTATATTTTATCGATTTAATAAAAATTAATTAATTAACACCTATTAACTGGTGGAAAACAACCTCCTCATTATTGATTTCAGTATTTCATGTTTATGGTTTTCGAATCGGTTTAGATATTTTTTTGGTATTTTTTCATTATTCTATTCAGACCAGTTTGTGCGATACCGCACCAAATTGGGAATTTTACTTGTTAATAATTCATGTGGGAAGTGAACCAAGTTTTATAAACATCCGCAAGCTTTTAATTTCTAGAACTTTTCCTTAAAGTTTATATTATTCAATAACGTGACATAATATTTTATCGATTTAATAAAAATTAATTAATTAACACCTATTAACTGGTGGAAAACAACCTTCTCGTTATTGATTTCAGTATTTCATGTTTATGGGTTTTGAATCACTTTAGATATGTTTTTTCGTTACTGGTATTAAACCGGTTTATACGATACCGCAACTTTAGGTATGTTTTTTCATTACTGGTATCAAACCGGTTTATACGATACAGCAAATTTTACTAGTTAATAATTAATGTGGAAGTGAACCACGTTTTATAAACATCCGCTAGCTTTTAATTTTTAAAACTCTTCCTATTAACTGGTGGAAAACAACCTCCTCATTATTGATTTCAGTATTTCATATTTATTGATTTCAGTATTTCATGTTTATGGTTTTCGAATCGGTTTAGATATTTTTTTGGTATTTTTTCATTATTCTATTCAGACCAGTTTGTGCGATACCGCACCAAATTGGGAATTTTACTTGTTAATAATTCATGTGGGAAGTGAACCAAGTTTTATAAACATCCGCAAGCTTTTAATTTCTAGAACTTTTCCTTAAAGTTTATATTATTCAATAACGTGACATAATATTTTATCGATTTTATAAAAATTAATTAATTAACACCTATTAACTTGTGGAAAACAACCTCCTCATTATTGATTTCAGTATTTCATGTTTATGGGTTTTGAATCACTTTAGATATGTTTTTTCATTACTGGTATCAAACCGGTTACCGCAAATTTTACTAGTTAATAATTGATGTGGAAGTGAACCACGTTTTATAAACATCCGCTAGCTTTTAATTTCTAAAACTCTTCCTTAAAGTTTATATTATACAATAACGTGACATAATAGTTTATAGATTTAATTAAAATTATTTCCCCCCCCCCCCCCTTTATAAACATCCGCAAGCTTTTAATTTCTAGAACTTTTCCTTAAAGTTTATATTATTCAATAACGTGACATAATATTTTATCGATTTTATAAAAATTAATTAATTAACACCTATTAACTTGTGGAAAACAACCTCCTCATTATTGATTTCAGTATTTCATGTTTATGGGTTTTGAATCACTTTAGATATGTTTTTTCATTACTGGTATCAAACCGGTTACCGCAAATTTTACTAGTTAATAATTGATGTGGAAGTGAACCACGTTTTATAAACATCCGCTAGCTTTTAATTTCTAAAACTCTTCCTTAAAGTTTATATTATACAATAACGTGACATAATAGTTTATAGATTTAATTAAAATTATTTCCCCCCCCCCCCCCCCCCCCCCAAATTCCTTAAAAGCTCATCGGTGGAACCTTAGATCATGTATAGTGGATGGTGAAAATGTTTGTTACGTCACTTTCCCGTATGCAATGAGCTCTCACTAACTAAACCCATTGAAATGTAGTAGTTAAACGGTTTAACCGTTTAAATAAATGAAAAAATATAAATAGATTTTTTCTGAACGGCAAAAAAAAGATATATATATAAATAGATAAATAAATGTGTGTCATGTGATAGACTGATATGTGGATTCTGAGTTGGCCCACCCCTTATTCCCATGTCGCTTGTTACATGCAATCATCAATGACGCATGATATATTGGATGTAATGAGATACATGTTGCTGAGGTGGACTGGGGTGGGACCCACCACACTATATTAAAAACCCATGTGAAGATGTGAAGCAAAGCAACATATCTACTTGAATTCTAGAACACACAAAATGACCATGCTGAAAGCACCTCTTAGTACCAGCAAACCCTCACCTCTAAGATGGTTCAACCGAATTTACGCACTCGTGCACCTGATCGCGATTTTCGCACTCGTTTATCGCCATTGTTGTAACCTTATCACCTCTCCTTTCACCACTATCTTGCTACTTGTAGCTGATCTTGTGTTGGCTTTCTTATGGACAACATGGCAAACTTTCTTCTTGAACCCGGTTCAGCATCAGGTTTTCCCACAAAACCTGCCTCGGGAGAGCGAGTTCCCGGGGCTAGATGTGTTTGTTTGCACCGCGGATCCGTTCAAGGAGCCGCCAATTGGGGTGGTTAACACCGTGTTGTCTGTGTTGGCTTATGACTACCCACCAGAAAAACTGTCAGTATATTTGTCGGACGATGGTGGGTCCCAGTTGACGCTTTTTGCGTTCATGGAGGCTGCTAAGTTTGCTAGACATTGGCTGCCATATTGCAGGAAGTATGATATAATGGATAGGTCTCCTGAAGTTTATTTTGGAAATGATCCATCTTTGTTACCAGAAACAAGTGATATCCAGGTCCATTACCTCATATTTATTTTAATGCTAATTCAACCAGTGACGAATCTAAGAACTTTTTTTACTGGGTTCCTTTTGGTAGATTCTCACTATTTTTTTTCTCCAAATCATAAGAGGTTCTCACTAATTTTCTCCATTTATTCCAAACCGAATGGGTTCCTGGGAACCCACAAAAGGGGGCTAGATCCGCCTATGAATTCAACATATATCATTTTTACAGATTTTTATTTCAATTTCTTTCACTACTTCAAAAGCGATTTTGAGATGCGGTGGAAAACAACATAAGACACGGTTTTTTAATAATTATTAGGATGAAGTTTACATTTTTATAATTTTTCCAAGCTTATAGACATAAGCTTTTAATACCTATGTTTTAAAGGTGTGTAAATACTAAATAGAAGTACGTGATATATTTGTTATCATGACAGCTAATCATAAGTAAAATTAAAAAAACATAATGTAACCAAATGAGTATTCTATTAATCAAATATTAAAGTGATTATCATACGTACATTTAAATATTTAATATAATCTAGGGTGATGATAAGATTAGAAGGTTAGTCTCAATACATCCCCTCTTTACTAATTTGGTTATGTGGTGTGGGGGACGGCGGAGGGCCGTCGAGCCCCGTGGAGGCCCGTTCACAACGCCCCCTTGGTCTATTCCGTCTCCACCATCCCTTGGGCTCATCCGTTACACTTGATAACGTGGCCGCTTACGTGACGAATAATCCTCAAAGAACTGCCCTCCTCCAAATCCATCGGCCTTATACCTACATCTATAAAAACATCAAATCAATCTATAAGTCTGTTTTATTTTTAGTCTATTTTGTTTAATCTTTTTTTAATAATGGCTAGCTGAATGATTGATTTAGTATAACCAAATTTTGTCAGTTCTTATGTTGTAAACAGTCAAAGTACGAAGACATGAAAACAACAATTCAATATGTAATGGACCAAGGAAGCATTAATATTGACCAAATAAAGGATGCCCGTACGATCAAAGCTTTAAGAAAATGGACCGCTGGGTTTACACGTCAACAACATCCTACGGTCATAGAGGTTTGCAATCAATATATATATTTTGGGTTGAAATAAAAATAGGATTTTTTAGTGATTTATTGAAACTAAACATTTTTTACACTTGCATATAGGTTCTACTTAAAGGTGATGAAGATAAAGATGTTACCGGTCACTATATGCCCAATCTCATCTATTTAGCACGAGAAAAGAATAAAGCCATCCCGCACAATTTTAAAGCGGGTGCCCTTAATGCTTTGGTATGTTAACTATCTAGTTAATTCTTTTTAATAGAAAATGTTAGTCATACTCTATTTTACATAATAAATATAAAGTAGTTCTTTTGCCTATGTTTAAACATGCGACGTTCTCTCTATGATGCATGTATAATTATATATAAGTGTTTTATAACTGGATATAAGCACGGTGAAAATGTTTATTGGTTGGACCGGTTATAAAAAGGTGTTGAACTTTTGTGTTTATAAGATTTAAAAAACCTTTCTAAGAAAAGAATAAATTACAAGTTTTGTCCTTTAATTATATACCATTTTTTAGGCGATGTCATTTGACGTAAAATTGACGAGTTAAGTACTTAATGTTTCAACATCTTGTACGGTATGTTATTTGAGTCTAATCCAGTTAAATTTTTCTGTTAAATCTGATCACTCAAGGGTATTTTAGTCTTTTTACCCACCTATCGACCACCTATCTACAACTCCCTCTCTCTCTCTCTCTCTCTCTCTCTCTCTCTCTCTCTCTCTCTCTCTCAGACTTCACCCACCACCACCACCATGGACCACCACCCCACAACCTTCACTGCCATCATTCACCCCACTGACCCCAGCCTTCACCGTCGCCACCAACCCCGTCCTATCGACCACCCTAACCCCACTACACCCACCACAACCCAAATCACTACTGCAACAGTTCCCCCATCGTTCACACACTACACCTCCAATCATCAAAGTTCAAACATCACCAGGATCATCAAAGTTCATCACCCAGAACAGAGGCTCAGATCAGAGTAGTGGAGTGGACCAAAATGCCTAGCCGAAACGAAACTCTGGTCCTCATATCTGAGCAATGGAGGCGGTGGTGGTGCGAAGTGGGATGTGGCGACTAAAGGTGGTCGGATCTGGGCGGTGGTTGCGACGCTGGTTGGGTGTTGGTAGTGGGAGGTTGCGGCGCTGGTTGGGTGTTGGTGGTGGAAGGTGGGAGGTGGGTGGAGAGAGGGGGGAGGAGAGATATAAATCTCTGTAGTGTGTGTTTTACACACGCATATACATATGTTTTATTTATTTAAATACTTTAAATAAATGAGTGAGTAGAAAGACCAAATTACTCTTGTGTAATTAACAGAAAAATTTAGCTGGTTAGGCTCTCAAAGGACATATCGTGCTTGATTTTGAAATATTAAGTACAAAACTTGTCAATTTTTGTATCAAATGACACCGTCTGAAAAAAAGTATATAGATAAAAGACAAAACTTGTAATTACTCCTAAGAATGTATTCTATGTTATATTTCTGAGTATTAAAATTAGATACTGTTTACATTCCTCTAATCACCGTTATTCTTAAAAATATTATTTATTTAAGTTTTTTTTCTTAAATTCCTATAATCTCCCTTATTCTTAAAAAAATATTTATTCACGTTTTATTTTTTTAGTTTTTAAAAATAATCAATGAAACAACATAATGTTATTAAATTTTCAAGTTAATACAAGTTTTGAAAGTAGTTATGACATCATCTGATTCTTCAATTTAGTCAACTAATCCCAGTGATTGGAGCAGAACCAGTAGTGTTATGACACATTCAGAGTTTTAAAACATTAAGTACAAAACTCGTTAATTTTTACTTAATATTTTTGACAGTACAATCTTGATTCTTTAGTTTTTTAATGGAGTTTTAATTCGCTGATTTACCATTTTTATATATAGATTCGAGCATCAACAATCATGACCAATGCACCTATATTCCTTACCTTGGATTGTGACATGTTCTCCAATGATCCAAAAACACCAAGTCGTGCGTTATGTCATTTCATGGACTCTAATAGTGATCCAAAGCTTGCATTCGTTCAATTTCCTCAACGCTTTCACAACCTCAATCAAAACGACATTTATGCTGGTCAACATGTGGCCGAGATACGAAATTGCCCTTTAGGGATGGATGGTTTGAGTGGCGTATTTTTCATGGGCACCGGTGGCTTCTTTAGAAGACGAGCTCTCATCGAGTACCCTATGAAACCATACGGGCTATGGAATGAGCCAGATAAAGATGGAGATACTATGGCATTAGCGCACCGTGTCACAAGTTGTAGTTACGAGGACAATACTAAATGGGGTTCAGAGGTACGTACACCTATGACCTGTTCTTGAAAATGTGTTACGATTATTGTTAACTTGTTAATGTATGCTACTTGCAGATTGGATTTCGGTATGGTGTTTTGGTTGAGGATATCTACACGGGTTATCATTTGCAATGCTTAGGTTGGAGTTCGGTCGCCTGTACTCCAACTAGAGCTGCATTTCTAGGCAAAGTGGCAACAACCCTTAATGACGTACTAAGTCAATCGAATAGATGGTACATGGGCATGTTACAAATAGGATTTTCCAAGTTTAGTCTGATGACATATGGAATTAGGTTTTTAAACCCTCTCCAAGCTATGTGTTATGCGCACTTTTACTTTCGTGCTTTATGGTCTTTTCCGGTCATCATCTACGCCTTTTTGCCCCAGCTAGCGCTCATAAATTCTTTACCAATATTTCCAAAGGTGAGTCCACACATACAAGTATACACGAATGTTCAATACATAACCAATTTTAATTAGTAAAATGTGAGAACCACTTAGTAACATGCAATTAGTATTTAAATATTATACAAAAGATGGCTATGTATAAAAATTGACAAACTATATATAAAATGATTTTTTTGGTACAGGTTTCCGACCCTTGGTTTTCTCTGTACGCATTTCTTTTCCTTGGATCACACGCGAAAGATTTTCTTGATCACGTGTTGGCAGGTTCAGTGTTCAAAAAATGGTGGAATTCCAGAAGAATGTGGTTGATATTGGGGTGCTCGAGTTACGCATTTTCTATATTAGATTGGTTTCTCACATCCATTGGCATGTCAACATGTGAATTTAACGTGACGAGCAAGGTATCAGACAATGAGCTAACCAAGCGTTATGAGAAAGGAATTTTTGAATTTGGAGGAGAATCACCATTGTTATTAATGGTTAGTACAACAACCGTGGTCAATTTATTCGCCTTTCTTGTCGGAATTAAGAGAGTGTTGACAAATGGTCAGAAGTTTGAAGATATGTTTGTGCAGTTGTTCATAGCAGGGCTTGTTGTCATATATAGTTGGCCGGTATATGAGGGCATGGTTTTAAGGAGTGATAAAGGAAAGATGCCTTCAAAGACTACCTTAAAATCTATATGTCTTGCTTTGGTTATTTGCTTTGGGTTCTCCTCATCATTTTAGCAAACAATTTATGCGCTTATTTATTGTACCCAATTTAATTAGTAATAAAAAAGCTACATGCAACATATTGGAAAAATGATGTATAACTATGTGATAATTGCATAATGTCAAGGAATTAAGGGGTGTGTGAATTTGGAATGGCATTGCATTGCCAATGTTGTTTTATATATTCTAGCACATTCATTGTGTTTTGCATCCATAAAACATCATAATCCCTTCTATTTCCTATCTCCATATCATAATTTACATGAGGTAATACTTTCTTCTCTTGATTTTGAAGGTAATTAACCTAATGACATCATCATCCATCTTTAATATTGTCTCGAGCACATTCGGGTTTTGTGAAATATGTAAATAAGAGATAAAATACCGTCTAAGTATGTGTTATTTTCTCCACCTTTGTGTTTTTTTATGTTGTATACAAGTTGTATACCTCAATGCACATCCTACCTCCAACAACGAGCAACTTTAAAAAACCGACAAAAATCATAAATGAGTTTAAGAAATAGATGATGCTTCATAAGTCTATGAATATCTTATTTAATGAATATAATTCTTTGTTGTGCTCAGTCGAAAGAAGATAGGCTTGTGTTTAATGTTATTTACGCAAAATTGATAAGAAAATTTAATAAGTTAACTAGAGAGATAAATAATAGGAATAATGGATTTTAATCATCCTAATTATTAGCCATTGGCCAACAACGGTTCCAACTTAAAAAATAACCAGTGGTGTTCTCACATTTTCATATATTGTAAACCAATAGACATTTACTAACATAACCTTAATTTCTTTTTGTCCTTTTTTCCTTTTCTGTCAGCAAAGGTCGATTGGTTTATAATATGTGAAAATGTGAGACCACCACGGGTTAATTTTAAAGTTGGGACCATTGCCGACCAATAGCTAATGGTTGGGATTATTAAAATCCATTATTCCTAAATAATAATTAAAAATTCATAAGAAAATTTAATAAGTTAACTAGAAACATAAATAATAATAAAAAATAAATATATAATTTAAACTTTCTATATTGGTGTATAGTCAAAACTTGTTGAAGTAATAAAAAATGACGTTAAAGAAATATACATAAATATGTATTGTATATTTTTCTATATAGTATTCTTTAGGATTTTATTGCATCTTTTTCTTTTGCATCGTGTCGGCATGATTTATGGAACCGTGTGGATCCGAACTAAACGGACGCCTGGAAACGAACATCAATCTTCTTTTGAAAATAACCAAGCGTTTAAGAAGACTGGCATTGTTGCATTTTGCACCCTTGAATTGATAGCTACAAGCATGGGCTTCTACTTGAAGGAGTTAATGCCAGATGGTTGTTACACCATTATGAAATTTATCGGTAGCTTCTCGGCATTTCTTGCTATATTCTCGCTTATGATGAAGTTAGTTCTGTTGGTTGGATTGATGAAGACCACAGTGAATCAAAATAAAATTGCTTGGATTGAATTGAGAGTCGTATGAGAACTATCAGAACGAACTATTTGATCGGTATACTTAAAAGTTCGAACGGATTAAACTCAATTCGTAACAAGAACATGGTTGTTTCTTTGAGATGTGAAAATACCGTATCCAGAAGATCATTGAATAAGCCGTTTCTCGTATTTTATTTTCTTTCGAAAATCTTGTATCAGTCCCAAAAAGATCGGAACAGTTACTTACACCCAAATAACTAACTTGGTATTTAATTAGATAGATATATATATAGGCAAAAGATCAAATACAAATAATCTTAACATACTAAACATACAAATTGAAGGAAAACCCAAAAAGACAAGGTGGCATTTTTGTAATTACCACCAACTATCAAAGTTACAACCAAAAATACCTAAAAAACACAAATTTTTTTTTAACATTTTTTATTAAAAAATCGCTACATTTCGTTAGCAAAAAAAAAAATTATTATTATTTTTTTTTCGGCTGCTACTAAAAGTAGCGATTTTTTAATAAAAAATGTTAAAAAAATAAATAAAATAATTTGTGTTTTTTTTTTTTTTTAGATTTTTTTTAGGTTTTTTGGGGGTTTAGTTTTTAGCATTTTAGCTTGGGGGGGGGGGGGGGGGGTTAGGTTTTTTTTTTAAGGTTTTTGGGGGGTGGGGGGGTTAGGTTTTTTTTTTTGGGGGGGGGGGGGAGTGGTTAGGTTTTTTTAGGTATATTTGTAGAGTAACTTTGATAGTTATTGATAATTACAAAAATGCCACCTTGTCTTTTTGAGTTTTCCTTCAATTTGTATGTTTAGTATGTTAAGATTATTTGTACAAGAACTTTACCCTATATATATATATATATAGGATTAGGTTCAAGAGTAAACACTAGTGTAGCTTGCGAACTGAGTGAACTAATCCTAGCCATACACGTGTGTAGATCAATGGCCAGGATTTGATGTTGAAATACACTAGTGTATTTTACGATTTGATGATGAGATCTTGGCCATACACGTGTGTAGATCAATGGCCAGGATTTGTTCACTCAGTTCACAAATACACTAGTGTTCACTCTAGAACCCCACCCTATATATATATATATATATATATATTCCCATAATATTTGACATAATTTAATTGATTTAATAATATCCAACGATCTGTGACAACTGTAAGCAAATGCCCAAACCCACATTTGGATATATCTAATCACATATATTACAATTAATATAATCTATGTTAACAGTAATATTTTACCCTCAAATATTTGATAACTCTTAATTACATATACATCATTAACATACCAGTTACTATATTTGGCCCAAATCCGATTAAACACACTAGCTCATTATAACAACCAAGTCCGCTATTCCTGCATCACCTAACTCGATTAATATATAACGAGAATACCTATTCAACGAGTTAATCCAATACCACTACAAATGTTGATAATCACTAAAATTACCAACATCCCCCCCTCCCATTTTAGTGATATCCATGATTAACTCAACTCAGTTCTCAAAGATCTCAAACTCATGCATAAATGAAAATGTCTTGAGGATTGAATTTTCATCTTAGTAAATTACATGATCCAAATATTCGAATATCGGGGTGTCTCAACCCTTGTTATCCATTTGAATACTTAAAGGTAAAATACACATAATTTTACAACCCATACGTTCTTACATGACACTACATTTTACTAGCCTATGTCCAATCCTTCACAGAGTATATCGAAGCCAAGTCCAAGCTTCTTGTAGCGGCTAAACTTCATACTCTTATAGGTAGTTTCTTTATTCTTGCACCTGCAAATGCAATTTATCAAAGAACTATTAAGAAGTTATACTTCAACCTACTTTATCTTGCAGACTGAACACAAACCTTGGGATGATTCTAATGTCGTGTTCCAATATCTTTTTGACAAGCTTTCCACATAGGTGTCTAGACTTTCCATTATACACTTGACTGTAAGCCTTAGCCAAAGTAGCTGCACTATCACATCTGATAGATATAGGTGATATCGGTTTTGGCCACAAAGGAATCTCATAGATCAAATTTCTTAGCCATTCAGCTTCTTTACCAGCTGCTGCTAAAGCTACAAATTCATATTCCATTGTTGAATTTGTGATGCAAGTTTGTTTCTTTGAGGCCCAGGAGATAGCACCTCCACCAAGTAAGAACACAGATCCACTTGTGGATGAATGATCTTCCTTATTGTTTACCCAACTTGCATCAGTAACCCCTTCAAGTACTGAGGGGAAACCTGAATAACACAAACTATAATTTATAGTTCCTTTCATGTACTTAAACAATCTGTTTATTGCCTGCCAATGATGTGTGCTTGGGTTACTTGTAAATCTACTAAGTTTTCCCATCGCATAAGAAATATCAGGCCTTGTGCTGATCATAGCATACATCAAACATCCTATTGCTTTGGAATATTCAAGTTGAGATATGGGGCTACCTTGATTAGGCATGAACCTAATGTTAGGATCAATAGGAGTTCCAACTAGAGAACAATTTAAACTATTGAATTTCTTCAAGATCTTCTCAATATAATGCGATTGAGAAATTGATATACCATTGTTCCCTCGAGTAATCTTTATACCAAGAATCACCTCATCCTCCCCCATATCTTTCATGGCAAACTTTGATGACAAGAACTCTTTGGTTTTAACAACTTGACCTAAGTCAGTACCAAATATCAACATGGAGTGAATTTCTAGGATTGTCCTTTATCTTTATAACAATTTTCAGGCGATGTCCTGTATGTTCAAAATTGACGAGTTTTGTCCTTTATGTTTTCATATCATGCACGTTTTGTCCTTTAGGCCTAACCCAGTTAGTTTTTTCAGTTAAATTTGGTCATATGCTTTGCACATGAGGGCATTTTTGCCAATTCAAAGGTTGCAGAAGCTTTGAGTTGTAAATCTGCCGTTGAAGTTACCTTTGAATTGACAAAAATGCCCTCATGTGCAAAGCATATGACCAAATTTAACTGAAAAACTAACAGGGTTAGGCCTAAAGGACAAAACGTGCATAATATGAAAACATAAAGGACAAAACTCGTCAATTTTGAACATAAAGGACAGCGCCTGAAAATAGGTATAAAGATAAAGGACAATTCTTGAAATTCACTCTATCAACATGTCATCAACATATAGACAAATTATAACTCCTTTTCCTGAGGAGTCAAATTTGCTATCTACACATTTGTCAGCTTAATTAAGTATAAATCCATCTGACAACACCACATCATCAAATTTTTGATGCCACTGTTTAGAAGCTTGTTTCAAGCCATGTAAAGACTTAACCAGCTTGCAAACCTTATGTTCATTTCCTGGCATAATGAAACTTCTGGTTGTTTCATATAGATTTCTTCATCCAATTCACCATTTAGTAATGCAGTCTTTACATCCATTTAATGAATTACAAGATTGTGGATAGCTGCTAAAGCCAATAACAACCTAATTGTGGATATTCTTGCTACTGAAGCATATGTATCAAAGAAGTCAATTCCTTCTTTTTGTCTAAAGCCTTGTATCACTAGCCTAGCTTTAAATTTATCAATGCTTCCATCCACTTTCATTTTCCTTTTAAAAATCCATTTACATCCTAATAGTTTGCATCCAGGAGGTAAATTTGTCAACTTCCAGGTCTCATTATGCATGATTGAATCAATTTCATCTTGAATAGCTTCCTTCTAAAATGAAACATCCCTTAAAGCCATTGCTTCACTGAAAGTTTTCGGATATTCCTCAATATTGAAACAATATTGATATTGATATTCAAATTTACCCCTTGATCCTTTAACCAAATAAAGTTGGAAATCATCACCAAAGTTCTTGGCTTTCCTTACCCCTAGTACTTTTCTTGGGTTCTGTGCTAGTGGAAGGTACATCTTTCGTATTGATAGAGTTTCTTTCAAAATATTTAGACTCTGAGGCATATCTTTAAGTCTAGGTACCGAGGAAAACATATCCTCATTCCCAAAATCTCCATCTCTTGACTCAATTAATGTGTGAACAGACACATAATCATTTGGTTCTGTCACATAAAACCTATGAGCCGGAGAATGTTCAGCATATCCAATGAATATACAATTTATGCCTCTCTCACCTAAGGTTCTCATCTTAGGTTTAGTGAGCCTTACTATAGCTCTACAACCCCAAACTTTAAGATGACTTAAGTTTGGTGCTTGTTTGTGCCAGATCTCATATGGGGTTACCTTGGTCCTTTTATTTGGAACCTTATTCAATAAATAGCAGGCTGTTAGCATAGCCTCACCCCAAAATCCTTCACTCAAACCTGAATAGGACAACATGGAATTAACCATTTCTTTTAATGTCCTATTCTTCCTCTCAGATACACCATTTTGCTGTGGTGTATATGGAGCAGTGGTCTAATGTATGATACCGGTGGATTGGAAATAAACTGGATCATAATATTCATCACCTCTATCAGTACGAAGATTTTTAATCAATTCCTTTTGATGCAATTCTACTTCTTGTTTATATATTTTAAATTTATCTAGAGTTTCATCTTTTGCATGTCACAAGTAGACATAACAAAACCTAGAAGCATCATCAATAAAGGTCACAACATATTTTTTATTTCCAAGCGAGGGAGTATTATGAAAATCACATAAGTCAAAATGAAAGAGTTCTAAAACCTTAGATTCTGTTTTGGCATCTTTAAAAGGTTTTCTTGTTATCTTGGTTAACTTGCAAGTGTGACATTGATTATTATTCATATCAAAAGCGGGTATGAAGTTCATTTTAGACATGCCTTTCATTCTAAAATAATTAACATGTCCTAACCTTGCATGCCATAATTTTGATTCATTATTGACTTTATTACTAGAAGAAGCAATACACATGGATTCTTTAGCAAACAGAACATGAACATTTAACTTAAACATACCATTAGATAAATATCCAAATCCTACAAAGATTCCATGTCTTGACAAGATAAACTTGTCAGAGTCAGTGACCTGTTTAAATCCATAATTATTTAATACAATACCCGAAAACAAATTTTTCCGTATACCCAGAACAAACAACACATAATCTAATAATAAGTGTTTGCCAGAAGTAAATACAAGCTTGACTTTCTCGACACCTTTCATAGGCTCGGTTGCTACATTTCCCATTCGTAATTCAGATCCATCATCATAGGTTTGCATTCTTCAAACCACCTTAGATCTTTACACACATGTACCGTAGCTCCCGAGTCTACCCACCATGCAAATTCATCATCCTGAACACAAAATGATTCGGTGATAAAGGAAACATAATTCACAACCGGATTATTATTAAAATCTAAACAATTATTCGAATTAAAATTAAAATTCTAATTATTATTCAATCCGCTTGATGAACCCGCATCAATATCCATGTCTTTTAATGGACTTAACCCACGGCCCAAAGTATTTGTATTAAGTTCTTTGATATTCATGGCCGAAGGCCAATTTTTATTTGGGACGTAGCCCTTGTACGGCTTTTTCATCAACTCACTGCCCAAGGAATTAGATACAATTGAACCATAATTACTTTCTTCATTTTGGGCCATTGACTTTGGGCTTAATCCAATGTGTGGTGTCAAATTTTCATTTTTCCAACGTAAGTAACCGTTTTATGTAGTTCTAAACAATTTTGTTTTTTATTTTGATTACATGGAACCTTTGGTTTCACCAAATAATCACTAAAATTATTTTCATTTAAATAAAATTTAGAACACGTACCTGTTTGAGTTGGTGGATCATTGGACCCACTTGGACTCGCTCCATTCGAGCCTTTGTTGTTTCCCGTAAGCTTCACCCGACAATCCTTTTTGAAGTGTCCCACTTTGTGGCACCTCCAACATGTTTTTTTGGCTTTCTTATTTGAAATTTTATCACCATGATCACACTTGCGTTTTTTGCCTTTAAACTTGTTATAATTACCCGATTTCCCATCGTGCTCCACCACATTAATTGAAGATTGACCAACTACACTGTTGCCCTTATTTTTATCAACTTCTTGAACCCGAAGAGATTCTTCGATCCGAATGTGACTTCCCAATTGAACCAAAGTCAATTCTTCTTTTTGATGTTTAAGGGTGTGTTTAAAATCTTTCCATGATGGAGGGAATTTATTAATGATACTTGAAACGGAAATGACTCATCCATATACATATTGTGTTGAGTGTATTGACCCAATATGTGCAATAATTCATTATATTGCTCCATAACCGGTCTATTATCAACCATTTTGTAAGAATTGAAATTACTTACCAGAAATTTTTTGCTACATGCATCCTCTGCTATATACTTAGATTCAAGAGAATCCCAAAGATATAACAACCCTCCTAAAATCCTTAAAACACCCTTATAAGTCCTAAAATACACCCCGTATACGAGAAACGGGCCCGAAATACCTTTATTTTATCAAAAATCAAATAAAACAAAATTCCAAGGCCGCTCGCGGGGCGTGACCGGCTCAAGCTAAGTCGTCTCGGGGCGCGAAGGAGTGACACCAGACGTAACCCTGGGCTGCCACGTGTCCCAGTCGTGTCGAGGCTAGTTGTCAACTCAGCAAAGCTAGGGCCTACTCTATAAGCCCTCGCGGGCCGCGAAGGGAGACCCTTAGTGGGTCACGGGGCGCGAGAAACCCCCTAATCAGCCCTATAAATAGAGAGTCGATGTTCAGTTGAGAAATCGTTCAAAAATCAAAATTATCTCTAAATTCTCTAATAGCTAAAGTAATACTCGGGCATAATACCCACTAAAAAGTGAAGCTCTGCCTCGTTGTAAGTATTATAACCCCCGGTTACGTATTAGTTACTCTGCCCGATTGATCTAGTGCTCCGTAACACATGTCAGGGCTCTGCCTGACTCAGTCGTTGGAGTTCTGTCTTGGGAGGGGGGTATAGCTAATGTAAATTGGGTTATTTTACTAACACGTGTGCATTGTTTAATTTAATAGATTATAACCAGGAAGTTACCAGGAATTATCTAAAACAACAATGTGAGTCATTCTCTTTTTATAAACTGTTTTTACAAAACCTCAATTATTTTAAATTACATTTAACAGTGATTGAGTATTTGTAATTCTATAATTACTGTCGGTATGTTGGGGTTTTGTATACATTACTTGTTACTAATACTGAGAATAGTAACATGACCACAAGTCAGAATTGACAGTACCGTGGGTGGTAATTTGATAGATGTAAACAAATGTAATTGCGGATGCTCTCAATACTGTAAAGTAATAAAAGTGTTTTGATTAAATTAGGATGCACTCACAGTATTTCCCACTGACAAAATGTTTTTAAACGCGTTTCAGGTAACAAAATGTGAAAGCCAAATAGAAGCCAGCTGGAGAGCACTGAAGGCTTGGAAAAATGGCTATAAAAGTTACCTAAACAAGAAAGACGTTTTATTTAAATAAAATAGGGTTTATCCCTATAAACATATTATGAAAGGAAACTTGGGTTGTACCCATGTGTTTATTATTTATAAAATGAGGTGTTTTACTCTGATAAAATATTTCCTAACTACGGTCCTGATGTAAATTTCCGCTGCCAAATTAAATAAACACCGATACCACCAGCTCTGAGTGCTCGCGGCCGCCCGCCTCCCGGGGCAAGGGTCAGGGGTTGCGACAAAAGATCCTTGGCGGACACTGCATTCTGGTACAGATCAAACAACCCATTACACATTCCATTCAACGTATGCCCTCTGCATATATAATCATCATTTTCCCACTTCAATCTCTTTCTCTGTTGATCCAGAGTTTCGTTTTCCCCTTCCTCAGGCATCAGTGTACTCAGAACATACACAACTTTAAGTGTGG
Organism: Helianthus tuberosus; assembly: GCA_030545235.1. Classification (NCBI taxonomy): domain Eukaryota; kingdom Viridiplantae; phylum Streptophyta; class Magnoliopsida; order Asterales; family Asteraceae; genus Helianthus; species Helianthus tuberosus. Next base: position 185,776,035 of record CM060419.1, read on the forward strand.
TTAACAAGAAGTGCATCTTCTTCCTCTAGCGCCTAAAATCCTGCCCTTCAAATTTCTCCAACTTCGCAAATTTGCTTGTCATGTCGCTTGCAGATTCACCAGTCATGTTGAAATAGTTCGTTCTTTGTTGGTTGGATTGATGAAGACCACAGCGAATCAAAATAAAATTGCTTGGATTGAATTGAGAGTCATATGAGAACTATTAGAACCAACTATTTGATCGGTATACTCAAAAGTTTGAACGGATTAAACTCAATTCGTAACAAGAACATGATTGCTTCTTTGAGATGTGAAAATACCGTATCCAGAAGATCATTGAATAAGCCATTTTTCGCGTTTTATTTTCTTTCAAAAATCTTGTATTAGTCCCAAAAAGATCAGAATAGTTACTTACACCCAAATAACTAACTTGGTATTTAATTAGATAGATATATATGTTCCCATAATATTTGACACAATTTAATTGATTTAATAATATCCAATGATCCGTGACAATTGTAAGCAAATGCCCAAACCCACATTTGGATATATCTAATCACATATATTACAATTAATCTATACTCTCTATTAAAGGAGCTTAGATGATGACCTCATTTTGCTTACGTGTCAAATTCTTAGGTATGCCACGTAGTCCAAGCTGATGTCATAATTCAGATATATAAATATATAAATAAATCTATCTATTATAAAAAACTTCAAATATAGTTTTGGCTCCATTTTCAAAATTTAAACCTCTCTCTCTCTCTCAAATACACTCCTGACTTCATTTTCAAAATTCAACCTCTAATTTCAAACCTGCATCTCTCTCTCTCAAATATAGTCATGAGAAAAAGAAAGGGGCGTCAATCAAAAACCCTAATTCACTCTAACGGAGAACAAGAAGATGAATTCAGAGATCAACGGTCTAATGATTCAGAGATCAACAAGAAGATGAATTCTGACATGTATAGATTTGGTAACGAAGAGGATGATGGCGGTGTTTCGGGTTGCAGAAGCGACGATGGTGGTGAGCTTCAACCGGTGAATTTGTTTCATATATGTGTAGATCCACAAACCCTAAGGTATGCTTCAACCGCTGAATTTGTTTCAAACAACAACAGTGCAAGTGGATAAACTTGCAGATCTGGCTACCCAGAGTATTCTTCACGACTTTTATCCTTCACCGGTGAAATCGAGCACATCTAGATCTGTTGGTTAGTTGATTTCTTATCAAGTGTGTGATTAATTGTTGTGTTGAAGTTCTTGACCTAATTTCTTATCAAGCCTTTATGATTATGTTTATGTTGAATTTTTGAATGTTTTTTTTTTGCTAATTTGGGGGCTAATATTTAAAGTTAGGGGTTTGTTTTGTTGTTGGATGTTTTTGTAGGTTAAATGGCTGTTAAAGGTAAAAAGACACAAAAGAAATCAAACAGAAAGGAAAAGAGTAAGGAGTTTGTTTATGTTAATAAGAAAAAAAAGAATGAGTTGTTGAGTGAATCTGATATGGAAAATGATGTGTTAAGTGAATCGGATATGGAAGATGAAGAAGATGAAGAAATGCAGAGTGTTGATGGTGATGAAGGTGGAGATTCGGGGTCGGATATGTCGTCGGATGGGGATGATGCGTTTGCGGGTGATTTTTTACAGGGCAGTGATGATGAAGGTACTGTGTATTGCTGTGGTTGTTACATTGTTAAGTTTCAATATTAATATTGTTGCAACAGTTAAGAGATTACATAATTGCTTTGAAAAGTATAGACATATGAGGACTGATAGGAAAAACATTAGCTGGAAGTGCGTAAGAATGTAGTTACATACGTATAGTCTTGGTTAAAGGTGTATTTTGGTTAATTATAATTAGTTTACAAATGAATCTAATTTGGTTCCGTACGTGTAGTCTTTTGATTAAAGGTGGTTGACTTGATCAATTATTTTTAAAAGGAATCTAATTTGGTTATATTTGATCTACAAGAAAAATGGAAGGTTTTGAAACTCGGAAGTTGAAATGATTCAAATGGGTCGAAGGTTACTCAGAGGGTATTCATATACGTGCAACCTCTTAAATCGCTTTATTTTAAAAGTTGATTTTTGTAATAAAAATATAGTTTTAAAGGTATTTTGTTTGAATTAGTATACATATTGTTTAAAAAGTTTGAGAAATGGACTAAAACTGTTGGTTGGTCGTTCAACCTGGTTCTTATAAAAATTACCAGTTTCGACCTCAACCCATTTTGAGCCGTTAGACCCCTCCCAGCAACAGAAATAGAAGCATCAAGCTCTTTTTATGTTATGTCAAATATTGTGTTCTATATGCCTCGTGCCATCATCGTCAGTACGGGTAGATTAGTTGACTAAAGACTTTCACTAATTTTTGGTCAGGTGATTGGGTTTCAAGCTCGGTCGGTGCTAACTTTATGCCTCATATCATCAACGTCAACACGAGAGAGGTAAAAATTTAGTTTTTTTCTTTAATCATTGTGGTTTTTTGAAACTTTATATTCATAAGCTATGATAGTAGTCTTGATTCTTGAATAAGTTTGAGTAGAACTCTTTAATTGTTTTTGTTTATTATCAAATATCATTGTACGTTTTTCTTAGTTTCTTTTTTTTATTTTTTTTTATTTTTGGGTCCCGTTAGATGCCGTTGTGTTTCTTAGAATTGTTGTTTTTAGGTAGGTACACTTCACTTCTTTTTTATGCCGGCAGTGGTTGCATCGCCTATTATTATTATTAGTTCTTTCTTATAATATTTTTGTAATTCAAAGTGCAGTATCCGTATTTTCGCGATTGCTACTATTATTGTTATTATTTATCTTCTAATTCATTATTAACTCAAGGTATTTAAATTTATTCAACGAAAAAAGTTTATTATTATTGTTATTATTTATCCTCAGTTGTTTACTGTTTGTTGTTTATTATGATTAATATTAGTGTTAAATGCCATTTTAGTGGTTTGGGCCATTTTGCCAGTTCAATCCAAAGATTACAAGAAACTCAAGATTCTGCAACAAATATCTTTGGATCCCTAACAGAAGAAACTAAATCGAGGTGATTATTCTTCCTTTATTTGAGTTCATCACTGAAAATATAATAAAATTTTTGCATTAGTTAGAAACAGTGAGTTAATTTGAGGTGCTTTTGGTAATTTTGACACTTTTAAACTTAACATGTGCCTTGCAGGGCTTTGGTCAGAAGCATGGGTGAAATATTGTTTGTGTGGAAATAATAATAGTGCAACAATTGCATCTCTTAAAGTTCTCGACCATCAGATTGAGGGTAAAGATCAAAGCACCAAAGATGAGGTAAGTTGAAATCTATATTATTTCAAAGTTTTTTTAATGAGATGATTTACGAGGTTTTACAACATTAATTTAGGGGCAATTTCATATATACCCCTATAAACTTGCAAAATATCATATGTACCCTGACGCGTGTTCAATTTGCTTTTAGTTTTTTTGTTTGTAAATTGTTGTCAACCTGACGCGTGTTCAATTTGCTTATCAAGTCACTGCTCCAGCTTATAAACGTGAAGAGATCCTGAGTGATGTGGCTTTTTGAAGGTGATCTCTGGGTTGACAACCTCAGTAACGATGATGATGATACCTCAAGTTAGAAATAATTTTTGGGTGCCAAATGTAAGTATCCGTGCATAAAAATATAGGCCACGGAGATTATCAAACAAAAGAACAATGTGCAGACGTTTTCCAGTATATTCTTCCATACCCTAAGGCTTCTTCTGTAAGCTTTTCATAAATCATAATAAGTTGATTCAGTTCTTATTTCTTACGTTTAATATAGAATCTTATTTACACAATATTAATATTTTCAGAGAACTGGATTGGTTAAACTACGAAGAGTACTAAGAGTGATACGCAAACATTTTCTTCAACCACCTGATTATATGTTGGATGGAAATCCAATAGAAAAATTCTTGGATGACCCAACGTTATGTGAAAATAAACTGTCGGAAGAGGCTGGATCCGATGGATTTCGGGACGTCATAATGAAATTTATATATCAAGATAGTTCAGTTCTCAAACAGCAGCCAACAACTATAGAAAGGTACATGATTCTATACAAATTCACAGCTTTATCATAATAGTTTATTATATATTTATATCATGCTATAGTACTATCGGTGCTAAGGTATCAGGCAACAATCACTGTGTAAACATAACATACAAGCATTCATCGAATAACACGTATAACATGCAGAGCGGTTAGCGTATAAAATGTGTTCGCGTTGTGTGATCGATGTGGTTTGATATAGGTAACGTATGTAACACCCCAAAGTGCTTAAAACAAAACGGGATCGAGTATACTCACAGATCGTGTTTAACGAGTAAATACATTCTTGGATTGAAGGGAGTGCTGAGAGATTAGCCTCAACACAGTACAATAGTATGAGCATTGAACGGTGCGTTAAATAGCGTGACGGAGTGAAGTGAGTGACGGGCAGTGATCCGATTGGATGACCTTCCGGACGGATGGTCATCTGGACGGATGACCATTCGGTCGGAGGGTTGTCCGTTTGGGATGGATGTCACACCCCGATATTTCCACGTATTACCGGTGGGCCCGGTGGGGAGTATCGTGACGTGGTTGGTAACATTACAGTCAAACAACACAATATTTAAATGCACAGCGGAAGCAAAAGATAGATATATTTCAACCGATTATAATTGTAATATCAAGTATCACAACAGTTGAAAAATAATCCACAGGTGGATCAAAATAAATAGGAAACATTGTTCAACAGTTTTGGCATCCAAGCTTGCGAAACTTATTGTGGACGCTAGGAGAAAGCCAGCCTAGTTCGCGTAGTACCTGCACTTAACCTTTTTGGGAAAATACGTCAGTTTACACTGGTAAATACGATCAACTGACTCATTTGAAAAAGTTTAATAAAAATTGATTTGAATGCACGTGGCACAAACTTTTTATAACTTGGGATAATTATTTATAATACTTGTAAACGAATTACATGTTCCTTACGCGTTCAGTAGCCCGATCCGTAGACCGGGTTAAAGATCAATAGACACACCACTTTATTTAATTATGCACTGACGGGTGTACGCCTACACCCCGTGCTCAGGTCGTGGCCATCTCGTAAGATGATGCCAAGGATATCCGGGACATGGTCATTAACCCCCCAAAGGCTTTAAGCAAACAAAACATTTCAAAATGGAGCATATCAATGATTTTAACCTCTATTCGATTAAAGATTCAATGCTGGACCAAGCGGTATTTTATATACCGTACCCCAAGCCCGTATAAGGGAAAATAAGTTAAAAGTATTTACCTTTGCAAGTATCAATCACAAATAGCAAGTGCGTGTAGCTTTTACCGGGTCTCCTATTCTGGAACGAAGGTTTATAATAACCTATTAGAATCCTAATGGGTCTTTAATCAAGCTTAAACTTAGACCGGTTAGTTTCAAGGAAAGATACGGTTCGGTACGCATGATTAAGCGAAGACCGGAATAGAATGTGATTTAGACCCGACAAGTTTGAAGACTTGTATAATATGGGTAAACTAAACACATTCTGGATTTTGAGATAAAAACGATAAGGTTTGACCCGTTTCGGCTAATTTATGCAAACTAGTTACATAAACCGAACCGATCGCACAATAAGCGTAACGGGTAACCATGAGAGTCATTTACAGGTTCCCTAAGTTAATATGCCTTAAATATGTTGTGATATCAGTAGGATACCTTCCATTATGCCCAAAACGAGTTTAACCTTAATTTAAGCCCCGTAGGGGTATTTTGGTCATTTTAAAGATTATAAAGAGATTAAATGAATTTCTGAGATTCGGGTCCGAATACATCAGTAAAATAATTTATTTTAATAGGTCATATCAGTTGGTAATAAGTCTTTTATGACAAAATGGTTTTAAACCCAAACTATGCGTTTAATACGCTTAAAAAGCTATTTTAAGCGATTTCCGGGTTATACAGGAAATATGAGTTTTCTGATTAGGTTATAAAGTTCAAAATACTTTATTTGCTATATAAAATCAGTAGCAATTGGATTGGTGTCAAAATATTATGCAGAACTCATTTTATGCACAAAAAGGGTATAATCGGTATTTACCGAATCAAGGTCATAACCTTAGGTTATGGGCAGGTTAAAAATAATTAAAAATCTTTAAAAATACCAAAATATTATATTACATCAGTGGGTAAAAGGTTTGGTGATGAAAATTGGGTTTAGATAGGCTTTATGCTAATCGCGCCGTTTTAATTAACAAAAAGCTTCTTAAGTGCGCTATTGAGCATAACTCCTAATCTAGACCTCTAACTGATATGAAATTTTAGGGACATGTTTATAATTCAGCAACAAAGATTATTGTCCTCTCACATATCCAAAATTCTCTATTTATGGTCAAAAGGGCATTATGGTCAACATTTGGCATTTAACGGAAATGTGTAAACGAAACGGATAATCAATGAACCAATCATAGAGGGTTATACCCTCATGTAGCCTGGTCCTAAGGAAGCTCTAAGGCATTTCCAAATCATACTAAATCGGGTCAGAACTGAAGTTAAAGCAAAAGTCAAAGTTTTGCGACTTTCGGTTCCGAACCGGGTCTAAACAGAAAATTGTCAGGTCGAACATGCTTAGACATGTTCTTACACTTATTACTAAGTTATATGAGTGATAAAATAGGTTACATGCCTTCTACATTGTTAATTAGGCGTTAATTCGAAGATTTGCATTCTGTTGACTTTTTCTAATCAACTTTGACCCGACAAATGGTCTAGTTAGAGCGGGAATCAGAGGGTGCCCTTTTAAGGGTTTAATGCCCACATAATTACCAACTTATAACTACCTTCAATTCGACTAATCACTGGACCATTAATGATTAATCACTAAGTCAAACGGTAATTACAACGGTTTGACTTTTAAGCTAAAACCAAGTAAAAACTCAATTAAGGAAGGTCAAGGGTACTTACCAAAGTCTAATGCACGACTAGGGATGACTTGGGTCTGCTCTTATGCTCCAGGAAGCTCCACAAATGCAGATGGAAGGTGTGATCAAATGGTTGCAACATGAGGGCCTTTTATAGTGCTTAAAACTCACTAGATTGTTGACAACCAAAGCTACAACTGATCATGGATCACCCACAAGTGTCCCTAAGTGCCTAGGAATTATTAGGGGTCACCCATGGAGTGAAAATATCTGTTTTAAGTCGGTTACAATGCATCTAGGAGACACTAGCCCAAAGTTTTCGGATCAGAGGGCCCCTAGCGTCACGCGTAGCCCCCCTAGGGTGCCTCGCGTCGCGCGACACCCCCTCTGATCAAATCTTATTTTTCTGATTTTTGTGTTTAGGTCCTTGGTCCATAAAAAGTTGTTTCGACATTATTTCTTGCATTATGAGCCCTCCAAATTGACTTATAAGGGCTTCAAGGCTTATACCCACTTTGTTAAGTCCTTGGTTAACTTTGTTATCACCCGTAAAGTCATAAACTTCATCGTTGACGCTTTTAACCCTTCTTATACGAATTTTATCATAACTTTCTCATACGATAACAAAACTTGGTGAAATTTTTATCATGTATTCTAGTGAGCATAATTAATCGTTACAAAGCTTCGGGTTTGCTAAAATGTCACTCAGAGGTATACTTTAAACATGTTGACACATGTAGCCCCTGTAGTTTGTAATTCCTCACTTTCTTTCACATTTAGCTTCGTATGATCCATGATTTATTCGTTTAAGGTTATAAACATCGTGTAGGGTTATTGTAAGGTATATTTATCCATTGTTGACATTTTGAACCTGTATATTCACATACTTTCCATGTTTGTCAACTTTAGTCCTTCTAGAGTATTCTTTCACACGTTCAAGCTTATGACACGTGTCAATACATTATAGGACGTGAATTTTCGAGGTGTTACATCCTCATCCTCTTAAAAGAAATCTCGACCTCGAGATTTACTGAAATAAATAAGGGTACTTTTCTTTCATTGTGGATTCAACCTCCCAAGTGTATTCGGGACCTCTACGGGCATCCCATTTAACCTTTACAACCGGTACATGCTTCCTTCGAAGCTTCTTAACCTGTCGATCCTCGATCGACACATGTTTTTCAACAAACTTCAAGCTCTCTTCTATGTGCACATCTGTATGTGGTATGACTAGTGATTCGTCAGCGAAACACTTTTTCAGATTGCAGATGTGGAATAAATTGTGAATACCACTGAGCTCTTCAGGTAAGTTTAACTTATAGGCAACTGATCCGACACGTTCGATGACCTCGAATGGTCCTATGTATCTCGGGCTTAACTTGCCTTTCTTACCAAATCACATCACTCCCTTCCAGGGTGATACTTTAAGCAACACTTTGTCACCTACCTCGAAGTTAAAAGGTTTACGGTTTAAATCTGCGTAGCTTTTCTGCCTATCCCTGGCAGCTTTCAGGCGGTCACGAATCTGGACAATCTTGTCCGTCGTTTCAAAGACTATTTCTGGTCCTGTCAGTTGGACATCTCCAACTTCCGCCCAACAAACGGGCGTTCTGCACTTTCTACCGTACAAGGCTTCGAAAGGCGCAGCCTTGATGCTGGTATGGTAGCTATTGTTATACGAGAACTCGATTAATGGCAGGTGGTTATCCCAACTACCACCTAAGTCGATCACACATGCACGAAGCATGTCTTCTAAAGTTTGGATAGTACGCTCACTCTGGCCGTCCGTCTGAGGATGGTAAGCCGTACTGAAATTTAAGCGCGTGCCCAAAGATTGCTGGAAACTTTTCCAAAAATGTGACATGTATCTAGTATCTCTGTCAGAGATAATAGCTACTGGTACGCCATGTAGAGATACAATCTTATCCACGTACAATTGGGCTAACATGTCGGAGCTATAGGTCTCCTTGATGGGTAGGAAATGTGCTGACTTAGTTAGTCTATCTACTATCACCCATATCATATCATTTCCTTTCCTTGTCTTTGGCAATCTGGTGATGAAATCCATAGTCACCATTTCCCATTTCCACATGGGAAGTTCAGGCTGTTGTAGCAAACCTGACGGCTTTTGATGTTCTGCTTTGACTTGCGCACACGTCAAGTATTTAGCTACATAGGCAGCTACAGACTTCTTCAAGCCTATCCACCAATAGTTTGCCTTTAGATCCTGGTACATCTTATCAGCTCCAGGATGAACGGAGTATTTAGAATTGTGGGCTTCCTAGAGGATAACCTCCCGAAGTCCTCCATAAACAGGAACCCATATTCATCCATTTAATCTCAGGATTCCGTCCTTGCCCTGGGATAACTGTTCTTCAGTTACTCTTAGCTTTTCGTTAGGATAGTTAGCTTCCAACACAACTTCCTTCTGTGTAGCTAACAACCTTTCATTCAAATTGTTCTTTATTTCAATGCTCTTGGCATTGATTCTGATGGGTTTCACCCTTTCCTTCCGACTCAAGGCATCGGCGACTACATTCGCATTGCCAGGATGGTATCTTATCTCACAATCATAATCATTCAAAGTTTCCATCCATCGTCGCTGTCTCATGTTCAAATCCTTCTGATTGAACAGATGTTGCAGGCTCTTGTGATCAGAATAGATCACACACTTGACACCGTACAAATAGTGCCTCCATAGCTTCAGTGCAAATACAACGGCACCCAACTCCAAGTCATGGGTGGTGTAATTCTTTTCATACACCTTTAATTGACGTGAAGCATAGGCAATGACTTTGCCTTTCTGCATAAGCACACATCCCATCCCGGTGTGTGATGCATCACAATAAACCACAAATTCTTCTATTCCATCAGGCAATGTCAACACAGGAGCATTGCTCAACTTCTGCTTGAGAATATCGAAGGATTCTTGCTGCTTAGGACCCCAATCGAACCTTTACTTTCTTTCGAGTCAATGAAGTTAGGGGTGCAGCAATCCTTGAAAATTTTTCAATGAAACGCCTATAATATCCTGCCAATCCCAAGAAACTACGAATCTCAGTAGGCGTCTTCGGCTCTTGCCAATTCATGACAGCTTCAACTTTAGCGGGGTTTACTTGGATACCATGCTCACTGACAACATGTCCAAGGAATTGGACTTCACGAAGCCAGAATTCACACTTCGTAAACTTGGCATAGAGCTTCTCCTGCTGAAGTAATCCCAGAATACATCGAAGATGCTTCTCATGGTCAGCCTGACTCGTGGAGTAGATGAGAATGTCATCGATGAAGACGATGACGAATTTATCTAGGTGAGGTTTGCAGACACGATTCATGAGATCCATGAATGCGGCTGGTGCATTAGTGAGCCCAAAAGGCATCACTAGGAACTCGTAATGACCATAACGAGTCCTAAATGCAGTCTTGTGCACATCTTCCTCTTTAACCTTCAATTGATGATAGCCTGACCTTAAATCAATCTTAGAGAAGTAGCTTGCCCCTTGTAATTGATCGAACAGATCGTCGATCCTGGGCAAAGGATACCTATTCTTGATAGTGACTTTATTAAGCTCGCGATAATCGATGCATAGACGCATCGATCCATCCTTCTTCTTGACAAACAGGATCTCCCCAAGGAGACGAACTAGGTCTAATGAACCCTTTGGCTAACAATTCATCTAGTTGTGTCCTCAACTCCTTCATCTCTATTGGTGCCAACCTATAAGGTGCTCTAGCAACAGGTGCTGCTCCAGGGATGATGTCGATTCTGAATTCCACTTGCCTATCTGGTGGTAAACCAGCTAGTTCTTCAGGGAAAACATCCGGGTATTCAAAAATGACGGGGATGTCTTCAATCTTAGGCTTCGGTTCGTTAATAGTCACTTGTGCCATGTAGATGACACAACCCTTCTTTAAACACTTAGAGGCCTTAAGCATAGTCACTTGCTCAGGCAGTCCATACTGTGTATCTCCTTGAATAGTAAGTGATTCACCAGACGGAGTCTTGATCACCACTTGCTTCTTATTACAAACAATTTAGGCCTGGTTATGAGATAACCAGTCCATACCCAAAACTTTGTCAAAACCGGCTAACTTAAAGGGAAGTAGGGTTAAAGGAAAAGAGTGGTTCTTAGTGGATATGAAACATCCATCTAATATGGTTGAGGCGGTTTCTAAGGTGCCATCTGCTAATTCCACCTCATAATTTACACTTAAGGTTTTAACAGGTAAGTTCAGCAGATTGCAAAACTTATTATCTACGAAAGACTTATCAGCGCCTGAATCAAAAAGTACTCTTGCATAGACATCATTTATGAGGAAAGTACCTGTAATCACATTGTCGTCCTGAACCGCTTCCTTTGCATCCATCCTGAAGACCCTAGCATTGGTCTTCTTTCCTTCATCAGTTTTCTTTGCATATTTTGGGCAATTTGTCTTAATGTGCCCCTTTTCGTTGCAACTGTAGCACGTTGCATCTTTCAGCTTCTTGCACTCTAGGGTTTTATGTTCAGAGGATTTGCAAATCCCACAAGGCCTCGTCTGAGATTGGGATTTTGAGTCAAGTCTACACCTCCCAAAGTGGTGCTTCTGACAAATCTTGCACTTGGGCTTATCTCCAGATTGATGCCCATCCTTCTTAGAACCCAACCCCTTCTTGTGGTCATTGTTTCCCCTGTGCTTCTTATCTGACCGTCGTGAATTGTCATCTTCATGCTTCATTTTCTCGGCATCCTTGTTCCTCAGCGATCTCTGCCTGACCGCGTCCAGTGTGAGGGACAAGGATATATCAGCTGCAGACCTGAATGTAGCTGGCCGAGAGGCTTTTACACTTGCCTTTATCTCTGGGGCTAAACCCCCAATGAAACGAGCTATTCTTTTGGGTTCCGGGGTTACCAGATAAGGAACCAACCTTGACATTATATTAAAGCTCGTAAGATAAGCTTGGCAATCCAGATTCTTCATCACCAAAGATAGAAAGTCCGACTCAATCTTTTCTACCTCATGCTGAGGACAGTAGTTCTCCCTGATGAGGGTAATAAATTGTTCCCACGACATATTGTACAGTGGAATCTTCCCAGTAGCCTGTATCAACGATCTCCACCAGGCTAAGGCCTCACCTTTGAACGATTGAGACACAAACTTTACCACATCCTTATCAGCGCATCCGCTGATATCAACCACGGTGTCCATCTCATCCAACCATGTCATACAGTCAATAGCTCCTTTATCCCCAGTGAAATCCCTGGGTTTGCATGAAACAAAATACTTGTAGGAGCAACCCTTATCACGGGGTCCTTGATTCAAAACAATCTTTTGAGATGGAGCACTTTGCTGATTTGAGGACTGACGATCGTCATCATTTTTCTTTAGCTCATCCTTCTTGGAGGGTGGCTTGCTATGAGCCTCAGAATGAGTCTTAGGCTTTGAATGCGGTGCAGATAGGGTCCTACTTCGAGTACCGCTTGCTTCACTATATTGCCTATCTAAGGCTTTTGTAACAGCATTGTCGATTAATGCTTGGAGCTCTGCGCCAGTCACATTGAACCTGGCGGCGTCAGGATTCTCCTTTGGCCGACTATTGATTTCATCTGAGTCCGCCATGTATCTTGAACTGTTACATAAGATATTGACAATACTTTATTTGGGAGTTTATTATAGAATTGTCTTTTATGGCAATTCATTAACCATGGTAAACATAGACCATATTTGGTTAATTTTGTTACTCACATTCATTTAGGATTTTACTATAACTTATCCTAATTATAATAACAGTATTATTAGCACAAAAGGCCTAGTCACAGGGACATTTTTAAATTATAAGCCATGATTTCAGAGAATCAAGGCATGTAAGGTTTGAACATAGTTCATTACCTTTCTCTGACAGGGAGTCGTAGACTACTACTGTCTTTTGTCTTATATGACAATGAGTATGGCCCGTAGGCATTACATCACTAATGGATGTTTAATAAGTGATCATCTTAATTGATGATTTAAACCCATGATTTATAGATCATTAAGTTGGGTTAGGAATCTTTTGAAGAATCCTTTTATAAAAATGACGTGTGTGATTTTTAACGAATCACGTCTGCCAGGAGCGTTAACATGTTTTCAGATGTTAACAGAGATCCGAATCTTTTAAACAGGTCTTACCATCTTGGCCAAGTCTTATAATGATATGCAGGCTAGGTTATACCTTTAAGATTCTTATTTAATATTTAATAGGCAGATTAATCATAAAGGAATGATTTTTGATTTATTTATTTCATGTATAATATTTTTTATGCATATAATGGCAAAAATGAAATTTATAAACTTAACATTCCATTAATATTAAAAGAGTACATATTGCCCTAAACGGGACTTTTAATAGACAAATTACCCACGCAGGGGTTAAACTAAAATACAAGTCCACGCAGGGACCAAATACTAGAATAGATGTCCACGCAGGGACTAAAAGACAAGTCCACGCAGGGACTAAAAAGACAAGTCCACGGAGGGACTAAATACACAGATAAATGTCCACGCAGGGACTTGATTGAAATAGAAAATACAACAATACATGTAGGGATTTAATGATCCCTCTTTTTCTTCCCCTTTAGCAAGCCTGCTAAGCCCTTGAGGAAGCCTTGTCGTTCCCTGCGATCTCTGTGAAAATCTCGCTCGACTTGGTCCAATCTTTAAAGAATTTCTTCCTGTTCTGGCGGGGAAAACCGTGGCGGCTGCGATTGTTGCCGAATCAGAGGTCTAGCAGGTATTTGGTACCCATGAGTTGGGTACCCCACTCCCCAAGGAGCTCCATACGTTCCTTCCGGGTGAAGGGCGTTGTAATTGGCCGCTACCAAGTATGGGTCGGCTTCAGCGTAATTATAGTTGGTGTGAGCCGGCTGCTCAAACGGGTTGTACGCCATTTAACCGGTGTATGCAAGAACCGGGTTATCAAAACCCATTGGTGGTGGTTGTGGTGCAACTGGTGCTGAGTTCACCTCTGGAACTGGGTTTGAGGGCCCACCCAGTTGTGGGTCTTCATGCAGTGGCAGATAATGACTGCCACTGGAGTATCGAGGGGTGCTAAAGTGGAAATCCCCTCCTCGCGCGGATATTCTTGCGCCTGTTCTCCGACGCCTTGGTGGTTCTGGAGGTGCTAGATGAACTGGCGGCAGTGGAGGTGGTGGCGTGACTGCCACGAAACGTGAATCCCCAGAGAGATCCTGATGCTGCTGGTGAGGTGACGAATGGTGAGAAGGTGTGAAGTACCATTCGTGCTGGTTAAACCTCGCTTGATAACTGTCTGGACCACCGTAGGGTGATCCGTGGAAAGAAGATCCATCAGAGATCTCGATGGGATGGTTGGGTGTTCCGGTTGCAGGCTCGACGGGATCCGTGTCCTCGTCCATGTCCATTGCATTGTCTTCCGAGAAGTGGTCCTCTGGTCCCAATGGGTTAAAACCCACGGGTTCTTGAATATAATTCGCCGGGTTGAACCTGCCCTGAAAGACAGGAGTAGGGTCGCCGAAGGTGTAACACCCCGTGTTTTCACAAGTCAAAGTCAAAGTCAAGGTCAAAGTCAAACGACCGATTTTCGAGCAACTTGACTCGTAGAAATGTTTTTATTTTATTTGTATTATGTGGATTAAGTGTCGTTCATTACAATAATCGATGAGTATTAATCATATTTCAATCGACCTACGACTGTGAACTACAGGAAGTAACAATGCGATAAAGTTAATCAACTAATAATCAAGCTATGCTAATCGAATCGACACCAAATCGCAACTCGAACTGTGTATTTTACTTGTTGTTTATACGTGTGTGTGAGCCTTACGTGTTACCTGTGCATGTTTATTTATATTATGTAATGTTGTGGTAATCAAGCGAACTCAATCGAACTCGAAATCTAACTCGAATGCTATCGAACTCAAGCTCAAATCACAATCGAACCATGATAGATAATGGGAAAGAGATTTCGCTAGATACGAAGTAGTTGAGACTGAAAGTAATTTGACTAGGAAACCCTATCGTATCGAACCGCTCGCAATCGAAACCGAAATACCAGAAATCGCCGCGCAAAACACTCGAAAGGGACAACCGATCGATCAGGCTGCCAGCCGATCGAACAGCCAGCCGAACGGACTGCTGTCCGATCGGACAGGCTGTCCGATCGAGGTGCCAGCCGATCGGCTAGCCCTTTCCTCTTTTGTCTTCCTATAAATACCCCTGTCATTGTCACTCTTTCCACTTTTGGAAACCCTTGTTCGACCAGCACGCTCAACTTGCCTTTTCTCAGATTTCTCTCGATTCCGGTAAGTTTTTCGTCCTAAATCTTGTACTTTCTTGATCTATACACACTCCTACACCTTTCTATCTTTCGAATCTAAACTTTTAACCGTGAAATCATCGAGAATCAAGTGTTCTAGGATGATGTCATCATGGGTTCTTGAAGAACTTCATGTTTTGGCCTCAATCCACCAAGAATGACTTGGATCTAGCCGATTTCCACATAAACAAACAAGGATCTCTTGTAAGATCTAAACATATACGTGGTGAAAAGGATTGAAGGATGGATTTTCCCAACTTCCTTCAACTCTTTTCACTCGAACCAGTAGAAACAGAACCCGAGCCGGTTTACTGACCACTTCGGTGGTTATATGACTCCAGAACTGGGTTCTATCCACGAGGTTAACCGACTTCGGGTTAAATGTTAAACTTCGTTCCGAACAGACCACCGACCGGATTTGGGTGATCCCTGTCCAACCCGGGAGACCAAGTAAGAACGAGGCATCTATGGTTTTACCCGCTGTCAAAGTACCTCGATAAAACGACAAACAAACGGAACGACCAAGGTGTTAGACGCAAGGCTGATCAGGTCAGAATGCTGACCGATCGGATAAACCAGCCGATCGACTTGCCAGCCGATCGGCTAGCACATGGTCCCACACAAACAACTTGTTTTGAAGAATGGTATTGAACGAACTGTTGTTCGATCGAACTATTGTCCGATCGGACTACTCTTCGGATCATGAGATACTATGCTTCAACACTTAATCAATTTTCAACATGTTCAATGCACTAGAAGTGCCACCCGATCGAACCGCCGTCCGACCAGGTGGCACCTCGTGTCCGATCGAACAGCAATTATGCTGCTCGATCGACCAACCATCCGATCCACTGAACAACACCTTGCAATTCATTAAAGTCTTTGACTTGTTGACTTGCCAACCGATCGAACGCCTGTCCGATCGAACGCCTGTCCGATCCAAAGGCTAAAACTTGAAATTCTGTTGAATGCCTAACCGATCGGGCTGCCGGCCGATCGAACTGCCGTCCGATCGACCGACCTGAAAGGCAAAGGTACTTCAATGTTTTCAAAATGCTACAACGAAAACTTCAAAGGTCAAGCCATCATACACAAACACATCTTTCCCAAAGGAAGAAACAATCCACTCGAACAGCCATCCGATCGGCTTACCAACCGACCGGACAGCCGTCCGAGCAGACTGTCAACCGAACGGTCAGCCGTACGATCGAACTGCCGTCCGATCGACCAGCTGTCCGACCCCTCAGTACTTGTTTCCTGTTTTACGTTTCTCATATCGTTATACTATCGAATCTATTCAGGCTAACCGTATTCGCTAAGCGCTCCCTTCAATCCATAAATCACTGTGAGTATACTCGACCCCGTTTTGCTTTAAGCACTTTTGGGTGTTACATACGTTACGAATATTCAAACTACAATTATCACACTACTCAAACTATTTGAACGCTAACCGTTAATGCATGTTATACGTGGCTCATGAATGCTTGTTTGTTATGTTTACACATGGAATGCTGTCTACCTGCCTTAGCAACGATAGTACTATAGTTTGGACTCAGCACCCGTTTACACGGGGGTTGTTAAGGATCTTATACTTGCATGGATTATGGTGGTAATCATGTATTGCGAACTGCCTCGGGCAGTCAACCCTCAGTCATTGGTATCGATAGGTCTATGTCGATAACTAACGTGCTTCATTTCACTATGTGTACATGCTGGTTATGCGTAAACGAATTCGAACTCTATATGCTATTATCAAGCTTGTATGCTCACCTTTACATTATATGTATTGAATTTATTTTAACGTATGTGACAGGTGCTTAGGTTGCTTGTATGCTCTCTTTGCTGTGATGAAATCGAAGCTAGGAACTGGAGTCCTAGAAACCAACAAATAAATTAGCTATGCTTAAATCTGAGTTGTCGGAACAGAATATTTGTCTTGATGTTTGTCTGTAATAATTGTCTAACTGTTTGAGATACGGTATGGGACGTATTATTTAAATTGGATGGTAATGATAGTTGTTATGGAAACTTCTGGACAATCTGTTTCGCTCAGTGCCACGCCCCGGTGATTCCGCCATCGGTTGGGGTGTGACAGAAGGAATGATGCGAAAGGGATCGCTGGGGAGGTATATATGAAGGTTGTGGGTTATCGGGCTCGTTTTCCGAGTGCGGCCCAAAAGAGTGACGGTAGGGAGGCGTTGAGCTGTGCGAAACAGACCGTCTAGTGGGCTAAAAAAGGTTCCTCCTGTTTCCTTGCGGATCGGCACTCATTGTAGTGGAAGGAGTTCGCCGGTGTGAAGGCCCGGCCTCGTGATCGTTAGGGGCGGACATTGGCCCCTTGCCTCGTCCTCCTCGTCTAAATCTTGGCGGCATATTTCCTGTCAAAATAATAAAAGATACAACAAGAAATATAAAGGACAAAGTTAAGATAAAAACAAAACAAATTTGGATTATTCCTATGTTCTTTGTCTAGACTCGAAAATTTAGGAATGTGTAATTGTGTCATTGAGATTAAACATAAAGGCTAGTGTTTAATTCACTCAATGTTGGCTCTGTTACCAACCTGTCACACCCCGATATTTCCACGTATTACTGGTGGGCCCGGTGGGGAGTATCGTGACGTGGTAGGTAACATTACAGTCAAACAACACAATATTTAAATGCACAGCGGAAGCAAAAGATAGATATATTTCAACCGATTATAATTGTAATATCAAGTATCACAACAGTTGAAAAATAATCCACATGTGGATCAAAATAAATAGGAAACATTGTTCAACAGTTTTGGCATCCAAGCTTGTGAAACTTATTGTGGACGCTAGGAGAAAGCCAACCTAGTTCGCGTAGTACCTGCACTTAACCTTTTTGGGAAAATACGTCAGTTTACACTGGTAAATACGATCAACTGACTCATTTGAAAAGGTTTAATAAAAATTGATTTGAATGCACGTGGCACAAACTTTTTATAACTTGGGATAATTATTTATAATACTTGTAAACGAATTACATGTTCCTTACGCGTTCAGTAGCCCGATCCGTAGACCGGGTTAAAGATCAATAGACACACCACTTTATTTAATTATGCACTGACGGGTGTACGCCTACACCCCATGCTCAGGTCGTGGCCATCTCGTAAGATGATGCCAAGGATATCCGGGACATGGTCATTAACCCCCCAAAGGCTTTAAGCAAACAAAACATTTCAAAACGGAGCATATCAATGATTTTAACCTCTATTCGATTAAAGATTCAATGCTGGACCAAGCGGTATTTTATATACCGTACCCCAAGCCCGTATAAGGGAAAATAAGTTAAAAGTATTTACCTTTGCAAGTATCAATCACAAATAGCAAGTGCGTGTAGCTTTTACCGGGTCTCCTATTCTGGAACGAAGGTTTATAATAACCTATTAGAATCCTAACGGGTCTTTAATCAAGCTTAAACTTAGACCGGTTAGTTTCAAGGAAAGATACGGTTCGGTACGCATGATTAAGCGAAGACCGGAATAGAATGTGATTTAGGCCCGACAAGTTTGAAGACTTGTATAATATGGGTAAACTAAACACATTCTGGATTTTGAGAAAAAAACGACAAGGTTTGACCCGTTTCGGCTAATTTATGCAAACTAGTTACATAAACCGAACCGATTGCACAATAAGCATAACGGGTAACCATGAGAGTCATTTACAGGTTCCCTAAGTTAATATGCCTTAAATATGTTGTGATATCAGTAGGATACCTTCCATTATGCCCAAAACGAGTTTAACCTTAATTTAAGCCCCGTAGGGGTATTTTGGTCATTTTAAAGATTATAAAGAGATTAAATGAATTTCTGAGATTCGGGTCCGAATACATCAGTAAAATAATTTATTTTAATAGGTCATATCAGTTGGTAATAAGTCTTTTATGACAAAATGGTTTTAAACCCAAACTATGCGTTTGATTTCCGGGTTATACAGGAAATCTGAGTTTTCTGATCAGGTTATAAAGTTCAAAATACTTTATTTATTATATAAAATCTGTAGCAATTGGATTGGTGTCAAAATATTATGCAGAACTCATTTTATGCACAAAAAGGGTATAATCGGTATTTACCGAATCAAGGCCATAACCTTAGGTTATGGGCAGGTTAAAAATAATTAAAAATCTTTAAAAATACCAAAATATTATATTACATCAGTGGGTAAAATGTTTGGTGATGAAAATTGGGTTTAGATAGGCTTTATGCTAATCGCGTCGTTTTAATTAACAAAAAGCTTCTTAAGTGCGCTATTGAGCATAACTCCTAATCTAGACTTCTAACTGATATGAAATTTTAGGGACATGTTTATAATTCATCAACAAAGATTATTGTCCTCTCACATATCCAAAATTCTCGTTTTATGGTCAAAAGGGCATTATGGTCAACATTTGGCATTTAACGGAAATGTGTAAACGAAACGGATAATCAATGAACCAATCATAGAGGGTTATACCCTCATGTAGCCTGGTCCAAAGGAAGCTCTAAGGCATTTCCAAATCATACTAAATCGGGTCAGAACTGAAGTCAAAGCAAAAGTCAAAGTTTTGCGACTTTCGGTTCCGAACCGGGTCTAAACAGAAAATTGTCGGGTCGAACATGCTTAGACATGTTCTTACACTTATTACTAAGTTATATGAGTGATAAAATAGGTTACATGCCTTCTGCATTGTTAATTAGGCGTTAATTCGAAGATTTGCATTCTGTTGACTTTTTCTAATCAACTTTGACCCGACAAATGGTCTAGTTAGAGCGGGAATCAGAGGGTGCCCTTTTAAGGGTTTAATGCCCACATAATTACCAACTTATAACTACCTTCAATTCGACTAATCACTGGACCATTAATGATTAATCGCTAAGTCAAACGGTAATTACGACGGTTTGACTTTTAAGCTAAAACCAAGTAAAAACTCAATTAAGGAAGGTCAAGGGTACTTACCAAAGTCTAATGCACCACTAGGGATGACTTGGGTCTGCTCTTATGCTCCAGGAAGCTCCACAAATGCAGATGGAAGGTGTGATCAAATGGTTGCAACATGAGGGCCTTTTATAGTGCTTAAAACTCACTAGATTGTTGACAACCAAAGCTACAACTGATCATGGATCACCCACAAGTGTCCCTAAGTGCCTAGGAATTATTAGGGGTCACCCATGGAGTGAAAATATCTGTTTTAAGTCGGTTACAATGCATGTAGGAGACACTAGCCCAAATTTTTTGGATCAGAGGGCCCCTAGCGTCACGCGTAGCCCCCCCTAGGGTGCCTCGCGTCGCGCGACACCCCCTCTGATCAAATCTTATTTTTCTGATTTTTGTGTTTAGGTCCTTGGTCCATAAAAAGTTGTTTCGACATTATTTCTTGCATTATGAGCCCTCCAAATTGACTTATAAGGGCTTCAAGGCTTATACCCACTTTGTTAAGTCCTTGGTTAACTTTGTTATCACCCGTAAAGTCATAAACTTCATCGTTGACGCTTTTAACCCTTCTTATACGAATTTTATCATAACTTTCTCATACGATAACAAAACTTGGTGAAATTTTTATCATGTATTCTAGTGAGCATAATTAATCGTTACAAAGCTTCGGGTTTGCTAAAATGTCACTCAGAGGTATACTTTAAACATGTTGACACATGTAGCCCCTGTAGTTTGTAATTCCTCACTTTCTTTCACATTTAGCTTCGTATGATCCATGATTTATTCGTTTTAAGGTTATAAACATCGTGTAGGGTTATTGTAAGGTATATTTATCCATTGTTGACATTTTGAACCCGTATATTCACATACTTTCCATGTTTTTCAACTTTAGTCCTTCTAGAGTAGTCTTTCACACGTTCAAGCTTATGACACGTGTCAATACATTATAGGACGTGAATTTTCGAGGTGTTACAATGGATGTGTTTGTTTATGATGGAACTTTGAAGTTTTCGTTGTAGCATTTTGAAAATCATGAAGTGTTTCTACCTTCTCAGGTCGTCCGGTCGGACGGTCATCCGAACGGATGGCCGTCCGCTCGGATGGTGATCCGAGTGGAGGTTTAACACATTTTGAGGATTGAAGGTTGTTTAAATGTTGAACATCACAAGTTATCCGGTCGGATCGTCGTTCAATGGGATGGCGATCCGATTGGACGCGATTCGTTTGGAGACCTGTTTGTTTTGCAACTTGTAAAATTCGTTAAGTTTTGAAAGTTGTGCGATTGAACCGAGATGGTTATGACAACATGTTAAACAATAGAACCACAGCAAGCCTAATCGTCCGATCGGATGGTAATCACCTCGTTCGTCCGGTGACTGTTCTTGACGAAATTTCATGTTCAACCCGTGAATCGGTCGTCTCTTCGTTAGGAATCCATTCTCAGTCCGGGTCTACACTAGGGAATAAGTAATGGACCCGAACTAGTCCGGATCTAACGGTTTTGAGTAAAAAGTTAAGAAAGTTGAAGAAAAGTTTGAAACACTTGAAAAGGTTTAGATTTAGGTGAAATCGGTGTTTAAACATTGTAGAAATCCGTTAGATTTGAGTTGTTCTTGGTGGTATGAGGTCACCCTTTGGTGTTCATGAACACTACGATGACGTCGTCGTAGAACAACCCATTTCAGGTGGATTTCATGGTTAAAAGTTGAGATTTGTTGGTGAAATTGATGAGAAAGTGTGTGCTGATTAAGGAAGTACAAGATTTTAGATGAAAACTTACAAGAATCGCGAGGAATCGAGAGAAATATGGCTGAGAATGCGAAGGGTCGGAGGAGAGCTGTCACATCACGTGAACAGTGATGTAACAGATGGTATTTATAGGCAAGAGGAGAGAAAGGCGGTGTGGGTGAAGGTCAAAGGGCCTTCCGATCGGATGGCCATCCGATCGGATGGTCATCCGGACGGATGACCATTCGATCGAATGGTCCTTCGATCGGATGGCTTTTGCCAGTTTGTTTCTGACCTTTTGTTTTGTGCGTTGAGCGTTGCGATGCGTTGCGAGTAAGCGATGCGATAGTATTTCACATTAGTTACACAAATAACATAACCTACCTAATACTCATAAAAGTAACTTGTATTTCGGGTTGCGATGTGATATTCACCAATTTATACATATTATAGTCCCCCATTTTATCCCCATTTTATGCGTTTTCGGCCGTAAAATCGTTAATCGGATACTTAATCATGTATACTTTTGTTTACAGGCCTAAAACAGCATCCCAGACAAGATGATAATGAAAACGAGGACTTTCCGGACGAAACGACAAAGCTGCGAACATTCTGTGGAAATTCTGACCTGGGCGTTTGGCACGGTCGTGCAATGAGTGGAACGACCGTGCATATCCGACAATCTAGCCCAGCCCGGCAGTGAACGACGGTGCGATCCGGAGTGCAAGACTTACCCGGAAATGAACGGTCGTGCGGATGTTTGCACCTCGTGCGGATCCGATGACCAAAGCAGCCCGGAACTGCACCACCAGTGCAGCTGCACGTGCAACCCTTACTCGGAGACGCACGATCGTGCCACCAATGGAACGGTCGTGCGAGATCGGAGACTGGTCAAGATCTGGTGATGTCATGCGGTATGGTGAACAGTAACTCCAATAATGCAAAAAGTGGACGGTCGTGCACCTTATTGGCACGACCGTGCGAATTCAAAATGTTACAAAAAAACATGCAGAAACATTCTGCTCGGAACTCTGGATATTTTGGGAGCAATTCAGGTGATTTTCAGGCTCCTGAGGCATTAGCTTTCACCCGGATTCATGCCGCATTGTGCCGTTTAGCTCCGTTATCTTCCGGATTCTTAATCTAGTGCTTGTTTATGGTTTGGTTTTCTAATCTTTCCATAATTTTGTTAATGTTTCAAGCATTTAGATTAATGTTCTATGTATTATTGTAAGCTTTTGGGCAAAAACAACAATCCCTTGCTTAATTATAACCATTAGTATGTTAATTTTGTTTGTAATGACACTTGGAAGTATTTTCTATGTTAATCTTTGATGATTAGTTTGCAACCTTGTTATTGTTGTTGATTTCTTGATTATAAGTAATTATGTTGGATGATTAATATTTGGTTAGTTGAGATAGTTGAAAGATGAAGCTTAATTAATCATGTATTAGTAGACTTTAAACTTGGTTAACTAGTTTAGCTTGGTTAAAATGTGTGCACCATGATACTAGAAATGGTTAGTGGTTTAATAAAATGTAATTATTGTAAATCAAGAAAGCTTTCCGTCACGTAAGGACCTTAACGGGTTAAATGGTGTTGTTATGAATTCTTGCCATGAATCGTTAGCTTAGTTAGTAGTTTAGGCCAAAATTGCTATCTTAGTGAATTTATGTGCAAGATTTGTAAAATGAACTCGGTTGTTATTTAATCTAGTTTATGCTTGTCTCGGTGGTTGCATTGTGTTTATCGATGTCACTTTCCTTGTTTAAGTGAGGTTAGAAAACGCCTAACGGATGACTAACTTATTTTTAAGAGATTCTCATAGACATTTATCAATTGCACGTTAAAGAACAATTTTAGGTGGTTAAAGTGTGTTTATCGTTTTAGCTTTCCGAATGATTGTCATGTTAGGATTCCCGAAAGGGATACTAATTGTCTTGAAAATGAATAATTGACCAAATGTTTCTAGTGGCAAAACCGACTTAATTCACATGCTTTGGTTGTGTATAAAGCAAGACTATTTATCTATTTTTATACTTGAAGTTTATTATGTTTTTATTAGTATTTATTTATGCTTATTTTAGTGTTTAGAAAATCAAACAACTTATCTTTCTTCCGTTTGATCTTCGGATATGAATTTAAAGGGAGTTTCTCGTGAATTTAAATACAGATTGATCCCTATCTCTAACTCCTATTTATAATGATGATTTTGCAGGATAGTCACTTCAGTGACGTCATGCTCGTAACGGCTAGTCCGATTACAACGGCTAGTTATCCGTTGATTCATTACGGATAAGAACAAAAAATACAACTCGTTTATTTACATAATTACTCCTTATATTTTGGGGGCAATTGTTAGGGGAGGATTTCTCTATGATCAGTGATCCTCATTTACTGTTGGGTTTAGTGATCCTCAATTCTGTCTGAAGTAGTGATCCTCAGAAGTATTGCAGGATCAGGATCATGGATCATCTTAAGGATCCTTATACTAACGATTGTCTACTTTGAATGTGATGATGTTTTGCAGGAACATGAGCTTGGACTTGGTCTTGGCGATATTCCTGGAGAATATTCTATACCTATTACGCACGTGCATAGCAGAAATGGACGTTGTGGAGGTCGTGGAGGACTTGCACCAAATGCGGAATGTTAGTTAGTATAGATATTTTCCATTTTTAAAAGGGGTAGCGAGCTAATTAGAAAACACTTGGCTATTTTTGGCTACACACACACTAACAACTGCTCTCACCAGCTCTCGGCAAATCGCTTAGCAATTTCATACATTTTTCATACACCTTTTGCACGTTACACTGTAGTGATCCTTGTACTTAGCTCGCTATCATCCGAAGTTGTAACACATTTGTTGTTTAATTTGAGTTGGTGATCGGTAGTTTCCATCACTCGAGGTTTTTTATGCCGGAGATCATTCATTGATCAAGGGCTTTTTCCTCGTATAAATCTTCGTGTCACTTGTGCACTACATTTCATAGTGATCCTTATTGTTGTTCATCAATTCAAGCATCATACCTCACAACAGAAAGTTTGGTTGCATTATCATTGCTTGATTTTTGACCAAAATAGTTTGGCGCCCACCATGGGGCAATTGGTGCTTCATTCCTAAGAAGATTCGTATATTCGTGATCATTTCGGTTCATAACAACCAGGCAGATGGCTTCTTCAGCAAAGAACACTTCAAACTTGATGCCGTCATTCAGTTCTTCACAAGGCGTTCCTCCTTTGCCTCCACCACCTTCTGGATCCCAGAAGAATGCTGAGAATGCTGCGAAGAAACCAACCCCCATTTTCCAAAAACCACCAACTTCTTCTGTTTCAACTAATCCTACTACTAATGATCTTTACACTCTGATTTTGCAGATGAGGAATCATGCACAAGAGCAGGACAAAACTAATGAAAGGATCCTCCGGGAGATCGATGAGATCAAGAAACAGAAGAAATCAGTGGAGGATCACTCCCCTCTGATGCCAAGATCGCTGAACTTCGACACTCCAGTCATAACTTCCCAACACTTAGCAGTTCCGGACGTGCAATACTTGGGTGAATTACCAGGAAGGCGTTATGGAACAGCAACTATGAGTCAGGCATTTGGCTCTCACTTCCAGCCTCAAGGATTCTCTTCTCAACCATCAGGATCCTCTTCTCATCATCAGGGATACTTCACGTCAGGAGGATATTTGGGAACACATGCAGTTCAAGGATCCTCCCAGGTCCAAGGATCCTCCCAGGTCCAAGGATCCTCCCAGGTCCAAGGATCCTTCCCGGTCCAAGGATCCTCCCTTGTCCTAGGATCCTCTCTAGTTCCAGGATCCTTTCAGGTTCAAGGATCATCTCAACTTCAAGGATCCAACATCCTTCAGGATCAAGGATTCTTGAGAAGTATGCAGCCTCAGAGCTCAGACGTTCATCAAGGAGACTTCATACCAATGCAGACCATTGCTCCCTCTGGTCCTTCAATCATGCCAGAGTCTCGTCAATATGGATTCACATCCGCAATTCCAAACACGAATCCTGTAGGAGGTAACACTTTTAATAATTCATATAACACTAACCATGGCTTAATGCAGGATACAGGTATTAATCAGGCTATGGCTAGAGAGCTGCAGAAACTTAAGGATATGATATCTAGTGTACCGGGAGTGGTTAAACCCATTCCTGAAATTGCAGATGGTAGCCATAGGATATCTCGTTTTGCACCACCCTTATGTGATGCTGAGATACCTAAAAGATTCCAGATACCATCCATGAAGCTGTATGATGGCTCGACGAATCCAGAGGAGCATGTGGCTCAATACAGGGAGAGGATGGAGATCAATCCAATTCCTGAAAGGTTAAAAGAAGCATGTCTATGCAAGGGATTTGGATCCACACTTACAGGATCTGCTCTTAAATGGCTGCTAAGTCTTCCCCCTTACTCTATTACTTCATTTGCTAATCTAGTTAATTTGTTTAATAGTCAATTCTCTTGTAGTAGAAAATTTGAACGATTAACTAGTGATTTATATAGGGTAACACAAGGTCAAAATGAATCACTTAGAGATTATATCACTAAGTTTAGTAAAGAATCCTTAGATATCCCTAATTTGGATATTGCTACGGCTGTAGAAGCCTTTAAAATGGGATTGCTTAGGGATTCACTATTCTATGATGATCTTGTTATGACACCTTGCAGGAACCTTGATGAAGTAAGAACCAGGGCCCTTAGGTTCATCCGCTTAGAGGATGACAAAAGGATCCAGGATAGATTGACAGGATCCTCAAAACAGGAGAAACAAGGATCCTACTTCAGGAACAAAAAATCCAAGTTCTACAATAAGTCTGACAATCAGAACATGCATTCAGTGGAACAAGAAGAGGATGATGAAGATTATCCTCCTATTTCTGAATACTGTTTTTCTGTTGATAACAATGAACTAATCCTTGCAATGCAGAATTTAGGTGAGAAGGCTAGGTGGCCAAGGAAGAGTGATAAGCCAGCTGCTACAAAGGATAAGTCCAAGTGGTGTGCATATCATGAGGATTTTGGGCATCTCACTGAAGAGTGTATTGCACTGAGAAAGGAAATTGGTTACTTGTTGAGCAAGGGGCATTTGAAGGAACTCCTGGGACGGAAGAAGTCAAGGATCCAGGATCCTGAAAGGATCCCAGAAAGAGCTCCTGCTCCTCCAGCAGATGCACAAGTCATAAATTTCATATCCGATGGATCAGATATCTGTGGTACCTCCTTTTCAGCAGCAAAGAGACATGCTAAGGAAACCAAGATGGACAATGGAGACAGACCCGTCCGGACCTCCGTTGTCACCCAGGATAAAGTCATAACCTTTGATGAGGATGATCGTGTTGACGTCCAGGATCCTCACCATGATGGTCTTGTAATTACATTATTTATTTCTAACCACTTTGTTCGCAGGATCCTTATAGATGGAGGAAGCTCTGTGAACATCATTCAGCTTGATGTCCTCAAGAAGATGAATATCCCAGAGTCTGATATTATCCCAAGATCCTCAGTACTTGTGGGATTCAGTGGAGAAACTAAGAATACATTGGGGGACATCAAACTCCCAATCTATATTGAAGGATTGCATTCTTATAAAAAATTTTGTGTTATTGATTGCTTATCATGTTGTAATGTTATCCTTGGCAGGCCATGGATACATGACATGAAGGCAGTCCCATCCACCTATCATCAATGTGTAAAGCTTCCAAGTCCTTGGGGAGTGGTGAAAATTGAGAGTGATCAACAAGAAGCTAAGAATTGCTATACCTCATCAATGAAGCCAACTTCAAGACCAAGGGAGCAATAGCAATTAAAGTATCCTTCAAGAGATGTCTTGGAGGCAAGAGAACAGGATTTGAAGGAAATCCTCATGGATCCTGAGGATCCTGAATCCAAGATCTTCATAGGATCAGGGATCCTTAGCGACATCGAACAAGAGCTAGTATCCTTCCTTAAGAGAAGGAAATCCACCTTTGCCTGGAAACATGAAGACATGACAGGTATATCTAAGGATATAAACACTCACAAGCTTGGCATTGACAGGTCATTCAAGCCTATACATCAAAAGAGGAGGAAGTTTGCACCTGAAAGGAATGCTATTATCCAGGAAGAGGTAGATAAGCTACTTCGAGCAGGTATGATAAGAGAGGTTAAGTATCCAAGATGGTTAGCCAATGTGGTTGTTGTTCAAAAGAAAAATGGAAAGTGGAGGGTATGTGTCGATTTTACTGATTTAAACAAGGCATGTCCCAAGGATCCTTTCCCATTACCCCACATTGACTCCATGGTGGATGTTACCGCGGGTCATGAATTGTTGACTTTTATGGATGCTTCATCTGGATTTCAACAAATTCAGATGGAACCATCTGATCAAGAGGATACAGCCTTTATGACCCCAACCGGTATATACTGTTATATTGCTATGCCGTTTGGACTAAGGAATGCAGGTGCTACTTATCAAAGGCTAGTCAATATGATGTTCAAGGAACAAATTGGACACACTATGGAAGTCTATATTGATGACATGGTGGTTAAGTCCAAGAAAGCTGAGGATCACCTTAAAGACTTGGAGGAAGCATTCAATATCCTTGATAAATTTAATATGAAACTTAACCCTTCCAAGTGTCATTTTGGTGTTAAGGCAGGTAAATTCTTAGGCTATATGGTGACAAAGAGGGGTATTGAAGCAAGTCCAGAGCAAATCAAGGCTATTGTGAATATCAAATCTCCTGCCAACGCTAAGGATGTACAAAGATTGACAGGCAGGATCGTGATGCGTGGTTGGAAACGAGTGATCGTGATCGTTTAACTTGATGATTTTATGTACGTTTTATGTTCGGATAGCCTACTTTTTATCTAAAATATATTTTGTAGGTTTGACAACATTAAGGAGCTTTTTGGGAGCTTTACGAGTCATCGGGTCAAATAACGGTGCACCGGAACGCATTACGGATCAACCGGAAGCATAAAATGGAAAAGTGAAAAAAGCATATCAGGAGAGCCCGTCGGCGACGGGCAGGCTAGCCGTCGGCGACGGGCACCAGAAAACCACTCCGGATCAATTATTTCTTGGATGATTTTTAATGATTGGAAATGTTGACTTTTGAAGAAAATCCGGGTTTTGAGGATATGGGAGGATAAGATAATTGACTTGGGGGGGTTTTTGGCAGCAATCATTCATCTCCAAAGAAAAAGAACTAAAAAGTCCTTCATAGAGACCATAGAAGATATCAATAATACTTTCACTTTCTATTCTCCAAGCAAAAAAAAATGATGGTGTGCATTGTGTTTTGTTCATATGGTGATCAAGCTCCTTTATCCATGAGTGGCTAATCATCTCGGTTTCACCCCGGTGTAGGTAGTTGCTTACTTTCGGTTTTAAATTGTTCTTGCTTCAAGTTGTGACAATTTGTGTATGATTTTAGAAACCTTTGACGATAAGCTTACATTTGTTTCGTATTCATAAATTGTCGAGCGATGTTAAAAGTTATGACTTTATGAAATGGTTATGTGTAATATGCGTTGTCTTGGTTAGGATTTACATGTTTTGATAACAAAGTGCATTCTTGTCCGTTCATTGAAGCGTTGATAGTTATTGGCACCTAAGTCATATACACTAAATCCGTTAATTGTATGCATTTAAGTTGAAGCCTAAAACTTGTAGAAACCATAAGTTAGTAATTACC
Organism: Helianthus tuberosus; assembly: GCA_030545235.1. Lineage (NCBI taxonomy): Eukaryota > Viridiplantae > Streptophyta > Magnoliopsida > Asterales > Asteraceae > Helianthus > Helianthus tuberosus. The sequence continues at coordinate 185,805,614 of CM060419.1, forward strand.
GAAACCGGGTGTGATTCCTTTACTTATTATTTGTTAGAAGTTAAATATCCATTACAATTGTTAACTAGGAGTTGTTATCCAAGGAAGTATTCATATTTAACCAAAACCAAACTTTCACAAACTAGGCGCCTAGCTCGGTTGGTTAGGCGCGCGAAAGGGTGTAAGTCTAGACCCGGGTTCGAATCAGGGGACGACTAATTTCACCATTTTTTGTATCTCATCAATTTAGTTAATTTGGTTCAACATCTTTTCAACAATCAAAAATTATAAAAACACGTTAGCAAGCTTCATAAATTGTGACAACCATTTTAGTTCTAGTAAATCCATTCGCAAACCACATACTCTTCGTGGATCGACCCCTTGCTACCACTAGCTATTTGTTAAGGGTAATTTGGGCTTATAAATATTATCTTTGATTGGAGCGCGACAATCCGATCAAATTTTGGCGCCGTTGTCGGGGAGTTCGTGCGATCTGTGTTTAGATAATTGTATAATTTTTGTGATTAACTGTTTAAAGTGCTTTGTTCTTTTTGCTATTTTCTCTATTTTTCTTGCTACGCGGGTGTGTTACTTGTGCAGGTTACACTTACAAGTAGTGCATGCATACAAGGAATTCCGGTAGAACCTCACCACTAGTGTTCGAACCGGAGATTGAGCGTTTAGTTCGAAGGAACTTACCCACTCGGTTAGAGGCAACACTTGCTTCTAATCAACCCAACACAAATTCACCATCTACACCATCCGTTGGTCCTAATCAAATGGAACCTCAACACCACAATAACGACCAACAACCACCCACACCACCATTTCAAAACCTTGACCCACAAAACCCGTTACCACCCAACTTAAACAACCGAAATGCTCACACCAACCGTGGAACTAACCAAGTTCATGGCATGCCCATGAATGAAGCCCATTTTCTCAATCTCAATGAATTGAGGAACGCCATTCCAGATGACGAACCACCTAGTGTTCCCGGTTATCAATCGCCGGAGCATGTGAGTGTTCATACGGAACATTCGAATGATAGGAGCTATTATGATGACGAAGATTAGGGGTACGTGAACCATGGCAATATTTACAATAATCAAAGATTTGAAGGTGAGGAGTTTGATTATCAAAATGCCAATTTTGTGGGGAGGAATGATGGGTATGGAAATAATCGCCAACCACGAAACGAAAGGAACCGAAATGATGGGTTTTACAACAACAATAACAATAATGGTAATCCTAATCGGATTCCTCGTTTCGTGGGGGGAGGTTATCAAGTAGGTGACCAAGGTGGAAACCGAAGAGATGATCGAAGAGGTGATAGAAGGGATAATAGAAGACCGGTCGACCAAGAAGTTAACGGTCCACAACGTCATCAACAACCTCCACGGGGAGTGAATGACCGTTTTCGACCGATAGTTACCGACAATGACTCTCCTATAATATGTGAAAGGAGAATGTTTGATTGCAAGCCTCATTACATCAATATACTTCCCCACTTCAATGGGAGGTCTAATGATGAGCCGTACACACACTTGGCTGAATTTTCATCCATATGTAATACCATTGGTGGGCACGACTTTGCATTAGAGGAAGTCAAACTTCGCTTGTTCCAATTTTTGTTAAAAGACAAGGCGAAGCAATGGTTTCTAACACTTCTGGCAAATAGCATCCGAACATGGGAGGAAATGCAACAAGTCTTCCTAGATGAATACTATTCAATGTCGAAGACCGATGATGCACGGGATGAAATAAGGTCATTTCGACAACTATCGAGTGAACCGTTACATGAAGCATTCACTCGATTCAAGGAATTAATGCGGAAATGCCCACATCACCAAATAGAAAAGTGGGAATTAGTAAAGTGCTTTGTACGGGGGTTGGATGATGCTACTTGGAACCGCCTCGAGTCAACAAGCAACGGGAATCTTTTGAGCAATCATGAAGATGACGATTGGGAATTTCTTGAGCGGATGAGCAAACGCTCAAAGGAAAAGGAGTCGGCCGATAGAGCAAAGAAGCATCCCGTTTCCCGTTCGCTTCCCGATCTTGACTCAAAGGATCGGATTTCTACCTTAGAACGTGAATTGGCTCGTATGAAAAAGAAGGAGGTGAATGCGGTCCAATTCGCGGTATGTGAGGATTGTGGAGAAATCGGCCATAGGACCGATCAATGTCCAACGGGGCCTAGTGAGTACACCGAGGAAGTCAACCAAGTGTTCGGTGATAGAAAAAATAATGACATGAATTCAAACACTTACCACCCGGGATTGAGAAACCATCCCAACTTCCGATATGGGAACGCCGCAAACCAAATGAACCCGAATTTTCAACCGGGTAATCAAAGCGGGTCATCATATCCTAATCGCCAAGGTGGTAACCAAGGGGGTTATCAACGTCCTTACAACCAAGGGTACCCAAGTAGAGAGAATGCTTACCAAGGTAGAGATAATAATTATCAAAGTGGGTATCAAAGAAATTACAACAACCAAGGCGGTAATGGAAGCGGGTCAAACAACCAAGGGGGTGGCAATGATTTGAATGGGAAGTTGGATGCTATGCTTTCGATGATGCAAGAGTCCAAGAAGGGGAATGAGATTCGGGACAAGGCACATGAGTTGTTAGCAAAACAAGTAACCCAACTAGCGGAGGAAATGGCTCAAGTGAGGGGAAGCGGAGGAAAGCTTCCAAGTGACACCACGGTAAACCCCAAACATCAAAGCTCAAGCTCAAGAAACACACGCGAGGAACCAATTAATAAACTTACTTTACGTAGTGGTCGAGTAGTGGATAATGGTGTCAAAACACCACCATCCCAATTTGTTGAAGGGGTGGTGGAAGATGTTAGTGAGGATGAAAAAGAGAATGGTCAAACGGGTCAAAATAAAAATGACTTAAAAAAGAATATTAACACTCTCGTTGTGACCATGCCCGTCCCTAAGGCTAAGGATGTGGAGGCTAATACCGCCCCTTATCCCGAAGCATTGAAGGGACCCGTGAAAAAGGTTGTAAACAAAAGAGGTCCACAACAAGAAGAGTTGTTGGAGATTTTCAAACAAGTAAAAATAAATTTACCTCTTTTGGATGCAATTAAACAAGTACCATCTTATGCTAAGTATTTGAAAGATTTGTGTACTCAAAAGCGAACTCATAAATTTCCAAAGAAATTAGATTTAACCAATAATGTGAGTTCGATCCTTTTGGGTGCACTTCCACCTAAGCTCCAAGATCCGGGTGCGCCTATCATTTCAATTCAAGTAGGCGATTTCAAAATCAACCAGGCACTTCTAGATCTTGGTGCTAGCGTGAGCATTTTACCGGGTAGTTTGTATGACCAATACGAGTTTGGCCCACTTAAGCCATCAAACACCACCGTGGTGTTAGCCGACTTAACACCCAAACTACCCCGTGGAATTGTTTCGGATGTGATAGTAAAAATCAAAGATTTTTACTATCCGGTGGACTTTTTAGTACTTGATTATGTGACCAAGGACCCAACCAAGCAACCTACGGTGATTTTAGGTCGACCGTTCCTAGCAACCGCAAATGCTCAAATTGATTGCAAAAAGGGGACGGTTGACATGACATTTGGAAACCGAAGGTTGAGGTTGCATGTTTTTTCCGGACTTATGAACCCTTCAGTTGATGATGAATGCTATATGGCAGACATCGTTGACACGTGTATACCTCTTTGCGACACAATCGTGAACGGGGAAAACACAATGGAGGATTGTTATATGTTTGACAGGTCACAGGTGGAGACGGATCAGAGCATGGATGAAGAGATGAAAGAATTGGAGGTCATGACGGCACAAGAAGGAAGACCCACTTGGACACACCACGTTGAAAGTCTTCCGGAAAGCATCGATACAAAGTTGAAGCCATCATTGGAAGAACCTCCGGTGTTAGAGTTGAAAGTGCTACCCAAGCATCTCAAGTATGCTTATGTAGGTGAAGGCAACACACTCCCGGTTATCATTGCATCAAACTTAACCGAGGAGCAACAAGAGAAATTGATGGATGTTTTGCTTGCCAATCGGGCGGCGATTGGATGGACCATTGCGGACTTGAAGGGCATTAGTCCCTCGGTGGTGATGCACAAGATCATCACGGAAGATGGTACGAGTCCTTCTCGCGACACACAAAGGAGACTAAATCCCAACATGCGAGAGGTGGTCAAGAAGGAAGTTCTAAAGTGGCTTGATGCGGGTATCATTTACCCGATCTCGGATAGCGAATGGGTGAGCCCAACACAAACAGTCCCAAAGAAGGCGGGTATTCAAGTCGTCACGAATGACACAGGTGAAGAGGTCGCCACTCGGCCGGTAACCGGGTGGCGTATTTGTATTGATTATAGGAAGTTAAATGCTGCAACTTCCAAAGATCATTTCCCTTTACCATTTATTGACCAAATTGTTGAGAAATTGGCCGGACAAAAATTTTATTGTTTTTTGGATGGTTATTCAGGTTACAATCAAATTGCCATACATCCGGAAGACCAAGCAAAGACTACCTTTACTTGTCCATACGGTACCTTCGCATTTAGGCGAATGCCCTTTGGACTTTGTAATGCCCCCGCCACCTTCCAAAGGTGTATGACGAGTATCTTTTCAGATATGGTGGGGGAGTCTTTGGAAATCTTCATGGATGATTTCTCAATATTTGGGCCATCATTTGATACATGCCTTGACCAACTCGAAAAAGTTTTGAAAAGATGTGTTGAGAAAAATCTAGTTTTGAGTTGGGAAAAGAGCCATTTTATGGTTCAAGAGGGGATTGTGTTGGGGCATGTCATCTCGAGTCGTGGGATTGAGGTGGATAGAGCAAAAGTGCAAGTCATATCCACTTTGCCTTATCCTACAACCGTTAAGGGTGTTCGGTCATTTTTGGGATATGCGGGGTTTTATAGGAGGTTCATAAAAAGCTTTAGTGATATAACAAAACCCCTATGCAATTTGTTGTTAAAAGATAAAACATTTGATTTTGATGAAAATTGCCAAAACGCCTTTAACATTTTGAAGCAAAAGTTGGTTGAGGCCCCAATCTTGCAATCACCGAATTGGTCTTTACCATTCGAAATTATGTGTGATGCAAGTGATTATGCGGTGGGGGCCGTATTGGGTCAAAGGGTAGACAAGAAACCGGTTGCCATTTACTACGCAAGTAAGACTCTCTCGGATGCACAATTAAATTATACAACTACCGAGAAAGAGCTACTTGCGGTGGTATATGCGTTGGATAAATTTCGTGCTTATATATGGGGTACTAAGGTCATTGTATATTCTGATCATTCTGCAGTTAGGTACCTTATGAATAAGAAGGATGCAAAACCGAGATTAATCCGATGGGTTCTCTTGCTACAAGAGTTTGACTTGGAAATCCGAGACAAGAAAGGAAGTGAGAATGTGGTTGCGGACCACTTGTCTCGGTTGATTGTGGAGGAGGATTCTTCCCGTGAAGAGATCAATGAAAACTTTCCCGATGAGCAAATTTTAAAGGTTGACATATTACCATGGTATGCTAATATCGTTAATTATTTAGTTACAGGTGAATTGCCGGCTCATTGGGATAGAAGAAAGAGGTTGCACTTCCTATCTAAAATCAAGTACTACACGTTGGAAGAACCGGACTTATTCAAGTGTTGTTCGGATCAAGTAGTGCGAAGATGCATACCCGACGAGGAGATCCCTAGTGTTTTGATGCACTTGCATTCATTTGCTTGTGGGGGCCATTTTAGTGGTCACAAAACCGGGCACAAAGTGCTCAATAGCGGTCTTTATTGGCCGACTATTTTTAAAGATGCTTTTAATTTCGCTAAAAACTGTGTAGAATGTCAAAAGTTAGGGGGTATATCAAGAAGGGATGAAATGCCCATGCAACCGATCCTCATTGTAGACATTTTTGATGTTTGGGGGATCGATTTCATGGGTCCATTCCCTAATTCGCATGGCAACTTATACATCTTGGTGGGGGTTGATTATGTATCCAAATGGGTTGAAGCGATTGCCACCAAGACAAATGACCATACCGTTGTTTGCAATTTTGTACAAACGAACATAATTTCTAGACTTGGGATTCCTCGGGTAATCATTAGTGATGGGGGATCTCATTTTAAGAATTTTAACTTCGGCAAACTCTTAAAACGGTATGGTGTTGACCATTGAATCGCGACCCCTTACCACCCACAAACAAGTGGTCAAGTGGAAGTTTCCAATAGGCAAATAAAAGAATCGCGACCCCTTACCACCCACAAACAAGTGGTCAAGTGGAAGTTTCCAATAGGCAAATAAAAGAAATTTTGCAAAAGACTATTCGACCCGATCGAAAGGATTGGTCAACAAAGTTAAATGATGCTTTATGGGCTTATAGAACGGCTCATAAAACACCTATTGGAACAACACCTTATCGCTTAGTTTATGGGCGAAATTGCCATCTACCGGTTGAACTTGTACATCGTGCTTGGTGGGCTATCAAGGAAGTTAATATGAAATATGATGATGCAGGTAAAGAGCGCAAGTTGAAGCTTTGCGAGTTGGAGGAGCTTAGGGAAGAAGCATATGAGTGTGCCTCGAAATACAAGGATGATATGAAGAGGGCACATGACGCCAAGCTGAGAACGAAGGAATTTGAAGTCGGACAAAAGGTTTGGCTTTACAATTCAAGGCTAAAGTTCTTTCCCGGAAAGCTACGGAGCAAGTGGATGGGACCCTATGTGATCACCCGGGTCGGACAATTGGGTGATGTTACGATCAAGGACCCGAAGGATGGGTTAAAACAAACGGTAAACGGACATCGCTTAAAACCATTTCTTGATGGTAACGAAAACATGGACAAAAACAGAGAATCGGTAAGCTTCGTGGTAAGCATTCCGGTTTACAAGGTCAATTAAAAAAAAAAAAGGACTTGTGACATTTTAGTTAGGATTGTGTATAGTTTTAATTGTTTGTGTGTCTTAGATATAATCGTTCTCGTTTTCTACTAATCTTGTTTGAATGTGTGAAGTCCAAATACACCGAGTAAGTTTTGAAGACGTAAGGTATGTTTTTAGAATTTATTTGTGCATTGAGGACAATACACGTTTAATTTAGGGGGTGGTAGAATCGTTACGATTTTTCGTATGTTTATTTTTAATTTTTAAGCTTATAATAAAAAATCACAAAAATATTTTTCATAATTTTTAGGAATTTTTATAGTACAAAGTCCTTTTATTAAAAATCCATATTTTTAAACATATTTTTGAAAAAAAAAAAAAATTGAAAAATTAAAGCCCGTCGGCGACGGGGCTTCAAGCCGTCGCCGACGACCTCCGGAAATAGCCCGTCGGCACATGTAACCCGTATCTAGTAAGATAAGCCGTCGCCAATTTTTGCGAAATCCAGAACCCGTCGGCGACGGGTAGGGACCCCGTCGGCGACGGGCTTCCATTTGTAAGCCGGGCTGAATTGTTTTTGATGCTAGGATTCGAACCATGAACCTTTTTAACACCCTCAAACATGTTCGAAACTCAATTTCTACCATATAATTCGATCCATATCCATCCAACATCAATTAAATCCCTGCTATCTCTCTCATATCTCATTCAACAACTTCATCTTCTTCCTAAAATCCTCAAGAACACCAAGAACTCTCCAATCCTTCAAATCTTCGTAACTCCATCAAATCTCCACCAAATCAACCGATTTTTGAGTCCATTTCGTGTAATTTTTCGAGAGGAACAAAACCCCCAACACGGTTTGCATCAATTCTTGCTAGTTTGCAAGATCTCTGGACGTGTAATTTAGGGTTTTTGAAAGGGTGTTTATCAGATTTCTTGCTTTCATCTCTTTCTTGGTTCCTTGTATCTACAACACCAAAGGTATGGATTTCCTTCAGAAATTATGTTTGATTATCATATGTGTAGTTTTTTCTTCCGAAATTTTAGACTTGTTTGTTTAAGAGTAGGTTGTTTAAACAATGTATGATGTTCTAGCATGATTTTAAGTTAGATTGGTTGTTTTGGATGAAATTTGAGCATGTTAGCCATAGTGAAGTGATTACACTTGGTATGAACATAATTGAACATGAAGATGATGTTGGAATTTTGTTAAAATTATAAGAACTTGTAAGATTAACAAGAAATTGATAAGTTTATGACAAAATGAGCAACTTTGGAAGTTTAAAATGACGATTTTGCATATGCTTGTTAATTAAAACTTCAACATCATACATCATGTTTAAAGTTTGAGGATTAGAAAGGTTTGGGGTCATGTTGATGATTTGTTGTTTTTGTATATAGTTATGGCCGGTGGAAGAAAGAAGCAAAAGACCACAGAACAAGGTTCTTCAGCTGGGGCAGGGTCTTCTTCAGGATTATTACCAAGGAAATGGGAGCAACTAACCGCCATTGAAGAAGGTGATCCGAGACTATTTCGACAAGACTGGGAATGGGCAAAGTATCGAGATAGTCAAAATGCAACAGTATGGGATAATGAGAAGAACAAACATCTATCCAGATACAATGATAAGAAGCTAGAGGCGAAACTTTGGAGATGGAAGATGGTCACCAAAGTTAGTACTTCAATTCTGGAAAGGGTGTTGTGTGAAAGGGTGGTTAATGTGGAAGAATTTAAGCAAATTGGAATCACCCAAATGTTTGAAAGGTTGGGTTGGGAAAAAGTGCTAGACTGGTGCGAAGATAACACTTCGCGAATCTATTTGTCAGAAGTTTGTGAATGGTTGTCGACATTGCGGTTTGTGAATAAAGATAAGCACCCTTCTGAATGGAGTTTGGTCGGGAAAACAACTCGAGGGACAATGACAATGTCCTTCGAATCAATTAACTGCATCGCCCGTTTTGACTCATTGGGGGTGCCAGCATATGACTATCCGAACATGGAAAATTTTTTGGATAGTCATATGAATGAAACCGACCCGGATCAGATGACTAAGGTTCTGTTGCCTTACCATAACGGAGGAGAAACTAAAAGGAAACACATGTCGATTGAGGGAAAGATTCTTCATGGGATTTCGGTTGAGAACATTTTGGTAAGGTTTGGTGATCGTGGAAGTGTTAAAGCAGGTGACTGTAGGGTGGTGCATTCTTTGATATACGGAACTCCTGCATTGTCATGGAGACACATAGTGATGATGAACACGTGGAATACTCGGGAGGCATCACAAAGGCGTTTTATTCCATATGCACGCCTCATTAGTGCCATGATCGTTCAACAAAACTGTTTGCCTTCGAATTCACTTTGGGTGACCAAACCCCTTGAGGAAGTTGATCAAGCATCAATAAGGAAGAATTGGGGAATATATGTAGAGCTGCATGGAAGTGATTACGTAGTGACCGACAAATTGGGTCATCGGTACGACTTCCCTGATCCAAATCCTCAAGGGACTGGGGGAGATGAAGAGATGATGGAAGAAGAAGAAGAAGAAGCTGCTGGGCTTTCTGGTCCCCGTCAACCACGACGAAGGTACATGAGGCCACATAGAGAACTCAATGCAGATGTGGCTAATTTTGTGAAGCAACGACGGGTACCAACGTATGGGAACTTCACTCGCGGGGAACAAGCAAACTATGACAATATCTCCGCTTGCATAGGTGAAGGCCAAGAGTACAACAGGAGGAGAGAAGATTGGGAAGGGGTTCACGGGACCTATTCACACGAGCAATGGGGTTCTCAAGCGGCTTATCGCGAGAGAATGGAAAAATACATGGAAGACCAACAAGTTCAAATGGAACGCTTGGTACAAGCTCAAGAAGAAGAAAGGGCCCGAAGACGGGTATATGAGGAACAAGAGGCGGCAAGGATAAATGAAGCTAGAGAATTAGAGAGACGTCGATGGAGTGCTCTAGCTTTGTCTCATGAAATGGCTATTAACAACGCCAAGGTGCTTCACGATCAAGAACGCCACCAAAGAGACCTCCTAGCCGGCCTTCCATATGCCGAACACTCGGGGTGGACAAATTACCCCGACATTCCTCATCCATTGGGCCCAAACGACCCGACTCCTCACTGGCCCGAAGCGGTAGCTTCAAGCTTCGTTCCCATTCCCTACCAACCACAACCACAACAAGGAGAGCAAAGCCCGCTCGATAACCTTCGGGACATGTGGGAATCTCTCACTGGTTATCCATACCAACCAAACCCGCCAATGGACCCTAACGAACGATATCAGCGGTGAAGGTATGGTATTTTTGTTTTTGTTTGTGTGTTTATTTTATTTTGTGTGTTTTATATTTTTTTTATTTTGTCTTTTAGTTGTTTTTCCACATAAATAAAAAGGTAAAATAATGCATGGCTTGGTAATGTGTCCATAAAAATGGTAGAACTAGGTAACTAACAAGTTTTAATGGTTGTGAGAAGCATGCTTCTACACAAGGGTTAGAATTTGTAGGTACATGATGTTCGTGAGACAACCATTTTTATGAAGAGAAGAAGGAGATATGAACAATCAAGCAACAAAAAAAATCAGGTGCATGCGTTTCCATTTTACCTTGATTATTAATAATAAGTGGATTGTTTGTTAATTGTTTGAAAGCCGGGGTGAACTTTGGGAGGGTTAGCCATGTCACATCCCTTGTGCGTTTTAAAAACTCTAGTTCTTACACATTGAGGACAATGTTTACCTCAAGTGTGGGGATGGGGGAGTAGTAAAAATTTTAGATTTTGACCCGTTCATTTAAATACTATACATTGAGGACAATGTTCACCTCAAGTGTGGGGATGGGGGAAAATTTCAAAAATTTTTCAAAAGTTTCTTGTTTCAAAAGCAGTCTTAAAAGCACAAGTAGCTAAGTCAACGAGGGATGGCACAACCCATTTGGTCTTTTGTCATTGTCAAGTTCAAACTAAATAACATGAAGGGTATTTAACGGGTGGTTATTTGGGAATAATTCGCCTAAGAAACTAACATTTGATGCATATCACATATCATACCCTTATACGTGAGATTTTGAGCCACTTCTATATCATAAAAATTACATGTTTCATTGTTTGAGTGGACCATTAGTTGCGTATTGTAGAACTTGCAACTTTAGATACGTTCAAGACCATAGACCGAATACAAGCACGAGAATGATTAAGGCATTAGGTGAACCTTTTTCTTTTTACACCATTTTTATACCCTTACCCAAAAATTATCCCTTAGTAGCCAATATTGAGCCTAAACCTTCGTTTGACAACCCACTTAGCCAACAACCATAAGCCTTTTTCGTTTAAACCCGTGTGATGGGAATTCGATTATTTAGGAATCAAGTTTGTATAGTGTTTGTGTAAAAAAAAAATAAAAAAAAAATAAAAAATTTCAGAAAATGTTATGAAAAAGATGAGAAAAACATTGAGAAAAGAACAAAAATATGTGGTTCTAGTTGTTGAATAAAAGGTGAGAATCACTGCCTTGTAGTTGATGTTTGTAGTTTGCTTAAGTTGGAATAGTTGTGTTATAATAAAAATCGAATTTTTCATCACCTTAGCCACTTAAAAATATCCTATTCCCTACCTTAACCCTAGCCCCGTTACAACCCTTTCAAAGACCTTATGACTTGTGCTTAGTATTCGTGTTCGGCGGTGGAGAATGATTGAGTTGCAAGCCTATGCGGGTACGTGTTCTAATCGGTTTTGAGTGATTAATTGTTGAAATGCTAATACATTACATATTAGCCAATTGTTAAGCCGAGTGGAGAGAACATTGTGAGGGATATGTATGAGTTGCTAGTTTTACGGGCGGGTTAATCTTGGATAACCATTGTATATGTGCATGTTCAAGTTATCGTTAAATATGTTAGAAATGGTAAAAGGCTTGAACTTTTGTATGACAATAGACCTTAACCTTTGTCTCGGGAATGGGAAGTGTATTCGTTGTTCGACCCACGTGAAAGTGAAAAACAGATTTGCTTGAGGGCAAGCAAAAGACAAGTGTGGGGATGTGATGCGTGGTTGGAAACGAGTGATCGTGATCGTTTAACTTGATGATTTTATGTACGTTTTATGTTCGGATAGCCTACTTTTTATCTAAAATATATTTTGTAGGTTTGACAACATTAAGGAGCTTTTTGGGAGCTTTACGAGTCATCGGGTCAAATAACGGTGCACCGGAACGCATTACGGATCAACCGGAAGCATAAAATGGAAAAGTGAAAAAAAGCATATCAGGAGAGCCCGTCGGCGACGGGCAGGCTAGCCGTCGGCGACGGGCACCAGAAAACCACTCCGGATCAATTATTTCTTGGATGATTTTTAATGATTGGAAATGTTGACTTTTGAAGAAAATCCGGGTTTTGAGGATATGGGAGGATAAGATAATTGACTTGGGGGGGTTTTTGGCAGCAATCATTCATCTCCAAAGAAAAAGAACTAAAAAGTCCTTCATAGAGACCATAGAAGATATCAATAATACTTTCACTTTCTATTCTCCAAGCAAAAAAAAAAATGATGGTGTGCATTGTGTTTTGTTCATATGGTGATCAAGCCCCTTTATCCATGAGTGGCTAATCATCTCGGTTTCACCCCGGTGTAGGTAGTTGCTTACTTTCGGTTTTAAATTGTTCTTGCTTCAAGTTGTGACAATTTGTGTATGATTTTAGAAACCTTTGACGATAAGCTTACATTTGTTTCGTATTCATAAATTGTCGAGCGATGTTAAAAGTTATGACTTTATGAAATGGTTATGTGTAATATGCGTTGTCTTGGTTAGGATTTACATGTTTTGATAACAAAGTGCATTCTTGTCCGTTCATTGAAGCGTTGATAGTTATTGGCACCTAAGTCATATACACTAAATCCGTTAATTGTATGCATTTAAGTTGAAGCCTAAAACTTGTAGAAACCATAAGTTAGTAATTACCGAAACCGGGTGTGATTCCTTTACTTATTATTTGTTAGAAGTTAAATATCCATTACAATTGTTAACTAGGAGTTGTTATCCAAGGAAGTATTCATATTTAACCAAAACCAAACTTTCACAAACTAGGCGCCTAGCTCGGTTGGTTAGGCGCGCGAAAGGGTGTAAGTCTAGACCCGGGTTCGAATCAGGGGACGACTAATTTCACCATTTTTTGTATCTCATCAATTTAGTTAATTTGGTTCAACATCTTTTCAACAATCAAAAATTATAAAAACACGTTAGCAAGCTTCATAAATTGTGACAACCATTTTAGTTCTAGTAAATCCATTCGCAAACCACATACTCTTCGTGGATCGACCCCTTGCTACCACTAGCTATTTGTTAAGGGTAATTTGGGCTTATAAATATTATCTTTGATTGGAGCGCGACAATCCGATCAGATCGCAGCCTTGAACAGATTCATATCCAAATCCTCAGAAAAATGCAAGGAATTCTATGACATCCTGAGGAAGAACAAGAAATTTGAATGGACTGAAAAGCATGAAAATGCCCTTAAGGTTCTTAAGGATTACCTATCCTCAGCTCCGGCCTTGATGAAGCCAGAAAAAGGGGATATATTATCCTTATATTTAGCAGTATCCTCAAAAGCGGTAAGTGCGGTCCTTGTTAAGGATCACCAAGGTACACAACATCCTGTTTATTATGTAAGTAAGAGTTTACTTGATGCTGAATCCAGGTATTCACACTTAGAGAAACTTATCCTTGCATTAATTATGGCATCTACTAAATTAAGACATTATTTTGAGACTCATGCCATTATTGTTAAAACTAATTTTCCAATTAAGAATGTTCTCAGGAAACCTGAAATGTCAGGAAGGATGGCTAAGTGGGCAGTGAAGCTGAGTGCATATGATATAAGATATGAACCAAGGACTGCCATCAAGTCCCAAGCCTTAGCTGACTTTGTGGCAGATTTTAGTAGTGATTTGCAAAAGGAGGCTGAGTTAGAAGTCCAACAGCTTGAAGAAGCCAAGGATCCTTGGATACTATTCACTGATGGAGCCTCCAATGTAAAAGGAACAGGACTTGGAATACTACTAAAATCGCCACAGGGGGACATAATACCCCACTCCATAGCTTGTGAATTTCAAACTACCAACAATGAGGCTGAGTACGAAGCCTTGATAGCTGGTTTGCAAATTGCAAAGCAAATGAGGATCAGGTATCTTGAGGTACATGTAGATTCTTTACTGATCACTAATCACTTTAATGGATCCTATGCTGTTAAAGGTGAAAAGCTAATCAAATATTTGGAGATAGTCAAAGAATTGGCACTCTCTTTTGTATCCTTTAGTTTGACACAGGTACCAAGGGAAGAGAATGCAGAAGCTGATGCATTAGCCAATCTAGGATCATCTTTGAAGATCCCTGAGGATATCAAGATCCCTATTATCCATATCCTGACCCCTGCTATCGAGGATCATGTAGCTATGGAGACAGGAGAAGATTCTGCAATCATCCCTAGTGAGGATACTCAATCTCATTCAGGATCATGGATCCTCCCGATCATGAGATACATACAACATGGAGAGATTCCTACAGGAGAAAACCCTAGGGCTTTCAAAATTAAGGTATCCCAATTTACAATATTAAATAATATGTTGTATAAACGATCTCTTGCAGGACCATATCTAAGATGCATTGAGGATCCTGAAATCCAAGAAGTTCTAAAGGATTTCCATGAAGGAGATTGTGGAAACCACACTGGGGGCAGGGCATTATTCTCAAGGATCCTGAGAACAGGATACTATTGGCCCACTATGAAGAAGGATGATGTAGAGTATGCCAAGAAGTGTGATCCTTGTCAGAGACACAATAATATCCTTCACCAGCCAGCAGAACTTTTGCATCCTATATCCTCTTCTTGGCCATTCATGAGATGGGGAATGGATATAGTTGGTAAGCTTCCTAAGGCACCTGGTGGAAATGTATTCATGCTTGCTATGACTGATTACTTCTCCAAGTGGATAGAGGCTGAAGCCTTTGCTCAAGTCAGAGAAAAGGAAGTTATATCCTTTATTAAAAGAAACATTATTACTAGATTTGGTATCCCTTCTGAAATTGTTTATGATAATGGATCCCAATTTATTAGGAATAGAACTACTAACTTTTGTGACAGCTGGGGGATTAAGATGATAACATCAACACCAGTCCACCCACAAGCTAATGGTCAGGCAGAATCATCCAACAAGATCATCATCATCAATTTGAAGAAGAAGCTTGGATCCAAAAAAGGAAAATGGGTAGAAGAACTACCTTATGTGCTTTGGGCTGATAGGACAACTCCCAAAAATGCTACAGGCCAAACTCCATTTTCTTTGGTATTTGGGGCAGAATCAGTGATCCCTACAGAGATGGTGGTTCCAACTGCAAGAACAAGCATTCGTGATCCTGAAGAAAATGCTGAAAACTTGGTTCAAGACTTGGATACTATAGAAGAAATCAGGGATTTGGCAAGGATAAGGATGGCTAGTTATCAACAGAGGATGGCTGGAGCCTACAATAAAAATGTCAGGATCAGGAAATTCCAAGTTGGTGATATGGTATTAAGGAAAGCATTTCAGAATACTACCAATCCTGCTGATGAAAAATTGGCACCAAAATGGGAAGGCCCCTATTTGATTGAAGCTGAGGCAGGAAAGGGGGCATATCGATTGCTAACAATGGAAGGTGATTTGCTACCAAGAGCTTGGAATGCTGTCCATTTGAAGAAATATTTCATGTGATAAGGATCCATGATCCTCAATCGACAAGTATCCTTGAAGGATCCTTACAGACAGATAATCCTCTTTCTGGTAACATTCTAATCTCAAACTATTTCATTCTTTTATTCTCTTATATAAGGATAAGGATCCTGCATCCTTTATCCTCCTTTCACTTGATTCTGAGTTTTGAAGGTTCAGGTATCCTTAACTAAGGATTGAGTATCCACAGAAGTATCCAGTTATTTGGGCTTGACCCCAGTTATTTGGGCTTGACCCCAGTTTGGGCCTGTCCCCAGTTTCGCCAGTAGCGTACGATGATCCTGGTATAGTTCATGGCAATGGGACCAGTACTCATTTTAGGGGCTGACAATTTCATTGTACTGGCTATATTCAGGATCCTACGTATAATGGTAGACGTACCATACATCCGTTCCTAAGGTTTCTAACGTTTTCACGTTAGCTAAGGTTTTGGCATTTTCATGTCACTAAGTTTGGATAGTCGCCAGTGAGGGCCATACTCCAGTTTACACACGATCCTTTGGGCTTGTCCCCAGTTATCCTTTGGGCTTGTCCCCAGTTATCCTTTGGGCTTGTCCCCAGTATATTGGGCTTGTCCCCAGAATTGTTGGGCTTGTCCCCAGTTGCTAACTTGTATCTTATATTGGCTTAGTCTAAACTTGTATCCTGTTTCAGGGTTTTTGGAGATAAGTGACCAAGGATCCTTGATCCTTACCTTCTACTAAGGTTTGTCTTTTGGGTTATCCTGATAATAAGTGTTAAAGGTTAGGATCCTAACTTGGATTCTCAGGTATGATTCTTAACTATTTTGATTTTATTCATTATTCATTTGAGTAAACCTTATCCTTTGACAACTGAATTTATGATCCTTAAACTATATAACTTTTCAAAACTAATCGGCTATGGGATATGTGATCCTTGATCATATCCTAAACTTTTTGGGGATATTTCTTAAATTTTTCTTTACTTGATAAGTTTAAACAAAATGAACATCACAACAGTTGGAAAGTAAAATATTAACAAGGATATCAACACAGAATAAGCCAGAAAGTTAAAGTTATTTTATTCACAAAAGATTAAACCCTTTAAGGTTGTCAAAATTGCCAACCCACGTTTCTACCAGCAAAACGTGGCCCGTCCACATGGGTGGCAAAGGGTGTCCATTGTTCATAGGTCTAACAAGTGCAAGAAATTAAAGACGGAAGGATAACGAGTGGCTTCATCCCCCAAACAGAGGATCCATCCACCACCATTATCCTGCCTATTGTTCAAGGATCCATGATCCTTTGCCCTAATTACTACTGTTTAAGTACAACCCATCATTGTTCAACAAAAAACACCATAACCAAAACAAACTACCAAATTTAAAAAATGGGCTCCGGCTACGTCTAGAAATGTCCTTCATCGCCCATTCATGTAGCCTACACCTTCGCTGCATCATCATCCCCTCCTGCTCCGGTATCCTTCGCATGATCCTTGCCACTGCCACTAGCTTCGATTGCCAGAACCTCGTCAGCCTCATCCTCATCCTCCAACTCAGCCAGCCTGGCCTTCCAGCCTTCCATGTCCCAGTTGCTCCTATCAAAGGCAGGATCCTGAGCTTCTTGGGCCATCTGCAGTTTGGTCTTGTACATGGCAATGGCAGCGAAGACTTTAGCATCCTGTGTGATCTCGTGCTTCTCATAGTCAACATTGATATGGGTTGCAACTAGCTGAGTTTTGGCATCAGTGAGATCCTTTTCTAGAGATGCAATCTTGTGATCCTTGAGCACCGCCACCTTTTGGAGGTCAGAGTATTTCTCCTCAAGCTCTTCAACATTCCCAACATAGTCCTCGATTTCGGCAAATTTCTGCAAACAAGACAATGCAAAGTTAGGATCACATGATCCTCAAATGGGCAGGATAATCAAGTTAAGTCAGTGATCCTTACGTCGGCGAAGTATTCGAGGAACTGATGGCGGATTAGAGGCAAGCCTTGTAGGTTCTCAGCTTCAGAGGTTTTCCTCTTCTTTCCACCTCTCCCTTTTGAAGCGGTTGCCTTGGGGATTGCGCCGGAGGGGCTAGCAGCAGACTTTTTCTTGGAGGATCTGACAGTGTCAAGATCAGTGACACTGAATTTGGAGGCAGATTTGGAGGATTTTCCAGCGCCTACACAGCCAAAACAGATAAGTATCCTTATCCAATTTCTATTTAACTATTTATTTAAATATTTAACTATACAAAAAACAGGATACTTACTTGACATAGTGACAGAACCTGAGGATACTTCTTGTGAATCCTGGGTGTTTGTTTTGAATGACCTTGTTGCAGGATCAAGTCTTCTGAAAGCAGCAAGCCTTTCCTTGGTGGCAGGTGATGGTATAAGGTGCGAAACAGAGATAGCTGTACAATGGAAACAAAAGGGTGTTAGTGATCCTTATACAAAAACTAGGTTATCTGGTGATCCTTCTCAGGATCCTCTATCCTACCATGGGTGGTCCACTTCCTTGGCAGATCCTTTCCATCAGGGATAGAATCCCTTCTGACAAAGAAGAATCTCCGTTTCCAGTTAGTATCATTCTTAGTGGCTTTGAAGATGGGATGTTCTTCACCGGGTTTACGCTTGAATAAATATCGGTGGGATCCAAATGTTGTGAGATCATACATCTCTGCCAACTCCGACATTCCTAGGGCAATTCCTTCTTGCTCAATGATCCTTTCAAGGGTATATAAGACCCTCCAGATCATTGGCATAGCTTGGATGTGGGAGATGCCGGTGAGGGAGAAGAAAGACTGGGTGAATTCAGGGAAAGGATACGTGTATCCTATTGTGAACGGTGTGACCGGGAAAGCTACCCAAGTTTCAGAAACGTAATCACTTAAAACAGTGGGGTCAAATGGCTTGAAATCGGTGTTTGCCGGAGAGCAACGGCGGATTCTGTCTATTTGTGGATCAGTGAAGCAGCACCTTTCATTCGCCGAATCTTTGATGATCCCCTGGCTCTTAAGAGGAATGTCCTTCTTGTGATCCATCGCCGGTGAGGATCTTAGCATCATCTTGATTGTGAAGAAGGTGAAGAAAGAAGGGGCAGAGAAAGAAAACGTAAAGGAAGAAGAGGAATAGATATACCTGTTTGATCTTCGGATATGAATTTAAAGGGAGTTTCTCTTGAATTTAAATACAGATTGATCCCTATCTCTAACTCCTATTTATAATGATGATTTTGCAGGATAGTCACTTCAGTGACGTCATGCTCGTAACGGCTAGTCCGATTACAACGGCTAGTTATCCGTTGATTCATTACGGATAAGAACAAAAAATACAACTCGTTTATTTACATAATTACTCCTTATATTTTGGGGGCAATTGTTAGGGGAGA
The DNA here is from genome assembly GCA_030545235.1 of Helianthus tuberosus. Lineage (NCBI taxonomy): Eukaryota > Viridiplantae > Streptophyta > Magnoliopsida > Asterales > Asteraceae > Helianthus > Helianthus tuberosus. The sequence continues at coordinate 185,824,578 of CM060419.1, forward strand.
ATTTCTCTATGATCAGTGATCCTCATTTACTGTTGGGTTTAGTGATCCTCAATTCTGTCTGAAGTAGTGATCCTCAGAAGTATTGCAGGATCAGGATCATGGATCATCTTAAGGATCCTTATACTAACGATTGTCTACTTTGAATGTGATGATGTTTTGCAGGAACATGAGCTTGGACTTGGTCTTGGCGATATTCCTGGAGAATATTCTATACCTATTACGCACGTGCATAGCAGAAATGGACGTTGTGGAGGTCGTGGAGGACTTGCACCAAATGCGGAATGTTAGTTAGTATAGATATTTTCCATTTTTAAAAGGGGTAGCGAGCTAATTAGAAAACACTTGGCTATTTTTGGCTACACACACACTAACAACTGCTCTCACCAGCTCTCGGCAAATCGCTTAGCAATTTCATACATTTTTCATACACCTTTTGCACGTTACACTGTAGTGATCCTTGTACTTAGCTCGCTATCATCCGAAGTTGTAACACATTTGTTGTTTAATTTGAGTTGGTGATCGGTAGTTTCCATCACCCGAGGTTTTTTATGCCGGAGATCATTCATTGATCAAGGGCTTTTTCCTCGTATAAATCTTCGTGTCACTTGTGCACTACATTTCATAGTGATCCTTATTGTTGTTCATCAATTCAAGCATCATACCTCACAACAGAAAGTTTGGTTGCATTATCATTGCTTGATTTTTGACCAAAACACTTATAAAAAATCACAATACTTTATTCTTTATGCAAATGCACAAAACAATCCTTATACATGAAAACTACTTCTTATGCTTGGGTGATTCTTATGTGATACTATAGTCATTAGCTTTGTACGAGCCTCCATTTAACATGTATAGCGCTATAGGATTAACGCACCATCCGTGAACGAGAGGTCATGTTAAATTTCATTCTTTATTGCGTAGACAGAGGGTTGACTAGAATATTGCATGCCATGATATGTTAATCTTGAATAACTTAGGTTGCCATGTGGATTCGTTTTAAACTTTTTTATACTTATACTTATATACTTAAACTTGTGTACTCGCCAATGCATTTTTGTGTTGAACTGTACTTTGTTAACATGTTGCAGGTTGATGAGGTTGATTATGGCGAAATCTAGTAGGGGCGACACTAGAAACGCACTTGAAATTACTAGATTTGTTACTTTGTTATTTGAACTTGTTGTATTGTCTTTCTTGTTGTACTTTGTATTTCATGTTGTAATTTACAATTTTGTTACAATGTGAAATCGGTTTTGAATTAAATATTGACACAAATAGTGTTATGTGTGATGAGCAATCTCTTTCGTCTCACTCCGATGATTCCGCCATCGGTTGGGGTGTGACAGATTGGTATCAGAGCCATAACTATAGGGAATTAGGTAGAATTGCCATGTTCGACCTAGTTTATAGTAGGTACCTTATTTTGACCATTCTTGTTACTTGTTAAAATGTTTATTCTTTCTACTTTACTTCCTTCTCTTCTTTTTAGTCTTAATACTTACATTATGTCTTTCCTAAGACATTTTACACAATACACTTGAAGACTTGAATACACTCGTAATACAAACGAGACGAGTTTACCAAAATAGACGTGAAACCCACAATTTGGTAAACGACTCTCACTCATTTTATTCTTTATTTTGCACGAAATTACACCATTAAGTTAGGAGTGAAATCCACATCTTAATGGTAAATTTCCAACTCAAACTCTAGTGGACCCTTGTCAAAGTGTTAAAATTAAATTTCGACCCGACGAGTACTAACCACATTAGGGTACGAAATCGTCAAGTTAGGGGTGAAACCCGCATCTCGTCGATTAAGTCCCATTCCTCGATTTTCAATCTCGACAAAGTTTCGATTGTTTCAGTCGATTAGAGACGTGTAGTAACTGGAAGGGTAAGATACCGTTAATCGATTCTCGACGAGAGTATCTTACCTGTAGGCCAAAGCAGGTTTCTCTAATTTGAAGGTACTTTCGATTCACTTTGGAATAGTCTACGTTTCTAAACCAGAAACAATCCTATGTTTTATGAACCTCTCTTTTATGCTATCTCAATTTATATGTGATTTTTATACTTGTTACCTCGTTCATTTCAAAACCGTTACACGATTCGCACATCTCTCGCAATAAAAAACAATAATAATTCTCGTGAACAAACTAAATTTATACTCTTTTTACGCATTCATACGAGTTTATGCTTTATGAATACTTGTTAAATTCATGCTATTTGTGTGAACCATACGTGATATGTCATGCTTACGTGCTTATACATACAAAACTTATTTAAATTTATGATCAAGTCTCATCCCTTCCTTCTCTTTCGATTTTTTAGATGTCGAAATGGTTGTGACGGTGTTCTAGTCGAACCCGCCGACCCCTTTAGAAGAATCTAGTGAACCCACCAGGTGGCCTTATATTATGCGTTAACAATGTTCATTAATATTCTTCTATTTTATGATCGTTCATGTAGACCATTGTTACACAAAATAATAGTGACGCTTAGTATTTTTAATTCGTTAAAATTTTAACTTACGATATTTTTAACTGGTTTTAAATGACCAATATAACACACGTTAAATATTACCGAATGTAAATCTGTAGAGTATGCAACTATAATGAATTCACAGGTAGTCTTTTTGGTGAGAGAGAACCAACCATCATGAGCACCGGCACCTGCACCATTATTGTCACAAGGACCAGGACCAGCACCAAAACCTGAACCCACAACGGCAAGGGCACCTGCACCAGCACCAGAGCCCGCACCAGCATCCCCGCTTTCCAGCGCCGCCAAGATACGGTAAGGGGTAAGGTTTTCGCAGTTATGGTTATGGTTTTGAGCCAAAACCGACCCATGCACACCTCTATTCGCCGATCAAAGGAATGATGCCTACAAAGATGTCAAATTCAAGTGTGTTGCTTTGGGTTCTCCTTGGCATTTTAGCAAACAACTTTAGCGCGTAATCGCTTATGTCTTGTACCCTGTTTAGTAACGAAAATCCCCAGGCGACATACTTCTGAAACGATGTTTAACTCTATGATAATCGAATAACATCAAGGAAACAAGGGGTATTAGAATTTGGAATAACATTGCCACTGTTTTTTCCAAGTTGGTTTACATATTATATTATATATTATATATTTATTATATAACTCTTAAAGAGAAATGTCGGTGATACCGACAAATGACACTTTTACCCTTTTGTCTTCACATCAAGACTTCTGGGACCTTCTCTTTGACCCATTTCTTCCCCCAAATCCCCAATCGCTTCCCTCACCCTTCGTCTCCGGAGAACAATCGCTTCACATCAAGACTTCTGGGACCTTCTCTATTCTGGAGGTGTTGGTGGCTCGATTCCGCCACAGCCGGCTGCTCAACAGTCGTACACTGTGTTACCGTCTCCGGCTGAAGCGGAGGCGAGGTTAGAGGAGAAGGCGAGGAAGTGGATGCAGTTGAATTCGAAGCGGTATGGTGATAAACGGAAATTTGGATTTGTTGAGACGCAGAAGGAAGATATCCCGCTGGAGCATGTCAGGAAGATTATCAAGTGAGTTTGTGATTTTTGACCTAACTTATCAGTTATATCTTCGCATGCTATAGTTTAAATTGTTCTGTGACTGTAGACTTTAGCTCATTGACCTGGTTGAGACAATTATGGTCTTTAAAATTTGAATTTTTAGTAAATATATATCTTTTTGTTTCTGGTTTTTTAATTTGAGGGGTTTTGATTCAGTTTTGTTGATAAAGATTTGATTTTTTTAACAACCCATGGCTGCTGGCCCTGAAATTTATGTTGAATCAGTAGCAACAATAACATCACCTACTGTGGGTGAAATTTCTTCACCTCAAAATGAGGTTTCTGCCGTCAAGAATCTTGATAGTGAGAGTGTTAATTTGGTGAATTCTGATGATAACAATGAGTCTGTTGTTGAGTCCAAAAAAGGGTCTGATTCTGATTTGAAATCAGAAACCAAAATAAAAGAATTTATTGATATGTTGTCATCTTTGAAATTGAATCCTATGGCTAAGGAGTTTTTTTCCATCTTATCATTCACCCATTGATCACAACTGTGATCAACCTGAGGTTAATTACTTTGTGCAGCCTGCTTATGTCAAGAATTATCCGGAAAATGCGATCGAAGGGTACCCGAATAACCGAAGGGTATGATCTTTTTTTTTCTGAATTTTATGAGCTTGCTAGAATTTGTTCATAATTTTTACTTAATTGTTGTGGTTTGATGGATGGATTGTTTTAATATATTGAATATGTGTTATAGTCCTACCAGAATTTAGGTTTATGAGGGTTAAATGTTAATTATGAGTTTGTGCATCTTTTGCAATTAGATATGTGATCAAAAGCTTTTAATTTGTATATCAGGGTTGTTCTGTTTATTTCTTGATGTTATAATTGCAAAAAATGACAATTTTTTTTGGCATCATGTGAAAATGGAGTTATATGATTTGTTTCTATGGACCTCAAAGTGAGAGAAGGTCTTAATTTGTGATTTTGCTATATAGTCTTGGATTGTTTCTCGGTTTTAAAAGCGCACCTGAGGCGTGACGGCAGTCAATGTTTATTTTTTGGTAAAAATAACGACCTTTGAGAGGCTGATATGAAACGATGTAGAGGTTACGAACACCTTACTTGAAAAAGATGGCTAATATGTGTGATGAGAGAGATACAACTTCGGTGTACCTAAGCTCTCGCCTCGGTTACCGGACATAAATGTGTGTTTTAAAAAAAAATAACGAAGGATGGTTTCTTTTCGGGATTCATTCATATGTTATAAAACTTACATGTTAGCTTCAAAGTTGACCATGTATGGAGAAGATAGCATCAAGAGAACTGTGTATGTCTCTGACATCGATCACAATGTGAGTTAATCACGTGTTTTCATTTACTTTATTATACTTATGTCGGTGAATGACCTTTGTCTTTAAGCCCCGCCTCACCCTTCATTATATGCACACCCCTTATTTCTCCTCATGGATTTATATGTGGTTAAAGTTCTGTTTAAATGTGACTCTGTTCTTTGTAACTGTTGTATACTTTGCTCTAAGGCCGGAGGGTATGGGGGCGCCACCCTTGCCATCTCAGTCTCCATGGCGCCTGTGTGATGGCGCCACCCCTCACCATGGTTTTTACAGTAAGATACATTTTCAATTAACGACATAAACTATGTTCGTAAGATCATACGCTAGCATGTAAATGATAATTTGATATGTTTATTTCATGTATATGCAAGGTTTAAAAAGGCGGAAATGGGTATCGAGGCGTTTTCCCTTAGCCTCACGAGGCGTAAGCCTCGAGGCAGGTCGAGGCGTAAGCCTCGAAACATTATTAAAAATATTAAAAAAAATATATATCTCTCATAAAAATCACAAAGTAACACAAAACAAACATCATAAATAAAAAATAGTTCAACAAACAAGGTTTAACATAAAACAAACATCATAAAATAGTATAAAATAGTTCGAACAACTTAAATTAGTAATGTTATGACATCTAAATATCATAGAACTCGATTTCCTCCGCATCATCATCCTCAAAGTTTTCATCTGGTGTATTTAGATCGTCATCTTCATCAACCAAATTAATAACTCTTTTCCTTTTCCTCCTAGATGATGAACTCTCACCTTCTTCCTCATTTGACCCGACAACTCCACCAATGCCATCTTCATCCCCACTCGGGTTGGCTATCCACTCATCATCCAATTAGGTTTTTTTAACCTAATAGATGTTTTTAAGTGAACTATTGGGTTGGCCCACCAATTAAGCCCAATAAACACTAAATGGGTCTAACATAAAGTCCAGAAAACCTAAAATTTTTCAATTTTCACAAGGTCTAGTGAGGCTTAAGCCTCACCGCCTCGCCTCGCCTCACCTCCTCGGCGCCTCGAAAAGCCTCGGAAAGCCTCGAATGACCGAGGCTTAGGTTTCAGTTGACCCCTGTGAGGCTAAGCCTTTAAGGCGTTTTTTCATAGCCTCAGCCGAGGCGTAAGCCTCGAGGCGGGCCTCGGAAAGCCTTTTTAAACCATGTGTATATGCATCATATGCAACTATTGGATGAAGCAATTTATCTTGGTAAGTCACAACGCAGCATATAAACACTATTGTCGGTTTTTTGTATTATAAACAACTTCAAGAAAGTAAAGCCACACATCGGATCTTGGTTTTAGGGGCATACGATGAAGAAGAATTTGCTGCGAGAGCATATGATTTGGCGGCAATCAAGTATTGGGGAACGTCTACTTTCACAAATTTCCCGGTATTATAAACGTTACAATTTAATATTCCTGTCATAAACTGGTAAAAAATCATGACGGTAAAAAGCCAAACGTTGACTTCGACTATGTGTGGTCAAACTTATTTTTCTGGGTTTCAGATGAGTGAATATGAGAAAGAATTGGAGATAATGCAGAATACAACCAAGGAGGAGTATCTAGCCACCTTAAGAAGGTAGTATTTAATAGTATAAATTAAGAAGTGTTAATGGTTAACGACTAAATCGCCCTTCATTCACAGGAGAAGCAGTGGTTTCTCAAGAGACATATCAAAGTACAGAGGGGTAGCAAGGTCATTTCAATGCTTTTTTCCTTTCTCATTTGGTCTTTTTAGTTTTTAAACTGAATCCAAATATTACACTTTCTTTAATTGCAGGCATCATCACAATGGCAGATGGGAAGCAAGTATAGGAAGGGTGTTTGGCAACAAGTATCTTTATCTTGGCACATACAGTTAGTTCCCAATTTACCCTTGACTTTGTGGGAGCCACTAAAAATCCATAAAATATAAAGACTAAAATAACTGACCATATTCAGTTACTCAAGAAGATGCTGTTCATGCATATGATATTGCACTCAATGCAGTAACAAATTTCGACTTGAGCACATACATCAGATGGCTAAGATCAGGTTATAAAGCCCCTAGGGGCTCCCATCCCACACCCCATAGCCTGTATATGTTATTCAGTTTTCATATATTACAATTCTAATCCCTATACTTTTACTTTTTAACACCTATACTTTTACTTCTTTCAATTCACGCTCTCAAACTATGTAACTTAAGCATTCACTTTTAACTTTTGGTAATTAACAACTTTGATCTGCCAACTTTTTCTACTTAATAACTTAACGTCTCATTTTATTTGAATTGCTTTTATGACTTTAGACCATAGCGTTACTTTTTTTTTTATCTCTGTCTTAACCATATTAATGGCTAAATTATTTTTACGGTTTTACACGGTTTTCTAAAATATTGTTACAACTTTACACTGCAATGAGCGAGTTACTTTAACTTTTGACGCCGCCGCAACGCGCGGCGGGTCAAAATCCTAGTATACTCTTAAAGAGCAACGTCGGTGCACCCAATAAAAGACATACTTGCCCCTCATTTGTCTTATTACCTTTACCTTTACGTCTTTCCTTCCTGTAATCCGCCATCTCTTCTCTCTTCTATCTAAACCTAATCCAAACTTCGGATTCCTCGCTTCGCACCAACAATGGTGGCGATCGCCATGGCCAGACGCTCCAAATCCAAGGACTCAACGGAGAGCAGGTCGACGTTCAGGAGGAAGAAGACGAGGAAGAATTCGAAGTCGTTGCTCGCACTGCTGATTCCGACGAAGATGACACCGGACCCCCCGCCGTTGATGCTGCCGGTGAGGAGCCGGCGGAAGAGGAAGATGATGAGGTTAGGTTTTGTTCTGGATGTTGATGTTTTGTGGTTAGGTTAGGTTACTTTGTTGCTGTAGGTTTAGGTTTTGTGAATTTATGGTCCGATTTGTTTGATTTGTGGTTTTGTGTAGTTGGATTTTGAAAGATTTTGGCTATGAATGATTGGTGCTATTAATTTTTCTATGTTAAAGAGTTGGTTAGAGTTACTCGAAGTCAAAATAGCTAAGAGTGAAGGTGGTGGAGGACTATATGTGTTGAAGAACATTGATCTTTGCTCAGTTTGGAGATATAAATTTACTCTCTTTGATACATTTAGGTTGTAAATGGTAATGATTCGACCCTCGCCATGACGTTATTTGACTAAAGAATTAAAGCGATCTAATTGAAAGATATTGGCTATGAATGTGTTGAAGAGTTAGTTAAAGTTACTCGAAATAGCTAAGAATGAAGTTACTCTCTTTGATACTTTTCGGATGTGAATGGTAATGATTCCAGCATCAAGATTGGTATTCTTTTTAGTTCCCTAAAGTGATAATTTGAATAATATTTAAAATCAAATTATGGACCATGAAAGATCAATGCTTTAGAGAGCTAGCACCTGCTTATAAATTTACTTTAATGGAAATTCATCCTCTGCCACAGAAAACTTTATGTTATAATTTTTTGGGACGTTGATGTAGGCCAGAGCGTTATTGGAATGGCATAACACGTATTTATGGTACCTATTTATAGTATTTTGTTTTCGCGTATCAGGAATGAAAGCATAACTGTTGAGATGGCAATTCCTCAAAGTTTGTTAGCGTCTGTATATGGAGAGAACAATAGCAACTTGGGCCATATAAAAGAGGTCAGAGTCACACGTGTTCTTTTAAGATGAATTACCATAAACATTCTTACTTGCCAGAAAGAAAGTAAAATGAATTACCATAAACGAAACCAAATTGATACTTGGGTGGTCTCAGAATGCTGTTTTATATTTGGATGGCATTACATTACTTTTACATTTTCAATACTTGGGGTGGCTTATGTATACGTCATCCAGTTTTATACATTATTGTTATAAAATATACAATGGGAAATGAATGGAGTGATGTTTTGATTATACAGATGTCGGGTGCAAAGGTAGCGGTGACAGAAGGAAAAGCGGGAATCGTGTTGTCGGGTACTTATGATGAAACTCAAACAGCTCAGTGCCTGGTTCATGGATTCATCCTTTGTGAACAGCATCTCACCCCTGTTAGTTTGTGATTACAAATATTTCATTACATACAAAATGAAGCAAGAAGACTACGGGAGGAAGTACCAAAGTTTGGAGACGATTAGATCGCACAACAACAAGGTATTTTTTGGTTTATTTCTTCCAAAGGTAAATTCACACGTCACGCGTGGCGCGCCACACATCAATGTCATCATCGTCACGCGTGTGACTTGATGTTGCCGCCGCAACGCGCGGCGCGGGTAAAAAACTAGTAATAACAAAAGATGAATGGTCTTGTGAACAGTAGGATAGATTTAAGTTGTTATTTACACTATTATTCAAAAAAGAGACTGCGAGATAGAATTGGAGATGAATGGTCGTCCATGAAACTGACCTTTTTCTTGAAGATGAGGACTACCACGATCACGGTTGTGGATGAGCGAAAGAGAACAATGTAGCATCGACTAGGTAGGTTATTTCTATATTTTTACCGATCTTTTAGTACTGTACACTTTGTTTGATGATTGTTTAAGAGAATAGAATTTCTGAGTTGGAATTTTCATGTGTATATAGAAACCACTGGATTGCAGTTCAATTTCTCTGTCCATTTGTGATTGATGTCTATGTTCTTCATTGAATCTGATCCCAAAATGAATTAATCACAATCATTGTTTGTTTATCTGAATCTATATTTTGATGAATTTCTCCACAAATCGTCGTTTTTAGATGGTTACTTCAGTTTGGAGGGTTTAAGAAGCCTTAGCTAAAGTTGCTATAGAATCCGGCCTTGGTATGTTCACCAAGGTATATCTTCTCTTTTTCCTCCGGTGACCTAAAAAAGGTATATTGATATATCGAGCGGACTCCCCACTGGATGCAGGAATAGCAACATGGACTAAATGCCCAGTCCTAGTCAAGGAACTTAGATTCCTCGAATGAAATTGTTGAACATGTTATGAAATCGCGCAACATATCCCTCACTAAATTCTTTCAAATACTGCCAAAAGACTCTCAGTTTATACAACTTTGTTCGAATTAAAAGGAAGAGGGAGAGATAGAAACGACATATTGAGAGATAAAGAGTTAGAGATGAGAGAGAGTGAAAAGGCAGGGGCCGGCTATGGTTGTTCCGCAGCGGTAGCAACACCACCGTTCAGGCACGTGGTTTGTACATTCAAGCGGCACATGGTATCCTGCCGGACCATCTGTAGTTTTTTTAGAGTCCTATTAATTAGTGCCTTGGGTTTTATGTTGAAATGTTCCTACGATTTAATTCAATTCTTTGTGCTTAGGTCTTAGCATGTTGACATATCTTATTAGGAGCCATCTTCATGATCAAACAATAAACCTTCATTAGACCATGCGTAGTGGTTAACACCCCACCCTTAGGCGTTTTGCGCCATGTGGCAATACAGTCAGCAATGAGGCATTATGGGGCGTTTTCTAAAATGAGTGTAGTGGAGATGTGGGGCATTATGTTTAAAAGGGGTGTAAATAAAATTAAATAAAAAAACATCAAAAATATTTTATTGGGCATTATATTTAAACCTGCATGTGATTGGTCAATTGAAAGTTCTCTCCGGCGTGGAATATTTCACGCTCCAACCCAATTTTGGTTGAAAAACGTCCAAAGGGGCGGAGAAGTGGGCGTGGGGTGGCGTTGTTTGGCTCAAAAACGCCCAAAACAAGGGCCACTACGGGTGGTCTTAATGAAGTGGGTTTCTTCCTAAATGCAAGTTCATTTTGACTTGCGTGCAGATTGAAAATACTTGAAACTGTTAGAACGGGTGAAGTTGAAGATTAAATCTATATAAATGTGAGTGATCACTCTGTCTTCACTTTGCTTAGACTATGGGGTATGGGACGGGGGTTGGGGCGTGGGTTGGGTACAAACGCCCACGTCACCACCCCGGGAGGGCTTGGGTTTGGGCGTGGCCCCTTGGGCGGGGGTTTCAGCCCGGGCGTTGGGCGGGGCTACCCACATGACATGGCGGAACCTCATTGGCCAAGAGCACTAGCCCTTTGAAATTGGTTTTTTTTTCCACGCCACCCAACCCACGCCCCACCATACCCCTTTGAAATTGGCTTTTGGTCTTGGGTGCCCCATAGTCCACGTGTCGCCCCATGCCCCCAACCCACTCCCCACCATACCCCACGGTCTTAGTGTTTTCGAAAATTTTAAGTGAATCTGGATGGTTAAGTGACTCTAGCACACGCCTAATATCTACGTAGGATTAAGTAGACACATAAGCTGTTCATTCCAAGTTTAAACATATAAAGTGTATATAATTTTTTTATTATGAGAATATAAACTTACTAGTTACTACTACATTAAGGGATTGATCTGTTGGATAATAGTAAAGGTTTTGTTACCAGATAGCTTGCATTGTTTCCCAGCGTGGCATTACATACACATTGCAAAACCAACCCGCGGCGAAGCGCGGGTCCATTTACTAGTTCTAACACATTCAAGGATCACTAAAACATCATAATCTTCCCTAGATCTTAAGTTATTCTACATGAACTAATACTTTCTTTTTCTAACCTTGAAGGTGGAAGACCTGATCACATCATCATCCATCTTTAACGTTGCCTCAAGCGCCTCAATCGATTCGGGTTTCGTGAAATACGTAAACAAAAGATAAATACCGTCTAAGTATGTGTTGGTTTCACCAGCTTTGTTTTTCTTCTTAATGCTGTATGCAAGTGGAATAACTCCCCTGTTGAACACCTCAACGTACATCCCACCTCCAGCAACAAGCAACTGTAACAAAATTCATCAAATAGTTGCAAAATTGAGGGTAATAAATAGGAGTGAGTAATAACTAAACCATTAATCAAAACCAAACCAAAAACCAACAAAACCGAACCGGAATTGACCGAAAACCAACGAAACCAAACCGGAATTAACCGAACAAGACCGAACATCGGTTATCGGTTTTTTTTAACCCTCGGTTAACCGAAGTCCGAAACTAACCGAGCCATTCATATTTTCATATACTTCTAGTTTTTTATACCTCCATTCATAGTTGTTAATGGCGAATAGCGATAAGGTACCTATATGCTACATAGCGAATAGCGATAAATAGCGGGCGGCTATTTTATAAATAGCGATACACAAGAAAAAGAATTTTAAAACTTTTTATATGTATATATTATATCAAAATACCCTGGTATATATGCTATTTTACATGTATATTTAACAAAAACCTAACATCTAGCTATTTTATAGCTATATTTAATTGTTATCTATATTAAAAAAAATTAAGGTGTCGCTATTCTCGCTATTTCTCTACATGAAAGGTGACACTACATCGCATCGCTATATTAGCGTGCTATAGCGACCTCTATAATCGCTATTGACAATTATGCCTCCATTTCATGTATTTATATAAGCCCAAGTTTGGTTTTACTTATTAACGGAACTGTAAACCGAAAACTAACGAAACCGAACCAAAATTAACTGAAAATCGATTATCGGTTTTTTTCCATGGGTTAACCGAACAATTCATATTTTCATATATTTGTAGCCAAACAAAAATTTAGCCCAAATTTGATTTTGGTTATTAACTGAACCGAAAATCAACAAACTAACTGAATAAAACAAACTGATTGGTTAATAAAATAGATTAACTAATGACTTCGGTTTCAACTGAGGCTAATCACCAACAGGAAATGCATAGAGAATTGTGAAATACCTCTTCGTACTTGTGGGTTAAAGAGAGTCGTTCGTCTTCAGACATATCGGGCCGTAAAACAGCCATGGTTTCATACTGTCTTAGACCCGGTGGGCACTGGGGCTCCTGTTGTTCTTCAACGGCAGCCATGGATGAGTTGTTGGAGTCATCTTCGTTTCCGAGGCCTCCTTCGAAGAATGTTCCGGAGAAATCTAGGGTTTGGGCCTGGATCGAAAAGGGGTTTCGTTTGGAATGATGATGGGGGTGGTTGTAGACGAAAGGTGTGAGCTTGTTGGTGGTGAATGGAGTTAGGGTTTGGAGTAGAGGACGTGGTGTGAGGAAAGAAGAAGAAGAAGAGATCATCATCGTTTTGGGTTTTAGTGAAAAAGAGGGAGAGGGTTTTGCATACGACTGACAAAACTTAAAAGCGTATCACCCGAGTAAATTTACGGTGCTACTTTCTACACCCCCTAATTACTTTTTTCACCCCCCTCCTTTCACATACTTACAGGTGAGGCCTGCGTGGGACCGACAGTGTATAATCAGGAATGAGGGGGGGGGGGGGGGGGTGTATAGAATGAGCCTAAATTTAGTGATAAAATGCGAGAGGGGTGTCAACAATCATTGAATTTTTATATATTTAGAAAGAGTAAATTCTCTTCGTGATCTTTGACCAAAATTGCCACTTTAATCCAGATAGTTTTTTTTTTGCGATTTTAGTCCAAATAGTTTTGTTTTATCCCATTTTAGTCTCTGACTTATGTCATTTTTTTGCCATTTTCACCCGACCCACTAACTCCATTCAAATAATTTAGTTAACTTAGTGGATTTTGGTCAAACCATATTTTTTTTTTGCAGGTGCGATTGTATGGGGATGGTGTTGTGCCGATTTATAGTGAAGATGATGGCGGTGGTTGTTGGTTTTACGATGATGGCGGCGGTGTTGGTTGATGACATGGGTGGCGGAAAAGTGGCCGGTGGTGGTGGAAATGGTGGATGGTGATGGTGATGATGATGGTGGTGGGGTGGGTGGGTGGTGACGGTGCAGGAAGGTGGTGGCGATGATAGAAGGTTGTGATGAGGTGGGTGGTAGTGGTCGATGAAAGTGACAAAAAATGACAAAAGTCGGGGACTAAAATGGCAGAAAACAAAACTATTTGGACTAAAATGGCAAGAAAAAAAGTATTTGGACTAATGTGGCAATTCTAGTCAAACTCAGGGACTTAAATGTCAATTTATTCATTTAGAAATTTGCTTCAATGCTATTAGGAAAATTAAGTTAAAGCCTTCAATTTGGGAAGAAATTAGATCACTCGATGAGTCAGAAAGTATTATTACGCGAATGTATAATCTAACTTATTAGTCATAATTTCATTATAGTTTCCTTCATCTTATAAAAAACATGCATCATATTCCCATGTGTTAGAAGCGTATGCAATTTTTTATTTTTTCAAAAAGGACCCCGAATTTAAAATCCGTTTTATGCCTCGAAAAAGGTCGAGCCGGCCCTGCATAAAATATGTAAGGGTGATAATGTGCTGTGTTCTTTTTTCCTTTCATCCAAGTTCTCTGTTTCATCTAATCCAATGGCGATTTCTGGCTTCTGGTTTCTTGCATTGATCTGAATCTTACACTGTTCTTGTCGTGGATATCTCGGTCAGAATCTCACATCACTTACAAATCGCAGGTTATTTTCTGATCACCAAGTGTTCGATAAAAATCCCCAATGAAAGCATTTGTAGTGTGAGAAATCCCTCTTGATGGAATTCGGATCTGAAATAAACCTGAGCCCTTTTATGTTTTTTTACAGATTTATAGCACACAACAATGGCAGACTATCACTTTGTGTACAAAGACGTTGAAGGATTATCAACTCAATGGGACGATATCCAACGAAAACTCGGAAATTTGCTTCCCAAACCCCCTGCATTCAAGCCCGACCCCTTTACTCCCGCAGAAGACGAAGATTCCAAACCTAAAGACAAGAATTGGATCGATAACAAGACCGAAGAACAACTTGAAGATCTTGAAGATGATCTAGATGACGATCCATTCTTCCAAGAATACGGGTTGGTGCTAAAAATCATACAATTTTGAGCTTAAGGCCTACATAAAGCCCCTTGTGGGGCGTTATCCGACAAGTGGCGAAACGCGTAAGAGAGGGGCTTTATATCACAAGAGAGTGTAGTGGTAAGGGGGTTATATAACCTCTTCAATATACATACATATGTATGTATATATATATGTGTATGAGTTGGCAACGGTCCTTTTTTGAAAACTCCTCTCTCTCACGCCGCGATACACATATCGGCTCCAAGAAAATTCACCCCCATAGCGCCCCCGTAGTGGTGTGGGGCGGCGCTATGGCCCTTCTCCCCGTGATATAAAGCCCCATTACACAAGGACTAAAAATCATACAATTATATTATATTATATTATATCTGTATATAATTTGCAAGCTTTGTGAATAGTAATTAATTTTGATTGGTCACTTGGCTTTATTTTAAGCTTTTTAAAATTTTTATATTAACCCTTTATACTATTAATTATAGTGTACGCGGATAACCCATTTAATCTGTATCTAATTTGATAACTTGCGTTCGTTATTTAAAACAATAAATTTGAATACAATTGTGTTCATTTTTATCCTGGACATTCCATGATAACTTGCGTTCGTTATTTAAAACAATAAATTTGAATACAACTGTGTTCATTTTTATCCTGGACATTCCAATATAAATTTTATTGAAAACATAGTTGTATTCAAAATATAGTTTTTTTTGGTAGCATAGGCTATACGAGTGTTGATAACACGACAAACCAAACTGATTTCAACCGAACAGTATAGGGACCGATATTAACGGAACCGGTACCAGGATTCGTTTTTATGGTTTTTGATCGGTGTAAAATTCGAGTTGATATCATTTTGGGCATATAACGACTTTATTTTTTGGGTTTTTTTTTTCGGTTGTAATAACAAGTGCCGGTACCATAATGAACCAAACCGATACAGACCTAATTTCTGCTGCGTAGCGCAGGTGAATCTCACTAGTTTTGAACAATTGAAGCATTGAATTTGGGCTTTTAATTATTTATTCTTATAGCTCATCACTCTTGCAGGAGAAATAGATTTGCAGAGATAAAGAAAGTAGTGAAAATCGCAAAGTTCGGGTCAATCATACCGATTTCCGGATCGGATTTTGTGCGTGAGGTGTCACAAGCACCAACGGATGTGTGGGTGGTGGTTATTTTATACAAAGACGGGTATTTAGTAATTACTACTAATTTTCTCGTGTCGTGTTCTAGTTAAAATTGGTTTATCTTGTTTGTTATTAGCAATTGATTAATAGGGTCATTAAATAGGTACCCTGAATGTGGTGTCCTAATGCAATGTCTGGAAGAACTGGCAATGATGTATCCCGCCACAAAATTTGTTAAAATGATATCGACCGATTGCATTCCGAATTACCCAGATCGTAATCTCCCCACTGTGTTGGTTTATAATAATCGTGCTGTGAAGGCGAATTATGTCAGTTTATATACTTTTGGTCGGAGATGCACGCCTGAAGGTTCATTTTTTTTTACAGTTTGTTAGGTTATTGTTGTGTTTAGATTGCTATTTTTTTTTTTTTGTAATATTTATTTGTTTGTGTAGGTGTTGCGATGGTTCTGTGCCAGTCGGATCCTGTGCTTAACGATGGGCAATATGAAGGTGAAGCGTCTAGAGAAGCTGTTCTTGAAGGCGTGAGGAAGAGGTTTATCGAGAAAGTGATATCACAGCATGAAGATGATGATGATGGGTCTTCAAGTGACTAGAATCATGGTCGTTTTTTGTTTTTATTTATGTTGAATCCTAGATTGTTGGTACAAAATTTTTGGATTTGTGTTACTTTTTTTTATTTGTGTTACTTCTTGTTATGGACTGGTTTCTGTTTGTTGTTCTGCCACTGTGTGCTTCGTTTTTGGTTATTAAAATGAAGCATCCTCAAGTAATTGTTTTGTTGATATACCCTGATAACCAATGTGATCAGGTATACTTAGGGGTGCAAACGAGCCGAGCCGAGCCGAGCTTTGTTTCTAAAGCTCGAGCTTGGCTCATATGTAATTTTTCAAGCTTGAGCTTGGCACGGGCTCGGCTCGTTTAACATTTATTAATTAATTTATATTAATTATAGTTTATATGTTTTATATATGATTTGGTTATTTATTCATAATTTTATAAATATTAATTATCAATATTTAAATATATTAGTAAATAATGATAAAAACACTAGGCTCGTTTAGGCTCGCGAGCCAGCTCAAGCTCGATAAGCGAAGCTCAGGCTTGGACTCGTTTACTAAACGAGCTTGTTTAAGCTCAGCTCGATTTTTTTTCAAGTCGAGCTCGAGTAGCTCAACTGGTTTGCACCCCTAGGTTACCAAAAAATCCAACGCGTAATACCTGGGACAACTTCTAAACCTTTCGGCCTGTTTCCTGTTTAACTATATTTTTATCCAATTGACCCGTTTTCAAACTACAACCCACTTTGAGGAATAACATACCGTGCAAAATTCAAATTACCATGACTACATTAAAACTTGTTAACAGTTCAAAACGCTCACCAACTGAAAATTACCATGACTACATTAAAACTTGTTAACAGTTCAAAACGCTCACCAACTGAAAACAAAAGCTAAAACAAGATTCGACTACGGCTCGCAATTCGCAGGGTTTAAGTTTGCTTGATCAAAGGAATTTAGGTGGTCAATACTGTTTCTTCTCCTTTTTTACCTTTTCTTGTAACATTACCACCTTCTTGTTGCTCAGCTTTCTTTTGGGCCCGAATCATGGCCCGCTTTACATGTGGACGCAAATATTATTGGTTCAAATTCTATAAATCTAATGGATTGGGCCCAACTGAAAGAATCTTCAAAAACCATAATGTTTATTTCGTAGCAACAAAAACCAATAGTTAAATAATAGTTTTGGGAAATAAAATTTGAAGTGTTCAATTCAATAGAATTATCAAGCGCCATAAATATAATTTTAGGGAAAAGAAGTAAAGCAGTCATTGCTCATGCTAAACTATAAAACAATTAAACAAACAACAAACAGCTCCATCCTAACCTCATTTTATCCAATCAGACGTTATCTAGATAACATATAATGAGTAAACAACAAAACAAGCCCTTAGGGTGAACGGGGTGGGTGCGGTGAACCCAGCGGTAACTGGTTTTACCGACGGGGAACACCGCACGGTAACGCGGTAATGTTATTTGGGTGACTACTCACCGCACATGTATTTGACCGTTTGAATGAATTATAGCCGTTGGAGGGAGGAAGGCAACGACTTTGTAGCTGTTTTTGTATAAAAATAAAAAAAATACATATTTGTACACTATATAAACCCAACCCAATTTATACCAAATTATCCCCAACCTTTTTTCTCATTTCTCCAAAACTAATCTCTACCCCTATTAAAATGACGGATGAAATACCATTGTTTTTTCCACCCGATAGCAGTGACGACGAGTTAGCTTCAACCGATAGTAGCATAATTTCTTTTCCAAAATCTCATCGAGCAAGCCGAACTAAAAGACACGAGCACATCTAGCAAAAAAAAAAAACGATATGTTTGTCGTGAGAGTGAGAGTGGCCACGAAACCCTTATGGCAGATTATTTTGTCGAGGACCCTAAATACAACGATGATATTTTTCGTCATAGGTTCCGTATGGCAAAAAGTTTGTTTCTAAAAATTGTGAGCGACGTGGAAGCGAATAATAACCCGTGGTTTGAAAAGGACGTGGATGCGAGAATGAAGAAGGGTTTTACACTGTTGCAAAAAGTTACATCGGCTATTAAACAACCTGCAACCGGTAACCCTCCAGACGAGAACGCCGAGTATTTACATATGGAGGAAAGGACTTCCTGCGAGTGTCTAGAATATTTCTGCAAAACGGTATGTAAAATATACACCTCCCAAGTTCTTAGGTAGACCAACAAGCCACGACATGACACTTTTGTACCAAGCTCATGAGAAGAAACATCACTTCCTAGAATGGTCGGTAGCCTTGATTGCACCCATTTCGTTTAGAGAATGTGTCCCACAGAGTTTCGAGGCCAATATATGAGAGGAGATCACCACCAATACCCGACAGTTATGCTCGAAGCGGTGGCCTCTCAAGATTTGTGGGGTTGGCATGCTTTTTGCGGTCCTCCAGGTGCACAAAACAACATTAATGTGCTTCAGCAATCTCCATTATTATTTCTTACTGAACGAAATGGAACGCGCCAAAATGTCCATTTTACGTTAACAACCACTTATACAAACGTGGTTACTATCTCGTGGATGGAATCTACCCTACATGGTCCGTGTTTGTCAAATCATTTCCATATCCTCACCTACTAGACGAAAAGAAGTTCAAGAAGCAACACGAGGCAGCAAGAAAAGACGTGGAACGGACTTTTGGTGTTTTGAAGTCAAAATGGGGTATAATGAATCAGCTAATGCGTGCTAGAAGTGTGAAAAACATTCGGTATGTGGTGTATACGTGTATTATTTTACATAACATGATTTTTAAAGGCGACGGAAACGCAATAGCACCGGTACACATTCGGGATCCTCCAGTCCAGTCCGCTCTCGATGACAGTGTGTTAAACGAGGTTATGGATGAAGATACGCATTGGAGACTAAAACATGATCTCGTGGAACATCTCAAAAGAGTAGATTTACCCCATCTATTGGTGGAATCTGAGTATCTGATGAAGAGTAGTAATTTTATTTAGTTTAATTTATTTTAATTTAATGTAATGTTTTTTTTAATTTATTGTACTTTTGTTTTGTTAAAATATGTATTATTTATTAATTAATGCTAAATTCCTTAAAATAATCAGTGGGCTTGTCAACCGGAAACTATTGAGTATTCACATCCCCTCCACCATTCTTATCCCCATCTTCAAAATCCAAAAAAATCAACAAAGAATCACTACATCCCACTCTCTATCTCTATTCCCATCCCCTAATTTTTGTAGAAAAGCCACACTCTCCCCTCAAATGTAAAAACTACTACTCTCTATATCATATTTGTCACATACACATATATTAATAATAATAATAATAATAAAGAAAAAAGGAGCAGAGAAATAATACAGAGATATGTATGGAGAATGGGATGTGAAGATTTTCTAAAATGGGAGATAAACTTGGAGGATAATAAGTTAGTGCAGGGGTAGGGGCAGTAAGGGAAGAAAAGGGTAAAAAATTAGGTATTTGTTCTTTGAGGCTTTCGGTATGCCATCTTAAAGTTGGTGTTAATTTACCATTCAGGCTATCCAGTTTCTATTATTATAAAGTATTATAGATATTTCGGTCTACCATTTTAAAGTTGGTGTTAACACCGAAGACAATTATTAGATACCGTTACAAGCACTAAGATCCTTGATTCTTCCGGTAGTTCCGCCACACTATGTGAGGATAACATATCCTTGATACACGGATCACTAATCCACAAGTAAACACAAACACGACTAGAAATCTTTAGCATCGGAATTGAAAAATAAGGGGATCTGCGGATAATGGATTAGCTTTTGGAGGAAAACTATTATAAAATTTGGGCTGGCATAACGGGTCAACCCGATCTGTTAAGACACGGACCCAAAACACGTAAACACGAACACGAACCTGTTAATAAACAGGTTACATGAAACGACCTGTTAAGACACGAAAAAATTACCAATGTATCGTACGACCTGTTTAAGACACGAACACGACATGTTTAAAACACGAACACGATCGAATTGGGGAAGCTGTTAACCGAATTAGGAATGGTGGTGTTCGTGAGAGAAATTTAAAAATTAGGGTTTCGATTGTGGAAAAAGAACCACATGTGTTTGTGTATAATTCATCCTAAGTCCCACGACTGATGACCCCATGTCCACACCCAAATATAATATTTTAATTTTTAATTATTAACATGTACTTAACGGGTCTTAACAGGTTAACGGGCTTTAACTTGTTTAGACACGAAACATGTTAAGGTCAAACACGAAACATGATAATTTCGTGTAGGTTCGTGTCGTGTTATCGTGTTCGTGTCAAAATTGTCAGCCCTATGTAAAATAATGAAGATTAAGAAGGGCAGGATTTTTTTTGTATTTTTTGTAATGTTATTTTTTTCTGGGTGTGGCTTGTGGGATCAGGGGCGGACCTACTGTTTCGGCAAGGGGTGTAGGCGCCCCCCTTAAAAAAATTAGTGTTATACGTAAGTGAAAATCCCGAGCGCACCCCATAAAATTTTGCAATCGCCCCCTTTGAACTTTCGAAACCAACCTTCTTGACCTTTAGAAGTTAACCGGAGTAGAGACTTGCGGAGTTGCAGACTTAAAATGTCAAATAAAGAAGGGTGGTAAAGGCAGTTGAAATGAAGCTAGAAAAGGAAGTGTAGATCTTGTGGTTTTTAAGAGAGGGAAACCTGTCATTTTCTTTCGTGATGAAAGGCTGCGCCGACGAAGTAGTTGCTGTGAAAACGGAAAAATAAAAGTGGAGAAGAAGTATGTCAAATAAATAAATAGTCATTTACCAATGGGTGGTGGTCCATTGGCAAAAACAAAGCCTTTAAACACCTTGAGAGGGTAGATTTTAGGTTCAAGTCCCTCAAACAGCAAAGAATAAAAGAAATTTGTCGTTAAAAAAAACAGTCCTTTAATTAGTTAGTTAATGTTTTTCTTCATTTTCAAAGTTCAGAAAACTCAAAAGTCATACTAGTTATTCTATTATCTATACTTTCTATAAAAGGAGAAATTCAAGTGACATAAGAAAAGCTGATGTGTCAGCTTGAGAGCATGTCCAACAAGGCTTTTCTTATGTCATTATTACATCATAATGCCTAATATTAAAAGACTTTAAAATTCAAAGTTGGCCCACATTTAAGATGCAAAGGTCTGCTGAGGGAAAGGTCTGCCCATATCAAATAACATTTAAACTTTTGTTTAAACATCTGCTCTCAACATTTTATAATCAAACATCAGTTCCCAATAAACATCTGTTGAGATTCAAAATTCTGCCTCCACATTCAAAATTCAAATCATATATTCTAATTGTATAAATAAGGGTTAATAATCTGGCTCCACATTCAAATCTCTCCCGCTCACATCTGTGATCGTATCTCTCCCTCTCAAATGCATCTTCCTCATGATTCAGCCGCTAATCTCCGATTACACTTCTTTGTTCGAATGTTTGTTGATTATGTTTACATGTTATCGTTCTAGTATCATTGTTCCAACATCGTCGTTTCAATGAAGCTTCCCATCACACATCAGCCTTTCAATATCGATGTTGCAGTATCATTGTTGCAACATCGTGAAAAGTTGCATGTGCTATCTTCTTTGATGGGAGAGTTGCATTGTTCGATTTTTGTTAATTCGAAAGTCAAGTTTTCTTGCGTCAGGAAGATTTTCTCCTTTTATAGAAAGGATAGATTCGTGCAATATCGTGAAAAGTCAGATGTACTACAACAGTTGAGAAGAGACCTTTGGATGTTAGGTTTGTTTCTTATTTTGATTAACTGTTGATGATGTTGAGAGTTTTTATAGACACTGACATTTTAGAATATTAAGATGCATGTTTATATTATTAGAATGAAACAACTACATAGAAAATTACAAATTTAAAGAAATATTTATAAAGTATTACACGCTAGAGGTAACACTTGCTAGGATTTCGTAGACTCTGGCCTTTCTCCATATGATTTCATGTTTTCTATTGATTTTCAGGTCAGTTAGCATGTTGCAGATTTTCTGATCCTGTTTTAGAAGTTGTGTCAGAAACTCTTCTGCATTCTTCTGGAACTCTGATGGAGGAGAGTGGAGGACTTCATCGAGCAATGCTATGCTGTTCCAGGTTTTGTTGTAATTAGTGCCATTTATTATGTCGACTTTCCTGTTTAGTTCTTCGTCTGTTCTTTGTTCTTGTAACACCCTTATTATTATTTAAAGGTTTTCGTATAATTTACGAAAACAAACGAGTAATTATGATTTCAAATACATTGAAAATACGGGTTCATTAAACTTTATTTACCGAATTAAAAACTATACAACATATTATGGGTGAGTTCGTCATTTTACATAACAACGATACAAAGTACGGAAGCTTATTTCTTGATCGTGTTCGGTTCTTCGTTGTGCTTGATCGTCCTCCGGTGCTAAAATTATACCTGAAACTCATAAAACATGAGTTGGATTAGTCATACGTAACTTAAAACGTATTTAAACGAGTCCGGGAAGTGAAACTGATTAAAATAATTTTTTTTCGCCAAAACAGGGTTTTTCGTGCCACGCGAAGGAACCCAGTTGCTCCCTCGCGCCACGCGAGGGAGACCATTTTCCAGCAGGTCTGCAGCTCAGTTCAGCTATGCCAGTTTTTACGGAAATGGCCATAACTTCTTCGTTATTGATCTGTTTTACCCGATTCTTTTTCCTACGCGTCCGTAATTTAATCCTCCATCTTATGGAGTTAAAACCCAACATCCAACAAAATAAATTTTTAGACTTTTAAGCCTTCGACTCATCACATTTTTACCGAATTTTAACCCGTTTATGCATTTTATCAAACAAACATGATTGTTTGATCCCGATTTCACATGAACCTTATAATTTCAATGTTGTCTATCATATTAGGTTCAATTCACAGGTTTATGTATAATCTTAAACTCGTTTATACTTAAATGATTATTTTGACCCGTTAAGGGTATTTAAGCACTTTTCCGCAAACATCATACTCGTCTATTTCTAGCATCTTATTTCCACAATATTTATCAAATAATCTTCCACCACAACTATATGTGTGGTGAATTTAATGTAATGTTCTATGTAATCCGAGTTTTATTTCCTCGGATTGTTATTCTACGGTAAGACCCATATAGAGTCGTTTAACCAAAGTCCTACATCTTTCTCCTTCTTGTACCTATTGTAAGCATTTAATTAAGCATAAAACTCATTTCCAAACTACCGTTAAAGGCCATTTGTTCAATTTAGCTTACAAGGGCATAATGGTCCATTTTACCTTTCATTTATGATGAAGGACCTTCACTACTTATTTGCCCAAATTTGTACGTTAGCTATAATCATATTTATACGTACCTGGCTCGGGACAACAAATAGACCCGGTTTTGTACCTTGCTTTAATTGTCACTCAGTCTATGGCGACGCATTTATCCGATTCGCCAATTGATCCTGTTAACATAAGACTTGACCACCGCATTAGTCGGTATTGTCAAATGGTGTTATCACCACCATTTGACCCATTTGGACTATATACCCAACGTTATCTATTTAAATCAAAAACATGGTTTTTGATGTCCAATTCATACATCCATCCCATCCCGGATTATATTACCAAATCCTTTATCTCTTAAACTCTTTTCTTACTAATTCAACCCATTTCGGCTTACGCCATGGGCACACTTTTAACCTTAATTACATTAGTCGACTCTTGACCAATTTCCATTTTCACCATTTTTCCTCATCATTAGATTACACCACAAAGTAATCTTAACAAAAATCCATATTTCAATATTATCATTATCGCGATTATTTCGTATAGAATAAACGAGTAATCTACATAAGTGCGAACATTACACTTACCTCTCATCCGGTTTACGCCTTTCTTCACGCGCTTGATTCGTTTAACCGCTTCTTTCTCAAGCCTCCACCTAGCTCGTTAAGCGTCAAACTATTGCCAATATTTACAAGGTGGTTAGACTAGTCGTTTAAAATCACGACCATTCCACCTTACTTATTCTCTATGTCGAAGCTACTATTCGACTTCAAGATTAGTTAACTTAGTTTATTAAAGCTAACTACTTTCAATCACATGATTTACAACATTAAGTTCAAATCAACATGATGATTATAACTTTTCTTGTTTCATATTTCATTTAACTAGCCATATTATTCAAATACGCGTTTCGTTCTAAATTTCAGTATTTAGCTTTCTCTTAGGCGTTTTATCAAACACCTAGTGAGCATACTTTTATAAAATTAACAATCAAACTCCATGATTACATATCTTGCAAATTTCAACATCTTTGTACTAAATAATCGTCTAACTCATGGTTAAATGTCAAGATTAACTTCATAGAGTTCAAATAACACTAGTTTGATAATCATGATTCTAGTGTTCACCATGTTTCTACAAAACCCATTAAACACCTAGATAGTGATCATGAGTTTTACTAACATGCACTCAAATCCCTTAGTTTATTAGCTAGGGTTTATTTCAAATCATGCATACATCATATTTTCACCCAAATAACCATCATTCAAGATCAATTTTCGAACTTCTAGGGTTCATCAAGAATCTGAGATGGAACAAAATACTGAAATTCGACATACCTTATGATCCCATAAGCTTGGTGATTGTTTTTATGTGTTCATGCATACGATTTGGCTCTGATTCACCCTTCAATTTGATGAATTTCTTGAAGTTTAGGGTTGAGTTTTGAGAGCTCCTTGTGGCTCTGATGAAATCGCAGACACCACATACGTATGTGTGGTTTGTGTTTTTTTTTATTAAACTTCATTACATTTTCCCATGTTTAGTCCCTCAAGTTTAGAGATTCATAAATGAAACTATAACTCATAGTTTATTATTTAATTACCCATTACTAACTAGGTTAATTTTTACCTAGTTAACTTAGTGGGTTTCGGGAGTTAAAAACCCGTTTTATTTTAAGTCCCGTTGACTCGGGCTCTTATAAACTAGATTCCTTAATTCTTTGATTCGCTCGTATTTAATTATTAGGATTTCTTATTTAAATCCAATTATTTACCGGGTTATTTTTACTGCTAACGGTACTTTACCCGTCTTTTAGCATTAACAGAGTTTGATTACCAAACCCGTTTTCGGGGTGTTACAAGTCTACCCCCCTTAAAGAGGTTTCGTCCTCGAAACTTTTCTTACATAGTTCATCGAGTTCTAAACTCGATGCGTTTGACCTGAGTTATCTTTTAAGCATTACTCATATTTTAACCAATTGTTAGTATTACCAGAAGAATTATGGTAATATCTCTTTGGTTACAGAACATCTACGTACCTCATACGACATAATGTAACTTGAAATAACGTAATTCCGTTATTTCTACTAGTTTAGTTAACTTAGCGATATCCATCGCTTTTATATATTATCGAACTCTTTGTGAATCCGTTACCTTGACCCGTTTAAAGGTCTTTAGTGAAATCTTTCACTTTTAGCAACTATTTCTTTTGTTTTCAAATTCATTTATTCGGTTCAGTTACTCCGAATCCTCCGCTTACGAGCAAAACAAATTTCTCGATTCGAATTGCTGACCTTCACCGGTCTCACTAACTAGACTTATTAGTCCAGTTACTTTTTACCGCTCCCTTGGTTATAATGTGATTCTATTTCATATTGCATTTCCTAACCGTGATCGCGTCACATCATGTTTAATTTATATCAACCTTTCATTTTCGAAAATATCACTTTTCGAATATATCGTCTTGCGCCTATAAGTGTCAAGACTTGAATCTTCCATGCTTACTATTCAAATTACTATCAGAATTTATATTTGTAAAAACATTATTTCTTACTAAAACATAAGTTTTAGTTTAGGATCTTCTCTTAACCTTTGTCAATTATCCATACCAGGATATTGACAGTCCATAATTTATTCCTTTATAGTCTTAGTTTTATGCGGGGATTCTCAACTGATTCCCTCGCTTTATCTAATTAACCGTGTTAGTCTGTCAACATGTTTATTTCGCGCTTGTCTTATATTTAACAAGTGCTTTGTATCTGTTATGACAATATCTTGACTTCAAATAGTTTTACCGGCTAGACTAATCAGTCGCCGTCACTTTATACCCCGTCACCCGGGTATACTATTTTGCCACCTCCGGCCTTATGTGTGTATAAGATTTTCTAAATCACTTCATACCACTTATGTTTTGTTAAAACGTTGTTTCTGACTAAAAACCGAATTTTTAGTTTTACGTTTCCTCTTTGTCTCACTAGTTTGCGTTTTTCCTGTATATATTCCTTTATGACCCATCACGTAGGTTCATTAATGTTTCGCGCTTCCATTATTCAGTTTGCGCTTACTTGCACTACTTAGTTTTTATACCTTATTTATCTCGTTTGACTTGTTCGTGTGAAATTTCATCACTTGTGAACATCAAACTCCATTCTTTATTCGACCCGTTCAACTTTAAAATAGTTGAGCGTAGTTACTAACATTTCTGTTTGCAAATTTTCATTGTCTTTTAGTCATGACTCATATTCCGAGTCTTTTGACTTTCTATTTCGCGTTCCCGTCTCTCGGTTTACGCATTCTTTCCAAATCCTACCCATTCATCGGGTATCTTTACCGTAATCATTTTCAAGTAACCATTCTTATATGGTTTTAGACGTTATTTTAATTTATTTGATCGTCTTAGCGAGATCCATCGCTTTTATTCTAATTAATCCTTTATTCTTTATTCAATTCGTTTGACTTGTCCATGTGAATTTCATCACTTGTGACAGTCAAACTTTTATCCCTATGCCTTAGCATTCCTATTGGTCGGTTTTTTTTTTTACTTGATCCTTGTCCCTTCTCTCGGGCTCGTTATCCTTACGTAATACGCTTCCGTCATCCGACTTACGTTTACGTTTACTATCAAATATCTTACTTATTTGATTCATTTGGGTACCATTTAAATTAGTCCCATTCACCCCACCCTTACTACATCGGACATAAATGTGTCCATCATAAGAAGTTCATGGTACCACGTGTTCACTACTTACTTGGCCAGAGTAAGCGATCAACACCTGGTATACATGACCTTTTTATAATTTTCACATTACACCCCATGTAAGTAATGCCACTATTTGTTTCTCTTGGAAACAATATCCCGAATACATTTTCTATTCGGGTTTTTCCAAGTTTTTAATCTACATATGCAACTTTCAATTTCTACATATTTGTTGCATATTACTATTTATGCAATTAAATTTAAAAATGTGCACCTGGTAATGTTTGCCCTAACGGGCTTCTCTTGCCATTAACTTTGTTCGCGGTCGTTACACGATTTAGTCCTTGGTGAGCATGCTCCACTTGTCATACTTCGGACCGTTCTTCTATCATATCCGTAATTTGTTAAACTCTAGCTATCCTCATCTGCGAGTGTCGTTCAACTAAAACATATACAACAGTTAGTAATTTCAACATTAAAGGATGCCCATATTATAATACAAGGCTTTTCTACTATACGCATCAACGTGTGTAATTTCGTTGACTATATCTATTCTATATCGTTTTTATTGGTGTAACGTGTATTACACGATAACCATATGCGTTGTTCTCAACACTTTAATCATACTAAACCTTTGATATACATGTACTTACCGGATTTGCGATCAAGCCTCGAACCGAACACATTTGTCAACAACCTTGAGCTCTGATACCAACTTGTAACACCCTTATTATTATTTAAAGGTTTTCGTATAATTTACGAAAACAAACGAGTAATTATGATTTCAAATACATTGAAAATACGGGTTCATTAAACTTTATTTACATAATTAAAAACTATACAACATATTATGGGTGAGTTCGTCATTTTACATAACAACAATACAAAGTGCGGAAGCTTATTTCTTGATCGTGTTCGGTTCTTCGTTGTGCTTGATCGTCCTCCGGTGCTAAAATTATACCTGAAACTCATAAAACATGAGTTGGATTAGTCATACGTAACTTAAAACGTATTTAAACGAGTCCGGGAAGCGAAACTGATTAAAATAAAAAAATTTCGCCAAAACAGAGTTTTTCGCGCCACGCGAAGGAACCCAGTTGCTCCCTCGCGCCACGCGAGGGAGACCATTTTCCAGCAGGTCTGCAACTCAGTTCAGCTATGCTAGTTTTTACGGAAACGGCCATAACTTCTTCGTTATTGATCCGTTTTACCCGATTCTTTTTCCTACGCGTCCGTAATTTAATCCTCCATCTTATGGAGTTAAAACCCAACATCCAACAAAATAAATTTTTAGACTTTTAAGCCTTCGACTCATCACCTTTTTACTGAATTTTAACCCGTTTATGCATTTTATCAAACAAACATGATTGTTTGATCCCGATTTCACATGAACCTTATAATTTCAATGTTGTCTATCATATTAGGTTCAATTCACACGTTTATGTATAATCTTAAACTCGTTTATACTTAAATGATTATTTTGACCCGTTAAGGGTATTTAAGCACTTTTCCGCATACATCATACTCGTCTATTTCTAGCATCTTATTTCCACAATATTTATCAAATAATCTTCCACCACAACTATATGTGTGGTGAATTTAATGTAATGTTCTATGTAATCCGAGTTTTATTTCCTCGGATTGTTATTCTACGGTAAGACCCATATAGAGTCGTTTAACCAAAGTCCTACATCTTTCTCCTTCTTGTACCTATTGTAAGCATTTAATTAAGCATAAAACTCATTTCCAAACTACCGTTAAAGGCCATTTGTTCAATTTAGCTTACAAGGGCATAATGGTCCATTTTACCTTTCATTTATGATGAAGGATCTTCACTACTTATTTGCCCAAATTTGTACGTTAGCTATAATCATCTTTATACGTACCTGGCTCGGGACAACAAATAGACCCGGTTTTGTACCTTGCTTTAATTGTCACTCAATCTATGGCGACGCATTTATCCGATTCGCCAATTGATCCTGTTAACATAAGACTTGACCACCGCATTAGTCGGTATTGTCAAATGGTGTAATCACCACCATTTGACCCATTTGGACTATATACCCAACGTTATCTATTTAAATAAAAAACATGGTTTTTGATGTCCAATTCATACATCCATCCCATCCCGGATTATATTACCAAATCCTTTATCTCTTAAACTCTTTTCTTACTAATTCAACCCATTTCGGCTTACGCCATGGGCACGCTTTTAACCTTAATTACATTAGTCGACTCTTGACCAATTTCCATTTTCACCATTTTTCCTCATCATTAGATTACACCACAAAGTAATCTTA
Source organism: Helianthus tuberosus (assembly GCA_030545235.1). NCBI lineage: Eukaryota > Viridiplantae > Streptophyta > Magnoliopsida > Asterales > Asteraceae > Helianthus > Helianthus tuberosus. Next base: position 185,854,162 of record CM060419.1, read on the forward strand.
ACAAAAATCCATATTTCAATATTATCGTTATCGCGATTATTTCGTATAGAATAAACGAGTAATCTACATAAGTGCGAAAATTACACTTACCTCTCATCCGGTTTACGCCTTTCTTAACGCGCTTGATTCGTTTAACCGCTTCTTTCTCAAGCCTCCACCTAGCTCGTTAAGCGTCAAACTATTGCCAATATTTACAAGGTGGTTAGACTAGTCGTTTAAAATCACGACCATTCCACCTTACTTATTCTCTATGTAGAAGCTACTATTCGACTTCAAGATTAGTTAACTTAGTTTATTAAAGCTAACTACTTTCAATCACATGATTTACAACATTAAGTTCAAATCAACATGATGATTATAACTTTTCTTGTTTCATATTTCATTTAACTAGCCATATTATTCAAATACGCGTTTCGTTCTAAATTTCAATATTTAGCTTTCTCTTAGGCGTTTTATCAAACACCTAGTGAGCATACTTTTATAAAATTAACAATCAAACTCCATGATTACATATCTTGCCAATTTCAACATCTTTGTACTAAATAATCGTCTAACTCATGGTTAAATGTCAAGATTAACTTCATAGAGTTCAAATAACACTAGTTTGATAATCATGATTCTAGTGTTCACCATGTTTCTACAAAACCCATTAAACACCTAGATAGTGATCATGAGTTTTACTAACATGCACTCAAATCCTTTAGTTTATTAGCTAGGGTTTATTTCAAATCATGCATACATCATATTTTCACCCAAATAACCATCATTCAAGATCAATTTTCGAACTTCTAGGGTTCATCAAGAATCTGAGATGGAACAAAATACTGAAATTCGACATACCTTATGATCCCATAAGCTTGGTGATTGTTTTTATGTGTTCATGCATACGATTTGGCTCTGATTCACCCTTCAATTTGGTGAATTTCTTGAAGTTTAGGGTTGAGTTTTGAGAGCTCCTTGTGGCTCTGATGAAATCGCAGACACCACATACGTATGTGTGGTTTGTGTTTTTTTTTTATTAAACTTCATTACATTTGCCCATGTTTTGTCCCTCAAGTTTAGAGATTCATAAATGAAACTATAACTCATAGTTTATTATTTAATTACCCATTACTAACTAGGTTAATTTTTACCTAGTTAACTTAGTGGGTTCCGGGAGTTAAAAACCCGTTTTATTTTATGTCCCATTGACTCGGGCTCTTATAAACTAGATTCCTTAATTCTTTGATTCGCTCGTATTTAATTATTAGGATTTCTTATTTAAATCCAATTATTTACCGGGTTATTTTTACTGCTAACGGTACTTTACCCGTCTTTTAGCATTAACAGAGTTTGATTACCAAACCCGTTTTCGGGGTGTTACAGTTCTTTGAGTGACCACATGGAGAACTGTGTTTTAACATTGTTGGTGTCTGACCAGTGGTAGAAGCTGAAGTTTGCCATGTAGTTTTTTTGTTGGTTTTCTGATTTGGAACAATTTTTGACAGAAAGTGATTTGTAGGACAATTTGTTGATGTTTTGAATCAAAAGTAATCATCGGGGTTTTATAGAGTTTAAAAACGCGTTTACATGGTAAATCAAGAGGTTAATTGTAATTTTGATAATCTGTTTTTGTTCTTTGAACTTCGAAATTTTGTCCCTTGGGTTTCTTGGTATTTAATTTTACAGTTTTCCCATAAAAGTTGGGGTTTGAAAAGGTTTTTGCATTAAAAGATTGTTGTTTTGAAATATACTTTAAAATGTTTATATTAAATGTACACGTTTTCATAATACCAAATTTCAGTATATAAACTCATAGTCACTTCACCTGTTTTTCATCACGTTTTCCTACGAAGATATCATACTTTCAGGAAAGTCGATTAATATAGTTTATTCAAATGGCGTCATTCACAAATGCAAAATCAGATGATTTAAAGCAGCGTTTTGTCAGGCAAATCGAGGAACAGGTGTATGAAGATAGGGCTACTCTTCAAGAGTTGAAGAGATGTTTTGATGGATTGCAAGTTGGCCTGTTCACTAGAGAGCAGGTTTCCAGAGATCTTATGCGGATGCCTTCAACTTCCGTTCATGAGCTTTGTGTTGTCAGTAATATATAGTGCGATAATAGAGACGTGGAGTTCATGGCGATGTTGAAGGACATACATCGAGAGGTTCAGCAATCAATGGAGTTGAAGCTAAAGTTTCTTAATTCTTGTTGTTATTGTTAGATTTGACCTTTAATGTTGTTCAGTATGTGATGTAATTATTGGAGTTTTAGTTTTAATGTCATGAATAAATGAATAAATTTTAATTTTAAGAATCTATGTTATGTTTTGTTTTTTACTTATTTAGTGTTTGAGTAAGATTTAGATTATGTTGATGTTTAATTGTGTTTGAACATCTGTTTGGTAAGTCAACAGAGGTTTAATAGTATCAAGGGTTGGTTTGATGGTGAATAGATGAGTGGAAAGATAAAACAATGTTTAGAATTTGATAATTGATAGCAGTTTTTTGAGTAATCTGTGCTCCTGCAAATTACAGAGAGTCAATACTTCGAGTTGTAAAAGGTCTGGTGTAGTTAAAGTTTGGCAAAAGAGAACATCTGCTGATGATGAAACAACTGTGTATTCTAATGACCGTTGATACTAACAGTGGTTGGGCTAATGATGAATAAGTATTATTATATAACGTCTGCTATAAGTATTATTATTATATAATTTTGTTTATCAATAACAGTTTTTTGGAAGAATTTACGGTATATTTTAGTGTTATAAAATGTGTGTTGTAGCTAAAGTCTGACAAAAGAGAGCATCTGCTGATGAATAAATGTCTGAAGATGCAAAGGTCTGCTATAGGTCAACAGATGTTAACGAACAACAGATGATATTCAATCTTAAAATGCATAACAGAGGATTTGATACTAACAGTGGTTGGGTTAATGATGAATAAGTATTATTATATAGCGTCTGCTATAAGTATTATTATTATATAATTTTGTTTATCAATAACAGTTTTTTGGAAGAATTTACGTTATATTTTAGTGTTATAAAATGTGTGTTGTAGCTAAAGTCTGACAAAAGAGAGCATCTGCTGATGAATAAATGTCTGAAGATGCAAAGGTCTGCTATAGGTAAACAGATGTTAACGAACAACAGATGATATTTAATCTTAAAATGCATAACAGAGGATTTGATACTAACAGTGGTTGGGCTAATGATGAATAAGTATTATTATATAGCTTCTGGTATAAGTATTATTATATAATTTTATTTATCAACAACAGTTTTTTGGAAGAATTTACGGTATATTTTGTGTTATAAAAGGTGTGTTGTAGCTAAAGTCTGACAAAAGAGAGCATCTGCTGATGAATAAATGTCTGAAGATGCAAAGTTCTGCTATGGGTCAACAAATGTTAACGAACAACAGATGATATTCAATCTTAAAATGCATAACAGAGGATTTGACACTAACAGTGGTTGGGCTAATGATGAATAAGTATTATTATATAGCGTCTGGTATAAGTATTATTATATAATTTTGTTTATCAACAATAGTTTTTTGGAAGAATTTACCGTATATTTTGTGTTATAAAAGGTGTGTTGTAGCTAAAGTCTGACAAAAGAGAGCATCTGCTGATGAATAAATGTCTGAAGATGCAAAGTTCTGCCATGGGTCAACAGATGTTAACGAACAACAGATGATATTCAATCTTAAAATGCTTAACAGAGGATTTGATACTAACAGTGGTTGGACTAATAACAGATGTTAGACTTACGACTGTTGAGTTACACCGATTGAAAAAAACTGCTGAAAGTTATCATCTGTTCTCATAACTTCTGTTTATCTAACGACTGTTTGACTCACACTGTTCCCAACGACCAACAGAGGTTTCCAAACAACTGTCATCGGTTGTCGCAAGAGAGGTTCTGACGTGGACAGATCTTAGCCATTAAATATTTGTAACTACTGCCACGTCAGCATTCACTTCTTCTCTCTATATAAAAGTTGTTTCATCCCTAAATCGAGGTTCTACCACTGCAGTCTCGAATTCAAAATTCTCAAAAACAGTTTCCAACATATTAAAAACCCTCCAATTTAAACTCTGTTTCATCTCCAAATCACCTTCTTTTCCGATCATGTCTCTGAACTTCAAAAACCCTCACAACTACCTCCCCATCTTCGAGAAAACCAACAAAAATACTAGCTATCACTCAATAATTGACCTTTTAACGTCATCGAAATACAAATCAATTCTTACTGCCGATGCTCTGGTTCATAAAGAAACACTCCGACAATTTTGGTTTAATGTTGAAATAGAGGCTGAAGATAATAATCCAGTTGCCATCACATCTAAGGTCGGGGAAAGTGTGGTACGAATTTCTCCCTTTACAATTTCCACTACATTTGCATTGGACGACTTGGGAGGTAAGAACAACTTTGAAAAAATTGAACTTCATACAGAGTTCATTGAAAGAGGGTATGATGCACAATTAAAGAAAGTTACTATCTACAAATGAAACTTCCCTCTGCCAATCAAAAATTTTTTGTTTCATACTCTTTTAATTTGTCTCTCAGCCATGACCACCGCATTTAATGAGATACCTTTAAACATTCAGTATTTCGGTTATGCTATTTTAACAATTACAATTTATCACAAGCTCTGTTTTCTGATTTGTTGAATAATGTGAAAAATGTGAAAAAAATGAAAAAAGGTGTTCATAGTAATGCTTTTTTGTTGTATCCAAGACTTCTAAGCTACTACCTACGAAAACAAGTGTCACAAACAGATTTTGAACAAGGTGTAGCTTTTCAAATAAATAGTCTTACAAGTAAAACTTTTACTAAACTTATGGACAAAGAGTCAAAAGTTTCAACAACTGAAACAAAGGGAGATGAGCCTGTTTTAGATGCGTCCGCATCAGTTGCTCAAACTTCTGTTGTTGAGCGAACTGCTCATGGTGATCATGACACCACAACCGGTGTTGTGAAACACACACCAGGAAAACGCAAAAAGAAAGTTGTCACATCCAAAAAGTCCATCAAAACTAAACAAAATAAAAAGGTTCCTCTGGAAGATGAGATCCCAGCAGTTAATGCAGTGACAACACAAATGTCACTTGAAACCACTGCTGTTACTTCTTCAGAGTTGTTGGAAAGATCTCAACCCATCCAAACTCCTCATGTATTGTCACAAAAGGATCATGTTATAAGTACAGGGACACCACAACATGAAGTAGACCTTTCATATGAAAGTATGTTTAAAAGTCCTTCTCCCAGGGCAATCACTCTTTCTACACTACAACCCTCGGCTCAAGTTCCATCAACAATATTACCTCTATTTGAAGCAATTGAATTTTAGAAAGAAAACAGTTCCTCTAATGCACACATTACTGAGAGTAGATCGCAACAAATGACTGTGTCTGAACCAATTCAATCTCCTATCCTACAAACAGTTGAGGAGGTTATCCCCGTTGAGTATTACCAAACTCTTGGTGGTAGTTCAAGTGGAGCAGCCACTACAACTGTTGAACCCATTGGTGATCAGTTGAACAGTGGTTACATCATTAAGACTCCTTTGAAGGCAACTACTGATGAGGTTACAACTGTAATCTCTGTTTCAGTGGGAAGTCCCTAGAACAAAGAAAAAGGGGTATCTGTTTCTGATGATATGGAGACTTCTCCTATTATCAAAACCAATACAACCACTACAGGTGGGAATTCAGATGATCCTATTAAAGTAGGTGAAGAATTAAGTTATAAGGATTTGACGGTTAGAGTGTCTACCATTGAAACAGATGTTGCTGAAATGAAAGAATTGATTAAGCAGATGATAGAGCTTTTTAAAAGTCAACCTACCAGACAGGAAATTGCCAATGAGCTTTGGAATTCTATGCAACCCATCCTTCAAGCTCAGAGGAATTTAGCTGAAAGTAATCGCAATTTCAGTTTGGAATTTATCAGAAATTTGGTTGATGCCAGGTATAAAGACACACAAGCAGACATTATGAACATTAAGGAACATCTGTTGGAACTTACTGGCTCCACCTCTACATCAATATTTGAGAAAGATGATGATGATAATGATGCCAAAAAGGGGGAGAAAGATTCATTGAGAAAGTTGCCACCAGATTCAAAAGCTAATCCTACAGAAATTGTATCGCCTGCTCAACCTAAATCCCAACCTTCTCCAAAAAAACCACTACAAAATAAGGAGAAAATACAACAAAAGTATTAGCAGATGTTTACCAAACAGCTGCTGAGACACCAGTTGTTTCAGCAGAAGTTTCTCAAACATCTGCCATGATCATTTTCACTACACCAACCACAATCCAACCATCTCCAACGTCACAAAGATTTCCCATACATTCATCTTCACTACCAAAACATTCTCCTTCACCAGAAATCATCTCCACACGTAAGAGAAAAACTCATATCGATAGAATCACAAAAATGAACAATGATCCTCTGGTAAAGCCAACTCAACCTAATTGGAAGAAAGTCAAAACAGTGGATTCAGATGAGGTATTGAAGTTTAAAAGAATGAGAGCAGAGCTTGTGGCTGCTGATTATGGTCCAGTTAGATCCATTGCCAGATCGTCTAAACTGAAGATAGTTGAGTCCTACAAAAAGCTGGAAGAAGTTAGAGCTGAACATTAAAATGTTTTTCAAAACTCAGTCTATCCTACAACTGCTGCTCTGTCTCCAAAAATCGGTACTTCGAAAAACCTTCTCTCATCATCTGATTTGTCTGAATCAATTGCAAATTTAGTTAGCAGGCCACAATCACCAAACTCATCTTCAATAATTCTTTGCCCAAGAAAACCAACTGATCCAAAAATAGTAAAGTGGAAGTCATGCTCAAAAACCCAAGTATTGACTTTGATCAGATCAGATGGTAGTGTTGAAGAGATTAAAATGGATAGTGCATATAATCTGAATGCATACGATCTCCAAGATTTGTTGGACCTTCAACTTGAGAGGGATGATGAAGAAGACATGTTCTCCCTGGACTTTGAACGACAATTCAAAGGACAAATCAGGGAGATGTTGATGAGAAATAAAAATCAGTAATAAAGAAGGGTTCTCGTATCATCTGTTGTATAGGGAGATTGTTGGATCAGCAGCTGTTACATTGTTTACAGTAGCATATTTAACCAGATCACAACATGTAGCTAAGGACATGTTGCTGGGGTAACAAATTCTTGAGTGAGGTTTGATGTGTGTTGTTTAGGCAGGTGATCGTATGTTCTTAGTTAATGTTTGTTAAAGTTAAATTGTATTCTAATTGTATTAAGTTTGTTAGACATCTTTTATATGTACTTATGTTTATAACAATTTATATTATCAATGGGTGGATACTCTCTTTTATGAATAAGAGAATGAAAATAATCATATGTAACTGATGAATTTTATTAAGTTTGTTAGACATCTTTTAGACATCTTTTATTAACTTTGATAAATATCTTTTATATTTACTTATAGTTGTCTTTTAGCTATAATAAATAACACGTTTTGGTACAATATCTATACACATATCTATATGTTCTGTCAATATATGTTATGCATGGTTTTCTAAGAAACGACCCGTGTTTGCACACGGGTCTTACCGCTAGTAAATAATAATATTTGATACTGTATAAATTAATGGGATGGGAAACGGTAAAGGTTGGAGAGACACCCACGTGTTTCTGTGAAATCCCTGAAATGCCCTTCATCACTGTTCATTTCATTGTGTTATTAATATGTATATAATTCAAATCTAAATCGTAAAGTGAAACTTTTTTTTTTACCGTTCATAAAAAAGTGAAACTTTTTTTAGGGTAAATTACACTTTTCGTCCTTTATGTTTGTACCGGATTGCAACGATGGCATTTAACTTCAATAATTACAGTCACAATCATTTATTTGCAAAACTCGTTACACTCTAAGTCCTTTAGCACTAACCTAGTTAAAACTTTCAGTTAAATATGGTATGTGTTTTGCCCATTGATCGGAGTGTCGCGCTCCGGTCAAAGATAATATTTATATACCCAAATTACCCTTAACAAATAGTTAGTGGTAGTAAGGGGTCGAACCACGAAGAGTATGTGGTTTGTGAATGGACTTGAATGAATTCTTAAAAAGTGTCACAATTATGAAGCTTGCTAACTTGTTTTTATGAATTTTGTTTGTTTAGAAAATGAGTCAGAATGTACCGAAAATTTGGTTTTTAATTACTAACTAACAAGAGCTTAAACACATGCACGAAATTGTAATTGATGGTTTAAAACAAGATAATTAAACAAGGTTCACACCCGGTTCAACAAATGCAAGACCTAGGGTTACTACACGTTTTAACTTGGTTTAATCGAATTAGTTCATTAACGGGTTGAAAATCACAAAGCTTAGGTGCCAATCGCTATCAACGTTATAGACAACGTACCACGATGCACTTCGTTACTTTGGACAAATAAATCCTATCAAAAGACAAGGCATAAATACGCATATTCATTTCACAAAGTCAAATTTAATCGTTCATTCGACAATTCGCAAATACAATACAAACGTATGACAATTATCTAATGATTCAAATGCAATTCAATTAGTCACAAACCACAAGTATCAAACAAATAATAAACCCTAAACCTTACAAAAGTTTACACCGGGGTGAAACCTCCGAGAATTTGGCCGCTCATGGAAGGATGAACGCGATCACCGGATGATGAGAACTTGAAATTGGTCATCTCGAAACTTGGAGAATGATGGAAAGATGATGGTTAGGGTTTTGGTGAGTTATGGTGATGAAAGAATGGATGAATGGATGAACTAGGGTTTGGAGAATTATGATGATGATGATGAATTGGGTGATGATTCGGCTGATTCGGATGAAAGGGGTGTTTAGGGATGAAGATGGTTGATGAACAAGGCTCCAAGAATGCTTCCAAGGTTCAAAATCAAGTGTAACCCCCATTTCTTGGTCAATAATGGTGTTATAACTCGTCCCCATTCAAAAGAAACATAATTTTCGCGATGCAAGAAAGTAAGGGGCGTCCCCGACGGCCCTTGGAAGTCTCAGTTTTGCCCGACGGCTTAATTAGCTGTTTACGGAGGTTTCTGGCTGACGGAACAATCCAGAGGGCGTCGCCGACGGCCCTTTTGGGCATCACCGACGCTGCCTAGTTTTGCCAGTTTCGTCCGAAACTGTTTTCTTCATAACTTCTTCGTTATAACTCCGTTTTACTCACCGTTTACGCCCACGTACTCGTAATTCAGCCCTCTATCATGCCATCTTACAATATATTCATTTTAAATCCATTAACATTCCCTAAAACATATCCAATCTTCATGGTTAATACCAACTTGTTTTCTGTTTTCCATTTCTTGATCCCGGTTGACCCGATTCGCGTCCCGGTGCTCTGTTTAGCTCCCGATTAGCTCCTTAAACTCTCTTAGACCTGTAAAACACAAATCCCATTAAAAGTAGGCTATTCAAGATTAAAAGCTACGTAAAAACATCAACTTAAGCATAAACGATCACCGGTTTTCGACCACGTATCACATCCCCACACTTGTCGTTTGCTTGCCCTCAAGTAAATCTGTTTTTCACTTTCACATGGGTAGAACAAGAAATACACTCCCCATTCCCGAGACTAAGGTTAAGGTCAATTGTCATGCCCAAGTTCAAACTTTTTACAATTTTCACATATTTAGCAATAAATGATTAATCATGTAAAAGTTGTTATCCAAGATTAACCCGCCCGTGAAACTCACATTTGATGCATATCCCTCACAATGTTCACTCCCCTCGGTTTACAAGTTAGCTATTTTTCATGATGTATTAACACTTTTAAAAATTAATCGCTCAAAACCGATTAAAACACGTACCCGCATAGGCTTGCAACTCAATCATTCTCCACCACCGAACACGAATATTAAGCACAAGTCAAAAGGTCTTTGTAAGGGTTGTAACGGGGCTAGGCTAAGGGTAGGGAGTAGGATATTTAAAGTGGCTAAGGTGATGAAAATTCGATTTTTATTTCAACTTGCTAAACTGAACAAAACTAAATATAAACATCAACTATGAGGCAACAACTTTCGCCTTTTATTCAACAACTACTAACACTTCTTTTTGTGTTTTTCTCAATGCCTTTTCATTCTTTTTCGTAACATTTTCTGAATTTTTGCTTTTTTTTTTGCAAACACAACTATACAATCAAATAATCCTACAATCGAATTTTCATCACACGGGTTTAAAAGAAAAGGTTTAACAGTTATGGGCTAAATGGGTTGTCAAACGAAAGGTTTAGGCTCAAAGTGAGCGACTAGGGGATTTATTTGGGTAAGGATGGATAAATGGTTTTAAAGGAAAAGGTTTACCTAATGTCTTAATCATTCTCGTGCTTGTATTCGGTCTATGGTCTCAAACGTATCAAAAGTCGCAAGTTCTGCAATACGTGACTAATGGTCCACACAAACAAGGAAACATAAATATGTAATTCTATGATGTAAAAGTGGCTCAAAACCTCACATATATAAAGGGTATGGTATGTGACATGCATAAAATGCTAGTTCCTTAGGCGGATTATTCCCAAATAACCACGCGCTAAATATCCGTCATGCTATTAATTCGAACTTGACCATGACAAAAGACCAAATGGGTTGTGACATCCCTCGTTGACTTAGTTACTTGTGCTTTAAGATCGCTTTCGAAACAAGACATTTTTGAAAAAAATTGAAATTTTCCCCATACCCACACTTGAGGTAAACATTGTCCTCAATGTGTAGTGTTTAAATGAACGGGTCAAAATCGAAAACTTTTACTACTCCCCCATCCCCACACTTGAGGTAAACATTGTCCTCAATGTGTAAGAACTAGAGTTTTAAAACGCACAAGGAATGTGACACGGCTAACTTCCCAAAAATTCAACCCCGAAAAATAATATACAATTACAATCCACTTATTACTAATCTAAGAATCAAGGTAAAAAGGAAACGCATGCACCTGATTTTTGTCGCTAGATGCTCCTGTCTTCTTCTTCTCTTCACAAAAATGGTTGTCCCGCGAACATGGTGTACCTACAAATCTAAACCCTTGTGTAGAAGCATGCTTCTCACAACCATTGAAATTTGTTAGGTTCTTAGTTCTACCATTTTTATGAACGTTTTACCAAATCATGCGTTAATTTACCTTGATTTTTGTGGAAAATAATTTACAACAATAACAATCCTAACTCACTTTCGTAGGAATCACGGTTGCATTAGCTTATGCAACAAGCCCTTTTAAACCCCCCCAATAGCTTGGGAGGATGAGTAGGTCTCGTGAGGGTTATATAGGGAACACACCCACAACGTTCATTTAACTACTAAAACGAAATAACAACATCATACAACAAAAACAATCAACAACAACAAAACTACAAAGAAAAACTAAAACTAATTGTGAAAGAAAATATACAACAACAATTGACTTACCACCTCATGGTGGTCGAATGGCGTGCTTGCCGCCTACGAACTCCTCGAAATCACCCACCGGTGATTCATACCATTTGTTGCCAAACGGTCCAAACTTCCTCACCTCCTCTTCCTTCTTCTTTTCTTGAGGTGACTTCTTCGCCTTCTTTTTCTTGACTGTCTTCTTCTTTGTTTCTCCAAACCTACCAACCATAGCACATACCTTTTTGTTTGGATTCATGTCCTTTTTAGGACACTTATCCTCACCGAGTGGGTTAGTAAAATTTGGAAAAACATTTAAATTTAATTCCCGGTCCCCAAACTTCATGCTTACCGTTCCCGTTGCATAATTTATTATGGCATTAGCAGTTGCCAGGAACGGTCTACCCAGTATGACTATCGATTGGGTGTCCTTAACACACCCAACATAGTCTACTACCAAAAAGTCAACTGGGTAGTAGCAATCATCCACCTTAACAATTACATCTTCCACCATCCCCCTTGGATGCGTGGGAGTCTGATCGGCCAATACCACGGGAGTATCAAAATTTTTTAATGGACCAAAATCGTATTGGTCATACAAACTCCCGGGCAAAATTCTCACACAAGCTCAAAGATCTAGGAGCACCCTCTCAATTTTAAATGTTCCAATTTGAATTGGGATAAGAGGATCTCCCGGATCTTGAACTTTTTGGGGGAGTGCACTTGATAAAATGGCACTAACATATGATACCAAATCAATCGATTCGGGTAATTTATTGTGCCGTTTTTCAATGCTCAACTCTTTCAAGCATTCCACATGAGCCGGAATTTTTTTAATGTCATCAAGTAACGGCAAATTAATTTTTGCTTGTTTAAAAATTTCCCACCTCTCGTCCTTTGGTGGGCACCGTTCTTCAAGCTTTGATGCATTACTCGAGTTAAGTTGATTTAAACAATTTTCACAAAAAGAATTTTTATTCATGTTTTCAATTTTAATTTGTGAAATCATTTCATGTTCATTTTTACTTTCCGACTCATCACTTGTATTTTCCACTACACCATCAACGCATTGTGGTGGTGGAATGCTTTCAACACTACTACAAACCTCATCATTTGAAAGGAGACTTACCACGCTAACGCGTGCATTCCTCACGTTGCTTGTGCTAGAACCTTGATGCTTCGGGTTCACTGTAGTGTCACTTGGAAGCTTTCCCATGCTTCCCCTCATTTGAGCCATTTCCTCCGCAAGTTGCCCCACTTGCTTCTCCAACGCCTTATGGGATTTATCTCGTTCCTCAAACTCTTTCTTCATCTCTTGATTTGAATGGTTGATAGCATTCATAATAGCATCAAGTTTAGAGTTTAATGAATCATCACCGCCTTGATTGTTATTCCGTTGGTAACCCCCTTGGTTACCTCCTTGGCGAGTTTGGTGCGAATACCCACCTTGATTTCCCGATTGGAAATTCGGGTTCATTTGGTTGGAGGCATTACCATACCTAAGGTTAGGATGGTTCCTCAATCCGGGGTGGTAAGTGTTGGAGTTCATATCATATTTCCTCCGGTCTCCATGCACTTGATTCACATCCACAGTGGCTTGATAATTCTCGGTCCGGTGACCGATGTCGCCGCATTCTTCACATACGGTGTATTGCACCGCACCCACTTCTTTTTTCTTCATGCGGGCCAACTCCCGCTCCAACGTTTCAATCCGATCCTTAGAACTCGCATCACGATCGGGCCAAGACCTTGAGGTAGAGTGCTTTTTGGCTCGGTCGGCCGATTCTTTTGCCTTTGACCTCTTCCTCATCCTCTCGAGGAACTCCCAATCATCATCCTCGTGATTACTCAACAAAGTTCCATTACTCGTCGACTCAAGGTGGTTCCATGTCTCATCATCCAACCCTCGCACAAAACATTTGACCAACTCCCACTTTTCAATTTGATGATGTGGGCACTTCCGAATTAGTTCCTTGTATTGGGTGAATGCTTCGTGCAATGGTTCGCTCGAAAGTTGGCGAAAAGACCTAATTTCATCTCTAGCATCATCGGTCTTCGCCATCGAATTTTACTCATCAAGAAAAACTTGTTGCATTTCGCCCCATGTACGAATACTATTCGCTGGAAGTGTGAGGAACCATTGTTTCGCCTTATCCTTTAGCGAAAATTGAAATAACCAAAGCTTGACCTCTTCCAATGCAAAATCATGCCCTCCAATAGTACTACATATGGACGAAAACTCCGCCAAATGAGTGTATGGTTCATCATTAGACCTCCCATTAAAGTGGGGAAGTATGTTGATGTAGTGGGGCTTGCAATCGAACATCCTTCTTTCACAAACTATTTGAGAGTCATTGTCGGTGACCATCGGCCTAAAACGGTCATTTACTCCCCGTGGGGGTTGTTGACGACGGTATGGACCGTTAACTTCTTGATCCACCGGCCTTCGATTATCTCTTCTATCACTTCCCCTATCACCTCTTCGGTTTCCACCTTGATTACCTCTTTGATTACCTTCTCCCACGAAACGAGGAATCCGGTTAGGGTTAACATTGTTGTTGTTATTATTGTTATAAAGCCCATCATTCCGGTTCCTTTGATTGTTGTTTCGTGGTTAACAGTTGTTTTCGTAACCGTCATTTCTCACATTCCCATACCCGTAGTTATCGTTCCCCACAAAATTGGCGTTTTGGTAGCCAAACTCATCATCTTCAAAACCTCTAGCATTGCAGATGTTGTCCCGATTCACATAACCCCATTTGTCATCATCTACCCGTTCATTATAATTACCCCCGTCAACCGTGTATTCCGAGTGAATACTCACGTATTCCGGCGATTGATAACCGGGAACACTAAACGGCTCATCATCGGGGATAGCGTTTCTCAAGTCATCTATATTAAAGAACGGGTCTTCATTCATGGGATTGCCACGATCTCTATTGCCTCTACGGTCGGAATTGACATTCAGGTCATCAAGGTGAATGGGTAAGGAATTTTGTCTGTGAAGGTTTTGTTGTTGGGGTTTTCTTTGGGTGTTATTGGGATTTTGGTTTCGAAAAGGTGGTGTGGGTGGTCTAGAGTTGTTATTACCACCCGGTTGCTCTTGAGGTATAGGTTGGAAGGTTTGGGCGGGATTGAAATTGCTTCGGTATTGGAATTGGTTCGGATTTTGGTTTTGATTGATGTTTTGGTTTGAATTTTGGGTTGCCATTGAATCGGTTTCAATGGTTGGTGTGAATTGTGGTGTTTGAGTGGTTTGATTAGAAGCAAGAGTTGCTTCTAACCGGCTTGCTATATTTCTTCTTGCTACTCTTTCGATTTCTGGTTCGTAAACCAACGGTGAAGTCCTCCCGGAGTTCCGCGTATGCATACACTACATGTAACCTGCACAAGTAACACACCCCGCGTAACAAGGAAAAAGACGAAGTACAAGAAAAGAAACTATGCAATTTAAACAGTTAATCACGTAAATTCAAACATTATCCAAACACAAAGCGCACGCACTCCCCGACAACGGCGCCAAATTACCCAAATTATATACCCAAATTATATACCCAAATTACCCTTAAAAATAGTTAGTGGTAGTAAGGGGTCGAACCACGAAGAGTATGTGGTTTGTGAATGGACTTGAATGAATTCTTAAAGAGTGTCACAATTATGAAGCTTGCTAACTTGTTTTTATGAATTTTGTTTGTTTAGAAAATGAGTCGGAATGAACCGACAATTTGGTTTTTAATTACTAACTAACAAGAGCTTAAACACATGCACGAAATTGTAATTGATGGTTTAAAACAAGATAATTAAACAAGGTTCACACCCGGTTCAACAAATGCAAGACCTAGGGTTACTACACGTTTTAACTTGGTTTAATCGAATTAGTTCATTAACGGGTTGAAAATCACAAAGCTTAGGTGCCAATCGCTATCAACGTTATAGACAACGGACCACGATGCACTTCATTACTTTGGACAAATAAATCCTATCAAAAGACAAGGCATAAATACTCATATTCATTTCATAAAGTCAAATTTAATCGTTCATTCGACAATTCGCAAATACAATACAAACGTATGACAATTATCTAATGATTCAAATACAATTCAATTAGTCACAAACCACAAGTATCAAACAAATAATAAACCCTAAACCTTACAAAAGTCTATACCGGGGTGAAATCTCCGAGAATTTAGCCGCTCATGGAAGGATGAACGCGATCACCGGATGATGAGAACTTGAAATTGGTCATCTCGAAACTTGGAGAATGATGGAAAGATGATGGTTAGGTTTTTGGTGAGTGATGGTGATGAAAGAATGGATGAATGGATGAACTTGGGTTTGGAGAATGATGATGATGATGAATTGGGTGATGATTCGGTTGATTTGGATGAAGATGGTTGATGAACAAGGCTCCAAGAATGCTTCCAAGGTTCAAAATCAAGTGTAACCCCCATTTCTTGGTCAATAATGGTGTTATAAATCGTCCCCATTCAAAAGAAACATAATTTTCGCGATGCAAGAAAGTAAGGGGCGTCCCCGGCGGCCCTTGGAAGTCTCAGTTTTGCCCAACGGCTTAATTAGCTATTTACGAAGGTTTCTGGCCGACGGAGCAATCCAGAGGGCATCGCCGACGCTGCCTAGTTTTGCCAGTTTCGTCCGAAACTGTTTTCTTCGTAACTTCTTCGTTATAACTCCGTTTTACTCACCGTTTTCGCCCACGTACTCGTAATTCAGCCCTCTATCGTGCCATCTTACAATATAATCATTTTAAATCCATTAACATCCCCTAAAACACATCCAATCTTCATGGTTAACACTAACTTGTTTTCTGTTTTCCATTTCTTGGTCCCAGTTGACCCGATTCGCGTCCCGGTGCTCCGGTTAGCTCCTGATTAGCTCCTTAAACTCTTTTAGACATGTAAAACACAAATCCCATTAAAAGTAGGCTATTCAAGATTAAAAGCTACGTAAAAACATCAATTTAAGCATAAACGATCACCGGTTTTCGACCACGTATCACCCATGAGGATAATTCAGTCATTTTATCAATAAATTTAAAAAAGTAAACTAAAATAAAACATATAAACACCTTGTTCTCTCTCTAAACACCACCTCTTTCCCTCTCTAATCCCAAACACCCCTAAATCTCAAATTCTCATCTCATACTTCCAATATTCCAAAAAATCAAAACAATCCAGCTGATTCAGATCTTCAAGATCTGTTCTACAGTAAGATCCCTTCAATAATCTTGAAAAAAGATAGACAGTAGAATGTAGATGATCATAAACACGAATAAAAACAAAACCAATTTTACTGCAAAACTTACCAGAATATAACCTCTCAAGGCTGTTGTTGAGTTATCCCCTGTTGTTGTTTGAGTAAGATACAAAACCGATTCAGCAGTCACTGTTTGATACTGCGCAGCCGATTGAGGTGGCAATGGCTGGGCCGCATAGTATATAGGTTGTCCTTGTATGGGATCAGCAAACTCATATCCATAGTTATCCCCAGGCCCACCACCAGAAGCAGAACTAGCAACAGACTGAGGCGGGTGGTGAACCTGTGAATACCCAACGTATTGCGGTTGAGGCTGATGTTGTCTGGAAGGAACTTGAACAAGATCTGTTCTACAGTAAAATTAGTCACGAGCTAGATGGAGGCTGTGGTGGTGGCGGCGGCGGATTTGGTGGTGATGGTGGCGGCAGCGGATTTGGTGGTGGTGGCGGCAACGAATTTGGTGGTGATGGTGGCGACGACAGATTTGGTGGTGGTGATAGGATGGGGGTTGGTTGGAGAGAGAGGGGGTGATGGTGGTTATTGGAGAGAGAGGGGTTATGGTGACGGTGAAAGAACAAAGAAAAATGAAAGAATGTAAAAAGAAAAAAAGATGACTAGTGGATTTTTTAAATTATCTTTTATTTTTTTCTTTAATTAAGTAAGTAAAATTACTAAATTATCCTTAACTAGTTAGACTTAACTGAAAATTTTAACGAGGTTAGAGTAAAAGGACGTATAGTGTAACGGTTTTTGCAAATAAAGGATTGTAATTGTAATTATTGAAGTTAAATGCTATCCGTTGCAATCCGGTACAAACATAAAGGACGAAAAGTGTAATTTACCCCTTTTTTATATAACATCTGTTTAGTTTAATTTTGAAGGTTAGGATATAATAGGAAGTTTTTTTGACTAGGAAGGCTAGGAAGTAATCTTGATCATCAATTGATTTAATTAAGGGCTAAGATTAAATCAATGAAATTGAAAATAAGAAAAGAGTCGTGTGGGTTTGTGTAAGGGCAATGTAGACAATCCAGAATAATAGTTTCTCTTTCTCCTCCAGTTTGTAACACCTCGTAAAATCACGTCCAATGATGTATTGACACGTGTAATAAACCCTAATAAAGTCAAACGTTGAATTTGAGGGACTAATTTTGTGAAAAATAAAAAACTTTGATTAAAGAAGGACTGGAAATGTTAACATGCGTATTATAAGCCTCTGAATAACATTACATGGTAATCATATTCACAAATGGGCCACTTGTTGATCGAGAATGGCCGTTTGCATAATTAATTGAAAGTTTGCGCGCCGAAGGGTTAAAAGCATCAACATGTTAATTCTTACCTCTGAGTGACCTTTTAACAAACCGAGAGCTTCATGATATTTGATTATACTCTCGGGAATGCCAATTATTGGCCGTTTAAGGCTTTTGTGCCTTTAAGTGACGTTACGCGCAACTTCGCAAGTTTAAGGGGTTAAAAGCGTCAATATGTTTAATTATACCTCTAAATGACCTTTTTACGAACCCGAAGCATCGTGAAGTTTAATAATACTCTCAAGAATGCCTAATATGGATTATATAAGGCTTCGATACTATCAAACGATGATATGCACAAGTTTGCGCATTAGAGGGACCAAAAGCGTCAACTTTTGAATCTACGCCTTTTGGTGACCATTTAAGCGAACGAGAGCATAGTAATACTTAAGCACATGCTTGGGAATACCCATTATGGGCCATGGAAGGCTTGGATATCATTAAACGACATTTCGCGCTATTTTGTGCGATTAAAGGACTATTTGTATCAAACTGCAAAAATATATCAAATCGAATGGTAGAGAACATTCCGGAACTTGACTATAAGTTAAAATACCATAAATATCCTTTACATATCTTAGAAATAGGCTTTGAGGGGTCCGGCGTGCAAAAAAATAAACTTTTAAGTTAAACAGGGACTAAAAGCGTCAAAAAGTGCATAAGTTTGCATTTTCAAGCATATCTTACGTTCTGAATATATCCGGACATCCAAAAATTTATGTAACCATTAAAATATTTTATTTTAGTGATTGGCATGATAAAATTGCATTCGTCGCGTAATTTGGATCGTTTTTAGCGTCCGTTCGTGTTTCGTCGTAATTAGCCGAACAACGTGACCGTACGACCAAACGAACCGACATCGGAGATATTTTTGAACATGGTTTATGTCCCCTATGTTTAGGGATCATTGTAGAGCCTTAAACATGGCTTAATGGGCCTTAAATGTGTCGGAAATAGCATTTAACATATGCAGGGGCTGATTATGTAATTCTGCCAAACTTCTGCTGAAATGGGCCATTCTAGGCGGGCCGCGAAGCCCTCCTGGGCCTCCTACGCAGGCCGCGTGATCAGAACAGCAGCAGAAAACTTGTTTTGTTGATGGTTTTCATCAAACCTGGTTTCCATACACTCATAACTCAATCTAGGGGCTTGCTACCTGATTTATAAAACCATATTACACATGTTTTGATCTGGTTATACTCTCCGACACTTGCCACGATCCTATGCGATCCTGAAAACTATATATAGGGCCTTGTTCATTCATTTCATTTCACCTATTTTCTTGAAGTCCTTGCTCTCTAACTCAAATCTGAGGATCCTGATCATTGGGAACCTCCTTTTGAGTTCTTTCCAGTCCATTGGACCCTTTGTAAGTGCCCTCTTATGGCTAGTTTGATTTATTTGGCGATTAAAGTCGAAAAGTCAAGCGTTTGCGATAAACGCTTTGACTTTTAAACGGTCGAGCCATTGTTCGCAACGAACATGGCTACGTGATCGTAATTAGGTAGGAATTAAACCCTCAAAAGGGCACCTCCTAATTACCACGTTTGCTTAGTTAATTGTCGGGTCAAAGTAATTAAAATAAAAGTCAAACGAGTCGGTTTTTAAAAAAAATTCATAACTAATGATGTAAAGGCAATAAAATCAGTTTTGTCACTTTAATAACTTGGTAAATATTAATTGAACATGTCTAGGCATATTCAACCCGACAACTCTGAGTTTACGCTCGGTTCGGAACCGAAAGTCGCAAAATTTGACTTTTGCTTTGAATTCAGTTCTGACCCGATTTAGCTTAGTTTAGTTATGCCTTAGGATTCCTTTAGGACCATATTATATGTTAGTATAACCTTGGTTCCATAGAAATCCTAGTTCATTGCATGTTTTCGTTAAATGCTTAAAAGTTGACCATTATGCCCTTTTGATATTAAAACGAGATTTTGAAAATATCAGAGAATAAAAACCTTTATTACTGATTAAAACATGTCCTAAAAATTTGACATCAGTTTGAGGTCTAAATTAGGAGATATGCTCGATATCGTAAATTGAAGCCTTTTTATTATTTAAACGGCATTTTTGGCATAAAACCTATTTAAACCCAAATTTTGACACCAAACCTTTTACCCATTGATGTAATATAATATTTAGGGATTTTTGAAGATTTTTGTTGGATTTTAAACTGATCATAACATAGGGTTCTTGCATTGATTAGGTAATTGACGGTTATAAAGGCTATTCAAAATCTGAGATTTACTTATCTAACCCGAATACCGTCAAATACCGACTTTTATGCGATTTAGGCGCATAGTATGGTTTAAAACCATATTTGGCACCTAAGGCTTGTTACCTACTGATGTTATGAATAAATTTTTATACTTACACAGTAATTAAAAGTTTTGAACTCAGATTTTCCAAATTTGGCCCTTTTAACATATGTGAAATGACCAAAATGCCCCTACGGTACATAGTTTGGCCATAAATGATAAATTTCACATATATATGATATCCTACTGATATAACTTATTAAAATAAATATTTTTACTGATCATTTTAGACCAGAACCTCATATTGTCATTTAACCTCTTTTATAATCTTTAAAATGAACAAAATACCCCTACGGGGCTTAAATTGATTTTAAAGTCGTTTTGGGCATAATGGAAGGCATCCTACTGATATCACAACATATTAAAAGCATATTAAGTTGTGGAACTTGCTCATGACTCATTTGGTTACTCGTTATGCATTTTTCGCGTTCGGTACGGTTTATGTAACTAGTTTGCATAAATTAACCCAAACGGGTCAAACCTTATCATTTTCACTTCAAAATTCAGAATGTGTTTAGTTTACCCATATTATACAAGTCTCCATACGTGTCGGGTCTAAATCACATTCTAATCCGGTCTTCGCTTAATCTTGCGTTTTGAGCCGTAAACATTTCCTTAAAACTAACCGGTCTAAGTTAAGACTTAAATAAGACCCGTTAGAAATCTAATAGGTTATTAAAACCTTCGTTCCAGATTGAGAGCCCCAGTAGAGGTACTTGTACTTGCTGATTTGAATATACAGCTGAGAATAAAATTACATTTTAGCTCAGGTAAATACTTTTAACTTATTTTCCCTATACGGGCTTGGGATACGGTATTATAATAATTCCGCTTGGTTGGGTACTGAATGTTTAATCGGATTGTGATTAAATTATTGAGGTAACCCGTTTTAATCTGTCTTGTTGGAAATAAAGCCTTTGGGGGTTGATGACTATGTCCCGGATATCCTTGGCATCATTATTAAGAAATAGCCACGTCTTAAGCACGGGGTGTAGGCATACACCTGACAGTTGCGTAGGAAAAACGGTATCTCACTCTCTTGTGGGCCTATACTTGTGGTGTGTCTGTTAATCTTGACTCGGTTTCTATATCGGGCCCTGAATGTATAACAAACATGTAAATCTGTATACAAGATTATTTTTATATAATTGTCCCAAGTTATAAAAGGATATTTGCGCCTTGTGTATTTAAATTAATTTTCTTAAACAACTTTTCAAAAGAGTCACTTAATTGTATTTACCAGTGTAAACTGACGTATTTTCCAAAAAGATTAAGTGACAGGTACTGTACGTAATTGGCTGGGAGCTCAGGGCGTGAATAAGGAATCTTGCAAGTTCTAAACGTCTAAAGTCTCTTGAACAGTGTTTATTTTCTGTTTTAAAGATCCGCCTATGGATCCGTATACAACCGTTATGTAATACTTTATTATACTTTCGAATCGGTTTGTATTATTATTACTTTAGACTTCCGCTGTGCATTGAACTGTGATTATTTGACTATGATGATATCAACTACGTCACGATACTCCCCACCGGGTCCACCGGTAATACGTGGAATTTCGGGGTGTGACACAATTCCCCCTCATTTTTTAAACGTTAATAACTTTTTCATACGACATTTTTTTATAAAAATTGCACCAAAAAAACAAGCGTTTCTTTATCTTTAAAACGAGTATACTATTGCTATATTTTCGAAATTTTTTTTTTTGAAAACCCAGCTGTGTAAAACGCAATGGAAGAAAACCCAGTTGCGTAAAACGTAATGGAAAAAAAAACGTAAAAATTTAACTTTTTTCTAAAACGCAATGCACCAATAACACAAAGAAATGTCTTATTTATAAAACGCAATGGCCAGAAAACACAAAGAAATGTCTTATTTCTAAAACGCAATAGCCTAAAAACACAAAAGAAAGTGTACTTTATAAAACACAATGGACCGAAAACACTTCAAAAATGTGTTTTTACCTAAAACGCAATGCACAAAAAACACAAAGAAATGTCTTATTTCTAAAACGCAATGGCCAGAAAACACTTAAAAATGTCTTTTTTTCTAAAACGCAATGGACTGAAAACATATAAAAATGTGTTTTACCTAAAACGCAATGGACTAAAAACACTTCAAAAATGTGTTTTTCTAAAACGCAATGGCCAGAAAACACATAAAAATGTCTTATTTCTAAAACGCAATGGCCTAAAAACACAAAAGTAAGTGTTCTTTCTAAAACGCAATGGACTAAAAACACTTCAAAATGTGTTTTTACCTAAAACGCAATGCACAAAAAACACAAAGAAATGTCTTATTTCTAAAACGCAATGGCCAGAAAACACTTAAAATGTCTTTTTTCTAAAACGCAATGGACTGAAAACATATAAAAATGTGTTTTACCTAAAACGCAATGGACTAAAAACACTTCAAAAATGTGTTTTTCTAAAACGCAATGGCCAGAAAACACATAAAAATGTTTTATTTCTAAAACGCAATGGCCTAAAAACACAAAAGTAAGTTTTCTTTCTAAAACGCAATGGACTAAAAACACTTCAAAATGTGTTTTTCTAAAACGCAATGGACCAGAAAACACATAAAAATGTCTTTTTTTCTAAAACGTAATGGCCTAAAAACACAAAAGAAAGTGTTCTCTCTAAAACGCATTGAACCAGGGTATGTTTTGTCTGTGAATTGTCTGAACCAGGAAGTAGGAGATCAAAACTGTCTACGAATTTTTGTCTACGAAATGAGGTAATTTCCAGAAAATTAAATTTTCTGATGCAGTTTTATTAAAGCAATTTAATCAAAAAAAAATTATGATGCAGCTCGACCCCAGCTAGGGGCTCTGCCCCTTGGACCCCGCCAGGGGCTGCCGCCCAGTGGCGGAACTAGAACTTCAACTCAGGGGTATCCCAAAATTTTTTAGGGTGTCCTCGTACTTGTTTAGGGGTGTCCTGTGTATAAAAATTGGAATTTTTTTTTTTTTACACTGCGGGTAAAAACTTGAGCCGTAGCCCGGGCTACGCCCGATTGCACTTAAGGTCCGCCCCTGCTGCCGCCCCTTGGACCTTGCTCCCAAGGGCGCTGCCCCCGGATCCCCGCCAAGGGGGCATTGCCCCCTTAGAACCCCTGTAGAACACAATGACTCAATTCAAAAACCCAGATCGTCAAAATGCAATTCAAGAATTTCTTACATGGATCGAAGCCGATTTCTTCAACGATTGGCGAAATTTGAATGAGAGAAACACTTATCAGAGATCGAATCGAACGGATCGAGTGATTTGCTTCAAAATCACGGGAAAAATGAAAAATTTTATGAAGTTAAACTGGGTTTCTTCAAAAAAATTTGAAGAAAACGTTGATTTGGTGTTTGAATCATTGATTAGTGACGAAAATCGCACTATAATGTAGTGATTATTGAGATAGAAAGTGAAGAAAAGGTTGAAGATGGTGGGTTTTGAAAATGGTGAGTTTTGAAGTTACTGGGGGAGAAAAAAGAAGAAGATTGGATAAAATTAACTAAAATACCCTTCCTCTTTATTTTAAATTTTGCCACATGTCATAATCTTATTGTTTCCTATTCTTCCTAGCCAAAATAAACTTCCAATTTGATACTCTCCTTTTTTTTAAATGTAACTTTAGGTTTTTATTTAAATGTAACTTTTTATTCTTATTTATTTTGTTTTAATTATTTTACTAAATCAAAAAAATAATAATAAAAAAAGGGGTGGGGACCATCCTCCACACCCTTGGGTAGTCCACAAGGAGATGGTCCTCCACCTCATGTGACGTGGCACCTACTTGGCGGATAGTCCCCAAAGGGACTACCCAAACCACACCCTATGGTCTAATCCTTGACTCTAGCTCTTTGCAAAGTCGATGTAATTATTATTAAAATGTTCATCGCAACTAAAAGATCAAATTAGAAGGCTATGCGGTATGGTGATGATCCTCCCTTGGAGGATGATCCGCCACATAGATCGGGTGTGAGGATGGGGCAAAGAGGATGAAGCTAAGGAAATGGAGGGATGGACCTAATATATATGTATATATTGTATGTATAGGTGTGTGTGTGTGAGTTGGTTTTGTCCTTATCTGCCCCGTCTTCAACGTCCGCAGGTCGACGAATTCGACGCCGAAGCTGGGACGCCGGTCCTCCGGAAATGGTCTCCTGGGCGGCGTCAGGCCACGACGAAGCTGGGACGGTGCCCATACCGTCCAGCCTAATTGATGATTGTATGTTTCTACGAGTAATGATTAGCAAAAGGGTGTTCGTTCAATTCAGACTCACAAATAAATCGGTTGAAGTGGATAACAATAAGGTTTTATTTAGGGCTAATCACGAGAATAGCCAAGACTTGGGGTAAGTTTCAAAAATAGCCAGTTGACACCCCATAAAATGGGCTTTCACGAATTTCCACGCGGCTCAAATTAAAAGTTAAGAACTTTTCTCATGACCAATCACCTTTTGCCACGTGTGCTGCTGTCATCACCATGTTCCCCCAGTCTCTTTCTCTCTCTGTCATCTTGTCTGCACATCAAGGGCAAAAAAGTAAAAAGACCAAAAGTCTTCTCTTTTATCTTCTTTGATTGACTCAAACAAAATCACTACCCACTCAGAACACACACACACCAAACCTTCATTTCCGCCGTTAATGGCAGCATCTACAGATTCAACGGTAGCAGCACCGTCGTCGAATCTACGTCACGCCTGCAACCACCACCCTCACCGAGCACCACCACCCTCCATCCACCACAACCACCACCGTAAGCCACCACCACCCTGCAACCAACCACCACCCTTTCCTCTTTTTGTCATAAATGTAGAGTTCTGACAGTAAGGAATACACCCCTCATCTCTCATCTCTTTCTCTCTCTATCTCCTCTTTATCTCTCTCCTCTTTCTAACCCTAGCCGGCACACCATGTTATTCAGCCGACACACCATCTCCGATCATCTTCATCGGAAACTCACATTATGTTCATTTTCAAAACCACATTATCTTCCTCTTCCTCGAGATCTATCACAGATTCAAACAACATGATGAAAAGTCTAAAGAACTACCTGAAGATATCTGAGTGCAGTACAGATACCAGAAGAGGTTCTGCGGGATCCGACCCACGCGTCAACCTTGAGCTTCTGTTTACCGGATTCAGCGTCGGTGTTGAGCTGGAAATCGAGGTTGAGATGCTTGAAGTTGCGAGTAAAGGTTCTTCTGGGTCTTGTGACCTTGATTACTTTGGCCTTGATCTTGATTTCGATTCCCTCCAGGATGTCCATGGCCTCCGACGACAATCTTCTTCATCTTGTTTCTCCGGGATGTCCATGGCCATCGTCAGACTCCACCAACTTCTGCCAGAATTAATTAAAAAAGAGAGAGAAAGGGTCTGCATTTATGATCTACAATGTGCTGAAACAGCTTTGTGCAGACAAGATGACAGAGAGAGAGATAGAGAGACTGAGGGAACATGGTGATGACAGCAACACACGTGGCAAAAGGTGATTGGTCATGAGGAAAGTTCTTAACTTTTAATTTGAGCCGCGTGGGAATTCGTGAAAGCCCATTTTATGGGGTGTCAATTGGCTAATTTTGAAACTTTGACCAAGTGTTGGCTATTCTCGTGATTTTCCCTTTTATTTATTTAATGTTTGGTTCCTCGATTCTTGGCTCTTGTATAGATGTATATTTTACTAAGTTGTTACAATATAATAAAAAGACAAGGTATTCCTGAATACCTAATGTTCACGTTAGAAACAAAAGATTAGAAAACCATGTATTAGAATTCATATACTACAAAATATTAGAAAATGCTAAACTCACTGTAAAAGACAATTACATTACTACTAAAGGACGCATAGCTGAATTCCGAACCAATAATTAAACCCACTGTTGCTCAACCTAAAAGTCTTGTAACATCAAGCGCAGACTTCCCTCAAAAGTTGACCCGCCGGCCCTATGGCGTTACATATCATTATATCATACAAAACGGAAAGAAAGCGAGGAAGGCATCTGAGATAATCACTAAGCAGAGAACCAATTACATAGAAAACCCCCACTGCTAATACCATATATTCCAGAAAATCCCCTAATTCTGATGGGATGAAGGCGGTGATCATCAATATTGATGTTGCAGCCAAACCAGCAAAGCGGTGATCCACGGACTCAATTCGGGGTCCTTCTTAGCACGTTGAAACAATACAAATGAAGAGCCAGATAGAGATAAAATTCAAACTTGTGAATGTGGATATTTTCATGTTTGTGAAGGAAAACTGCCATCGCCATTGAAACGGGAAACATAGGCACCACCTGGCTCTTAGTCATCTCCATGAAGACTTCACTATATTTCTTCTTAGGCGGGGCTTCAGTCGACCCCAGCCAGGGGCTCTGCCCCTTGGACCCTGCTCCCATGGGCGCTGCCCCGGGACCCCCGCCAAGATTACTTTGTAAAACGCAATGACTCAATTCAAAAACCCAAGTCGTAAAAATGCAATTCAAAAAATTCTTACATAGATCGAAGCCGATTGCTTCAGATTCTTAACCGATTGACGAAATTTGAATGTTAGAAACACTTATCAGCGATCGAATCGAGTGATTTGCTTCAAAATCACAGGAAAAAATGAGATATTGTATGAAATTAAACTGGGTTTCTTCAAAAAAAAGTTGAAGAACACGTTGATTGGGTGTTTGAATCATTGATTGGTGACGAAAATCGCACTATAATGTAGTGATTATTGAGATAAAAAGTGAAGAAAAGGTTGAAAATGGTGGGTTTTGAAAATGGTGGGTTTTGAAGTTACAGAGAGAAGAAGAAGGGAGAAGATTGGATAAAATTGATTAAAATACCCTTTCTCTTTATTTTAAATTTTGACACATGTCATAATCCTATTGTTTTCTATTCTTTTTAGCCAAAATAAACTTCATATTTGATCCTCTCCTTCCCAGTATCTTAATAAGTTAATATCATCACAAGTTTTATTAAAAAACACTTAACAAAAATCAAAACAACATCACAGTTGTACAGATCGATCTAATAATTTTTTTCATTATACTTTCTTTAACTAATTACCGGTTGAAGAATCAACGAATCTCTCAATTCCTTATATTCTTTGTAAATATTTATTTTTCGTAAACTTTATCACAAACTTCTTTTTTTTAACGACGAACAAATCATTCAAATGGGCTACTAGCGAAATTTATCATATCGGGATACACTCGCCTCCGAACAAGGGAAAACCCTCACCTAGGGCCGAAGCCCGTGAACATTCGCCCGAAGGCATGACAGTGCGGTGAGGTAAAACCCGCTCAGTTCAAGGATCGAACTAGCGATCTTCACCTATTCGCCTAGTCTCCCATCATCACCAGGTGCAGCAGAAAATAATGGGGAGGGCAGAAATCGAACTTGGGTCCCTTAGAACACCAAGGCTCTCCCTTACAAACTTCTAGCTTGGCATAGTGTCATGCCTCATTTATAATTTATATCTATAATTTCTTAATTAGTAAGTGGTTCATGTTGTGGGGTGTTAGCATCCTTGGCTTTGTTGTTTTGTTGTGCAATTGGGTGGTGTACCTTTTTGTTTGGTTTGTTGTATGATTTTGGGTTTTACTAGGGGGTGTTTAAGTTCGGAAAAAGAATTTATAGAAAATGTAACTAAAGGGCATTGTACTTTCGATTAGATCAACGGTTAATCCGCGAAACCCTCCACCAATTGGTATGGTACAGGTATTTTGGTACCGAATATATTGGTATGGTACGGATATGAGTACGGGTATTGGTACAATACCCGCTTTAGTACCACTTTGTTTTTATTTTAGTTTTTGAGTACTCGTACAAGTACTATAGAGGTAAAATCGTGTCAAAAACAGCATGTATCACAGAAAAAACTTTCTTTATTATCAATCGATGAACAACAGAACTATGAAATCAGACAGGGGTGTTCATCGAATCAAATATCAAATTTTCGAATTATTCGAATAATTTTAATTTTCCTTTGAATTCAAATTCAGATCGAATTCGATTAAAACATACCGAATTCGATTCGAATTCGTATTCGAATAAAAAACCCAATTCGTATTCGATTAAATATTCAAATTCAAATAAATTCGATTTGATTCAAATTGTTTTAAAACATGTAAAAAACTATTAAGATGAAACATAAATTTTAAATCAACCATAAAGCACGATATCACATTAAAAAAGTTCCAAATAAAGTACCATAAGAATTAAATTCAAAACAAGAAGTCGGGACTAACCACTCCTCAATTACAAGTTTATATTTTTAGGGTTAAAAATCTATTGATAGATTTGTTACTTAGGTTTGAGTTATGTCCATGTAGTGGGTTTGGTAATGAGTAATTTTAATACTTGAAATAAATTTTGAAAATAATTTATAGTATAGCCCAATGAAAGTTATTTATGTATTATATATAAAATTAATATATAAAAATGTATAATTTTTATTCGAATTTCGAATCGAATCGAATTTGAAACTATAATTCGTATTCGATTTGTATTCAATTTACTTGACTCGAAGTCTAATTCAAATTCTTATAATCGAAACGACTTCTTGATAATCGAATCGAATTTCGAATTTTTCTAAAACACTTAAAAAATGTGTTTTTCTAAAACGCAATGGCCATAAAACACATAAAATGTCTTATTTCTAAATCGCAATGGTCTAAAAACACAAAAGAAAGTGTTCTCTCTAAAACGCAATGGACTGAAAACACATAAAAATGTGTTTTACCTAAAACGCAATGACTAAAAACACTTCAAAAATGTGTTTTTCTAAAACGCAATGGCCAGAAAACACTTAAAATGTTTTTTTCTAAAACACAATGGACTGAAAACACAAAAGAAAGTGTTCTCTCTAAAAGGCATTGAACCAGTGTATGTTTTGTCTGTGAATTGTCTGAACCAGGAGATCAAAAACTCTATACGAAATGAGCCAGGGGCTCTGCCCGTTGGACCCCGCCAGGGGCTGCCGCCCCTTGGACCCTGCTCCCAGGGGCGCTGCCCCGGACCCCCACCAAGATCATAAAACGCAATGACTCAATTAAAAAACCCAGATCGTAAAAATGCAATTCAAGAATTTCTTACATGGATCGAAGCCAATTTCTTCAACGATTAACGAAATTTGAATGATAGAAACACTTATCAGCGATCGAATCAAACGGATCAAGTGATTCGCTTCAAAATCACGGGAAAAAATGAGATATTGTATGAAGTTAAACTGGGTTTCTTCAAAAAAGTTGAAAAACACGTTGATTGGGTGTTTGAATCATTGATTGGTGACGAAAATCGCACTATAATGTAGTGATTATTGAGATAGAAAGTGAATAAAAGGTTGAAGATGGTGGATTTTGAAAATGGTGGGTTTTGAAGTTACTGGGGGAGAAGAAGGAATAAGATTGGATACAACTGACTAAAATACCCTTCCTCTTTATTTTAAATTTTGTCACATGTCATAATTATATTGCTTTATATCCTTCCTAGCCAAAATAAACTTCCTATTTGATCATCACCCTAATTTTGTTATATTAAAGCTTAAATCTTCTATAGTTGAATTTGGGATATTGGATTTAAATAACCTCAACTTTCACTAATTGGCCGATAACACTCACAACTTTCGATTTGTACACAAACACTCCCAACTTTCGATTTTTACACCAGCACTCCCAACTTTCAACTTATTGGCCGATAACACTCCTTAACTAACTTCACCCAAACCCAGTTAGCTGATGTCAGCGGCCACGTCATCAAAAATGCTACGTCATGTCCAATTTCATGTTGGTATTAACTATCGTGTTGATTCGGACAATTGAAGTTCAACTAGATGTCATGACCATTCATAAGTTGAGTATGTATGTGTTCATAGCATGGAATATAAACTGTTATTTTCGTCTCCATCATATGGTCAAAATTTTGCCATTTTTCATCCATTTTGTTAAGCTAATCCAAAACTTTTTATTAATATTAGTAATTAGCAATCAAACTGTAATTATGATTGTAATCACATGATTAGTATTCAATCAGGTTTCGACACATGACCTACTAGATGACAACCTGACCGAAGTACTAGTATTCAAGCTAGATTAGATTCAGTTGTTTGTGAATCAAGTAAAAATAATACATACATACTAAACTGGGTACTAACATGTTCAGGGAACGAGCCTAGATGTTAAATTAAGTATTCTCCCGTCTTTTCTTTCTACGGTAGTTAGCTTTTGAATGATCGTTCGCATACGCGATTCCTTTCCTACATTTGGAATTAGGTGTAGCACCATCATAAAAGTAGTAGAATCAGGCATGAAACCTCAGTTAATCATTTCTTCCAGAAAGTTCTCCGCCTCTTGACACTTAGATTTCTTCAACAACTCTTGAACAATAACATTGTACATAACGATATCAGGCAAACAACCATTATCTTCCATCTTTCTAAGCAAATCATTCGCTATACCAAATAAGCCTCCTTGGCAATACACACTTAGACTGTGGGGTATGGTGGGGCTTGGGTTGGGCTTGGGTTTGGGTTGGGGCATTAGTTGACACGTGGATGTTGAATATTAACAAACCTAAAGCCAAGTTTTAAGGTGTATGGTGGGGCTTGGGTTGGGAGTGGCTGGGCTGGCGTGGCCAAGCCACATCAACATTTTTTTTAATATATATATATATATATATATTTATATTTATAACTACATAAAAAATAAACATACATATTTTTTTTAAACTACATAAACATACATAATAATTATCAAAATAAAAAAACAATCATTCTTTGTCGTCTTCGTCGGTTTCGAACCCAGGAATCGTTGAAACATGATCCACCAAATCAGATCGAAGGTTGTGATGTATATCCCTTGACTTGATCAAAAATTCATTTGCCGCTTTATCTTGGTCTGTTACGTTACCTGGTTGGGGGTCATCGTCATCATAGTAGGTAACGACCGCTCTACCTTCATCCTCCAAAATCATGTTGTGAAGAATGATACATGTGTACATCACGTTTCCAATTTGATCCTTGTCCCATAGTCGACAAGGCATTGCCAATATTCGCCACCTTTTCTTCAAAACACCGAATGCTCGCTCGACGTCTTTACGTGCAGCCATCTAGACCCTGTTAAACTTTAATCTCTTTGGATCTGTGGTACCGTGTTTTGTGAACGATTTTATGAAAACCCCCCACTCTGGGTAAATCCCATCAACTAGGTAGTACCCATACACGTACTCAACCCCGTTTACAAAGAAAGTTCCTTTGGATCCTATACCATTTACCCGATCATTGAAAAGGGGCGAGTGGTTTATGATGGTAATATCATTATGTGAACCTGGCATACCGAAGAACGCATGCCATATCCAAAGATCTTGGGACGCAACCGCTTCAAGCATGATGGCTGGCATCCCTTTGAAATCCACTCGTGTGAGCGCCTTGCCATTGGGTAGGACAAAGTTCCCAAGCCCATTTCATACAATCTAAACTACCTAGCATCCCGGGTAGCCCATGATAATCTGCGTGATGTTCCAATAATTGTTGCATGTCACTGAACGAGGGCTTTCTCAAATATCTTTTCCTATAAAGTTCTAGAATACACGAACAAAAGTTGTGAAGACTTTCTCTAGCTACACGTGCAGACATTTTTAAATAGTCATCCATAATGTCCGAACTATTGCCGTACGCTAATTGCCTAAGTGCGGCCGTAACCTTTTGCCACGTACTAAATCCTAATTGCCCGATTACATCGGGTTTTTGTTGGAAATAAACATACTTCTCCTCAAGATCTCTAGATATCCTTAAAAATAAGTTTCTACTCATACGAAAACGACGCCTAAACATTTTTTCATCATACTTATGTTCCGCTGAGAAGTAATCGCTTACCAACAAATTGTTAGCGGTGTGCCGTTCACGAGCGATGTACCTTCTCCTGCGTTTAGGTTGTTGAGTCTCTTCCTCCTCCTCTTCGTCTTCCACGATAGCTTTCACCACGGTCGCGATCGTTTGTAGAAATATTTCCGCACCATCGTCAGATGATGATGACGATTCAGTATAACTTGAATAACTCATGGCAAGATTGTGTTTTATGTGTTTGATATTGTGTGAGAAAAATGATAAATATGGTAAGGTATTTATAAAGGAATTTAAAAAAAAAAAATACCCCCAACGGCTAGTTTGGTTTGGCCATTCACAGTCCGCCATGTCAGCTTGCTAGACCCGCCCCACGCCCGGCTTGAAACCCAAGCCCCAAGGGCCACGCCCTAACCCAAGCCCCATACCCCATAGTCTTATCATCACTGTATATGTCCTAACATTTGGTTTCAATCCTCTTAAATAGAAGTTCATCATACAGATCCAAAGCTAAGTTAGGCTTCCCACATTTGTTACAACCATCAATCAATATATTATACAACACTATATCTTTCATCAATTCATTGCTTCCCAGCGAACGGAAGAGAGCCAATGCATCAGTTGTCTGGGAGTTTTTGCACATTCCATGGAACAAGATGCCATAAGTCAATACAGTTGGAGTGTGGCCCTTTGCTTGCATCTCGTTAAAGAGTTCTCTAGCCGCTGCAGGATTCCCTGATTCAAACAAACCTTGTAACATGCTATTGTAAGTAACAACATCCGGAATCAAACCCTTGTCTTGGATTTCCTGAAAGAGACGCAAGGCCTTTCCGATTCTCTTCTTCTTACAGTATCCGTTTATCAGGCTGTTATATGTGATGATGTCGGGCACAATATCCCTCTTCACCATGCCATCAAGAACTTTCTCTGCGTCATCTGTTTCACCACGTAAACAATATCCATCAATCAATGCATTATAAGTGATAACATCTGGATTTAGACCTCTTCGTACCATTGCTTGTACAGCAAGCTCTGCATCTTTTACAGATCCTTGCTTGCAAAAGGAATTTACCAAGATATTAAATGTAGCCACTGAGGGAGATACTCCTTCCTCCTCCATATCTCTCAACATTTTGGCAGCTTCTGTCTCTCGACCGAAGTTACATAGACCATGAATCAAAGAGTTGTAAGTGATAGCATCTGCAAGGACACCCTTTCCAGTCATCTTGGCAAACAGCTCTAGTGCATGATCAACCATTTTGTCTTTGCAAAGGCTGTCAATGACAACACTGTACTGTTCTACACACGGTTACATGAGCCTGATTCCATGAACGAGAGCAATTCAATGGCCTTGCTAGTGTGACCTACTTTACATAGCCCATTAATAACGGTTCCATACATAACTTGATCAGGATCACAAAGTTTATCCCTAAGTAGTTTCTTGAACAACTCAACAGCTTCAAAAAACCCGATCAGCAAGAACAAGTCCATTTATGAGAGTGTTATAGGTGGCAAAATCGGGTGGATAACCTTGCTTGAAAATGGTTGCTAGTAAGGCAAAACCGTAAGCAACTTGATTCAGCCGGCAATGACAGTTGATAGAGATGTTGATTGCATAAAGATCACTAGGAATACCCATCATATTTGCTTTCTTAAAAAGTGAAAGAGCAGTGGAATATTGCTTCATCTTTACAATAAGAGTGATGAGCTGATTAATTTGGATGATGTTAGGTGGAGGTTGTCTTTGAAGCATTGGAGGGCGTCATTCACCTTGGTGGGTCCTGAAGCATTTTTGAGGGATGTAATTCTTTGATTGAAATGGGAAGTTGAAGGTGAAGCAGTAGAGTAATAACGAAGTCGTATTCTTATGCAGTTCATCCTTACTTTCAATTTCAAATCAATGGCTACTTGATCAAGCGTACGTACATAAACATCAAATCTCTACTAAAACGACTATTTAACCAGCTCGAAACCTATACTTTTAACTTGTACAGCTTCAGTACCTCAACTAAGAAAGTTTATCAATATCACCCTCTAACTTTTGACTAAGCACTAACTATCCTTGACCTAACAGGATTGATCAAATCATCATCATACATTCATATTCAGTAAATCTCACCAACAGCAAAGCTAAGGAAGGGTCCAAGGAGGGTAAGATGTAGACAACCTTACCTCTACCCCGTAGTGGGACAGGGGCGATTCTTAGAAGGCCAATGGCAGGGCCACTGTCCGGGCAAGTTTTTCGGCCGTAGTGCTAATTTTCCGCATTTCGATCGAAATATTTTATATATACTATGTTTGGCCCGGGCTTGCCTGGGCTTTTTTTAGTGCCCGGGCAAGTTTTTCGGCCGTAGTGCTAATTTTCCGCATTTCGATCGAAATATTTTATATATACTATGTTTGGCCCGGGCTTGCCTGGGCTTTTTTTAGTGCCCGTGTCTTTCGGCCCTGGCACGTTCAACGGGCAAGATCCGCCACTGCCGTAGGAATAGAGAGACTGCTTCCAGTGAGACCCCCGGCTCGGAACCGAATTCAGATTTTGGAAGTGAAAACTTGATTTGGTTTCGGTTAAAACTGAACCGAAAATATTTTGGTCATTGCATGTTCGAAAGGCAAAAAGGCTAGTCAATCTCTCTTTACATTTGGTTTCGTTGTGAAGATTAGTTTTGTTCTCAGTCGATCAAACTAATTATACTTTATGATTATGTTTTGCAAAAGAAGTGGTTCCAATGATTAAATTAATCTTTTTAATGGCAATTCCGGGGAAAACCCAGTAACCCACCCGCTCGTAGACACGCCGGTAAATTACCAGTAAAACCCGTTTGGCTCAAGAATACAAACTGATGAAGTTTACGTCATAGTAGCATTTACTTTAATGTATTCTTCCCCAAAGCCGAAACTAAATATGGAAATCAATGTGTCTCAACTTAATCGTTGTCATAGATTAAAAGAAATAATAATAATAAGCATAACTACTTCATATTAGACAGAGTAAATGGCATGTGTGATCGATGCCTCATACGTTTTATTGCACTGTAAACGTCTTGTATTACGTCATTATTATAAATATAATGTACTATTTTGATGTTATTTTGTTATCTTGACGTGTTAACGTTGAAGGATGTTTAGAAAAAGACCAATGAGAGTAAATACGAGTTAAGACGTGAAGAGTCATATAAAAAATTCTAACTCATGTCCAATTTCATGTTGGTATTAAGTATTAACTATCGTGTTGATTCGGACAATTGAAGTTCAACTAGATGTCATGAGCATTCATAAGTTGAGTATGTATGTGTTCATAGCATATGGCTATATGGATGATGTATACATGGAATATAAAACACTAAACTGTTATTTTCGTCCCCGTCTTATGGTCAAATCAGACCTGGCAAACGGGTCAGGTCATGGGTCATGGGTCAAAACGGGTTCAGCTCAAAACGGGTCAATTACAAAAAAAGGGTTGTTTTGGTTCGGGTCGGAACGGGTTCGGGTTGAAACGGGTCTGGGTCAGAACGGGTTTCGGGTCGGGTTGATTGGCCTAAAAGGTTGCACATAGCATTGGGGGTGGCTAATGGTTTATCTTATATGCATCATGATTGTGTTCCAGTGGTAATTCATAGAGATGTGAAATCATGCAATGTGCTTTTAGATAGCGATTTCAATGCTAAGAGAGTTGATTTCGGGTTGGCAAGAATATTAGCCAAAGAAAATGAGCTCAACACGATGTCTACGGTGGCTGGTTCATTTGGATACATGGCTCTAGGTATAGTTTTATGATTTTTAAAAAGTTATAATGTGCTTATGTTATATGTTACCTTTTTTAAACTTACATCCAGCTAACATAATATATATAACTTTTTTTTTTTTTACAAAATATGCTTAGACGATCAAAGTGAATGAAAAGATAGACGTTTACAACTTTGGAGTGATGTTAGAATTAACAACTGGGAAAGAGGCGAGCGATGGCAACAGTGGCGGACCCAGAAAAAATTTTCATGGGGTGCGGATAAGGGGTTTAACCAAATTTTCAAGGGTTCAAGGGGTGCGGATAAGGGGTTTAACCAAATTTTCAAGGGGTGCGGGGAGAATTTTACCTTATAAAATACACTAAATTTTTTTTTTCAGGGGGTGCGCCCGCCCACCCTGGCTTCTTACTAGGTCCGCCCTTGGATGGCAATGAGAATCCGTCCCGTGCGGAAACCCGTGTCAGCCTAAAACCCGTTGCGATCCGAAACCCGTCCCGTGCGGAAACTCGTGTCGGCCTAAAACCTGTTGCGATCCGAAACCCGCCCCGTGCGGAAACCCGTGTTGGCCCGAACCCGATCCGAACCGACCCGTTCCGATCCAAAACCCGCCGCGTGCTAAAACCCGTCTCGGACCGAAACTCAGTTCGAACTGAAACCGTTCCGATCCGAAACCAATTTCGTGCCATAACCCGTCTTGTGCGGATACTTGTGCCGGCCCGAAACCCATTCTGATCCGAAATCTGACCCGTTTCTTTAAGGTGCTAACCCACATCGACCTATTTCTTTAAAGTTGTCGACCCGCTTTGACCCGAAAATAACAAGATGGAATTTAAATTGAGCCGTTGTGACCCGTTTAGTTAAAATATCTTACCCACACTAACCCATATAATTTTTAAAGCAACCCAAACTAACCCACTTGAAAGCCTTTGGGTCAAGATTCCCACATCTAGGTCAAATTTATCACTTTCATTCAAAATGTTTTTTCTTGCTTATGGGCCATGTGGTTTCAAAATTTTGCCATTTTTCATCCATTTTGTTAAGCACATCCAACACCCCCTCTCTCTCATCTTCTTCACCTTAGATGGACATTAATTAATCTTAACCAATCACTTCTTCTGGCAACGTTCTCTAGCAAGATTTGCAATTTACTTTAGCTTTAGTTCCATAATCAAGCTCTCAATGATTGGAAGTGGTACAATATCATATACTAAACAAATTACAAAGTGTAAATAAACACTTTAATAAAAGTAACGTTCAAACCAATGTCTCAACAGGTAGTCCGGCTACAATCAAGCAAACAAAATTTTTAAGTGACGAACCGCCAAAAACCGACAACTCATTGAACCATCAGTCTCGGTTCCCACCGAAAGACTACCTTCAGATTTACACAATCTTGACTGTTTATACTCATTTGTAGACTGTTGAGAAATGATTAAGTCAATACGTGTGAGAATCATATTAATCAATATTCAAATGTTTAAATGCAAAGTTATCATCAATCATAATATTAGTAAGCAATCAAATTGATTGAATTCTAATCATGATTGTAATCATATGATTAGTATTCAATCAGTTTTCGATGCATGACCTGCTACATGACAACCGGACCGAAGTACTAGTATTCAAGCTAGATTAGATTCAGTTGTTTGCGAATCAAGTAAAAATAATATATACATACTAAACTGGGTACTAACATGTTCAGGGAACGAGCCTAGATGTTAAATTTCTTTTCTTTTCTTTCTACGGTAGTTAGCTTTTGAATGATCGTTCGCATACGCGATTCCTTTCCTACATTTGGAATTTGGTGTAGCACCATCGTAAAAGTATTAGAATCAGGCATGAAACCTCGGTTAATCATTTCTTCCAGAAAGTTCTCCGCCTCTTGACACTTAGATTTCTTCAACTCTTGAACAATAACATTGTACATAACGCTATCAGGCAGACAACCATTATCTTCCATCTTTCTAGGCAAATCGTTCGCTTTACCAAATAAGCCTCCTTGGCAATATACACTTATCATCACTGTATATGTCCTAACATTCAGTTTTAATCCTTTTAAACAGAGTTCATCAAACAGATCCATAGCCTCGTTAGGCTTCCCACATTTGCTATAACCGTCAATCAATATATTATACAACCCTACATCTTCCATCAATTCTTTGCTTTCCAGTGATTTTGAGAGACACGTGTTTTTAAAAAATCCGATATAGGCCCATTTACAAAACAATTTTTATGGTTTAGAAGTTAGTATAACCATACCAACTCCGAGATAGGCCCATTTACAAAACATTTTTTATGGTTTAGAAGTTAGACACATATTACGGAATGACACATATTTTTGAACTCGAACAAGGTACATAAGTTCTCAGAGATGCGCCTGCTCTTAGAGTCCAAAGGGATATTCAGCCAATAGAAAATGTGTTTCTGTACCTCAACAAACCGGACATTCCAAAGATTCAAAATGTATGCCTCTACCCGCTAATGCACCAGATGTTTTTAAAATCTACAATCAATATAATTTCTGCAGGTATCAGACAGAGTAACAGCTGTAGTTATTCAGTGTTGAGCATTATGAAACCACTAACCAGTATGTCAATTTCAGAGAAGAATATTGCACAACAATTGCACATATTATCCTGCATAATAATAGAATTTGATTATTATCTTGAAACCATCAAAAAACAAGACAAACGTTAACACGGAGATGTTATATTAGGTATTCCCCCATCTTTTCTTTCTACACTTGTTAGCTTTAGAACAATTGTTCGCAAACGAGAATCTTTTCCTACATTTGGGATCCGGACTAGTAAGTTCTCAAAAGTAGCATGATCAGGCATAAAACCTCGGTTGATCATTTCTTCAAGAAAGATCTCAGCCTCTCCACACTTGTTTTTCTTCAGTAACTCTCGAACTATTATATTGTATGTGAAACTATTTGGCAAACAACCGTTCACTTCCATCTTTCTGAGCAATTCTTTACCTTTAACCAATAACCCTTCTTCGCAATAAACAAGTATCACTGCGTTATAGGTCCTAACATTTGGTTTCAATCCTCTTAATAGAAGTTCATCATACAGATCTAAAGCTAAGTTAGGCTTCCCACATTTGTTACAACCATCAATCAATATATTATACAACACTATATCTTCCATCAATTCATTGCTTCTCAGCGAACGGAAGAGAGCCAATGCATCAGTTGTCTGGGAGTTTTTGCACATTCCATGGAACAAGATGCCATAAGTCAATACAGTTGGAGTGTGGCCCTTTGCTTGCATCTCGTTAAAGAGTTCTCTAGCCGCTGCAGGATTCCCTGATTCAAACAATCCTTGTAACATGCTATTGTAAGTAACAACATCCGGAATCAAACCCTTGTCTTGGATTTCCTGAAAGAGACGCATGGCCTTTCCGATTCTCTTCTTCTTACAGTATCCGTTTATCAGGCTGTTATATGTGATGATGTCGGGCACAATATCCCTCTTCACCATGCCATCAAGAACTTTCTCTGCGTCATCTATTTCACCACGTAAACAATATCCATCAATCAATGCACTATAAGTGATTACATCTGGATTTAGACCTCTTCGTACCATTGCTTGTACAGCAAGCTCTGCATCTTTTACAGATCCTTGCTTGCAAAAGGAATTTACCAAGATAGTAAAGGTTTCCACTGTTGGAGATATTCCTTCGTCCTCCATATCCCTCAACATTTTTGCAGCTTCTGTCTCTCGACCAAAGTTACACAGTCCATAAATCAAAGAGCTGTAAGTGATAACATTTGCAAGGACACCCTTTTCAGTCATTTTGGTAAATAGTTCTAATGCATGATCAACCATTCGATCTTTGCAAAGGCTATCGATGACTGCATTGTACTGTTCTACATATGGTTTACATTTACAAGAGCCTGATTCCATGAACCTGAGCAGTTCAAGGGCCTTGCTAGTGTGACCTACTTTACAGAGCCCATTAATAACGCTTCCATACATAACTTGATTAGGCTCACAAACTTTCTCTCTAAGCAGTTTCTTGAACAACTCAACAGCTTCAAAGACCCTATCAGCAAGAACAAGTCCATGAATGAGAGTAGTATAGGTGGCCAAACTGGGTGGATGCCCTTGCTTGAAGATGGTTGCCAGTAGGGCAAAGCCGTAAGCAACTTGATTCAACCGACAATGACAGTTAATAGAGATGTTGATTGCATAAAGATCAGTAGGAATACCCATCAACTTCATTTGCTTTAAAAGTATAAGGGCAGTGGAGTATTGCTTCTCCTTTACAATAACAGAAATCAACTGAGTAAATTTCATCCTCACTTTCAATTTCAAACAATGGCTACTTGATCAAGCGTACATAAAACGACTATTTAACCAGCTCGAAACCTAAACTTTTAACTTGTACAGCGTCAGTCCCTCAACTAAGAAAGTTTATCAATAACACCATCTAACTTTTGACTAAGCACTAACTGTCCTTGACTTTAACAATTATTAACAGGATTGATCAAATGATAAAACTTAAATAACCATTATTTCGTTGGAACCGAATTCAGATTTTGGAAGTGAAAACTTGATTTGGTTTCGGTTAAAACTGAACCGAAAATGTTTTGGTCATTGCATGTTCGAAAGGCAAAAAGGCTAGTCAATCTCTCTTTACATTTGGTTTCGTTGTGAAGATTAGTTTCGTTCTCAATCGATCAAACTAATTATACTTTATGATTATGTTTTGCAAAAGAAGTGGTTCCGATGATTAAGTTAATCTTTTATTTTTATAATGGCAATTGTTTCATCGGCATTTTTTTAGATGTTAAGTTGGTCTAAAAAATTGTTCAAGGTGAAATATTTAGTATTTTTTTATTATTTTTTCAGGGTTTTTTTAGTATTTACCTTGGGAATTATATACTTGTTTATATTATTTTTTTTAACATTTAAATCAATAAACTAACTGAGCTTGAAATATTTTAAAAACAAGATGGTAATTTCTCTGAATTGACAGCTGAAAGTTATCATAAAAATAAGTCCTGCTTGGTAAAACATATAAGTGAGTTATCGCGCATACGCAGGATTTTGGCTGATCAATACTTTCGTTATAATCCGAAACGTCAGAGGGAACTGTCCATCCCTGTTGAAATACCAGCATCTTGATTCTTCTTATTCAAGTTCACCTGAAGTTACTCAGACATTGTTACGTGTCAATAAGTAGAAAGGGGTTAGTTGTAATTGTTAAGTAGTTTAGGGGGTTATATTGTGAGCGCTTCAATTGTACTTAACAATCAATGAATGAATGAGAAAGCATTGTTATCAGCTTCTGGTTCTGGTTCTGAATTTTTCAAGTCTATAAGGCAATAAGCTTCAAAAATCACCAGTCAAAGATGATCGGTTATTTTCGACAAAAAGCTTACAGAAAACGAAAAACACTAAGCTAAAGTCTGAGGTTATTTTCATGGATGAGAAATATTCCATATACTAGCTAACAAGTTCACTCTGCTTCAAAACACGGGCCTGGGGTTTTATATAACTTATCCATTCATTTGTTTAATGTTTGTTAGCTTCTGAATGATAGTTCGCATAGGAGAATCTTGTACCGTAGTCGGTATTAGGTGAAGCAACATCTCAAAATTAGCGGAATCAGGCGAGAAACCTAGGTTAATCATCTCCTCAAGAAGAATCTCAGCTTCTTGAAACTCTTTATACTTCAAGAATTCCTGAACAATAGCATTGTAAGTCACACTATTTGGCGAACAACCATTCTCCTCCATCTTTCTTAGCAAGTCTTTTGCTTCACCAAATAAACCTTGTTGGCATAGCACACTTATCATCACTGTATATGTCCTAACATTCGGTTTCAATCCTTTTAAAGTGAGTTCGTCAAACAGACCCATTGCCAAATCAAGCTTACCATATTTTCTACAACCCTTAATCAAGATAGTATACAGATTGACATCTTTCATCAGTGTGTCGCTTCCCATAGAACGGAACAGAACCAATGCATCAGAACACTGACCATTCTCGCACATACCATGTAACAAGATACGGTAGGTGCATATATCCGGAGCCTGACCCTTTGCTTGCATCTTGTTAAACAGTTCTCTAGCTGCTGCAGGATTCCCAGATTTAAACAAACCTTGTAACATGCTACTGTATGTAATAACATCCGGAATCAAACCCTTGTCTTGGATTTCCTGAAAGAGACGCATGGCCTTTCCGATTCTCTTCTTCTTACAGTATCCGTTTATCAGGCTGTTATAGGTGATGATATTGGGCACAAGTTCCTTCTCAACCATGACGATGAGAACTTTCTCTGCATTATCTATTTCACCACGTAAACAATATCCATCAATTAGTGCACTATAAGTGATTACATCTGGATTTAGACCTCTTCGTACCATTGCTTGTACAGCAAGTTCTGCATCTTTTACCGATCCTTGCTTGCAAAAAGAATCCACCAAGATAGTAAAGGTATGCACTCCTGGGGATACCCCTTCCTCCTCCATATCTCTCAACATTTGTGCGGCTTCTGTCTCTCTACCAAAGTTACATAGACCATGAATCAAAGAGTTGTAAGTGATAACGTCTGCACGGACACCCTTTTCAGTCATACGCGTAAATAATTCTAATGCATCATCAACCATTCTATCTTTGCAGAGGCTATCAATGACTGTATTGTAATGGTGTACACAAGGTTTACAAGAGCCTGATTCTATGAACGTGAGCAATTCAAGGGCCTTGGTAGTGTGACCTACTTTACAGAGCCCATTAATAACGGTTCCATACATAACTTGATTAGGCTCACAAAGTTTATCTCTAAGCAGTTTCTTGAATAACTCAACTGCTTCAAAGACCTTATCAGCAAGAACAAGCCCATGAATGAGAGTAGTATAGGTGGCCAAACTGGGTGGATGCCCTTGCTTGAAGATGGTTGCCAGTAGGGCAAAACCGTAAGTAACTTGATTCAGGCGGCAATGACAGTTAATAGAGATAGTCATGGTATAAAGATCACTAGGAACACCCATCAACCTCATTTGCTTAACGAGTGAAAGAGCTGTGGAATAATGTTTCATCTTTACAATAAGAGTGACGAGCTGATTAAATTGGATGATGTTCGGTGGAGGTTGTCTTTGAAGCATTTCATCAAACAGTTGGAGGGCATCATTGATCTTAGTGGCCCCGGAAGCATTTTTGAGATGCAGGATTCTTTGATTGAAATCGGAGGTTGAGGCTGAAGCAGTAGAGTAATAACAAAGTCCAATTCTTGTGCGGTTCATCCTTACTTGCAGTTTCAAATCAATCAAGCAGAAAAGACAAGGTGCTGGAGAGGAAGCAAAACACCAGTTGGCCTGCCATAACAAAAAGTGATGAATGGTGGGAAATACGCATTCCCTTTCTGAGAAAATTAATCATCTTGCTGGAATTCAAAGTGTAGTAACGATGAAGATGAAGATCTTTGGAAACCTACTTTGTTTATTGGCTTTTGGTTTCATGAAACCGGTACAGTTTTGTTTGTCTAAAGTACATGATCTTTTAAATAGTTTCGAGGTTTACATCCGGTCAGGTTTAGTCTTTATTTCAAAAAAAAAAAAAAAAAAAAAAATCAACACTCCAAT
Organism: Helianthus tuberosus; assembly: GCA_030545235.1. Classification (NCBI taxonomy): domain Eukaryota; kingdom Viridiplantae; phylum Streptophyta; class Magnoliopsida; order Asterales; family Asteraceae; genus Helianthus; species Helianthus tuberosus. Next base: position 185,897,627 of record CM060419.1, read on the forward strand.
CTCTGACATATTCAATTGCTCACAATTAAAACCCTGGCACTAACTTCCGTCAGTTGACCGTTTACTTATTTAACGGTGTGAAGGGCAATATGGTCATTTCGTCCAAAGTTGATTCCTTTCACTCCATTTTAATCCCACGTCTTCCTTTAAAAGCTACAATACACTCCCTCTCTCTCCCAAAGTCTTCCCGACACCCACCACAGCTCCAGTAACTCCACCTTCTCCGGCAATCCATGTCCGGATCCAATATCGGGTTGTGTTGCGGACGAGAAGAGGGTTCTGGATTGAACTCTATTTTAGCCGTTGAGCATGAAGACGGGGGCTACCATGGGTGTACATAGGATGCCTAAGTATTATCTTACGTATAACAGTGTAAAAGGGTTATTTTGGCCACTGATCATTTTTTGGGTTTTTGAAGTTAATGATTAGGATTACCCTTGTATTGTTATCTAATATCGGATATTACGCTATTGTGTATGAATGGTGGTCTTTAAACTGTATTTTGTTTGAAGTTATTAAACTAATTTTAGGATCAAATGTCTCTGCCTTTGACTATTACTGCATTGTCTTAAATGTTGATATTTAGGTGTTAAGGATCAGTTGTAGCTTCGGGTCAAATGACACATTAGGATCAACTGAAGCTTAGGATCAATTGACAGCTGCACTGGTGCGCATTAGGATCAATTCACAGCTGCACTGCTTCACATTAAGGATCATTCACTACTTCACATTAAGGATCAGTTCACAGTTGCACCGCTGCACATTAAGGATCATTCACTGCTGCACATTAAGAATCAATTCACAGCTGCACTGCTGCACATTAGGATCAACTAAAGCTTAGGGTCAAATGACATTGTGTTCACTTTTTAAGTTAATGGTATTGTTTGTTTGATGTGCTTAGGATGTTTGCTGCACATAAGGCTTTGGCAGGTTTATAAGATAATTTAAATTGATGTTTGTTTGATAAGGGTGCAGTGCAGGGAGCATATGACTAATGCATATTATGTTTTCAAATGCACATAATCAGTTGTGTTGTGCATTAGGATGATGTCAATAGCATCTTCATTAGATTACATTCAGTTAAATGCACATAAGCCTTTAAAAATGAAATGCACACCGGTTGTTTTCTCATTGTATGCATAATTGAACTTACTTATAAGTTGAACAAGCATGATAGATTGTTTTTTGCACAACTATATTTACCAAACTGTGGAACAGGGCTGATAAACTATGAACTGTCAATCACATGAACAGGGAGCATACATCTTGGTAGGGATAACATGAACTGTTTGACTAGATAAAAATGTCACAAGTGAAAGTCAAACCCAACCCAACTCCAAAAAGTAAAACCCAGTTCAACTTATAAGTTGCATTCCAATTCTAGTTACATGTGTTGATCTCTTGTTGTTGTTGTTGTGTTAGTACCTTGATATTGTTGTTTAATTTTTTGGTTACATGTGGTTTGTTAATAGATTAGGAAAAACATTTGAAAATGGAGGGAAATTAAGAAATCAACCTGCAGGGACTGAAAATGTAAGTAAAATTTTGGGGGTAATTTAGTCTTTTCACAGAATTAATAACGTTCTGTTAGTGCTAGGGTTTTAATTGTGAGCAATTGAATACGTCAGGGACTAGAGTGTTGATTTTTTTTAAATAGGGACTGAACCTGAGAGCGGGTGTAAACCTCAGGGACTGAAACTGTACTTTACTCATAGTTTTATTTGTTATTGAGTTAATGCCATTTACATCCCTGTTGTTTGTCCACTTTTACCATTTCAGGTCAAATTTCAAAATTGTAACATTTTCCTCCCTAACATTATCGAAATGTGCCATTTCAGTCCAAAAAAAAACTCCGTTTTAAAAAACTCAATTACCTGAGGGACGAAAATGACATTTTATTCTAGATTTTTTGGACTGGAATGGCATGTTTCGATAATATTAGGAAGGAAAATGGTACAATTTTGAAATTTGGCCTAAAATGGCAAAAGGGGACAAACCACAGGGACGTAAATGACACTTAACTCTTTGTTATTACTTTTTAACATTTACTTTTTATACAAATTGTATTCGTATCTTTCTTAGACTATGTATTAGGATGGGTATGACCAGGTTTAGAATTTCTGGGTAATGTAAATACCCGGGTCAGTCCAAAAAAAAAACAACTCCATTTAAAAAAAACTCAGTTAGCCGAAGGACGAAAATGACATTTTATTCTAGGATTTTTGGACTGACATGGCACATTTCGATAAGTTAGGAAGGAAAATGGTACAATTTTGAAATTTGGCCTAAAATGGCAAAAGTGGACAAACCACAGGGACGTAAATGGAACTTAACTCTTTGTTATTACTTTTTAACATTTAATTTTGAGTTAATTGCCAAAATCGTCCCTGAGGTTTGGGCACGTTTGCCGTTTTCGTCCAAAATGACACTCTTATACCAAATTGCCCCCAACGTTTGTAACTTTTTGTCATTTTCATCCAAATCACTAACTTAGTTTATTTTTTCTGTTAAGTTGAGGATATTTGGATGAAACTGGCAAATATAAAACCACATGGACGATTTTGGCAATTTACTCAAACCCTTTTTAATTTCTTTTATTTAATTATTTTTGTTACATATATAATAAAAAAGAATATACATGGAGTTTTTAGAAAAAAAAAATTAATAGTTTTGTCACATAATTTTTATAAATTTTCATCTAAATCACTAACTCAATTTATGTTTTCTGTTAAGGTGAAGGATGTTTTAATTTTTATAAATTAAGACATAAATTAATTTACAACTTCTTTATATAAATCAGTTTTATAAAGAGAAAACGTCATTGGTGTGCAACACATAACAATCGATTACAACTTTTAATATTTATCAGTTATAGAGATAGAAAAAAATTGTAAAACGTTACATATTTTTTAAATGTGTTGAGCACCTAGCAAATATGTTGGTAGAAATAAAATATTTATTTCATTAAGATTATGAGGGTAACTAACTAATACTTATTCTGAGTGGCTTGAGTAAAGAAACTTTTGGTTCATAGCATTATAATTACAATTTGATGGGTAATTTTATGGTTTGGTAACGATACGTTGTTTGATAGGGGGGGGGGGGGCACTGTCTTCTGTTTTTCCTTAGGAGCGAATTTAAAAGAGTAGAAGATGAATTACAAACTTGGTACATATGATAAGATTTTTTTATTTGACATTTTTCAATAAGGTCACCAGCATTTTAGTTTTATAAAATTTAGAGGTTTAAGTAGATTTTATTTTTATAAAACTGATCTATATAAAAAATTAGAAATTAATTTATGTCTTAGTTTATAAACATCATTGGCATTAATAGAAAAATTAACTTAGTTAGTGGTTGGATGAAAATTTATAAAAGTTATGTGACAAATCTATTATTTTTTTCATATAAAAATTGCATGTATGTTCTTTTTTATTATATATGTGACCAAATTAATTAAATAAAAGAAATTTAAAAGAGTTTGAGTAAATTGCCAAATCGTCCCTGTGGTTTTATATTTGCCAGTTTTATCCAATTATCCTCAACTTAACAGAAAAAATAAACTAAGTTAGTGGTTTGAATGAAAATGACAAAAAGTTACAAACGTTGAGGGCAATTTCGTACAAAAGTGTCATTTTGGACAAAAATGGCAAACCTGCCCAAACCTCATGGACGATTTTCGCAATTAACTATTTACTTTTTCTACAAATTGTATTCGTATCTTTCTTAGATTATGTGTTAGGATGGGTATGACCGGGTTTAGAATATCTGTCTGGTCGGGTCCGGGTAATAGCCAGGAAATCCATACATTGTGTACTCGGGTTCGGGTAGGTTTCGAGTTCGGCTATTAAACAACCCCGTAGGGAATTCAGAATCCGGGTATTCAAAAACCCCGGTGCACTGAAAAGAAACAAAAGACGTGCAGCGAACTGTTGTGCGAGTTTGTAAGTGATTTTTGTAGTTTTTGTTATTTGACTTCATAAACTGCACGCACTCCCCAATGGCTCTATCAAGTATTATGTAAACCCGGGTATGGGTATTTCGAAAACCCGGGTATTTTGAAAACCGAGGTATGGAACGGGCAAAAAAACACAGTTACTGGTTCGGGTTCTACGAAGGATATGCATACCTGGTCCCTACCCTACGGGTAGGGTCGGGTTCGGGTATAAAAACACGGTTTTTAAAATACCCGGGTCCGGGTTGTTTTCCGGGTTCGGGTTTTTTGTGCACCTCAACACGTACGGACATATTTTTTCTCGACAAAGCCCCACATCACACATAACCTTAGAAAAGATAACATGACTAATGTTTAAAGGCCCCTAAGAAATTAATAAAATAGTGTTTAACTGGTAATTGGAAAGTCATTTTCTAAACATACCTTTAGACCATCTGTAAATTTCCAAGCCCAAGGGCGTGGATCGATCCTAGTCAACACACACGTGGCACCCCTTTTGCAGGTTTTGTACTTGAACACGGCGTTGGTGGGGCATGGTTCTAGCCACGCATGAATGGGCGGAGGGGAAGGTGTGGCATGGATACGGCAACTTTGTGCCGAGGTGGCTTCAGTTGTGATGGTGGTCACCCCCTGGAACTGAACCACTACACATAGTCTTACGGCATAAAAATTTGTATCTAAATAAAAATTACGGAAAAAAGCAAGAAACACTAAAAAATTGCTTTGCATCCAAATATAAGTTGTGCCACCATGCACAATATATTTTTTAACTTTAAACATCTAAAATATTTATAATAAAATTCTTTCAAAGAATCAAAGCTCACACCCCCAGCATCATAGCTGAGTAGCTGACTCTCACGAGGCCATGGCTGCCCTACAGGGCGCTCGACTCGTTCTCCTCTACATGCGAGATCACTTTTGCCAACCTATGTTGCATGGGCGGTGATGAGGGTGTGCGCACGTGGCCCGTGATTTTGTGGGGCACGTGTTTTGTTAAAAAAAATCCAATATAGGCCCATTTACAAAACAATTTTTATGGTTTAGAAGTTAGCCTATTGGCATTAGGTTAAGTAAGCCCAATACCCATTTGATTTTAAAAAATAATAATAAAAAAAAGTTAATAATAATAATAAAATATTACGGAATGGCACATATTTTCGAACTCGAACAAGGTACATAAGTTCTCAGGGATGCGCATGCTCTTAGAGTCCAAAGGGATATTCAGCCAATAGAAAATCTGTTTCTGTACCTCAACAAACCGGACATTCCAAAGATTCAAAATGTATGCATCTACCCGCTAATGCACCAGATGTTTTTAAAATCTACAATCAATATAATTTCTGTTTCTGCACTAATGCAGGTATCAAACAGAGTAACAGCTATAGTTATTCAGTGTTGAGCATTATGAAACCACTAACCAGTATGTCAATTTCAGAGAAGAATATTGCACAACAATTGCACATATTATCCTGCATAATAATAGAATTTGATTATTATCTTGAAACCATCAAAAAACAAGACAAACGTTAACACGGAGATGTTATATTAGGTATTCCCCCATCTTTTCTTTCTATACTTGTTAGCTTTAGAACAATTGTTCGCAAACGAGAGTCTTTTCCTACATTTGGGATCCGGACTAGTAAGTTCTCAAAAGTAGCATGATCAGGCATAAAACCTCGGTTGATCATTTCTTCAAGAAAGATCTCAGCCTCTCCACACTTGTTTTTCTTCAGTAACTCTCGAACTATTATATTGTATGTGAAACTATTTGGCAAACAACCGTTCACTTCCATCTTTCTGAGCAATTCTTTACCTTTAACCAATAACCCTTCTTCGCAATAAACAAGTATCACTGCGTTATAGGTCCTAACATTTGGTTTCAATCCTCTTAATAGAAGTTCATCATACAGATCCAAAGCTAAGTTAGTGTTGAAATTACAATATGCAGCTGGCAAGTTACGTGGAGTTGACTCAGCAATCTAATTTAGGCACATGCTGCAATTACTTTCATATTTACTTTTTCAAGTCTTTGTTTTGTTCCTTAAGTTTAGGAAGTTTACGTTAGAGTAGTAGTGGAGTAGTGGGGTTTGTTCCCTGACTTTTAGCTAGTTTCTTTTCCTATTTATGTAGTATAACTTTGGCATTTTTCAATTAATTCGATCAAGTCAGTTGACAAAAAGTGTGTGTGTATCTTCTTTTTCTTTCCTACAAAACCATTTCTCATATTGTGAGTTTCGATCCACTTTGTTAACAAGTGGTATCAGAGCGGGGTTCTCCATCAATGGCTGAAGTTCAATTTGGTAGCAGCATCAAGAAACTAAACTCCCAAAACTACAAAACTTGGTCGACTTGCATCATGTCTTATATGCAAGGCCAAGACGTTTGGGAGGTGGTTCATGGGAACGAAACTGTTGCACCTGTTAGAGAGACTCAGGATGGAGCGTTACGGAAATGGAGAGTTAAGGCAGGAAAGGCTATGTACGTGATGAAGACAACGATAGAAGAAGATCTGTTAGACCACATAAGTGACCTCCAGACTCCAAAAGAAGCATGGGACACCTTGGCTGATTTGTTCTCAAAAAAGAACGATGCCAAGCTACAACTTTTAGAGAACGAATTGTTGTCAATAAGACAACAAGAGATGACGATCAGTCAATATTTCCACAAGGTGAAGTCGCTGTGCAGAGAAATCGGTGAGCTCGACCCGGAGGGAAAGATCAGAGAGCCTAGGATGAAACGAATAATCATCCACGGCTTGAAGGCGGAATTCAGAAGCTTCGTGGCTGCGGTGCAAGGTTGGGCCACACAGCCCAACCTCAGCGAGTTTGAAAATTTGCTTGCAAGTCAGGAGGCATTGGATAAGCAGATGGGTGGTTTGTCCACCGGTTCGTCTTCGAAAACTGAAGTAGAAGCGTTGTACGCGAGCAAAGGCAAGAACCGGTCCCGTTCTTACCGCTCTTACGACAAAAGTAAGAATCAAGACCGTGGTGAGAGAAAGAGCAGGCAATACGACCGCGATGAGAAGAAGAGTGGTGACCGCGATCGAGCAGATTCAGGTGGTGAAAAGAAGCACAACAACAAAGGAAAAAGGTTCCCTTATAAGTGTTACAAGTGTGGCGAAAGAGGTCATATGGCCAGGAATTGTCGTTCACCAGTTGATGAAGAGGGGAACGTAGCTACTACACAAGACGATGACGGATGGGATGCTGAGGCATTCATCGCCCAAACAGAAGATGTGTTCGCCCTGACCGCAACAACGGACCGAAAAGACAACAAGTTGGATGATTGGATAGTCGACTCCGGCTGCTCAAATCACATGACTGGAGACATGAGTAAGCTGAACAAAACAACAAAGTATGGTGGAAGTCAGGTTGTGGTTCTGGCTGACAACTCCAGACATCCGATTGATCACGTCGGTGAGGTGAATTTTCCATCAGGAAAACAAGATCGTAAGTTGATTTTAAAGGACGTGTACCACGTCACCGGGATGAAGAAGAACCTGTTTTCTGTCCCACAAATGACAGAAAATGGTTATTATGTTTTATTTGGGCCAAAAGAGGTGAAGATATATAAAGAATTTGAAACCCCATCTACCCCGGTTCTTCTTGGTCGCAAGAATGAGAGGGTATATGTTTTAAGTGCAGAGGCTGCATATCTTGATAAGGTTAAAGGGAGTCAAAATGCTGACCTATGGCACCAGCGTATGGGCCATGTGGGTTATGACATGTTGGGCCAAATAAGTGACAAGGCCTTAGTTCGTGGGCTGCCTAGGGTTCAAATTAACAAGGAAGTCGTATGTTCTGGATGCCAGTACGGCAAAGCGAAGCAACAACCCTTCCCATCTTCAACATTTCAAGCAATCGAGCCGCTCCAATTGGTTCATTCTGATGTTTTCGGTCCTGTCAAGCAGTCTTCGATTAAAGGTAAGAGATACATGGTGACATTCATAGATGATTATTCAAGGTTCGTTTGGATTTATTTTATGAAGGAGAAGGCTGAGGTATTCGCGAAATTCAAAGAATTCGAGTTAGATGCAAAGCTGATGACTGGTAGAAAAGTTGGGTGTCTGCGTTCAGATAACGGTGGGGAATACCTAGCTCATGAATTCAGCAATTATTTGAAGCAAAAGGGAATCAAAAGGCAACTTACCTGTTCAAACACTCCGCAACAAAACGGGGTGTCTGAACGAAAGAACCGACATCTCGGAGAGATCACTAGGAGCTTGATTCACGACAGAAACTTACCGGGGCGTTTCTGGGCTGAAGCGATGCACACAGCAGGGTACGTAATAAACCGTTTGCCTTCTCAATCTCTTGATTACATGTCACCATATGAAAAACTGACTGGAAACAAGCCAGATGTAAGCTACTTTCGAGTATTTGGCTGCGTTTGCTATGTTTTTATACCAGCCCATCTTCGTCATAAGATGGAAAAGAAAGCAGTCAGGTGCGTGTTTGCTGGGTATGATGAGGAAAGAAAAGGATGGCGATGCATCGAGCCTAGTACAGGGAAGGCTCATGTCTCTAGAAATGTCATCTTTGATGAACAATCCTCATGGTGGTCTGAGGATAATCAACCGCTGCCCGACACATCAGAATTGCAGAAAGAGCTGGAAGTCAAGTTGAGCTTCGAAGAAACGGAATCAGCAGGCATCGATGAAAATGACAACGCTGAACCAGAAGTCACTGAACCAGTGAATGAAGAATCTGAACCAGACTTGAGAAGGTCACAAAGAGTAAGAAAGCCCAATCCTCGTTATGTTAATATGGCTAACCTAGCAGTTGTTACTGATGAGTTCAGGGAACCTGAGAATTACGAGGAGGCTAGCCAAAAGAGTGAATGGGTCGAAGCTATGAGGGAAGAGATGAATGCATTACTAAGAAATCAGACTTGGGAACTTACACCCAAGCCATCTGATGTTACACCAGTTTCATGTAAATGGACGTATAAGTTGAAGCAGCGTCCAGATGGCTCGGTCGAGAGGTACAAGGCCAGACTAGTTGCCCGAGGGTTCTCTCAAACATATGGGGTTGATTATGAGGAGACGTTCAGTCCGGTTGCAAAGTTGACCACTATTCGCACGTTGCTAGCCATTGCGGTCAACAAAGGATGGAAACTGTGGCAAATGGACGTGTCAAATGCTTTCCTGTACGGAGATCTCGAACACACCATCTACATGGAACAGCCTTTGGGGTTCGTAGATCAAGGGCGACCTGATTATGTCTGTAAGTTAAGAAAGGCTATTTACGGTTTAAAACAATCCTCAAGGGCTTGGTTTGGGAAGATAGGGGAATTCCTTGAGCAGAATGGTTTTGCATTATCTGATGCCGACTCGAGTTTGTTTGTCAAGAAAGTTAATGACAAAATCGTAGTCGTGCTTGTGTACGTTGACGATTTGATTGTTACAGGTGATGTTGAAGAGGAAATCAATCAGCTGAAGGCTAATTTGTGTGTGAGGTTCAAGATGAAAGATCTTGGGAGACTGTCCCATTTTCTCGGCCTAGAGCTGACATATGTAGGAGACTCACTACTGCTGCACCAGACGAAGTATGCAAGTGATCTTTTGTCTAAGTTTAAAATGGCTGCGTGCAAGCCTGCTGCAACACCAATGGAGTGTAATCCCAAATTATATGTTGAACAAGGGAGGGAATTAGAGGATCCTACTGAATACAGGAAATTAGTGGGAAGCCTCATATACCTCACCCTAACAAGACCAGATTTGTCCTTTTCAGTTGGAGTTTTGAGTCGTTTCATGCAATGCCCTCGAAAGCCGCATATGATTGCCATGAAACGGGTACTTAGGTACATAAAGGGGACAGTGGAACAAGGTGTTTGGTTCAAGAGGGAGAATGAACCCAAGTTGATCGGGTTTTGCGATGCAGATTATGCAGGGGACCTGAATGAACGGCGCTCAACAACGGGTTACGTGTTCATGTACGGTTCAGGTGCTGTCTCGTGGCGCAGTAAACGGCAGCCAACCGTGTCACTATCGACCACGGAAGCGGAATATCGGGCTGCTGCAGTTGCAGCACAAGAGTGCATATGGTTAGTTCGCTTATTAAGGAGCCTGCATCAGGTTGTGGATTACAGTGTTAAAATGTTTTGTGATAACATCTCGGCAATTAAACTCGCTGAGAACCCGGTCTTTCACGATAGGACGAAACACATAGAGATCTATTATCATTTCATACGTGAAAGGGTGTTGAAGGGGGATATTGAGATGAAAGCCATAAAGACAACTGAGCAGGTTGCAGATGCATTTACGAAGAGTTTACCTGGTCCTGGTTTACTGAAGTTTTGCAACAGGATGAATCTTGGCCAGCTGCACATTGAGAGGGAGTGTTGAAATTACAATATGCAGCTGGCAAGTTACGTGGAGTTGACTCAGCAATCTAATTTAGGCACATGCTGCAATTACTTTCATATTTACTTTTTCAAGTCTTTGTTTTGTTCCTTAAGTTTAGGAAGTTTACGTTAGAGTAGTAGTGGAGTAGTGGGGTTTGTTCCCTGACTTTTAGCTAGTTTCTTTTCCTATTTATGTAGTATAACTTTGGCATTTTTCAATTAATTCGATCAAGTCAGTTGACAAAAAGTGTGTGTGTATCTTCTTTTTCTTTCCTACAAAACCATTTCTCATATTGTGAGTTTCGATCCACTTTGTTTACAGTTAGGCTTCCCACATTTGTTACAACCATCAATCAATATATTATACAACACTATATCTTTCATCAATTCATTGCTTCCCAGCGAACGGAAGAGAGCCAATGCATCAGTTGTCTGGGAGTTTTTGCACATTCCATGGAACAAGATGCCATAAGTCAATACAGTTGGAGTGTGGCCCTTTGCTTGCATCTCGTTAAAGAGTTCTCTAGCCGCTGCAGGATTCCCTGATTCAAACAAACCTTGTAACATGCTATTGTAAGTAACAACATCCGGAATCAAACCCTTGTCTTGGATTTCCTGAAAGAGACGCATGGCCTTTTCGATTCTCTTCTTCTTACAGTATCTGTTTATCAGGCTGTTATAGGTGATGATATTGGGCACAAGTTCCTTCTCCACCATGCCGTCGAGAACTTTCTCCGCTTCATCTATTTCACCACGTAAACAGTATCCATCAATCAATGCACTGTAAGTGATTACATCTGGATTTAGACCTCTTCGTACCATTGCTTGTACAGCAAGCTCTGCATCTTTTACGGATCCTTTCTTGCAAAACGAATCCACCAAGATATTAAAGGTAACCACTGACGGAGATATTCCTTTCCCCTCCATATCAATCAACAATTTTGCAGCTTCTGTCTCTCGACCGAAGTTACACAGTCCATGAATCAAAGAGCTGTAAGTGATAACATTTGCAAGGACACCCTTTTCAGTCATTTTGGTAAATAGTTCTAATGCATGATCAACCATTCGATCTTTGCAAAGGCTATCGATGACTGCATTGTACTGTTCTACATATGGTTTACATTTACAAGAGCCTGATTCCATGAACCTGAGCAGTTCAAGGGCCTTGCTAGTGTGACCTACTTTACAGAGCCCATTAATAACGCTTCCATACATAACTTGATTAGGCTCACAAACTCTCTCTAAGCAGTTTCTTGAACAACTCAACAGCTTCAAAGACCCTATCAGCAAGAACAAGTCCATGAATGAGAGTAGTATAGGTGGCCAAACTGGGTGGATGCCCTTGCTTGAAGATGGTTGCCAGTAGGGCAAAACCGTAAGCAACTTGATTCAACTGACAATGACAGTTAATAGAGATGTTGATTGCATAAAGATCAGTAGGAATACCCATCAACTTCATTTCCTTTAAAAGTATAAGGGCAGTGGAGTATTGCTTCTCCTTTACAATAACAGAAATCAACTGAGTAAATTGGATGATGGAAGGTGGAGGTTGTCTTTGAAGCATTTCATCAAACACTTGGAGGGCGTCATTCACCTTGGTGGGTCCTGAACCATTTTTGAGATGCAGAATTCTTTGATTGAGATGAGAGGTTGAAGCAGGAAGTCGAATTCTTGTGCAGTTCATCTACCTTACTTTCAATTTCAAATCAATCAGGCAGAAAAAATCAGGTGCTGGAGAGGAAGCAAAACACTAACTGACCTGCCATAACAAAAAGTGATGAATGGTGGGAAATACGCATTCCCTTTATGAGAAAATTAAATCATCTTGCTGGAATTCAAAGTGTAGTAATAGTTTAATACAAGATCAAGATGAAGGTCTTTGGAAACCTACTTAGTTTATTGGCTTGGTTTCATGAAACCTACTTACTCCGCGTTGCGGCAAATTTCTTTTGTTATTTAGTATGTTTTTACATGTGTTTTGAAATTACTACGAGGGTGTTGCGAACGGAACTGCTGACAAGAATAAAAAGAAAATGTAGAAAAAAACACTAAAAGATAACCGGAAGAAAATCAACAAAAAAAGTTTATGGTAACGATGTTGTTTGTTTAAAACCCGTGGTCAGAGATGAGCAAATTGTTCTGGGTACCGGTACCAAATTTGCCGAACCGAAAGATCTTAAGTACCAATTCGGTACCGACTTTTGGCGTTCCTGGTACCGGTTCACTACCGTTTTTTACCTTCATATACCGGTACCGTAACCGGTATTTTTGGTATCAGTACTGATTCTGTATCGGTTGGCACCGAGCTCATCCCTACTACTGAAACTAAAAAAAAGAAGAAATTAAAAGTTGAAGAAAATCAACAAAAAAGAGTTGTACGATACCGTTGTTTGTACGGTAACCATGACCAGGGATGAGCAAATGGTACCGGGTAGCAGCACTGAATTTCCCAAACCAAAAGATTTTCAATATCAATTTGGCACCAACTTTTGGCGTTTTCTGTATTAGTGCCGGTTTTTACCTTCATGTACTGATACCGAACAGGACCGTCCTGGTATTTTCGATACCAGTACTGGTTCGATACCGGTTGACACCAAGCTTATCCCAACCCCTGATATTAAAAAAAGGATTAAAGTTAAAAAGTAAACAAAATAACTATTATTATAATATTAAAATAATTCGATACCGGTTGACACCAAGCTTATCCCAACCCCTGATATTAGAAAAAAGATTAAAGTTTAAAAGTAAACAAAGAAAAAAAACTATATATTATTATAATATTAAAATCACTATTCATTTCAATCCCTTTATTAATATTAAAATTATTATAATTAATTAATTAATTAATATATAGTAATAATAATAAAAGTATTAAAAAAACTATATATTATTATAATATTAAAATCACTATTCATTTCAATTCCTTTATTAATATATAGTAATAATTAGTGCCGGTTTTTACCTTTATGTACCGATACCGAACAGGACCGTCCTGGTATTTTCGATACCAGTACTGGTTCGATACCGGTTGACACCAAGCTTATCCCAACCCCTGATATTAAAAAAGGATTAAAGTTAAAAAGTAAACAAAATAACTATTATTATAATATTAAAATAATTCGATACCGGTTGACACCAAGCTTATCCCAACCCCTGATATTAAAAAAAAAGATTAAAGTTAAAAAGTAAACAAAGTAAAAAAAACTATATATTATTATAATATTAAAATCACTATTCATTTCAATTCCTTTATTAATATATAGTAATAAAAGTAGTAAAAAAACTATATATTATTATAATATTAAAATCACTATTCATTTCAATTCCTTTATTAATATATAGTAATTAATATATAGTAATAATATTAATCATGGTTGCAAAAGTCGCTAGGTGCTCCCTAGTCGGTCGACCGGGGAGTTGAGAGTACTTGGCATAGGCGGAGAGTACTCGGGGAGTACTCGGACATGTTAAATCATAAAGAAATTGGTTTTCGGAAATTAAATATATGTCTAATAACATAAATTTACTAATATTTATAACAAAATACGTGAAAATGATATTCATTACTTAATATTATAGTCATATAAATTATGTTTTATTATTTTTCAAGTCAAAATCGGCCCGAATTGACCTACTAGATCCGATTTTGGTCGAGTTTGATCGACTCCAAGTAATTAGGCGGAGGTAGAGAAAGTCGCCTCGGCAGCGTACCTTGTAGCGACTACCTGGGGAGTACTCGGCCTTGGAAACCTTGTTTTACAACCATGATATTAATATATAGTAATAATTGTATTCGTATCTGTGTTTTGAAACTTCTAAATGACTAAGTGTTTAATCAGTAAAAGGCCTGGATGTTTAATCGTTCATAGGTAAATGTCATTCAGATAAGATGTTTTAACCATTTAGACTCAATATAATACTTAACCATTTAGAGGCAAATGTCTAAAGTATTTAGGCATCTGCTAGCGAAACAAACAGTCTGAATCATTAACTGCTTAACCAGTACGAGGTCTGAACCATTAAAAGCCTCATTAAGAGCTAAACAAACAACAACCGGTCACGTTTAGTGTCCAGGTCGGTTTTCATAATGTTAAATAATAGAGTAAATTACTATTTTAGTCCCTGAGGTTTGACCAAAATTGCCACTTTAGTCCAAATAATTTTTTTCTTGCCGTTATAGTCCAAATAGTTTTGTTTTCTGTCATTTTAGTCCCTAAATTTTGTCATTTTTTGTCATTTTCATCGACCACCACCACCACCTCCCACCACCCACCCCATCACAACCTTCTACCATCGCCACCACCTGCCTGCAACGTCATCACCCACCCACCCACCATTTCCACCACCACCGGCCACTTTTCCGCCACCCACGTCATCAACCAACACCACCGCCATCATCTTTACTGTAAACCGGCACAACACCATCCCCATACCATTGCACCTGCAAAAAAAGAAAGAAAATGTGGTTTGACCAAAATTCACCTAAGTTAACTAAATTTTTTTAATGGACTTAGTGGGTTGGATGAAAATGGCAAAAATGAAAAAAGTCAGGGACTAAAATGGCAGAAAACAAAACTATTTGGACTAAATTGGCAAGAAAAAAAATATTTGAACTAAAGTGGCAATTTTGGTCAAACCTCAGGGACTAAAATAGCAATTTACTCTAAATAATATATCCACCTAATAATATCTAGACACACAATCATTGAACGGTGAAAATAAAGTGTGCCTGGTGTCACGTAGCTAGAGGTGCACAAAACCGGGTTTTTCTAATACCCGGGTTCGGGTACATACCCGGGTACGGGTATGACCGGGTTTAGAATTTTCGGGTATTGCTAATACCCGAGTCGGGTCCGAGTATTGGCCAGGAAATCCATACCCTGTGTACCCGGATTCAGGTATGAAACAACCCCCATAGGGTATTCAAAAACCCTGATCCGGGTATTCAAAAACCCGGTGCACTGAAAAGAAACAAAAGACGTGCAGCGAACAGTTGTGCGAGTTTGTAAGTGATTTTTTTTTGTAGCTTTTTGTTATTTGACTTCATAAACAGCATCCACTCCCCAATGGCTCTATCAAGATATCCATTATCAGTATGGCGCCATACTATTTTATGTAGATTTTTTTGTAGTTCTTTGTTGTTCTCAAAAGAAACAGAACAAGCCCCCAACAACTATTTACCGTTAAAAAACGATCATAAAAGGCTTCTGTGAACATAAGATGCAATCCAATGGTCATACCCGGTGCAAACACGGTTCCGGGTTTTTTAAACTTGATGCGGGTATTATGTAAACCCGGGTACGGGTATTTCGAAAACCCGGGTATTCTGAAAACCCGGGTATGGAACGGGTACAAAAAAACCCGGTTACAGGTTCGGGTTCAGCGAAGGATATGCATAGCCGGTCCCTACCCGTAGGTAGGGTCGGGTTCAGGTATAAAAAACGAGGTTTTTAAAATACTCAGGTCCGGGTTTTTTTTCCGGGTTCAGGTTTTTTGTGCACCTCTACACGTAGCGACATTTTTTTCGTGACAAAGCCCCACATAAAACATAGCCTTAGAAAATATAACATTACTAATGTTAAAGGCCCCTAAAAAATTAATAAATAGTGTTTAACTGGTTTTTAGAAAGTCATTTTCTAATCATACCTTTAGACCATCTGTAAATGTTCACACCCAGGGGCGTGGAACGATCCTAGTTGGCACGCACGTGGCTCCACTTTTGCAGGTTTTGTACTTGAACACCGCGTTGATGGGCATGGAGGGGGCATGGTTCTAACCACGCATGAATGGGCGGAAGGGAAGGTGTAGCATGGATATGGCAACTTTGTGCCAAGGTTGCTTCAGCTGTGATGGTGGTCACCCCCTGGAAGTGAACCACTACACATGGTCTTACGGCATAAAAATTTGTATCAAATAAAAATTATGGAAAAAAGCTCGAAACACTAAAAAATTGCTTAGCGATCCAAATATAAGTTGTGCCACCATGCACAATATATTTTTTTAACTTTAAACATCTAAAATATTTATAATAAAATTCTTTCAAGACTCACACCCCCAGCATCATAGCTGAGTAGCTGACTCTCACGAGGCCATGGCTGCCCTACACGGCGCTCGACTCGTTCTCCTCTACATGCGAGATCACTTTTGCCAACCTATGCTGCATGGACGGTGATGAGGGTGTGCGTGGAGGGCCACCACACGTGGCCCGTGATTTTGAGAGACACGTGTTTTTAAAAAATCCGATATAGGCCCATTTACAAAACAATTTTTATGGTTTAGAAGTTAGTATAACCATACCAACTCCGAGAGCCCATTTACAAAACATTTTTTATGGTTTAGAAGTTAGACACATATTACGGAATGACACATATTTTTGAACTCGAACAAGGTACATAAGTTCTCAGAGATGAGCCTGCTCTTAGAGTCCAAAGGGATATTCAGCCAATAGAAAATGTGTTTCTGTACCTCAACAAACCGGACATTCCAAAGATTCAAAATGTATGCCTCTACCCGCTAATGCACCAGATGTTTTTAAAATCTACAATCAATATAATTTCTGCAGGTATCAGACAGAGTAACAGCTGTAGTTATTCAGTGTTGAGCATTATGAAACCACTAACCAGTATGTCAATTTCAGAGAAGAATATTGCACAACAATTGCACATATTATCCTGCATAATAATAGAATTTGATTATTATCTTGAAACCATCAAAAAACAAGACAAACGTTAACACGGAGATGTTATATTAGGTATTCCCCCATCTTTTCTTTCTACACTTGTTAGCTTTAGAACAATTGTTCGCAAACGAGAATCTTTTCCTACATTTGGGATCCGGACTAGTAAGTTCTCAAAAGTAGCATGATCAGGCATAAAACCTCGGTTGATCATTTCTTCAAGAAAGATCTCAGCCTCTCCACACTTGTTTTTCTTCAGTAACTCTCGAACTATTATATTGTATGTGAAACTATTTGGCAAACAACCGTTCACTTCCATCTTTCTGAGCAATTCTTTACCTTTAACCAATAACCCTTCTTCGCAATAAACAAGTATCACTGCGTTATAGGTCCTAACATTTGGTTTCAATCCTCTTAATAGAAGTTCATCATACAGATCTAAAGCTAAGTTAGGCTTCCCACATTTGTTACAACCATCAATCAATATATTATACAACACTATATCTTCCATCAATTCATTGCTTCTCAGCGAACGGAAGAGAGCCAATGCATCAGTTGTCTGGGAGTTTTTGCACATTTCATGGAACAAGATGCCATAAGTCAATACAGTTGGAGTGTGGCCCTTTGCTTGCATCTCGTTAAAGAGTTCTCTAGCCGCTGCAGGATTCCCTGATTCAAACAAACCTTGTAACATGCTATTGTAAGTAACAACATCCGGAATCAAACCCTTGTCTTGGATTTCCTGAAAGAGACGCATGGCCTTTCCGATTCTCTTCTTCTTACAGTATCCGTTTATCAGGCTGTTATAGGTGATGATATTGGGCACAAGTTCCTTCTCCACCATGCCGTCGAGAACTTTCTCTGCTTCATCTCGACCAATTAGTGAAAATTTAGGGTCTGTTTGGTATGGGGTAATGGAATGGACGGGGGAATGGAATGGACGAGGTAATGGAATGAATGAGGTAATGGAATTGATCATTACCATTCCATGTCTTGTTTGGTTACCATGTGTGAATGGAATGAACAATTACTTTTTGTTGTTTGGTATGCGAAAAAAGACGAAGGAATAAAATCAGATGGCGGTGGTCAGTGATGGGCGATGATGGGGCATGGTGCTAGGTGTCAGTTGTAGCAGCGTCGGTGGTTGGCAGTGGTGGTGGGTGGAGACGACGACGGATGGATACAACGGTGGTGGTGGTGGATGACGGTGGATGTAGGTGGCGGCGGTGGCGATGGTGGTGGCAGGGCTGGTCGGAGGTGGTAGCAGCGACGACGGTGGTCGGAGGTGGTAGCAGCGACGACGGTGGTCGGAGGTGGTAGCGGTGGTGGCGGTGGGTGGTAGCGGTTGATAGCGGTGGCGGTGGTGGGTGGCGGCGGTGATCGGAGGTGGCAGTGGAAATGGTGGCGGCGATGATCGAAGGTGGGTGGTGGCGATGATCGGAGGTGGTAGTGGCGACGGTGGGTGGCGGTAACTGCGGTGGCGAAGACGGAGGTGGGTGGCGGTGGTTGGTGGTGGGAGCGGCGGTGGCGGGTGGGGGCGGAGGTGGGTGACGGCGGCGGATGACGGTGGTGGTGGTGGTGGTGGTGGTGTGTGGTAGCAACGGTGGTGGGTTGTGGTGTTGTTAATGAAGGGGGAAGAGGGAATGGAATGGAAAAAAAACAGGGGGGACGGATGGAATGATTTTGAGGGAATGGAATGCATTTTGGAATGGACGATTCCATTCCATCGACCAACCAAACACTCTTTTCTTCATTCCCTCACAATGGTCCATTCCATTCCAACTCTCATTCCTGCATACCAAACGCTACCTTAGGTTATTCAAATTTAATATCCCGTTAAATTTTGTTATATTAACTTTATATTTTTTTTAACTTTGTCTATTTATGATTGGGAAAAATAACCAATTATCATACTCAAATGATATAAATATTATATACATTATGAATATTTGTTTCATTTACATCCCTAAGAATGTCTTCTTAGAGGATGTTATGACTAAAGTTCAAAAAATAAGAGTCTATAAAAAACGACTTTAGATGTATTAGTTTCTTCAATTTTCATTATCCATTTGTAATGACATTTGACGTATTTTTGATATTATATAGAATTTAGTTTGTTTATTTTTTTATATGACTTGACTCGACCCGACCCGAACCGAACCGAAAAAAATATTATATAACAATAAACAAATGACCTTGTAAATTTCCGCCCCCATGAACAAAGGCGGAACTATAATGTTAGGAGCCGTAGCACGGGCTACGGCTCAACCCCGTATTCGTACTTTTTTTCCGGTTTTATACAAAAGATACCTCTAAATAAAATACGAGGATACCCCTAAATAAAAAATAGGATACTTGATATTACTAAAATCTCATTTTTTTACAAGCTCAAACATTTTATAACCCGAAAACTTGTAGAATAATTAAGCCTGAATTATAAAATAGGCCCAAATTTTAACAATAAAAAAATTGAAAGAAAGCCCTAAATATAATTGATAAAGTTAGCCAAAAATCCAAACTATAATTTATTAAATATTTGTTTTACTTTATTTATTATCGTTTTTTTTATTATGGTATGGTTACACGCTAAAAAATCAGGATACCCCTAAATTAATGGGCTAGCCCCGCCACTGCCCATGAAGAAGTTCTCTAGATCCCCCACTGCGTGGGATGTTAGGCAACATTGGCTGGTCAGTATTTTCTGTTTGCTTATTAAAGAATTGGTCATCTAAAGCCCATAATTTTCTGAGCTAGTTTTGTGGTTGAAGTGAGATTTAATGATATGCATTGTAAATTTCGGGGTAATTTTGTAGAATAGTAACCAAGTTTCAAAAGTGTTCTAATTAGGTCACTCAAGTTTCAAAATTGTTATAATCATGTCACTCAACATTCATTCTTCATTAAAATTAAGGGTTTTTTCATCCATTTCATAGGTAATCGTGTTGATATGGATTTTTGTTTCTTTTTCTCTTTTATTTGATGCTAACGTCGAGTGATAACGTGGATTGTAACTTGTTTTTTTTAAATTTAAATGTAATTAAATGGTTTTTATTTTTAATAAATATAATTTCATATATTAAAATAAGATATATAGAGTGGGGATCCTACGGAAAGTGTGTTTTTCCTAGAAAGTCTAGGAAGCGATCTGGGCCATCCAATGGGTGTGTTTAATGGTTGAGATCATCTTGATGGCATTTTGGTAATATGTGTTTCTTAAAAATAGGATTATTTAATTAATCAGGGGTAGATATGTCATTTAGCTTGTTTTAAATATGGAAATAATTGTCATTCCATAACCACCCCACATTTCTTACGATTTCTCTCTCTCTCTCTCTCTTTCTCTCTCTCTTCCTTCTATCCTTCATGAAGAAACACATCAAGAAAACACATCGTATTAATCTGCTTGCTAACCTGCTTGCTGTTAAAACAAAGCGTCAAGAAATCCTCCAGCATTACCAGCATGGATGGTAAAACACAGCATATGAATCTGCTTGCTGTTAAAACACAACTGTATGAATCTGAATGCCAAAACACAACTGTATGAATCTGCTTGCTGTTAAAACACAACTGTATGAATCTGAATGCTAAAACACAACTGTATGAATCTGCTTGCTGTTATAACACAACGGTATGAATCTGCTTGCTGTTAAAACACAATTGTATGAATCTGAATGCTAAAACACAACTGTATGAATCTGTTTGCTGTTAAAACACAACTGTATGAATCTGAATGCTAAAACACAACTGTATGAATCTGTTTGCTGTTAAAACACAACTGTATGAATCTGAATGCTAAAACACAACTGTATGAATCTGCTTGCTGTTAAAACACAACTGTATGAATCTGAATGCTAAAACACAACTGTGTGAATCTGCTTGCTGTTAAAACACAACGTCAAGAACATTCTGGTGGTTCCAGACATAATTAAAAATCGATACAGACCAGATAATAGTAAACAGAAAAAGAAGTGTATTTGCCATATCCGCAATCAAGAATTGTGTTTGAAGCCATAACTATCTCTCACGTAAAAAATGATTTACGAATAAAGTTGATCAAGATTGTGAAAGGAACGAATGAGAATTTGATTGATATTTACATCTGGTAGTAATTCGTAAATCATGGAGAATCAGTTACCATAAAATCGTGCATAGTTAGTTAATGAGATATAAATTCCAAAATTAAAATAAAATGTCAAATTACACAATTGCCCTTTTAGTTAAAATCCTTCAATACCACATGTCACGTTCTGATTGCTTCCTAGACTTTCTAGGAAAATAAGGCTTTCTACCCAACTCCTACTCATTAAAATAATCCGACCCCAACATCTTATGCTCCATTTTTTTCTTGACATGTGGAAAAAAAAGACATGGCTCGATTTGAATGTTAAGTTATCTAATTGTGACAAAAACGACACCAGTAACCTAATTAGAACACTTTAAAAACTTGGTTACTATTGTGTGAAATTTTCCAATTTAAAGAAAAAAATGTATGAAAGATTTTGGTGGTGTTTGTTTTTTGGGCAAAAACTCTTCTGAGCACTTATGTCTGCGTCGCGCGCAGACCTTTGGGTCCTGCAGCTTGTTTGTTTTCTCGCAGACCTTTCATTAAAAAAGGTCTGCGAGACCTTTTCTTGATGCAGACATCAACCCATGTCTGCTAACCTCTTCAAACCTATTCTCTCATCTCCTCTTCAACCTCCACCACCCAGCAATTCAGCAGCAACAGTTCATTATCATCCTCATCAGCAACAACAGTTCATTATCATCCTCACAATCAGCAACAACAACAGTTCATTATCATCCTCACAATCAGCAATTCATCATCATCATTAATCTTCTTCAGAAAAATAAAAGAAATCGGGGAAACAGAGACGTGTGCTTACCGGAAACTTTTCGAACAGAAAAGCTCCACCACCGACGCCGCGGCTCCGCCGCATGGCAGTGGATTGTTACCGAAAAACGGCTTCTCCGCCATCGTTCTCCCTCCATCCCCCTCTCTCTCCCGTGTCTTCCTCTCTCATCGATCTCTCTAGCCTCTCCCTCTCTCTACCCCCCTCTGAGCTTCGCTGGAGAACCGTCGTGATAATCCCCTGCCACCGCCGTAAACCGTAGCCGGCTCCACCGTCGTGAGCTTCGCCGGTCGGAGTCTGGTCGGTCGTTTATTGACAGAGTGATTAACCGAAAGGGGGTAGAGGTGGTGTAGGTAGGATGGATCTTGTGTGTGTATGTGAAAGATGGAGGAGATGATGAAATTATAAGTTTTCAATTCTATTTGTATGTGTTTGGATTAGATTGCAAAGAGAAGATGAGGAGAAGGCAGATGTTCATGGTGTGCGTGTTTGGATGAGAGTAGGGTTTTTAAAGAAACTGGTGAAGATGAAGGCAGAGAGAGAGGAGTGGTTTGTGTTTGTGTGATAAATGAGAAGAGAAGAGGTTTTTCTAGATTTAAACAAACACTCTTCTTCTTGTAGGCAGAGCAGACCTTTGGTCCGCCTCTTCTTCTACAGATGCCTGCAGATATGGTCCGCAGACTGCAGACCTTTTTACCTCTTAAAAAACAAACAGCACCTTAGTCATACGTTGTGGAAGTCAAATTTATGGTTTTGGTGGTCTATTATTAGTGAACTTGTCAAACAAAACGATCGAAACCAAATAATGGGGATCTTAATTTCTTTATTATTGGTTTAGAAACCTTAGAACCTACCATACCATGAATTCACAGGTTGCCATTTTGGTGAGAGATGGCCAACCATCATGAGCACTGGCACCCGCACCCGCACCTGCACCAACGGCAAGGGCACCCGCACCCGCACGTGCACCAGAACCTGCACCAGCATCTCCGCTTTCCAGCACTGCCAAGATGCGGTAAGGATTTCTGTTCATGTAAGACCATGTGTAGTGGGAGGGTAAAACAAAGCCTCCACCCTTGGGCATTTTGCGCCTTGTGGCAGTCCAGTTAGTAAGGGGGCTTTATTGGGCTCTATGTTAAAAGGGGTGTAGTGAGGCTTGAAATATTGTGAGGCATTATATTCTAACAGAAGTAAATAAAAAACAAAAATCATTAAAAAAATGCTATTGGCTATCCAGCAAGTTCCAGGCGATTTTAAAAGCACGCCAAACCCATTTCTTAAAAAAAAAAAAAAAACGCCCCAGGGGCGGTTGTGGGGCTTGGTTGGGCTTTTTTTGGGGGGAAAACGCCAAAAAACCCCACTACTACGTGGTCTAAGATGAATCTATAGTTTCCTTTTTCAATTTTTATGTTTTTTATAACAATAATAACTAGTGAAACTGTTTTCTTCAGGATTTTATTGTATATTTTTCTTTTGCATCGTGTTGGCATGATTTATGGAATGGTGTGGATCAGAACTAAATGGACGCCTGGAAACGAACATCAATCTTTTTTCGAAAATAACCAAGCATTTAAGAAGACCAGCATTGTTGCATTTTATGCCCTTGAATTCATAGCTACAAGCATGGGCTTTTGCTTAAACGAGTTAATGCCGGATGGCAGTTACACCATTTTGAAATTTATCGGCAGCTTCTCGGCATTTCTCGCTATATTCTCGCTTACGATGGAGTTAGTTCTCCCTCCCAAACTCACCTGGGCCGGGTATTTGCTGGTGTGTGTAATCTTTGGGATCTTAGTTACATGTTTCTGTTAATCTGTTTAGAAGATCATCAACAAGAAAAGATTGTTGGAAATTGGGTGTGTGAATGAATGTCTCAATTTGGTAAAACTCCTTGTCCCACATCGGTATGGGAACAAAAGAAATGGCTATTTATAAGGTAAAGCATTTACCTACTAGTATAGCTTTATGACATGTTTTACCACAAGTCCTACCCGCGTGCGCAGGGGGGTGCAAATTGGAACCGAAATTAGCTTGAACTTGTGTGTGCCCGCACGTCCTGAGGACACGAATGCAGCTCCGAAAAAACCCGACTCGCGTGAGGCTGGTTTTTGCACTCGAGACTAATCTTCTAATAACTGTTGTTATTTTTTTTTATTTTAAACTGGAATGATTGAAGTGCTGCATCTATGATTGATCTGCAATAATGGGCATGATAGTGCTGCATTTATCTACCTAAATTATTCTGCATTATTATTCAGTGCTGCACTACCTAATTGCTGCATTATTTGATGCACTATCTCACTTATGATCAGTTATGGAGCCTATAAAAGGAGAGCATTCGTTTCAGTTTAAATACACCAGAGTTACTAACATATACCAACACCAGGATATAGCAGTCTCTTAGCAAAGTATTCCAGTTTCGTTTCAGGCAAGTGTTCAAGTCTGGCAGTGCGCTGTTGCTGCTTCGAACCGGCGTACCGTGGGAACAGACCGCGAATCTGTTTAAGGGAATTGTGTCAAACACAAGCCCGGTTCACTGTTATTGTATTAATACGTTATTTGTTTCTGTTTTCTTGTTTATATTTCCAGTTTTACGAGATCAGCTACCTGTGATAATACTATTTCAGTAGCAGTTTTGTAACAAACTTAAACAGATTTTTCTTTTACTGATTGTTCCTGCTTTCAGTTTCGTTTCAGAATGGCATCCCAACCAATAACTACTGCTGCTTCTGCTGTTTCTGCTGTCATGACCAGTCCTGTTTCTGCGGTCATGACTTCCGCTGTATCTGTCACTACCGGTTTGGTGACACCACTGCCTAATGCAGTGTCGCATGCTGAGAAACCAGAGAAATTCAGTGGTGTGTATTTCAAACAGTGGCAGCAAAAGATGTTCTTTTATCTGACCATGCTGAATCTGGCAAGGTTCTTGACTGAACCTAAACCCTACGTGGATGAAGGGGATATGAATGCTCAATCTGTGAGCGCGATGCATGCTTGGAATCAATCAGATTTCCTGTGCCGCAACTTTATTTTGAATGGTTTGGTGGACACATTGTATAATGTGTATTGCAAAGCCAAGACTGCCAAAGAATTGTGGGAGTCTTTGGATCGCAAATACAAAACAGAAGATGCGGGCAATAAGAAATTCGTGGTGGCTAAGTTCTTGGACTTTAAAATGATAGACTCTAAAACTGTCATGAGCCAAGTCCAAGAATTGCAGATTATCCTTCATGATATTCATGCGGAAGGAATGATGCTCAGCGAGACATTCCAAGTTGCTGCAATGATTGAAAAACTGCCACCAAGTTGGGTTGATTTCAAGAACTATCTCAAGCATAAGCGAAAGGAGATGACCATTGAAGATCTTGTTATGCGTCTTCGGATTGAAGAAGATAACAAAGTGGCCCTAAAAAAGAATGATAGTCCTGAAACTGTGAAGGCCAATTTTGTTGAACATGGCCAATCTTCGAAGGGAAAAAACAGGGGAAAGGGTGGAAAGAAAAGTCATGGGAAACGTTCCAACCTTGGTCCTAAGGGGGAGTTGGAAAAAAGAAGTTCCTTGGAACTTGTTATAATTGTCAGAAGCAAGGCCACAAGGCCAACGAATGCAAGCTTCCTAAGAAGGAAAATGCTCAACAAGTGAACATGGTTGATGAAGTCGACAACCTGGTTGCCATGGTCACGGATCTCTCGATTTTGGTGACTGAAGTTAATTTGGTCGGGCAAAATAACAAGGATTGGTGGGTTGATACGGGGGCTACCCGTCATGTGTGTTTCGACAAGAGCCTTTTTAACACCTTCAAAGAGGTGACTAATGGCGAAAAGGTTTTTATGGGAAACTCTGCCACGGCCGAAATTAAAGGTGAAGGGAACGTGGTTCTAAAAATGACTTCTGGAAAGGAACTCACCTTGTCAAACGTGTTGTATGAATAAGAAATTCGTAAGAACCTTGTGTCGGGGTGGCAGTTGAACAAATTCGGGTTCAAAATGGTGATTGAGTCGGACAAGGTCGTGTTGACCAAAAATGGTGTGTATGTTGGTAAGGGCTATGCCCTCAATGGAATGTTTAAACTAAATGTAATTGTCGTGAATGCAATGAAAGAAAACGCTACTAGTTCTACTTACTTGATTGAGTCTTGTAATCTTTGGCATGGTAGACTAGGTCACGTAAATTATAATTCCATTCGTCGTTTAATTAAACTTAATTGCATACCAACATTTGATATCGACTCAAATAATAAATGTGAAGTTTGCATAGAAGCAAAACAAACGAGGTCGTCATTCAAAAAGGTTAAACGAATCACCGAACCCCTCGAAATGATCCACACTGATGTGTGTGATCTAAAAGCAATTCCTACTCGTGGAGGGTACAAGTACTTCATCACTTTTATTGATGATAGTACAAGGTATTGCTATGTGTACTTACTTAAGAGTAAGGACGAGGCTATTGACAAGTTTATCTTGTTCAAAGCCGAAGTTGAGAATCAACTAAATCAAAAAATCAAAGTCGTAAGGAGCGACCGTGGAGGTGAATATGTTTCACCTTTTATTGACGTATGTGCAAAAAGTGGAATCATCCACGAACTCACGGCTCCTTACTCCCCTCAATCAAATCGCATAGCGGAACGAAAAAATCGAACTTTGAAAGAAATGATGAATGCCATGATGATAAGTTCTGGTGTAAACCAAAACAAGTGGGGGGAAGCAATCTTATCGGCAAATTATGTGTTGAACATGATACCGAATAAGAAAAAGGATATAACTCCATACGAATCATGGACGGGAAAGAAACCACCATATAAATATTTGAAAGTGTGGGGGTGTCTAGCCAAGGTGGTGGTCAGATCACCAAAGCGCCTATTAATAGGACCCAAAACGGTGGATTGTGTGTTTGTAGGATACACCCGTCCTTATGGTCCATATCGTTTTCTTGTGCCTGATTCCAAGAACCCTGGAATATGCAATGGCACCTTAATAGAATCTAAGGATGCTTCATGGTTTGAACATGTGTTCCCATGCTCAGGTAAAGGTGAACCGAGTTTCACTAGACCAGTTGAGGAAATTGTTCCTAGAGATGAGGGTGCATGTAATGAACCTCAGGAACAATCTAAGATTGAGGAAGTTGAAATCAGGAGAGGTAAACGGCAAAGGACTGAAAAATCCTTTGGGCCTAATTTTCTTACCTTTATGGTAGAAGAGGAACCTCAAACGTACCAACAAGCGGTAAATTCCTCAGAAGGACCTCAGTGGAGGGAGGCCATCAAAAGTGAGATAGATTCTATCTTACAAAATCATACATGGGAACTAGTGGATCTTCCTCAAGGAAGTAAACTACTAGGATATCGATGGATCTTCAAGAAGAAGATGAAACCAGATGGGACCATCGATAAATACAAGGCAAGGTTGGTGATCAAAGGATATAAACAACGAAAAGGTTTAGATTACTTTGATACATATTCACCAGTTACGCGAATAACCTCCATCAGGTTGATGCTTGCCATTGTAGCCATTAGAAATTTGGAAGTTCATCAAATGGATGTGAAAACAGCTTTCTTGAATGGAAATCTCGAGGAAGAGATTTACATGGAACAACCTGAAGGTTTCATAGCCATTGGGCAAGAAAAGAAAGTTTGTAAACTTGTAAAATCCTTGTATGGATTGAAACAAGCTCCAAAACAATGGCACCAAAAGTTTAATCAAGTCATACTTAATGCTGGGTTCAAAATCAATGAATGTGACAAATGTGTATATGTTAAGGACACATCTGATGGATATGTCATTTTGTGTCTATATGTAGATGATATGCTCATTGCTGGAAGTGATGACAAAATCATAAAATCTACAAAGAACATGATAAAGGCAAGATTTGACATGAAAGACATGGGTCTTGCGGATGTGATTTTGGGGATCAGAATCACGCGAACTGAAAGTGGACTTGTTTTAAGTCAATCCCACTATGTGGACAAAATTCTTGATAAGATCAATGCAAACGACTCTAATGAAGCTAGAACTCCGCTTGACACAAGTCAACATCTAGCCAAGAATAGAGGTGAACCCGTAAACCAGTTGGAATACTCAAGAATTATTGGTAGTTTGATGTATCTTATGAGTTGTACTAGACCAGACATAGCATATGCTGTGAGCAAGCTAAGTAGTTACACGAGCAACCCAAGTTCATTGCATTGGAACGGTATCACTCGGTTGCTTCGCTACTTAAGATACACTCGGGAATACGGGTTGCATTATAACAGATATCCAGCAGTTATAGAAGGATACTGCGATGCAAATTGGATATCTGACACGAATGATTCCAGAGCAACAAGTGGGTATGTATTCACACTTGGAGGTGCAGCGATATCATGGAAATCGTCGAAACAAATGGTTATTGCTAGATCCACGATGGAATCTGAGTTCATCGCTTTAGATAAAACAGGTGAAGAGGCAGAATGGCTACGTCAATTTGTTGAGGATATACCAAGATGGCCTAAGCCGGCAACGGCCATTTGTATACATTGTGATAGCCAATCGGCACTTGGCAGAGCTCGTAGCACAATGTATAATGGTAGGAACAGACATATCAGGCGTAGACATAATACGATACGACAACTAATCTCTACAGGAATTATCACTGTTGACTACGTGAGGTCAAAGGATAATATTGCGGATCCGCTAACAAAAGGCCTAAGTAGAGAGTTAGTACAGAAGTCGTCCATAGGAATGGAACTGAAGCCCTTGAAAATATAAGTTCATATGATGGAAACCTACCTCAGTAGACTGGAGATCCCAAGAGCTGAGTTCAATAGGAAAACCTAATTGTATGAATTAGTAAGGTCACTGTGGGGGATAACCCTACGTATATATATATATGGGAGTTTATTGCATAGTTTAGTAAACCTCCTAGTCCATTCCTAAAAGTGACAAGTGTGAGGCTAAGCCTATGGCTTTTAATGATTCGACTAAGGTAACCTTACATAGTGAATCACCTATGTGAGAGAGAAGTGGGGTCGCTTCGAAGGGTATTGATAGGGCACAATACTTAATGGCTCTCGCAGAACCAGGCATCATGTTCATGACCAAAACGAAAATAACTATGAGGACTTGACTTTGTTAGGGAGAGTTTTGTGTGAAGTGCATTGTCGTCTACACAAACGGCAGACGAGTTCAAAGACATCGAGTTCTACTCATAGCTAGTGGGCTAAGTGCGTTCCATGAGCGAAGGTTCAAAGGGTAACACCTACCTATCGTATGCAAAACTCAACTGCTGAAATCTAATTGGAATAATGTTGTCTGAGATCGAACTCGATTCATGTGGGGGATTGTTGGAAATTGGGTGTGTGAATGAATGTCTCAATTTGGTAAAACTCCTTGTCCCACATCGGTATGGGAACAAAAGAAATGGCTATTTATAAGGTAAAGCATTTACCTACTAGTATAGCTTTATGACATGTTTTACCACAAGTCCTACCCGCGTGCGCAGGGGGGGTGCAAATTGGAACCAGAATTAGCTTGAACTTGTGTGTGCCCACACGTCCTGCGGACACGAATGCAGCTCTGAAAAAACCCGACCCGCGTGAGGCTGGTTTTTGCACTCGAGACTAATCTTCTAATAACTGTTGTTATTTTTTTTATTTTAAACTGGAATGATTGAAGTGCTGCATCTATGATTGATCTGCAATAATGGGCATGATAGTGCTGCATTTATCTACCTAAATTATTCTGCATTATTATTCAGTGCTGCACTACCTAATTGCTGCATTATTTGATGCACTATCTCACTTATGATCAGTTATGGAGCCTATAAAAGGAGAGCATTCGTTTCAGTTTAAATACACCAGAGTTACTAACATATACCAACACCAGGATATAGCAGTCTCTTAGCAAAGTATTCCAGTTTCGTTTCAGGCAAGTGTTCAAGTCCGGCAGTGCGCTGTTGCTGCTTCGAACCGGCGTACCGTGGGAACAGACCGCGAATCTGTTTAAGGGAATTGTGTCAAACACAAGCCCGGTTCACTGTTATTGTATTAATACGTTATTTGTTTCTGTTTTCTTGTTTATATTTCCAGTTTTACGAGATCAGCTACCTGTGATAATACTATTTCAGTAGCAGTTTTGTAACAGTGGTCACATCACCAAAGCGCCTATTAATAGGACCCAAAACGGTGGATTGTGTGTTTGTAGGATACACCCGTCCTTATGGTCCCTATCGTTTTCTTGTGCATGATTCCAAGAACCCTGGAATATGCAATGGCACCTTAATAGAATCTAAGGATGCTTCATGGTTTGAACATGTGTTCCCATGCTCAGGTAAAGGTGAACCGAGTTTCACTAGACCAGTTGAGGAAATTGTTCCTAGAGATGAGGGTGCATGTAATGAACCTCAGGAACAATCTAAGATTGAGGAAGTTGAAATCAGGAGAGGTAAACGGCAAAGGAGTGAAAAATCCTTTGGGCCTGATTTTCTTACCTTTATGGTAGAAGAGGAACCTCAAACGTACCAACAAGCGGTAAATTCCTCAGAAGGACCTCAGTGGAGGGAGGCCATCAAAAGTGAGATAGATTCTATCTTACAAAATCATACATGGGAACTAGTGGATCTTCCTCAAGGAAGTAAACCACTAGGATATCGATGGATCTTCAAGAAGAAGATGAAACCAGATGGGACCATCGATAAATACAAGGCAAGGTCGGTGATCAAAGGATATAAACAACGAGAAGGTTTAGATTACTTTGATACATATTCGCCAGTTACGCGAATAACCTCCATCAGGTTGATGCTTGCCATTGTAGCCATTAGAAATTTGGAAGTTCATCAAATGGATGTGAAAACAGCTTTCTTGAATGGAAATCTCGAGGAAGAGATTTACATGGAACAACCTGAAGGTTTCATAGCCATTGGGCAAGAAAAGAAAGTTTGTAAACTTGTAAAATCCTTGTATGGATTGAAACAAGCTTCAAAACAATGGCACCAAAAGTTTAATCAAGTCATACTTGATGCTGGGTTCAAAATCAATGAATGTGATAAATGTGTATATGTTAAGGACACATCTGATGGATATGTCATTTTGTGTCTATATGTAGATGTTATGCTCATTGTTGGAAGTTATGACAAAATCATAAAATCTACAAAGAACATGCTAAAGGCAAGATTTGACATGAAAGACATGGGTCTTGCGGATGTGATTTTTGGGATCAGAATCACGCGAACCGAAAGTGGACTTGTTTTAAGTCAATCCCACTATGTGGACAAAATTCTTGATAAGTTCAATGCAAACGACTCTAATGAAGCTAGAACTCCGCTTGACACAAGTCAACATCTAGCCAAGAATAGAGGTGAACCCGTAAACCAGTTGGAATACTCAAGAATTATTGGTAGTTTGATGTATCTTATGAGTTGTACTAGACCAGACATAGCATATGCTGTGAGCAAGCTAAGTAGATACACGAGCAACCCAAGTTCATTGCATTGGAACGGTATCACTCGGTTGCTTCGCTACTTAAGATACACTCGGGAATACGGGTTGCATTATAACAGATATCCAGCAGTTATAGAAGGATACTGCGATGCAAATTGGATATCTGACACGAATGATTCCAGAGCAACAAGTGGGTATGTATTCACACTTGGAGGTGCAGCGATATCATGCAAATCGTCGAAACAAACGGTTATTGCTAGATCCACGATGGAATCTGAGTTCATCGCTTTAGATAAAGCAGGTGAAGAGGCAGAATGGCTACGTCAATTTGTTGAGGATATACCAAGATGGCCTAAGCCGGCAACGGCCATTTGTATACATTGTGATAGCCAATCGGCACTTGGCAGAGCTCGTAGCACAATGTATAATGGTAGGAACAGACATATCAGGCGTAGACATAATACGTGTCACACCCCAACCGATGGCGGAAACATCGGGATGAGACGAAGTGTGTATAGATTGCTAGAGACTTCATAACACTATGTGACAATATTTAATTAAATTCAAATTTCATTGCAAGTGCTAAATTGTCATACAATATTCAAAACAAAGTACAACATTGTTTCAACAAATATCATAACATTAAAAGATAAATAGATTAAAGGTGTGTATCTAGTCCACCCTAAACTTGTTTCATCATTCATCCATACTTCAATAATCAACCTATTGCTACTCGACTGTTAACGGGTGGTACAATCGCATTGCAAACAGGGTTTGATGGCTTTCGCTTTCTCCCCCTATTGCTACTCGACTGTTGGGTAATTTGGTTGGCTGGCTTGGATGAAACGGGGTTTGCGGCTTGCTTATCGCGAACGCGATTGTTGTTCAGGGAAGCGGCCAAACGGTAAACAGCTTCTATATTGTCGAGTTTGGCAGCCTCGATCGTATCGCGCATAGCAGAGGGTAACCCATTGATGTATTTAGTTATCTTGCGTGTAGTGGTCATGACGAGGTGAGGTACAATGACACTAAGTTGCTTGAAACGGGTGGTATAGGCTAGGTTGTCATCTCCCACTTGCTTAAGTGCCCAAAATTCTTCCTCTAGCTTTTGTTGCTCATGCGGAGGGCAAAACTCGTCCATCATTAGGGCCTTAACTTCTTCCCAGGTCAACGCATAGGCCAGTTCGTTTGAGCGGATGTTTCTTTCGTTCGACCACCACTCGAGAGCTCGGGCTTGGAATACCCCAGTCGCACTACGCGTTCTGAGCTCGTCAGGGCAGTCACTGTTGATGAACGTGACCTCTATGCTATCAAACCATTCGAGCATGGCGGTCACCCCATCATTGCCAGTGAATGGCTTGGGATTGCACGAGGAAAAGTGCTTGAAGTTGAACGAAGCGGGCTTGCGTAATTCGACCTTAGAGTCGATGGAAGAGTTTGGAGTTTCAGAAGCTCGAATCTCAGTGATGACCCTTGGAACAACACGGGCAAATTGATCGGCCATGAAAGCCATCATCTTCTTCGTAGTACGGGACTTTGACTTCTTAGATGCTTTGGAAAGACGGAGAGACATCTAAGATTCAAAAGAATGAAAAGGTGAGACTTGATCATAATGTTTGTTTAAGAAAATTGTTTGCATAAATTGATTCACATAGCATAAAGTGTCACATAGCATAAAAAGGTTTAAATTGGTTCACATAACATAAAGAGTTTGGACGTCACATATAGCATAATCATGAGTTCCACATAGCATAGCAAGAATAAATGAAAGCATTGTAAATTTAGTTTGTTCACGAGGGATTATTATTGTTTGTGATTGCGATAACGTGCGAAATGATTAAAACGAAATTTTGAAATAAGCGAACGTTCAAGTATAAAATCACATATAAATTGAGGTACATAAAAGAGAGGCTCAATAAAATATAGGATTGTTTCGGGTAGAGAAACGTCGACTATTCCAAAGTGGGTCGAAAGTCCTTTCGAATTAGAGAAAGCGTGCTTTGGCCTATAGGTAAGATACTCTCGTCGAGAAGCGATTAACGGTATCTTGCCCTTCCGGTTACTAGACATCTCTAATCGATTGAAACAATCGGGACTTTGGCGAGATTGAAAATCGAGGAGTGGGACTTAATCGACGAGATGCGGGTTTCACCCCTAACTTGACGATTTCGTACCCTAAATGTGGTTGGTACTTGTCGGGTCAAAATAAAATTTTGACACTATGACAAGGGTCCACTAGAGTTGAAATGGAAATTACCATTAAGTTGTGGATTTCACTCCTAGCTTAATGGTGAAATTTCGTGAAAAAAATAGTTTGAGGTAGAATGAGAGTCGTTTACCAAATTGTGGGTTTCACGCCTATTTTGGTAAAGTTGTCTCGTTTGTGTTACAAGAGTATATAAATAAATTTAATCAACAAGTGTATTCATGTTAACCTTAGGAAAGGCATATAAATTTAATCAACAAGAAGTGTAGCTAGGAAGCATGCATGGTAGAGTACAAAAGTTTTAAACAACACATATGAGGCAAAATTCCTAGAACTATAGATTAGGGCAAAAGCATGGCAATTTTTCCTAATTCCCTATAGTTATGGCTCTGATACCAATCTGTCACACCCCAACCGATGGCGGAAACATCGGGATGAGACGAAGTGTGTATAGATTGCTAGAGACTTCATAACACTATGTGACAATATTTAATTAAATTCAAATTTCATTGCAAGTGCTAAATTGTCATACAATATTCAAAACAAAGTACAACATTGTTTCAACAAATATCATAACATTAAAAGATAAATAGATTAAAGGTGTGTATCTAGTCCACCCTAAACTTGTTTCATCATTCATCCATACTTCAATAATCAACCTGCAACATGTATTAAAATAGAGTTTCAATGCAACGGCAATGAGCGAGTATACAAGTTTGTTTACATAGCATAATAGAATAAAAACTCAAATCCAACATGATTCATAATATGTGAACTACTAGTATGCAATTTTGGCGTACACTATGATCAAACCCAAGTATAAACACATAAAATAACCAAATCCCAATTGATAGCAGGATGGTAAATGTTTAACTTAACAATACCCCAAGTTTCACGGGCGGTGCGTAAATCCTATAGCGCTATAATCGTTAAGGTGGGCTAGCAAAGTTAATGAGCATATACGTTCCAAATCGTTCAAATAGAGCATACAAGAATCATAAGTAAAGCACATTAGTTTCATGTTTGTACAAGGATTGAGTATGTTTAGTTTAGCTTAAAGATGTTTGCATAATTATACATGTTGCATCCCAAAGTGTAAAGGGGAAAAAGGGATCGAGTATACTCACGGTTCACAAGCTTTCTGACTTGAATCCCGCGAGTGAGTTGGTGGAGGTATTAAATTGGAGCACCTAGTCCTTCTACACGAGGAAACATAGGTGTGTGAGTTTGGCGTTAACGGAAGATTATGAATTTGGAGTTTTAACATAACATAAAGTAGAATAAAATATGATACGAAAATAATCATCTTTAACTTAGTAACCCTTGTATGACACTATGTAACCAATATGGTTTAGAATGTTTTCATGGGTAATATGCCCATTAGAATCATACTTGGTGTTTTAGGTCTTAGATGATATTCTACTACTTTAACATATAAACACAAGTTCAATATTAAAGGTTCGAATGAATAAATATATAGTTTCTAGGTTATGTAGTACATATTATTTAGTCAAAGATTTCATGTAGGAGGTAGAAGATTAAGATCTTCATTTAGGCACCTCAAAGTGTCATAGAAGTCATACATGAGGTAGGAAGAACAAGCTCCCATTTAGGTACCTCGAGTTGTTTATTAACAAATATGTCATGTAGGAGGTAGGAAGGCGAACCTTCCATTTAGGAACCTCATGGATATGTACAAGAAGTAATACATCTAATCTAAGCAAAACATCAAGTGATGTGTGGACTTGTTATGTTGGTTAGCCTATGCTAGCCAAGTAGTCACACTATCTTCAAGTTCAAGACTTGGCATCACTTGCAAGCTATTAGCTTGATTAAAACAGAAAGTTTAGAGTGTTTAGACACTCCTAATATGTGTAAAACAATCTTGGTTTAACTTCATTAGTCATGTTATGGACTAGAAGCATGAGAACACAAGCTTGTTTTGTAGTTTAAGAAAGTTGCAACAAAACAGAAAGTTCTTGGACCATTTCAGGGCAATTCCAGGTCTGATTTCTCCAAGGGGAAGTCAAGGAATCAAACCCCATGGTTATACAAACAAGTAGGAAGAAGAATCAAGTGATTTGGTTGAGAAATGAGCAAGTTATACCCTTTTTAGTGTGAGGGTAAGAATCTGCCCGAAAATGCAGCTTTGCAAGAGATTAGAGAGTGTAATTGTGAGATTTAGAGAGTGATGAAAGTGGTCAAGTGCTTGGGGAACATGTGGTATATATAGGGAAGTGTTTTAGGGTTGTTATGGGTAATAATTGGTGTTAACTTGGTCAAAACAAAGGAAATCCCGCTCAAAATCGCGTAGAAAAGAGGCTGCTGAGTTTTCTGCCCGCCAGACACCCATGCGCATCGTAGGGGCATTTGTTGCTGCGGTGCGCAGGGACACCATGCGCATCGTAGGGCATTTTGTTGCTGCGGTGCGCAGGGCTTGGTCAGAAGCAATAAATCTTTTATTTTAATGATTTAAAACTTGCAACTTGTCCCAATGATGTAGTTTACGTGTTTTATGACCTTTTTAGGGTATTTTATCATATAAGACATGTATCAAGTGTACCTCAAGCATCAAAAGAATAACATTAAGTATAGAACTCGTATGTAATCGCGGTATCAAGTATGAATGTTGCGTATTCAGGAGTTCAACGTATGTTTGTAAGTATCACGAGTAGGTATCAAGTTGTTTCACCATTAAATGTGTAACTATGTATGAAGCTTGTGTAACACGTATTTATAGAAATGCAAGTTTTCATTCATGATTCAAGTCTCGAGTTTTACATCGGTTACAAGGAAAGAATGATTACAAGAATACAAAGTTTCCAAAGTAGAAAATACGAACAAAGCTTTCTATAAATGGATAGTACAAAAGAGCCGGGCGTTACAATACGATACGACAACTAATCTCTACATGAATTATCACTGTTGACTACGTGAGGTCAAAGGATAATATTGCGGATCCGCTAACAAAAGGCCTAAGTAGAGAGTTAGTACAGAAGTCGTCCATAGGAATGGGACTGAAGCCCTTGAAAATATAAGTTCATATGATGGAAACCTACCTCAGTAGACTGGAAATCCCAAGAGCTGAGTTCAATAGGAAAACCTAATTGTATGAATTAGTAAGGTCACTGTGGGGGATAACCCTACGTATATATATAAGGGAGTTTATTGCAAAGTTTAGTAAACCTCCTTGTCCATTCCGAAAAGTGAGAAGTGTGAGGCTAAGCCTATGGCTTTTAATGATTCGACTAAGGTAACCTTACATAGTGAATCACCTATGTGAGAGAGAAGTGGGGTCGCTTCGAAGGGTATTGATAGGGCACAATACTTAATGGCTCTCGCAGAACCAGGCATCATGTTCATGACCAAAACGAACATAACTATGAGGAGTTGACTTTGTCAGGGAGAGTTTTGTGTAAAGTGCATTGTCGTCTACACAAACGGCAGACGAGTTCAAAGACATCGAGTTCTACTCAGAGCTAGTGGGCTAAGTGCGTTCCATGAGCGAAGGTTCAAAGGGTAACACCTACCTATCGTATGCAAAACTCAACTGCTGAAATCTAATTGGAATAATGTTGTCTGAGATCGACCTCCATTCATGTGGGGGATTGTTGGAAATTGGGTGTGTGAATAAATGTCTTCATTTGGTAAAACTCCTTGTCCCACATCGGTATGGGAACAAAAGAAATGGCTATTTATAAGGTAAAGCATTTACCTACTAGTATAGCTTTATGACATGTTTTACCACAAGTCCTACCCGCGTGCGCAGGGGGGGTGCAAATTGGAACCGGAATTAGCTTGAACTTGTGTGTGCCCGCATGTCCTGCGGACATGAATGCACCTCCGAAAAAACCCGACCCGCGTGAGGCTGGTTTTTGCACTCGAGACTAATCTTCTAATAACTGTTGTTATTTTTTTTATTTTAAACTGGAATGATTGAAGTGTTGCATCTATGATTGATCTGCAATAATGGGCATGATAGTGCTGCATTTATCTACCTAAATTATTCTGCATTATTATTCAGTGCTGCACTACCTAATTGCTGCATCATTTGATGCACTATCTCACTTATGATCAGTTATGGAGCCTATAAAAGGAGAGCATTCGTTTCAGTTTAAATACACCAGAGTTACTAACATATACCAACACCAGGATATAGCAGTCTCTTAGCAAAGTATTCCAGTTTCGTTTCAGGCAAGTGTTCAAGTCCGGCAGTGCGCTGTTGCTGCTTCGAACCGGCGTACCCTGGGAACAGACCGCGAATCTGTTTAAGGGAATTGTGTCAAACACAAGCCCGGTTCACTGTTATTGTATTAATACGTTATTTGTTTCTGTTTTCTTGTTTATATTTCCAGTTTTACGAGATCAGCTACCTGTGATAATACTATTTCAGTAGCAGTTTTGTAACAGTGGTCACATCACCAAAGCGCCTATTAATAGGACCCAAAACGGTGGATTGTGTGTTTGTAGGATACACCCGTCCTTATGGTCCGTATCGTTTTCTTGTGCATGATTCCAAGAACCCTGGAATATGCAATGGCACCTTAATAGAATCTAAGGATGCTTCATGGTTTGAACATGTGTTCCCATGCTCAGGTAAAGGTGAACTGAGTTTCACTAGACCAGTTGAGGAAATTGTTCCTAGAGATGAGGGTGCATGTAATGAACCTCAGGAACAATCTAAGATTGAGGAAGTTGAAATCAGGAGAGGTAAACGGCAAAGGACTGAAAAATCCTTTGGGCCTGATTTTCTTACCTTTATGGTAGAAGAGGAACCTCAAACGTACCAACAAGCGGTAAATTCCTCAGAAGGACCTCAGTGGAGGGAGGCCATCAAAAGTGAGATAGATTCTATCTTACAAAATCATACATGGGAACTAGTGGATCTTCCTCAAGGAAGTAAACCACTAGGATATCGATGGATCTTCAAGAAGAAGATGAAACCAGATGGGACCATCGATAAATACAAGGCAAGGTTGGTGATCAAAGGATATAAACAACGAGAAGGTTTAGATTACTTTGATACATATTCGCCAGTTACGCGAATAACCTCCATCAGGTTGATGCTTGCCATTGTAGCCATTAGAAATTTGGAAGTTCATCAAATAGATGTGAAAACAGCTTTCTTGAATGGAAATCTCGAGGAAGAGATTTACATGGAACAACCTGAAGGTTTCATAGCCATTGGGCAAGAAAAGAAAGTTTGTAAACTTGTAAAATCCTTGTATGGATTGAAACAAGCTCCAAAACAATAGCACCAAAAATTTAATCAAGTCATACTTGATGCTGGGTTCAAAATCAATGAATGTGACAAATGTGTATATGTTAAGGACACATCTGATGGATATGTCATTTTGTGTCTATATGTAGATGATATGCTCATTGCTGGAAGTGATGACAAAATCATAAAATCTACAAAGAACATGCTAAAGGCAAGATTTGACATGAAAGACATGGGTCTTGCGGATGTGATTTTGGGGATGAGAATCACGCGAACCGAAAGTGGACTTGTTTTAAGTCAATCCCACTATGTGGACAAAATTCTTGATAAGTTCAATGCAAACGACTCTAATGAAGCTAGAACTCCGCTTGACACAAGTCAACATCTAGCCAAGAATAGAGGTGAACCCGTAAACCAGTTGGAATACTCAAGAATTATTGGTAGTTTGATGTATCTTATGAGTTGTACTAGACCAGACATAGCATATGCTGTGAGCAAGCTAAGTAGATACACGAGCAACCCAAGTTCATTGCATTGGAACGGTATCACTCGGTTGCTTCGCTACTTAAGATACACTCGGGAATACGGGTTGCATTATAACAGATATCCAGCAGTTATAGAAGGATACTGCGATGCAAATTGGATATCTGACACGAATGATTCCAGAGCAACAAGTGGGTATGTATTCACACTTGGAGGTGCAGCGATATCATGGAAATCATCGAAACAAACGGTTATTGCTAGATCCACGATGGAATCTGAGTTCATCGCTTTAGATAAAGCAGGTGAAGAGGCAGAATGGCTACGTCAATTTGTTGAGGATATACCAAGATGGCCTAAGCCGGCAACGGCCATTTGTATACGTTGTGATAGCCAATCGGCACTTGGCAGAGCTCGTAGCACAATGTATAATGGTAGGAACAGACATATCAGGCGTAGACATAATACGATACGACAACTAATCTCTACAGGAATTATCACTGTTGACTACGTGAGGTCAAAGGATAATATTGCGGATCCGCTAACAAAAGGCCTAAGTAGAGAGTTAGTGCAGAAGTCGTCCATAGGAATGGGACTGAAGCCCTTGAAAATATAAGTTCATATGATGGAAACCTACCTCAGTAGACTGGAGATCCCAAGAGCTGAGTTCAATAGGAAAACCTAATTGTATGAATTAGTAAGGTCACTGTGGGGGATAACCCTACGTATATATATATGGGAGTTTATTGCAAAGTTTAGTAAACCTCCTAGTCCATTCCTAAAAGTGACAAGTGTGAGGCTAAGCCTATGGCTTTTAATGATTCGACTAAGGTAACCAACAGGAAATGCATAGAGAATTGTGAAATACCTCTTCGTACTTGTGGGTTAAAGAGAGACGTTCGTCTTCAGACATATCGGGTCGTAAAACAGCCATGGTTTCATACTGTCTTAGACCCGGTGGGCACTGGGGCTCCTGTTGTTCTTCAACGGCAGCCATGGATGAGTTGTTGGAGTCATCTTCGTTTCCGAGGCCTCCTTCGAAGAATGTTCCGGAGAAATCTAGGGTTTGGGCCTTGATCGAAAAGGGAGAATGATGATGGTGGTGGTTGTGGATGAAAGGTGTGAGTTTGTTGGTGGTAAATGGAGTTAATGTTTTGAGTAGAGGACGTGATGGGAGGAAAGAAGAAGAGATCATCATCGTGTTGGGTTTTAAGGGAGAGGGTTTTGCAAAGCAAAGGCAATGTTTTAAATACGGGTCGGTTTATTGTCACGGTACGGTTGAACCTGGTATAAATAGGTCTCGGTATGGTCTTTGAACCGTAGGTATATTCGGTAATGCAGGTTCATACTGGTCTACCTGATTAATCTTATGTTAAAATTTTGAGTTTAAATTTGAATTGTTGAGTTTGAATTAACGATGATAGTGAATTTCATATTTTAAATGATTGTGAACTTGACGGATTTAACACTCGAACGCCATAAATCTATTGTACTCTTTTATTTAATAATGCTTTGTTGGAAAAATTGATTCTTGATTATGGAATCATGTAGCTTTGGATGATTATTTAAGTTGAAATAGTATTTTATGGAATTATAGGGTTAACTAGTCTATCCGGTTAAACCGTCCGGTACAACTGATTGGACCATTTCTAAACCCAACATGGTATAATTATAAAACCGGTTTTTAAAACATTGTGCAAAGGTATGAGTGACAAAACATAAAACCGGATATCTACAATCTACACATATCAAAGTTGAATTTAACATGGTTAGTTAATCTTTTGTTAAAACCACCCCACCAAGAGGGGTCATGTCACATGTGTGGGTTAAAAAATCATAGTTAAACTTTAGAAGTTAAGTTATTAAAGTTACAAACTCTAAGGCCTAACAGCACTTCTAAACATTCATACTCACCTAACAAATTATTTGTTCACACGTGTTATTGTTTCATTTTAACCGTGGAAAAACATTCTTACATTTTCATTATGAGGAACACAGTTGCCCAGCATGTCAGATTATTCTATATGGGTCGTATAACGTTATAACGTTATACGCATGTCAGACGAATCATTTTATTATTAAAATCATTATCACCATACAATATCACAAACACCACTTTTACATAATTTATGATACCCCATGCACAACACACACCCTTAAGTGACGAAACTAGCCCAAAAATTTAGAGGTATTCTTGAAAATTTGTTTGAGATCAAGGATATCGTTTGTATGAAGATGGATTTGAGGGGTATTTTTACACTACGGAAACGGAGATGATGAGTATTTTTACACTATGAAGACGTAGTTAAGCCGTAGCCCGTGCTACCCCAACTAACACATTAGGTCCGCCCCTATTGTCACTATATAGATAATAGAGGCTGAAATTCATTTTTATTAATCTAAAGTAAATACATATTTACTGGCCCATTATTAAAGTATCAAACTTCTTGATGTTAATCGATTATCATGTGATGCAATTTTTCGGCGGTTTAAAGTTATTACACAGGTATTTGTAGTTAGTTATTTTCTATTAATAAAAAAACAGAAATATTAGATTTTAATAATCTTACTATTCGTTGTTGGTCACTGACAGTCTTAACTTCAAAAATAATCATTGGAAGTCCCAACTATTAACATATTTGCCTTCAATAGACCCTGACTAACAGAACCCTGACGTCGTTAGTCTCCGGCCGCCGGAAAAACGTTTTTGGTTAGAAAAAAGGTTTCTAAAAGTCCGATCTAAGGTTACAAAGAGGTTTAGGACGGTAATATTGAGTTTTCCAGCCAAAAAGTTGAGTTTTCCAGCCAAAAAGAAAATTTTCCGACGACTTTAAGAATTTGGGCTTTTACTAGAAAAAATGTTCCTAAAAGTCCGTAATAAGGTTATAAGGTTACAAAGAGATTTGGGATGAATTGCTTTTGTGATCACATTCTTTGTATATCCTTCTCGTATAACCGCTTATCTACCGACATATGAATGCCATACGTGATCACATTCTTTATATATCCTTCTCGTAACAGCTTCCGAATCTGATCCTTGTTCCGTTTCCGCTCAACCACCGGGCATACGTAGCAGGTACGGGACACCGCCTTTTCATTTTTGAGACTCCGTTTTGTATTTTGTTAATTGGTTTCACTATCTTCAGAGCCGCTGATCCGAACCGTCATCGATCAGGTCTGTTGATTCGCGTCCCCGATATCAAAATCTGTTTGTTCTTTGAGCACACTTCTTAGAAACATTGATTTAAATGTTATAGTTTTGTTCCGGTTATTGACACACCAGACCGCAACTATCGTTGTGGTTGACTCGGTTCCGTTTGATTATCCGAATCTTAAGTCTTTTGTCTCCGGTTAGCTCCATTCGACTGTTAAGGTATCGGACCCTCTCCCGTTTCGAGTATAGTTGTACGAATTTTTGGTTGTGTTTCGATTCCTCCGGCGACTAAAAATGTCAACCTCAAATCTTAATTATACAAAATATAACCATGTTAATTTTGGTCGATTAAGAGTTCGACATTTTCTAATGTTTGGTTTTTTTTAGTTTCATAGTCTTTGCTTTCTGGATTACCCTTTAAACAATTGGACATGAGGTCTCAATTCAAGAATTTATATATATCTACTAAACATTGATATGAAGAGACGAATAAGCACAACTTTGTTGAATCTTTTTAGAGAAAAATGCCCGGATAGTCCCTGTGGTATGCTCAGATTTCATCTTTAGTCCCTACACTTTCGAAATTACAGCTATAGTCCCCAAGTTTTGCAAATTCATTCTCGGATGGTCCCTGGGATGGATGGAAGTTAGTATTCTCAGTTAAGTGAGTGTGAAATGACGAAAATACCCCCTCTATTAAAAATAAAAGTCGAAATCCAAAGACTAAAACTGAAATTAAGTGGGCCCCACTTAAATAAAAAAAAATTAATGAAAAAAAACTTTATATGCTCCACCATCCTTACCTCTTCTTCATCCCATCACCACCTTTAACCACCATATCGCCACCCATCTCCACCATATCCACCACCTGTAAGTCCATTAAATCCAACCCTTTTTCATATATTTTTCATTCATCCCCACCAACACAACCTGAAAATCACCATTAAAACCACTTTTAATTCTAACTTATCATATTTTATATTATCATTGGCACAAAATTTCAAACCAAATTTCAGACCAACGGAGAGAGCTCGCCGGAGCCGCTTCAATTTCAGAACTAGATCCTCGACGGAACAGATCTCAACCACCTACCACCATCTCCTCCTTTCAGCACCACCATCTACCCACCCCTACTTCAGGATGACCACCGTTCCTACATTAAATAACCATGCTATCTCGAAGATTGATCAAAGTCTGTAGTTCAACCATTCTTCTAAATTCGTCAATTCAATCCTTACCCATAAAAGGCCGGTACAAGTCAACCCAACATAACTAATTAACCTCCTGCACCAAAACTCCACCATCTTCTTCACAGGCCTGCAACTTTTTTTCCGGCAAACGTCATCATTTTGTTGTGTGCTTAGAGACATCACCAAACAAGAATTTTTTCTGTTCGTATGCCCAGGGGCGGACCCACCCTATGGCGTGGGTGGGCGGCCGCACCCCTTGAAAAAAAAATTAGTGTAATTTTCCGTGAAAAATCCCGACCGCACCCCTTGGAAAATTCTGACCGCATCCCTTGGAAATTTCGTCCGCACCCCTAAGAAAAAAATGTTACGAATTTATATAAAAAAAAATTTGTGAACACGGATTGAAACCCGACCCAAATTATGTAAACAAGTTAGTCCACTAATCCGCTTAATAAAACTTGTATTTAGTCCATCAAGCCCAAATTAGTTAGTATCAAATTAAGGCCCAACCCAAATGCAACTTTAATAAACAAAATAAGTCCACTTCTCACAAAACCCAATTGCAAGCTTTGTTTGCTCGACACAGGCAAACAGCGACTCCCACCCTCCCCTGCTCACTGCCAGCGACCTT
This sequence comes from Helianthus tuberosus, assembly GCA_030545235.1. Taxonomy (NCBI): domain Eukaryota; kingdom Viridiplantae; phylum Streptophyta; class Magnoliopsida; order Asterales; family Asteraceae; genus Helianthus; species Helianthus tuberosus. The sequence continues at coordinate 185,941,748 of CM060419.1, forward strand.
TCGACACTGCACCCCCATTCGATTTCCGACAATAGCTGCAAAATTCCGGCCACCAACAGCCTCTAATCGCAAATATTAGAGAGGTACATTTTTTGTTTTTGGTTATTTTGATGTTTAGTTTATGTGATTTTGTTCAAGACAATAGGATGGGTTAAAAAAGTTTAATCTTTTATGTGTTGTGAGGTATATTGGGGTTGTTCTAGTCTTTAGTAGGGTGGCTTTGTTGATTATATGATTTTTGGTTGGTAAAAAATAATTACTAGGGCTTGAAATTCAAATTTTTAAATTGAAAATTAGGGAATATGGTTATGGTTGAACACTTGAAGATCCTTGTTTATTTTGTATGTGATAGGATTAGGAAGAAACCATGAGTATGGAAGTTATAGCGCAATTTCTTAAGAGAAAAGGGGTTGAACCACTTTTTTTTCGTCGGATTCTTCTAATTAAAGACCAAGGTATGTTTTTTTTGAACTTTGATGCCTTTTTGTTGTTACGCTACTTACTTATGATGATTTTTTATGATGTTTACTTGTTTTACTTGAAACTTTGTTTGTTAATATGATAGGAAGTTAGGAACTAGGGTTTGATTGTTTGAAAACTGAAATTGAACCGACTTGACCCGCTATGAAACTTTGTTGGTTTATGTTTACTTGTTTTACATGACCCGACCCGATCCGACCCGCTATGAACCGAAAATTTTGTATATAGCTACGGGTCTAAAATCTTTAAAAAATTTTCTTAACTTTAATGATTTTCTTTATTATTTTCCTTAACTTTAATAATTTATTTTTCTTAAATTTAATGATTTTCTTTATCGCGAGTTTGGATAAATGCTACATGTTATCATTTGCCCATCCTTAATCACGGGTACCATACGAAAAACAACGGTATTGCACATTTTTTTTTTGTTGATTTTCTTTAACTTTTAATGAATTTTTTTTGTTTAAGGGATAGGGATGAGATCGGTGCCAACCGATACCGAATCGGTACTAGGATCGCCAAAAGACGATACCGAATTGGTACTTAAGATATATCAGTTTGGAAAATTCGCTACTGTTACACAGTATTGTTTGCTCATCACTGACCATGAGTTTCATACAAACATCATTACCATACAACTTTTTGGTTGATTTTCTTTCGGTTATCTTTTAGCGTTTTTCTACATTTTCTTTTTTATTCTTGTCAGCAGTTCCGTGCGCAACGCACTCGTAGTGATTTCAAAATACATGTAGACACAGACTAAATAACAAAAGAAGTTCGCCGCAACGCGGCAGCGATGATAAACCTAGTTATACTTTATATTTAATCAGTTGAACAACAAACGGCCACACTGTTTCGTAACTTTAGACTTAATATATTCAATATTTATGTTTGATTGGGAAATGGTGGTTGGGGGTGGCGGTTGTGCAGAAATGCATGACGTCAGTGTCCTAATATGTTTTTATTAGAACATCGCCCTACCCACCCAACACGCACCATGGCGCCACCGAACGTCGTCACGGCGGGCGTCAGGGTTAGAAAACTTGATGTCAGGCGAGAATTATAACGACATGTTCTTGTATTGTATATAACACACATATAAATAGATACATATACATGTATAATTGAAGCGGTATAACCCCACTAAACACTCAAGCTATATAACCCTCATAATCCTCTTTCCTTACACATCTATCACCAAGCTATATAACCCTCATAATCCTCCTTTCTTACACATCCGTCACGTGTAGTCTAACCCCAGATGAGCAATACACATGACCTTAATTCAAAGGTATTGTGAGGAGACATATTGATTAAGTTAGTCAGCGTGCCCAATATTACTTTTTGTAGTATGATTATATAATTTGATTGAAGCGCTCCAATTCAACATTAGAATTAATTTTCTTCTAAAGCGTGTTCTATTTGGGGGATGCATCCCGTATCTAATATGAATTATGATTTGAAAATTTTCCACCACACTTAATACTAGATGACTAATTTTTTAGATATGTTTTCATAGAATAGTTTATAGGAGTACGTATTAATAAATAGTAATATATCATATTATATTATTCCCATCTACCATGCACATAAGAGAGTACACACATTTTGGTAACCAAATAGAACATGTACTAAACGGTATAATTGATTATTCTTCAGCAAGTGGATCTTTAAAATAAATAACAAATCAAAACTAGATGTCCTTAGCAAAGTGAAGATCTGCTGAGGTCCGTACAACCAGCCAAGGGGGTTTTCTTAAGAATCCCATTGCAGTAGCATAACAAGCGTTTTGGTTCATGCCATTGTTGCGGGTGAGAAAGGCGAATGCACGGTTGGATGCAACCGATGTTAGGCTAGGCACATTTAGGGTCTGGGCTGCTCATAAGGGTGCACTCTCACTTCTAATTGCCATGATGTAATTCATCTGTACATGTAGTCATTTACATTTTTAATTCACACAATTTTTTTTTCCAGAATGTGCATTTTATTATAGAACAAAAGTCGAGACGATTACAGACTAATGGCAGGCAGACGGACAACAAGTCGCGCCGCTAAACACGAAATTTTGCCCCTAATATGCGCGGTGTTACTACTTATCACCTGCTGAACCCGCTTGAGGAACCGCGTCAGGGGCGAGAGCGCCAAAGGATGTAATTCGCAAAATCCGTAACTATAGATAACAAATTCTTACGGTTGTAAGGGTTTCATGTATTTCAATTCCTAGATAGATGTGATTACTCGACTTCTTAGGTGTGATTTCCTATATAATCAACTTTGTTATGTGAATCTTCCTCAAACCAATTTGAATAGACCATTCACGGTCGGATATCAAGACTTACTATTTATAATTGTTTACCTAAAACACCTTTCGTCGTAGTTGTCTAACAACACTTACAGGTCCGTATTCAAGCGGCTCTCTTTTACCACTCTTATTCCTAGTTATAATGCTCGTATAGTTCTAGGTTATGCATCTCGTATAGATAAAATCTCTCCGTGTATCACTGAGCTTATGGTCTTGCACGTATAAAATCTACCCCGTCTAACTCTTTTTCTTTATGCAAGAATGTCGGAAAAGGAAAACTAAAAACTAGAGGGTTAATAAGTTTTTTACCTTATTTTTTCTCAATAAAAGATACTAAACACAACACGTTATAGCTTACGATATGACGGCCATGTTTTTCCTTTTTTCTTGTAATTTTGAAAAGTTAATTTAATAGTTATATAAATATATTGTTGATAGAGTTTAGTAATTTTCACACACACTAAGGTTATATTATTTAATACAAAAAGGTGGTGATGGGCCCAAACACATCACAGTTATATTAAATAAATTCCAAAAGGGTGTGAATGGGCCCTGTCATTTATTATATAATGTTTAATAGATTTGGCCCAGCCCACAAGGCTATATAAGTGTGTAGTGAGCATTTAGGGTTTTTCAACCCAAAAATCCTGCAATTTTTCTATTCCGGAGACTCCGGTAATTAATTAGATTTATCCTTATGTTTCTCGTTTTTTTCAAAAAACAAGTCAGCGAGCGTAGTCGCTTAGTATAATTTCTACTTTTTTTTAACGATCTCATCATCATATGCTTTTCACAACTTGATTGTCGTTGACGATTCAGAGAACATTTGTTCCGTTTTTAAGCTTTTATGAGCTCACGATCATTTGTTTTTTTTATTTGATAGCGTTTTTTAACTTTATTAAGCTCTAATCATCTTTTAGCTTTGTGGTGCTCATTATCATATGCTTTTCACGACTTGATTGTCGCTGAGATGATTAAGAGAACGTTTGTTCCGTTTTTAAACATTTATGAGTTCACGATCGTCTGTTTTTTGGATTTGATAGCGTTTTTTTAACTTTATTAAGCTCTATATCATATTGATTGTCGCTTGATTCACCCACCACCATTTTTTAAGATGATTAGAGCTTAATAAAGTTAAAAAAATGGTGGTGGGTGAATCAAGCGACAATCAAGATGATTAGAGCTTAATAAAGTTAAAAAAACGCTATCAAATCTAAAAAACAGACGATCGTGAGCTCATAAATGCTTAAAAACGGAACAAACCTTCTCTTAATCATCTCAGTGACAATCAATATGATAATGAGCACCACAAAGCTAAAATCGACACCAAATCAGAAAACTCAAGATGATTAGAGCTTAATAAAGTTAAAAAAAACGCTATCAAATCCAAAAAACAGACGATCGTGAGCTCATAAATGCTTAAAAACATTCATATAACCTTAATCTCAAAGAAAATCAATATAAACAAGATTTTTAGCTTTTATAAATGATATTTACACTGAGATTGAGATAATATGGGCGCAAACCTGAATCGATTTACTGGAATCTCGTCGTAACTTAATAAACCACCAAACTCCCCTTACCAGCATCTTCATTCCCATATGCACATAACTCCATTCTGACCCAATTAGTGGAAAACTCCTATCCCAAATTCTTAGGTGGTGTTTGTTTTTTCTGCGGGAAAAGGTCTGCAGTTTGCGGACCACATCTGCAGGCATCTGCAGGAGAAGAGGTGGACCAAAAGTCTGCAGTCTGCAAGGAGAAGAGGGTTTGTTTTTTTACTTCTACAAAAACATCTTCTACACACACAACACACACCACAGAACTTCTCTCTCTCTCTCTCTCTCTCTGCCTTCATCTCCCCACCACCACCACCACCACAACCATCCACCACCACCACAACCATCGACCGTCCACCGTCGCACCCACCATCACCCCCGTCGCAACCACCACCACCACCTAACACTCAGCACCACCATCTCACTTCCACCTCCTCCATCATCTACCACCGTCGCAACCAGCCCACCCCCGTCGCAACCACCACCACCAAACACTCACCACCACCATCTCACTTCCATCTCCTCCACCGAACACCCACTGGAACTAAGCTCAGGTATGCGATGAAGATGATGGTGATGATGATAACAGATGATGGTTTCGATTTGGGGGTTTTGTTAGCGATCGATGATGATGATGATAACAGATGATGACGATTTGATTTGGGGGTTTTGTTAGCGATCGATTTGGGTTTCGATTTGGGGGTTTTAGGAGCCGCACCGGCGGCGGTGGCAGGGAAGAAGGTGGAGGTGGTGGCGGAGATGGTGGAGGAGGTGGCGGAGACGTGGTGGTTTCGATTTGGGGGTTTTGGGTGGTGTTTGTTTTGTGGGGGTGCATGTGGTGGCGGTGGTGGCGGAGACGTGGTGGTGGAGGTGGTGGCGGAGATGTGGTGGTGGAGGTGATGCAGGTCTGTGGGCAGGAGAAGAGGTCCGCATACTTAAGGCCATGTCTGCGTGGGGAAGAGGTGAGGCAGACGTTTTTGGTCTGCAGATCTTCCGGAAAACAAACAAGCTGCAGACTTCAAACATCTGTGCGCGGCGCAGACATAAGTGGCCAGAAGTGCTTCTGGCCAAAAAACAAACACCACCTTAATGCCCATTGGTGCTTTTTTGTATAAATTAATTTGAAAGCATACTAATTGTTTTCTTTTTTAACTTAAAAAGGTTGTTTAGAAAATAAAAATGAAACTTTGAAGTGTCAATCCGGCCATAAAAATTGAATCATGATAAGTTGGTTACTTATCATTTTTTAGGGGGTCTGTTTACGTGGTCAACTTTTTAATTGACTTTCAACTCGTTTTGACCAACTTGACCCGCCTCATATTTAGGTAAGCTTTTAAACGTGACCAACTCCACCCTTCAACAATAAAATCCAATCCAAATCGACCCACTTTAAGTAAATGGATGAAATTCTACCTCTGGTTTTCCAAATAAAGTCAAAAGCCAATCTTCACACCGTCATCTAGTCTTCGAGCTTCTCTCAAAAACATGCGACTCTTGTTCTCAAGGACACTCACTCAATGATGCATACTTTCCCTACCATCCCTATTGTGTCGAGACCCTCCATCACCACCTTTCACCTTTTTACCTAGCTTCCTCTACTGCTATAGTGCCTCCACTAACCTCAGATCCACTAAGATCAAGAGCTCATTAAAATCTATGAAACCAACCCTGGAAAAAAAAATCATTAAACAAATTAATTTATTATAACAAAGATCAAAATATACATATAACCTTTTTTACAATATAAACAAAAAACTGAAAATTTTTCAGCCGTGGTTCAGGGATGCCATCTAAAAGAGTGTTCTCAAGCTCTAATTCTCTATAACACATTTGCTACACAACATTAATAACACATAACTTACCGAAATTTATTCACGTCCATCATCATATCAATGCATATGCATAAAAGATCAATGTGTATGCATTTCTTTAAAACCTTTTAATTTGTTGGTGTTTTAATTATGTGTGCATTTCTTTAAAAACATAGTGAATGCTTTAAAAACATAGTGAATGCTTGTTGGACTCTTTGAAATATGATAATATAGACCTCCAATATGTCAATTTAACAATATAAAAATAATAAACAGTGACAACTGAATAGGGGATAGTATCAACCTTGGGTTCGCGGTGTTGAACATGGCAGACTTGGTGCAAAATTCGTTTGATATGGTTGCTGGATTTTGGTGGGTCGTCAAAGGACAGGATCAAGGTTGGGATCTTGTTGTTGTACACGACTTGTTGGTTCATTTGTCGAGCTCCAAAACGACCTTATATATATATATATATATATATGAATCATCGCATTTCTAATGATAAGATGTTGGAAGACATCTCGACCTAACTTTTCTCTTGGGTCAATATAGTTTCGGCAATGACCCTGGTGCTATATTCACTACAAAAACATCATATCATGACAAATTATTTATATTTTGAAACCTTAAAAATGAAATCTTGAAAACAGGTTGTTTTAAAAAAAAGTATTGATATTCTAGATAAGTTTACGAAACGTAAACTTGAGAAGCCCAAAATTACACAGTTATAATACTACTACCTTTACCATTGCTTTCAACTTGTTCCTTTTAGGCTTTTCACTAAATGAAACAACTCTTCCTTTCCCATCAATCTTCATCCATCCAAAATCCGAGGCCAACTGTCATCCATGGGCAAACAGGAAGTTGTAGTATCTGCAACACTTTGTTTGTGGAGTTAACTGCCATTTTCGTCCCTGTGGTTTGGTCACTTTGGCCATTTCAGTCCATTTTTCAAAAATGCGCCATTTTCCTCCCCGACGTTCTGGAAAGGTGCCATTTCAGTCCAAAAATCATAACCCAGTTAAGTCGGTTTGTAAATAAGGACTGATTGTGTAAATTTGTAACATAAAGGACCATTTAAGTAAAATGTATAAATATTAATATAAATATAAAATATATAATATATATATATATAATGTATACACACCGGGAGAGGGAACCGGAGCTCCGGTGTTCACCACCGCCGCCGCCGGAACCACCACCATCAATGTCATCATCGTCATCATCTGTTATCATCATCATCGATCATCATCGACCTTCATCATCATCATCGCGATCTTCATCATCATCATCAGACCTTCATCACCACTGCCGCCGCCTGCAACTCACCGGAAAAACGGCACCCCCACCGTCGCCGGTTCTCTCTCTCGTCGTTATGTTGCAAGTGGCGTCGACCGGAAGAGGGTGATCGGAGATGCTAAGTATGGTGATGACGATGATAAGATGGTGATGACGAAGGTGTTGGTCGGAGGAGGACGGCGGTTGACGATGATGAACGTCGGAGGTGGAGATGCAGGTTGTGGTGGATGTGCGGTGGTTGATGGTGACCTGAGGTGGTTGAAAAGAAAGGTGATCGGAAGATGATGGTGGTCGGCAGAGAATGGTAATAACGGAACGGAATGGTGGTTCGTCGGCGACGTTGCAGGTAGCGTCGTTGATGGTGACCTGAGGTGGTTGAAAACAGCCGGAGATGATGACGGAATTTAAGGAGGGTGGTGGTTATGGCGGAGAACAGAGGTGGTTATTGAAATGTGTCGGAGGTGGTTCGTCGGAGTTGTTGCAGGTAGCGACGTCGGCGTCGGGGATCGTACGTTGGTGGTCGGCGGACACGGGTTCCGGCGGCGGCGGTGGTGACCACCGGAGCTCCGGTTCCCTCTCCCGGTGTGTATACATTATATATATATATATATATTTTATAATTATATTAATATTTATACATTTTACTTAAATGGTCCTTTATGTTACAAATTTACACAATCAGTCCTTATTTACAAACCGACTTAACTGGGTTATGATTTTTGGACTGAAATGGCACCTTTCCAGAACGTCGGGGAGGAAAATGGCGCATTTTTGAAAAATGGACTGAAATGGCCAAAGTGACCAAACCACAGGGACGAAAATGGCAGTTAACTCTTGTTTGTGGCTCCGCAACAAAAATGAGTTACTATATATATATATATATATGTGCACATATCTTATAATTAACATAAAATTTGTTTATAGGACATTTCACCTGGAGAAAGTTCATATAATCCATTCTACACAAGTGATCTCTAGATAGAATGATAACATCCTCAATATCATTGCTTCTTGCATCCTGCAGACTCAGAAGTTAGTTATATTATGTGTTCTTAGTAATATGTTAGTTTGTCTAGAATAACATAAATATTTCATCTCACGTACTTGAAACAGCCAATGAAACTGTCGAATCGCATATGCAGTACCCTGGAACTACCTCTCACATTCCTCACCTCACCTGGAGTTTGATTTGCTAATAATGCCTGATATCACATGATTAGTAATAATTAGAATCTGTTATATGGAGCTGATGGCAGACTTATACTTGGAGCAATTGGTAAGGGACAAATGGGTTAGACAGGGATGGAAACATCCCAATTGATTCTAATTTATTTCCCACCAAACGTTGCAGTGGGGATTCATGTAATCGCACCCAAGCGCCATGCTTCGATTCAACAACAAAACACAAAGATTCAGATTCAACATCGTATATAAAGATTCAATAATAAAAATGCCGATAAATACCCAACAACTGAAACTTTTAGGTTCAGAATCTAAAGCATCTATAACTAATTCGGCCCATGCCTTGGCCTGCCCACCGAACTCGTCTACTGCACTTGAGAGTGAACCGGCTGAGCTAGAGAAGCCGGCGAAGCTGGAGACTCCTCCCCGGCTACAGCCATAGCCTCTTTTACCCTCTCCTTCAATGCAGGCTTTTTACTATCATATCATCACTCCTACCATGATCAACCTCCAACCTCCACCGGAAAACCCTTGAGCAGCCACCTTCCTTACCAGCGAACTTCGTTGTGTCGTCTATATCTCCGTCGATATGTCCGCTACATCCTTGTGAAACCAACGACGTCTCTATTTCTACTAAGAGCCACGGTCAAATATGAAGAAGTTGGGTGTTTGACGGATCTCCGCCGGCCTCTCTCTCTCTAAAATCTCGCTTTCTCTCTGTCTCTCCCTCTACATAGTTCTCTGTTTCAACTGTAATTGTTTGTAGAGAAAAGAAGAAAATGGCTTTTCAAAGTCAAAAACATGGAGCCAAATGCAGGGTTTTTCAAAATTCAAAAAGATGGAGCCAAATTTTATTAATAAAAACTCAAATAAATCATATATATTAAATCCATACTATGACACCATCACAATCCTGTGTGGCCTATCTAAGAGATCGACACATCAGCTTTGTGACATCATGTTCTACTCTCCTTTAATAGAGAGTACTAGTAGTAAGACCCGTGTGAACACACGGGTAGGTTTAATAACGATCGCAATCAAATACTAAAAAACATATTATAATATATCATTTAAATTGTTTGCGTTTAGTTATATATCTTTATAACACAATGTTAAAGACAGTATGTGTTAGGACATCTCTCTATAAGCCTAACCAAGATTCAAAAGCTACCTGTAACACTTATCGACACTAAGCTTTGTAATCTACAACCTCTATAACCTGTCCCATCTAAAGTGTAACCTAACTCGACCAAAACAGTTTTGACACGCACCAAAAAAATACATGTTTGACCTGTTCCAGATTTGTCAATTTTTCACCTCTGAAAAGTATGTTCACAAGCTACCATGAGTGTGTAGTACCTTCTCCTTTAATCCAATAACCTCAGAAGCTAGCAACTTGGCCCGTTCATTAGCTGCACTGCATTCTAAGTGGGCATTTCCATACTCGGTCCTCATAGCCTGAAGTTCTACTTAGTCATATAGAAAATAAAAAAAAAATATTACGAGAATTTTTTTTGAAATATGCTAAGAAAGTAAAAAACTTTAGCTCAGAGAGCTGATGCCACACAATCGCTACTGATAATTGGATCTTATAGAACATACTAACCAGCTGAACGTTCCGTCCTGCAAGCTCTCTATACCAGCCTTTATTTCGTGAACAGAAGATAAACAGCGAACCCTGCAACCAAAGAGTGCGAGATAAACCTAGAAGGTGAGAATGACAATACCAAAATATATATATATAGCTAAAATTATAACTTGTGAACCTTTAAACACTAAAATATAATATATTCTCATCATCTATAGTCAGATTTGTTCAATTAAATCTAATTTGTACAAATACCGGTCAACTCATAAGGTGCCACATTAGACCACATCATGTGATGCGCGCATCATGGAACCGCAACAAGCGATGCGATCTCATCATTGCATCATGTGATGCGTGCATTATGCGCTTCTGATGCGCGCATTTTAGAACCAATATATTAACTCCTAATTTACTCTCATAGACTGCATTTTAAAATTAAGAACATCTGAACATGCCAGACTGTTCTAAAATATTTAGGTAAAAACAATTAAATAAAAAAATAGTACCAGAGGAAGCTGTTGCATGTGATCCATAATTGACCTCTTTTGGTGACAGTCCCAACACTTCGGAAACCTGTAAATAAAAGGAAAATTAGTGTGAAGAATCAATCCGCTCTTAAAACAAACTTTAACCCAAATTTTGACCCAGTTTCTAAAAAAGTATGTTGCTTTTGATTGTCGCTGTCATCACCCTAAAGTAAACATAGAAAGTTAAGATTTAAGAAATTCAATATATATGCACTTAAATTTAGTTTTATGACAGAAAACAAATCTGAAAGAAGCTAGCTAACCTTGACTCATTTTGCTCAATATCCTACCTGCAATTGAGAAAAAAGCATCATTAACACATGCTCTGTACATAAACTAAATCGCTATTGACAACTATGCGTTCATTTCATGTATTTATACCACCATTTCATATATTTATAAGCCCAAGTTTGGTTTTAGTTATTAACGGAAGTGTAAACTGAAAACTAACGTAATCGAACCAAAATTAACTGAAACTTGGGGTGCAAACGAGCCAGGCTCGAGCTCGATTAACTTATGAGAGCTCGAGCTCTTTCTCAAGCTCGAGCTCGGCTCGTTTATTATCTATTAATTAATATATTAAATAAAAACTATAAATAATATACTTTTTAGACTCATGAGCTCGATAAGTGAAGTCGGGCTCGGGCTCGGGTTCGTTTACTAAATAAGCTTATTTTTAGGTTCGGGTTCGGCTCGTAAACAAGTCTAAATTAGCTCGGCTTGGCTCGGCTCGTTTACACTAAGGCTCGACGAGCCTGACGAGCTTCACATGCCATGCTCGAGCTCGGGCTCGATAAACAAACAAGCTGTTATTTTAGGCTCAAGCTCGGCTCGGGCTTGATAAGGCTCTGCTCGTTTCGAACTTTTTCTCGAGCCGATCTCGAGTAGCTCGCGAGCCACTCAGCTCGTTTGCACCCCTACTGAAAACCTATCAACTGAAAATCGATTATCGGTTTTTTTCCCTTGGTTAACCGAAATCAACCGAACAATTCATATTTTCATATATTTATAGCCAAACAAAATTTAGCCCAAGTTTGATTTTGGTTATTAACTGAGCCGTAAATCAACAAACTAACTGAATAAACCAAACCATTTGGTTAATAAAATAATGACTTTGGTTTCAATTCACCGAACCAAACTGTGCGCACCCTAGCAGGAAATGCATACAAAATTGTGTAATACCTCTTCGTACTTGTGGGTTAAAGAAAGTCGTTCGTCTTCTTCAGACATATCGGGTCGTAAAACAGCCATGGTTTCATATTGTCTTAGACCCGGTGGGCATTGGGGCTCCTGTTGTTCTTCAACGGCAGCCATGGATGAGTTGTTGGAGTCATCGAGGCCTCCTTCGAAGAATGTTCCGGAGAAATCTAGGGTTTGGGCCTTGATGGAAAAGGGTTTAGTTTTGATTTTAAGATGGGGGTGGTTGTAGACGAAAGGTGTGAGCTTGTTGGTGGTGAATGGAGTTAGGGTTTTGAGCAGAGGACGTGATGTGAGGAAAGAAGAAGAAAAAGAGATCATCAGACCGCCCGTAATGAGGCGTTTGTTTTAAAAAAATTTCAAAAAAAACGCCGGAACACGCCCCTATACCTTCGAAGAATGTTCCGAGGGTTTGGGCCTTGATGGAAAAGGGGTTAGTTTTGATTTTAAGATGCGGGTGGTTGTAGACGAAAGGTGTGAGCTTGTTGGTGGTGAATGGAGTTATGAGGAAAGAAGAAGGGCATGTTTGGGTAAGCTTTTTGAAACAACTTATCGAGACTTATTGGCTTTTTGAAAAGTCATAAGCTTCAAAATGATTTTTGGCAACCAAGTTGTATGTGAGGGGAAAAGTGATTTTTCCAAAAAGTCACCATACTGACTTTTCCAAAAAGACAATTCGTCTTGGGTTTTAGAGGAAACAGAGGGTTTTGCAAAGTGACAACACAAAAGTGGATGTCTGTCTACACAGATCAAAATTGGATTTAACATGAACTTTTTTAAACAACCAACAAAACAAAAGCTTTATCACCCGAGTAAATTTAATGGTAAAATACCACCTACACTTGTGAACGTAAATAGTGTTGATAACCAGTTCACAATGTGATGAAAACCTTAAAAATATGTGAAAGAGTTTAGTTATATTATAAGGAATGTTTCTTAGTGTTTTTGAGTTGATGTGAGTGGAGGAGAGAGAAAATATATGGGAAAGTTACTGTTTATCTGTACATATATAATAAAAAAATCTGGAGAAAAAAAAACTGTATAATTTTTTTAATATTTTTAGAAATGGTTGTGAGTGAAGAAGAGAGAAAAGGTAATGATAAATGTATAAAAAAAATATTATTTAATTGAAAATGAGAGAGAAAAAGTAGTTGTTTTTATATATAGTGAATTCATTACAAATGCTCTTAGACAGTGTGTAGTCGATCTTGTTTGGGCGTTTGCTTGGTAGAAAACGTCGGACAACGCCGGTGTTAATCGCCCCCGTGGGCGTGTTTTTGGCAAAATCCAGTTGAAGCGTGCTTTATTCCACGCCCAAGCCCCATTTTGATGGTCCAATCACACTTCATCTCCACTGTCTTTGTCCAATAAGATTAAGTTGATGGTTTTTGTTTTATTTAATTAGATAACTAGTGTGATTGCCCCCGCGCAATGTGGCGGGTATTAGATTTATATCGGTTCGTTAGGCGGTGCGAACTCAGTCAGGTCGGTTTTGGTTGGGTTCCTTTTAGTATCGGTTCAATTCATTGGGTTTTCGGTCGGTATCTGTTTAGTGTGTAGGGTACCGACACTCGGTATAGCAACCGAAAGAGATATATATATATATATATATATCAACATGTGTTTTATATTAATCAAAAACTATAAAAAAACGAATATCGGTACATGCACCAATGTGATATCGTTACATCGTTTGTGTCTCCACATCACGCGGAGTTTCTTCGACACCACCACTGTTTACTTAAATCACCGTTGTCGCCTCACCACCACTTTACCCCTATAAACTTAACGCTTTGAGTTATATTAGATATATATTTGGTTCCAAAATCTAATTATTTTTTGTAGAGTTTAAACATAATTTGTCAAGCAATATGAATATTTCGTATGATTGTAAAAATAAAATATTTATCGAAACACCATAATAACTATCGTAGTTAATATTACATGGTCTTTTTGTAAATTAAAAGAAAACAATATGCATAGCTAGCAAACAAAGATTTGTGTCTGTTCACCCTCCATCATTTTTATTTTTATTATATACAAATAACAAAACAACAATAATAAGTAATATATTAATGTTTCTTCTATTCATCCGAGCTATTCGCCTATTCATTCAGAGGAAGAACAATAAAAAATCAGTAAATAATATATCAATGTTTCTGTTTAAAGTTTGAGAATAATAGATATATTTTTTTAAAGGGCTATATTATAATTTGATGTATCAATGTGAAAGTACTATTCATCAGCAGATGTAATTCATATGTATAATAATAATTGTGTAATGATTGACGGGGTATTATTGGGCGTTATCACCACTACACCCCTTTGTGAATAACGCCCCTTTGCTGACTAGGATGATACGTGGCGGACAACGCCCAAGGGTGGGGCATTATTCATCCCAACGACTACGCATTATTACCATTCCAGAAAAAACACACTTTTCAAAGATCCATTTTAGAATATCATGAGACTGCCAATGCATCAAACGGTAATATTGACTAAACCTTTTTACGGCTTTGGCCCACCAAGATGTGTGATGTGTGAGTTAGAACAACATAGTTAAACTTTAGAAATTTGGTAATCAAACTTACAACTCTTAAACCATATAAAACCATCGGCGACATTCAAATTTTCACAATTGAAGAACTGATCAATTGACGACATTCAATATAACGGTTTCACAATTAAACAATTAATGAATTTCGACATTCATCATTATAAGTTCAAATGCAGGGTTTCACAATCAATTTCAACATTCAAAATACGGTCAGTACTAATAGCCATGAAAGGGAAAGCAGGGGTAGGGGCAGTTTGGGAAGAAAAAGGTAAAAAATTAGGTATTTGTTCTTTGAGGCTTTCGGTCTGTCATCTTAAAGTTTGTGTAAATTTACCATTCAGGCTATCCAGTTTCTATTATAATGTATCACAGATGTTGTGGAGTTATAATTGTAGAATACAAATTTAAGCATTTTTAGCATATGGCAAACTAATCATCATCTTCAGATAAACTATCTTCTTGTCTTCCAAAATCGTCAGCAGCTTCAGGTTCATCCTAAACACATCGATCGGAGTTCAAATAGAGTAAATGCTCAAATAAACATCAACTATAGGCACTGTTGTAAAACAAGGTCGTGTACTCCTACGAGTACACGCTACAAGGTAGGTTGTCGAGGCCTGAGTACCCTTCGCCTAGGCCAAGCACTCCCTGAGTACTCTCCGCCAAGGCCGAGTACTCTCAACTAGCGACTAGTGACTTTTGCAGCTATGACTGTAGGTGACCTTTTTGACCTGTTTTTTTTTATAAATAAAACCCCTCCTAAGTCATTTTATTCAAAAGATTACATTATCTTTTTCTGTAAACATATTTGACACACTAATTGTATATAAAAGTTAAAAAATGATTTTCAATTAGGTCTACATAAACAAAGAAAATGCTTACAGCTGCTTTATCCCAATCTTTTAATTTAGAAGTTGTCAGCATATAATTATCGCGTAAAGGAGCCCAAGCAGGACCTTCTTCATCACCTGCATTCCCACTTGTTCCACCCTGCATCACAAATTAAAGGTGAATAGTAAGCAACTATGTGAATACATGTGTGTGTGTGTGTATATATATATATAGAGAGAGATAAGCTTAGCATCTGATCCAGATTGAGATTTGCCCAGCTCAGAAAAGAATGCTTCTTTCCTCCGCTTTTGAATAACTGAAAAGTCATAGAACAAAGTCAACCATCTTTCACTTGATGAATTTCTAGAAATAGTTTATTTGTTATCTTATTTCAACTACAAAAATCTAACTTCATGCAAAGCTCATAGCAATATACAAATCAGGTCAACAAAAGTCAACCCAAAACTATGCTCCACTTCATACACATATAAGTTAAAAGAAGAGAAAGTAAGCATTTAGTTGCATTACTTGCATACCTTTAGCATCTTTAGACCTTGATGGATTTAAACCTTTTTGTGAAGTTTGAGCCTTGTTAACCTATTAACAGCCAGCAACATATAATCAAATTCAAGATATAGCTCACAAGCGCATTGCTGTGACAATAATAGAGAAACCATTATATTCATGAATCAGTAACTCACCGCATTAAATAACTTCACCACTGAAAATTCCGCCAACACATGAAAAAGTGTAAATAAATTAGTTTAAAAATGCGAATAATGCAAAAGTTTATATTTTCAACATAACTAAACAAGCTAAGAAGATAATATATTATTTACCTCCTTTTGTAGCAATTCCTATGAGTAGTTTTTCATGTGAAACTGAAAAGGCATCAGGCTTTACATGTCCTTTCTCTCTTAACTATACATCCAAATAAATTTCGGTGCAGATGGTTAGTAAAAAAACCACAATATAGCTACGCTCGTAAAAGTATATAAATTTTAACCATGTTGAATTTAATTACCAAAGCTTTTTCTTTCTTTGCATCGCCCTTAACCTTCTTTTCCGCAGCTTCTTCGGCAAGCTTTTTTACCACAAGATTTTTGTGAGCGGACAATACAGGACCCTGTAGAAATATCACAATTCATAAATAAAATATCCAACTAAAAATAAAAAAGCAGTGTTTATTATTATATATATACATATGTATATATATAGTGGAATGTTCAAATAAGAAATTTTTTGTAAAAAGAAAAAAGAATAAGTTTCAACCAATAAAAATGTTTCATTTTACTTCATTTAATATTTGCATTTAATTTTAATGTAAGGGTATATTTGTAAACTTACATAGATCATTAATATCAGTCTTCCTTTTTAATAGCTAACTACATTAAATTTGTAACTTATTTTTAAAATATATATATTTTTTTAAATTAAAAAAAATAATTTAGAGTGTATGACAGATTACTAGGTGTGTAGGATAAATTACGAGTTGTGTAGGATAATTTTCGAAATATGTAGGATAACTTTTTATGCGTGTAGGCAACGAAAATTAGTGTAGAGAATAATAGTCTTTATGAATAATTAATTACTTAAAGATTGTAATAAATGAGATGAAAGAATAACTACTTAAACACCTTACCAGTACATCATCTGTTCCACTTCTGTTTACTATTTTCTTAAACGCCTTTTTGAAAGACTTACTTCCTTCAGAAAACTTCAAAATCCCATGTTCAGTTATCCCCTCTTCATCATCATCAGAAACATCATCATTACCGACATCATCATTGTCATCATCGTCATCGTCTTCATCATCTTCATTTCTTCGTCTGAAGATTTTTCATCGGCGTCCTTATTTTCGATATGCGACTGCTTCTTTTCAAACTTCACCGGCTTTTCGTCTACATCATCATCATCACTATCGTTTGAATTATAATCTCTTGCTTTCTTTCTGAAAAGCTTTTTCATTTTTGCGTCCATTTTGACTTTCTGTCCGCTGCCTTGAAACACTTTCATTTTCTTCTTCCCTTTACCCTTCTTGTGTCCCATTTTTCTCTTCCTTGGGGCTTGTCCAGCTTCTTGCATTTGAAGTACTTCAGCCATTACACTTATCTCTTTTGCTTGGCTCAAGACCTAAAAACTTAAACGATCAAAGTATTCCCAATTAGTCAAGGTTGAATATAGTACTTCATATCTATGCTGTCAAAAACGCACTCAGGCGCTCGCCTGGAGCTAGGCGCAGGCGCAGCAGTCCACCATTAAACCAGATAAAACAGCCTGAAACGGAACAATAAACAAGGTAGACTGAGAAGAACCTTGTTTAGCAACGGGAGAGGAGAACCTGATTTACACTCTAGATAATGGTCGATACCAGCAACGTGGTGGACTGTAGGGATGGCAATCAAACCCCAACCTGCTCGGTAAACCTGAAACCCGACACATTTGGGACGGGTTTGGGGTCGGTTAATCGGGTTTGGGACGGGTTTGGGAATAGTTTTTATTTTTTTCACGGGTTTGGGATTTAGTGATATACCCGTTTACCCGACCCAATTACCTGATAAAGTGTACCCGTTTACCCGATTGTATACCTGATATAATTTCTTGTATATTATTAATATGTATATATATGATACATCCATTTTTTACACATATAGGTATTCTATTCCGTATACGTTGTAGTTATTTGATATATATTTTTATAATGACAATACAAAATGTAACCGGTTAGTAGTTTACCCGATAAATATCCAATGGGTTTTGAGATGAGTATACCTAACGAGTAATCTTTTTAAATTAACGGGTTTACCCGAAACCCGCGGGTATACCCGATACCCGATGGGTATTTACCCGCTAGAAACCCGACGGGTTTTGAGACGGGTTTGGGACAAGCTTATCTAACCGGATTTGGGTTTGGGATTACCTAAACCCGACCCATTACCTGGACTAGTGTCGAGACAGGCTGCTTTTGTTGATTGTAGACTGGGCTGGGCCAGTCTTTAGTTTAAATAACTAAACTATTTCATAAAATAGACGAATGCCCCACTTAAATATCTTTAAATTGTTTTAGTTCGTTACAAATACTGATATATTTTAAAAGTCTTAATTATTATTGATATTGTTATATATATTTTAAAAAGATATTATGATTTCTTTTCTATTATATTTGTATATATAGTGTTAACTATTAATTTTATGCCTATTATATATATTTTTTATTTTTTTATTATGATGCTTTACTTAAAAAAGTCCTTGCTTTTTTTGTGCCTTGCGCCTAGGCTCCGGGCGAGGTTTTTGCGCCTTGAGTGCGCCTTTGACAACATAGGTTACCAAACCCAACTCATGCATCTGTTTTGCTACCTCTTGACAGAAAACTATACAACATACATTCAGAAGAGATGATATTGAGATAGAGCAAAAACAGACCCGAGAGTCGAATGTTGAATCATTTTTCTATTTTTATGATTTAGACATTGAAGGGGTATGGTCCCAAAAACGCCGCGCAAACCTCCAGTCAGGACGCGCGCAGGACCATACTCCTTAATCAACATATTTCTTATTGCCAACCTCGCGCGGGATACAAACATACGTAACGATTCGGCGCGAGGTCTGAGCAAGTGGAGACTTCATTTCTAACACTTAGCATTCTGAAAGAACATTTGGAAGCCCCTACCCCGCGCGGAGTAGTAGCGTGCCCACCAAGAATCATGCGTGACTACGGCGCAAGGCTTATCCAAATAGTACACAAGGTACAAGCGGCAGAAGAAAAGAGCCAATCAACGCCCTGCTGGCTCTGCTCAATCGTGCTCCACGATCATCTGACATGCAGGAGACAAAAAGTACTTAAGGACGCCTACATGGCACCAATCATAGGGCAAAGACAACTGCCCCACGATCTCCACTCACTTGCTGATGGCAGAAGGCCGGCCAGGCCGACAACAGTGACACGTGGCTCCAATCACATTGCGCCAGCTCGGGAAAGCTCCTAGAAGCCACTAACGGTCGACACCAGCGAGACAAGGAGCATATCCTCCATGTTGTCGCCTTCCGGCCCAAGGCCCATCAGCCCACATCCTCTTACACCTCTCCGGCTATAAATAGAGACCTCACTTCACAGGTTAAACATTCCATTCCCTCTACTCTCTCACTTAATACTTAATTATCTCCCCAAAGCAGTCGCTTATTCTCACGCCGGAGCCCGGTTAAGAGGGAAACCCCCACATTCCCCTCTTAACGAGTAACGGTGTTCTGTTTTGCAGATAATCCCAGTCATTAAGGAGCTCGGGAAACCATAAAGAAGATTAACCATCATGGTAGAAACATAAACCAAACTGATTAGTCGCATAATTAGTTCTGTGTTTCTTCAGACATGTAACAATCCTAAAAGTCTATAAGGTTCTATTAGTGGTACAATGTCTGAATGTCAGGAATCAGGATGCTATCCAGCACATAAATCAAGTTATCATAAGCCAACTGTCAAATATGAACAAAAAACATATACATATCACAAGTATCCCCAGCGGAAACGTTTTTGGCTGCCCACAAAGAACGTGGCACCAACGTGGAGGAGAGAGATAAGAGAGAAGGTGAGCAGCATCCCTCCCTAACGATGTGTTGGCCCACGACTCTTTCTTTTCAATCGAGTGAACTTACAGGACAAATAAAAATCAATCGACCCCTCAGGGGCGGGGCTTTGTTTTTAGTAGATTAGGGTTTTCTATTCAGAAAGGGATGGCGGCGCAGTTTGTTGCTCGTCTACCTGCTATCCTTATATAATTTGCCCTGATGATTAGCCGTTTAAAAAAAAAATTATAAACTGAAAAAAAAAAAAAACAAAACAATAAAAACAATAACCTAACCTAGACTCTATTTACTAAACTTCCTTTCCAAAACAAGTAAACCTTTTTTTTTTTTTTTTTGAAGGGTGACTTTCTATGTACAGGACCTATTGGTCACCGGGTTCATGTCGAAGACAATCCCCCGTCAGCCCCGCTCTTCCGGACGCGATGTTCGATCGGGCCCCGGCCGTTGCGCAAGCTGACCTTCGCCCGGAAACCATACTGCCCCCACACGAGAGACTCGCTGGGGTAACAGCTGGGTAAAACCGGGTTGCCCTCAAGACCGCACCATGCCTCGGTAGGAACGATCCATCATTGGGACGTCCTCCCCCCGAAATGCCGCAGCCGGGTTTCAAACCTGTGACCTCCCAAAGGAAGACACAAGCCCAATCACATGGGACCAACTGGGCTGGGGAGAGGATTAAGTAAACCTTTTCTAAACCTATTACAATTCATTTAAACTAAAATAAATCAACTTTAATAAAACATATTAAAATAAACCCTTTACTTTACTACTACTAATACCTTGAAGATGCCCTCGAATGGACTCTGTGAAAGCGGAAGAGTGAAAATACAAACTCCGGGCAGGAAATGGCAAAGTAGTTACTGCCTCCCAATTTCCGCCGCTACTTTGTATCTAAGGGGTTTTTTTTTATTAAATGTAAAAGTTGTGTAACTGTGTTCTAGGCTCCATGGGTCTCGTTTTTTTTTTTTTTTTTTTTTTTTGGGCTTGATTATTGAGTTGAACATATGGGCTTATATCTTTTGCAAAATACGGTAATCAAATTTAAAAAATTGGGGGGTTCTAAGCTATTGCTTGGCCTTGTAAGCCCATTGGGCCAGCACTGGTTATAGATGCACAACGGAATGGAGGTAGAGGTTAGGGCTGTCCAAAAAGCTCGCGGCTCGAAACTCGCTCGAAGCTCGCTCGGATTTAGCTCGGAAAAAACTTGCTCGATGTGGCTCGGTTTGAAAGTGAGCTGAGCCGGCTCAGCTCGGTTAGAAAGTGAGTCTACCTCGGCTCGGCTCGCATACCAGCTCAGCTCAGATTAGCTCGGATTATTTTACTTTTAATACATTTTATTTTTATATACATTATAATATATCACAAAGACTGATTATTATTTACATGTGATTAGGAGTGTAATTTGATATCTATACCACATTAAGGGTTGATTACCATGCTTATGAATTTATATTGTATTTCGATGAAATGAAGAACGTATTTTGTGTAGTTAAACTTGATTTTTGCTTGTAATGTATTAGGTTGAGCTTATTTGGATATGTTCTTTTGAATTATTAAATAATATTTTAGATTACTGAATTTTGAGAGCCACGTATTAATTTTTCTTTTCAAAATCGAGCCAAACTAAGCCGAGTCGAGCCAGCTCGGGTTAAAACCAAGCCGAGCCCGAGCTTAGATTTCCAGCTTGGTTTCAAATCCAAGTTGAGCCGAGCTAGCTCAGTTTATAATCGAGCCGAGCCCGAGTTTTGCCCTAGCTCGGCTCGGTTCGGCTCGTGAACAGCCCTTGTAGAGGTGCAAAAAAACCGTACCTAGAACCGGTAAAAAAACTCGGAATGGGCTTTTTTAATACCCGGGTATTCTATACCCGGAACCGACCCTACCTGTAGGGTAGGGTAGGGTATGCATTTTAATCTCAATACCTGGAACTAGAACTAGAACCAGAACTTATCATACCCGATTAATACCCGAAATCGGACAAGAACCGCAACCGGAACTGATTATACCCGGCTATACCCGATACATGATTCTAATATTTTTCTTTTAAATTTATGTTAGTGCATTTATTTTAATTTTCTTACATTATACAATGCATATTTAATAATGATAAAACAAAAAATACGAGAAAATAAGGTAATAAAAACGTAATAGAGTATTAAAAAATGTGAAAAATATAGAAGTAAAAAACTCGGAAATAGGGTATAAAAAAACCCGAAAATGGGTTTTTTAATACCCGGTTTCTTAAGAACCGGAACCGAACCCTACCCGGAACCGGACACATAGTGTATAGTTTTTTGGTCAAATAACCGGAACCAAAACAAAACTAAACTGATTATAGCAATAACCGATTCCAACCCTTAAAACGAGAAACCAAAACTGATTACATTACCGAAACCGGTTATCAAAAATACCCTGTGCTCCTCTAAATGGAGGTGCTCTCATTCAAGGTTTGCGCACCCATTCTTTTGTTACATGGGATAACTTTTACTTAATTTCTCACAAAGCTTTTATTTCAAACACACCATATTGAACATCCTGATACATCATTTACTTTAGATCTAGACACTATTTTAGTTTGTTGCAAAACTCTCATAAAGAAGATCTTAAGAGCATGAATAAATAATTATATATGTATATGTAAGATTAAATATATTATGTTTAATATTTAATCTATAGCCATTATAATCATTTACATAATATAGATCAAAATATATAATAACCTATTAAATAATTAGTTGGTAATTGTTGATGGACCATATTACCCTTATTAACTAATTAGGTTTCCTCCTGGGTGTCTATATAAATGAGTCTTATGTGGAGGTTGAGGGGTTACACAATTTAGACACAAAACCCATAAGCATAACATCATCACCAACGACCTCCTCTCCTATACCGATTCCCTTGTCGGTTTTCTTAGTCCTCATCATCAGTTAGCACCCTAAGGAGGAACCGGATCACACTGACAATTATGTCGAACTCGATGTCATCTTCTCTGACTGGATTCTCCACCGCATTGAATGCTGTAACAGGTATGCTTTAATGTTTTCCTTCATGTTTAATCAGAACCGAACCAACATGTGGTATCAGAGCATATGTTGATTAGTCGGTTCTGTTTTATATCCGAAAAATCTGGAAACAAAATTGAAAAAATCATCACAGATTACGTTTTTGCCATCCGAAATCCTCATTACGGATGATTTCGGATGATCACGGATCTGGAGTTCCATCATTACGGATCATCTCTGATCATTACGGATGATTTCGGATCTGGAGTTTCATCATTACGGATCATCTCTGATCATTACGGATGATTTCGGATCTGGAGTTTCATCATTACGGATCATCTCTGGACATTACGGATGATTTCGGATTATTACCGATGAATTTTGGATGAATGTTTGAATTTTTCGCCCATTACGGATCAATAACTGACCATTTCGGATGAATCTCGGACTAAGTATTACCATCCGAAATCGTCCGAAATGTTTCGACTTACGCGTCTTGGACACATCCGAAATCATTCGAAATCATCCATTTCGGATAATCCGAAATGATTCGAAATTAGTCATTTCGGATGAATCCAAGACTTGATTCATCCAAAATCGTGAGTGTTCATAAAATTAAGCTGTTTAATGTGAATTTTTCGCCCATTACGGATCAATAACTTGATCGATCCGCGCTAACGGGTGGTTTGCTATTAAATAATTGGTTTTGTAATTACTTAGTTAATTAATCAGAATCAGATAATGTTTTACAAAACCAAAATAGCTTAACTTGAATGAGCTTTTGATGTATCATTTCTGGCCAAAGCTGACTTGACACATCTACTTATCGTTCAAGTATTACGAAAGCTATGTTGTGTGTGCATCATAAGCATGAATGTCTTAATTTCTGGCCAAAGCTGGTTTAATTCATTCATAGATGGCATACTCAACAAGTGCATAACTAAAGTGATTGTCTCAATTTCTGGCCAAAGCTGATTTGTTACAACCACTTTGCACATATGCTTAAATGATTACATTTCTGGCCAAAGCTGTTTTGTCTTCGTTTAAGTAGAATTTTTAGCTAAGTCTATTATTTTGATGTTAGTAATAGACAATATCACAGCTTCATAATGTAAAATGGTCATTATTTATGCCTGCCTTAGTTTAACGTGCCCTTAGATCATAATAGGACTTCTTCATTAGTATCATAACTTGCTCATCTTATTTCCACTATCAGCACCAAATTGCGGGATTCCACCTTTGACTGGTGATAACTTTGCTGCATGGAAGGATGCTCTCATGCTTACTCTTGGGCTGCTAGATTTTGATTATGCTCTAAGAGAGAATAAGCCAGCGGACCTTACCACTCAAAGTACTGCTGCTGAGCAGTTAACTCATGATAAGTGGACTAGGTGTAACCGCATGTCTCTCATGTTTATGAAGCAGTCCATAAGCAATGCAATCAGGGGAGCCATTCCTGATTCTGAAGATGCTAAAACCTACTTGGAAAATGTGGAGGCGCAATTCAAAGGGACATCTAAAGCACACGCTAGTACTCTTATTCTCAAGCTGGTGACAACTAAGTATGATGGGAGGAGCGGCATTCGCGAACACATCATGATGATGAATGACATGGCCAATAAGCTGAAGGGGCTGGAAATGGAAATCAGTGATGGTTTCCTTGTTCATTTCATCATTACTTCGCTTCCTTCGTCCTTTGAAGCATTCAAGATCAATTACAACACTCAGAAGGACAAATGGACGATGAGTGAGCTGGTCGCTATGTGCGTACAGGAGGAAGAGCGTATGAGGATGGATCGCACTACTGATGTTGCCAACTTCACTACCTCCAACTCTAAGAAAAGGAAGAACAATTATCAGAGGAAGGATGCTTCAAAAGTCCAAAGACCTAATCCTAGTCCTAATACAAGTGCAGCCTCCAGCTCTAAGAACTCCTTAGGCAGTATCCGCTGCAAGTTCTGTAAAAAGACAGGACACATGCAGAAGGAATGCCCTGACTTTAAGGAGTGGCTGGCTAAGAAAGGTAACGATTATTTTATGATACTTGAGTCCTATAATTTAAGTGTTCCTGCTAATTCTTGGTGGTTTGATTCTGGTTCTATGGTTCATGTTACCAATTCAACTCAGGGATTCCTTACAATCCTGAAGCTGGAAAGAAACCAAAGAACGCTTAAGGTTGGGGATGATCGAGAATTAGAAGTGAAGGCCATTGGAACATTACAATTAGTTATGAAAACTGGTTTATGTATTAAACTTTATGATACCTTATATGTTCCTGAGGTAACTCGGAACCTTGTATCAGGACCAAAGTTAGACATGGACGGTTTTATTGTTTCCCATGGTCATCGCAAACTCTCTATCCTCTATGATTCTGTTCTTTATGGTACTGGTATTCTGGATGGTGGTCTCTATAGATTAGAACTGGAAGATAACTTTTCCAAATCTTTGTTGTCATATAACATTAATGAATCACTCACAAAGATGAAAGAGAAACGAGACTTAGAAACTTCATCCATGTTGTGGCATCAGCGTTTAGGCCACATTTCAAAAGAACGATTAAATCGTCTTGTAAAGGATGAAGTCTTACCTCCTCTCGACTTCTCTGATTTTGGAACATGTGTCAAATGTCTTAAAGGTAAAACGACATTAGCGAATAAGAAAGGTGCCACTAGGAGCTCTAATTTATTAGAACTCATTCATACTGACATTAGTGGTCCTTACCAAATCGCTGGCATAACAGGACATACTTCATTTATCACTTTTATTGATGATTATTCTCGTTACATGTACTTGTATCTTATTAAGGAGAAGTCTGAATCTCTTACAACTTTTAAAGATTATAAGGCTGAAGTTGAAAAGCAATTAGATCGTCAGATTAAAGTTGTGAGATCAGATAGAGGCGGTGAATATTATGGAAGACATACTGATATGGGTCAAGTTCCTGGTCCATTTTATGAGTTTTGTAAGGGCCAGGGGATTGTGAACCAATACACCATGCCTGGTACACCTCAGCAGAATGGTGTCGCTGAAAGAAGAAACCGTACCCTTATGAACATGGTGCGCAGTATGTTAGCCAACACTAATTTACCATTATTCCTCTGGACTGAAGCGTTAAAAGCAGCTGTTCATATACTCAATAGAGTTCCTTCTAAGTCTGTCCCTAAAACTCCTTATGAACTTTGGACAGGAAGGAAACCGAGTCTTAAATATATGAAAGTATGGGGCTGCATTGCTGAAGCAAAACTTTCCTAAGGAAACTTGACCCTAAAACAGTTACATGTTTCTTTATCGGGTATCCTGAGAACTCAAAGGGTTATCGTTTCTATTGTCCTTCCCATGTCACCCGTATTGTTGAAACCAAGCGTGCCGCGTTCCTGGAGGATTTCAAGGTCAGTGGGAGCAGTACCAACCCTTACGAAGAATTGCAAGAAGTACAAGACGCGGGGGGGAGAGACTCGTCGCTTACCATTACTCCGATTACTCCTCTTGTACCCAATGCAACTACTGTACCTGAAGCTACTGCACCAACTCCAAATTTACCTCTACAATCAGAACCCATTATACCTCATGACGAAGGCACATCAAACGCTCAAAACCAAGACAACGCTGAACCCGATAATCCACTCAGGAGGTCATCTAGGCAAAGAAAGCCTACTAATTGGGATGATTATGTTACCTACCTGACTGAAATGGATCCCGGAAAGCTCAATGATCCTATCTCTTACAATGAAGCCATTAGCAGTGATCAGTCTTCTGAATGGAATAAAGCAATGATTGAAGAGCTTGAATCCATGAAGAAAAATGACGTTTGGGATTTGGTAGAATTACCCAACGGTGTGAAACCCGTAGGATGTAAATGGGTATTCAAAACAAAACTGGATCCGAATGGGAACGTTGAACGCTACAAAGCGAGATTGGTTGCAAAGGGCTACACTCAGAAAGAGGGAATTGATTATCAAGAGACGTTTTCACCTGTCTCTCGTAAAGATTCATTAAGGATCGTCATGGCCCTAGTAGCTCATTTTGATTTGGAGTTACATCAGATGGACGTTAAAACCGCTTTCCTTAACGGAGATTTAGACGAAGATGTTTACATGAAGCAGCCTGAAGGCTTTAAACCTGAAGGTCAGGAGCATCTAGTCTGTAAGCTGAAGAAATCCATTTACGGGTTAAAACAAGCATCACGTCAGTGGTACCTCAAGTTTGATGAAGTCATGAAGAAACAAGGTTTTATGAAGAATCAAGTGGATCAATGCACCTACCTCAAGATGAGTGGGAGCAACTTTACTATTCTTGTCCTTTACGTAGATGATATTCTATTGGCAAGTAATAGTTTAGACATGTTGCATGAGTCGAAGCGGTTACTCTCGCATAACTTCGACATGAAGGATCTCGGAGATGCTTCTTACGTCATTGGCATCGAAATTCACTGAGATAGACACAAAGGGATCTTAGGATTGTCCCAAAGGGCTTACATAGATCGTGTCCTTACACGTTACAACATGCAACAGTGCAAACCCTCAGTCGCTCCAGTAGTTAAGGGAGATGTTTTCGGTTCATTCCAGTGTCCGACAACAGAGGTTGAGAAGGAGCAAATGAGCCAGATACCTTACGCATCAGTAGTCGGGAGCTTGATGTATGCTCAAGTCTGTACTCGCCCAGATATCGCTTATATTGCTGGAATGCTAGGCCGTTATCAGACTAATCCTGGCCTAGATCACTGGAAAGCAGCTAAGAAGGTACTTCGATATCTGTAAGGGACGAAAGACTATAAACTGACTTATAGAAGAAGTGATCATTTAGAAGTGGTGGGCTATTCTGATTCTGACTTTGCAAAGTGCAAAGATGACAAGAAATCCACTTCGGGCTATATCTTCATGTTAGCAGGCGGCCCTATTTCATGGAAGAGTCATAAACAACAGTTGACTACAACTTCCACAATGATGGCAGAGTACATTGCTGTTTATAACGCAACCTGTCATGGAATGTTGCTTAGAAATCTGGTCGCTGGACTCAAAATCGTTAATTCCATTTCTAGACCATTGAAGCTTTATTGTGATAATTCAGCTGCCGTTAGTTTCTCGAACAGTAACAGTTCGACTGGAGCTGGTTTATATCTCGATACAAAATATCTGTTCGTACGAGAACGAGTTGAGGAAAATAATCTTTGTATCGAGTATATTAGTACTAAAGATATGCTTGCGGATCCGATGACTAAAGGTCTCCCTCCTAAGGTTTACGAAGAACATGTTCGGAATATGGGATTTAGTAAAGACCTTATTTGAGCATATTGTACTAGCTTATGTTTTATGATTAATGAAATTTCCTCAGTTTGATTTTGTATGTCTCTTAGAATATGTTCAACCGGTATAATGGCATATAGACAAATAAAGTTACAAATCAAACAAAGGGCTTACGCGTATTTTGATCATGATGATTAGGTTTTAAATTAAGGCTATAGTATGATTAATGGGGGTCCTGAGTCGCATAATGATTCAACGGCTGTATTTCTCTGCTATAGTACCTGTTTAAGGCTAAAATGAGTGTTAACTCCTGATCAGGCTTATCTAATACTCATGGTAAATGATTACTCGGCTAAGTGGGAGAATGTAAGATTAAATATATTATGTTTAATATTTAATCTATAGCCATTATAATCATTTACATAATATAGATCAAAATATATAATAACCTATTAAATAATTAGTTGGTATTTGTTGATGGACCATATTACCCTTATTAACTAATTAGGTTTCTTCCTAGGTGTCTATATAAAGGAGTCTTATGTGGAGGTTGAGGGGTTACACAATTTAGACACAAAACCCATAAGCATAACATCATCACCATCGACCTCCTCTCCTATACCGATTCCCTTGTCGGTTTTCTTAGTCCCCGTCATCAGTTAGCACCCTAAGGAGGAACCGGATCACACTGACAATTATGTCGAACTCGATGTCATCTTCTCTGACTGGATTCTCCACCGCATTGAATGCTGTAACAGGTATGCTTTAATGTTTTCCTTCATGTTTAATCAGAACCGAACCAACAGTATATACTTATTTGTAGTCTTAGGATCCTGTAAAAAGGACATGTTCTGTGAGAAGTGTGAGAAGGCATAAAAATTCATATGTAGACATCATGTTTTGGACTTACACATAATGTTTTGCGTTGTTTTGGCAAGAAAAACACTAAACATAACAATTTAAGACACAACGCAATGAATTCTAGGCTTAAAACTTAAAACACCATGTCAAGAACATTAGGCCATGGGGTATGGGGCTTGGGTTGGGGCGTGGCCCCTTTGGCGTGGGTTTGAAGCCGGGCGTGGGGCGGGCTAGCAAGGTGACATTGTGGGCTCTCAATGGCCATGTGTCAACTCATGCCCCCAACCCAAGCCCCACCATACCCCATGGGCGTGGGTTTTTTTCCCATTCCACGTGTCAACCAATGCCCAACCCAAGCCCCACCATACCCCACGGTCTTAAGTAGTGTATTTTAAGTGTTAAATAGTGTCTTTTAAATTTCACGTCCATAATATGTTTCATTGTGTTTTAAATTGTTATGTTTGGTGTTTTTCTTGCCATAACAACAAAAAACATCATGCCTAAGCTCAAAACATGATGCATACATGTCAATTTCTATGTCTTCTCACACTTCTCACGAAAAGAGTCCTTTTTAGAGGAACCTCACCCCTTATTTGTATCCAAATTTAATGAAAAAGACTTAATTTTTCTAACAATATATGCTTTCAAGATTCTAAATCTATGGTTAACTGTCGTTAACTTATAACAAAAGAAAGTTAGTTTTCAAAACATAAATGCAAATCAAATCTGTATCAATGTACGTATATGTTGATATATTTAAATAAAATTATTTTTGTCTTCATCTTTCACTTCATTCACTTGTACTATTTGGTTCGTGCTTTCTTTTCACTGGGATTTCGTGAACACCATATCTTCTATTTGGTCAATTGAAACAACCGTGTGGCATATCTTGATTACATTCACGGGAATACGAACACGAAGTTAAGTTTCAACTACCCATGGCAGTTAGTTATATCTACCATCAAATATATTATATTATATAACCACTTTTAAACTTGGTAAACGGTAGGTGTACCCTTTGAATTATTACCTTTATATATGGTGGTTTA
Organism: Helianthus tuberosus; assembly: GCA_030545235.1. Classification (NCBI taxonomy): domain Eukaryota; kingdom Viridiplantae; phylum Streptophyta; class Magnoliopsida; order Asterales; family Asteraceae; genus Helianthus; species Helianthus tuberosus. The sequence goes on from CM060419.1 coordinate 185,971,817, forward strand.
TTATAAAAGCAAATCAGTGGTATGTATCTTGTTTGTTATAACTATTGAAGTTTACTTATACTCAATGTACTTTTAAATACCGGTATGAATCGGCTGGTTATACCAGTTAAACCGGATATCGGACGCAAGTCCGGTACAATAAAGGCCGGTAAAACCTGAATACGGTATTTCTTATGTGCCGGCGGTAAATCCGGTTCTACCGGTTTAAACCGTTGAACCGGTTTGCATTATCTTAAGATTTGATTTCTTAATTTTAATAAAATACGATATTAAGGTAATATTGATCTTCCATATTTCCAGTAATTAACCTAATGTCTTCTATTCCAATATTTCATCGTTGATGAAACTGTTACTCACATTGTACAATGCAATATTGTTTATAACTAATAAAAATATTTTTAAAATGCTTAATAGTTTACAATCAGAATAGTTGTTTTTAGATAAAACTATGATCAGTTACGTAAATCAAAGTTGAGATTTGATTGTTTTTTTAGATGAATTTGTATTTTATGGAATTTATAGGGTTAACTAGTAACCCGATACAACCCGGTTCAACTGGTTGAACCATTTTTAGGGCTGTTCATAAAGCTCGCGGCTCGCAGCTCGGCTCGTAGGTCGCTCGAAAGAAGCTCGAGAAAAAATAGCTAAAAAAATTCAATTTGAGATGACGTGAACCAAGTTGGCTCATTTTGTAACCGAGCTCAGCTCGAGCTATTCTCGGCTCGGCCCATGGCGCGGCTCGTTGGCTCGTTCTTAGGCTCGTTTAACTCCGACGTAAAGCTCAAGCCAAGTTTAACCGCCTGAATTAATTTCGAGCTTGAGCTCGACCCCACCCTGGCTCGACTCGTTTACAACCCTAACCATTTTAGAGCCCAACCAAGGTATGACTTAAAAACCGGTTTTTAAAACATTGCTTATACTTAGGGTCATGCTAGCTGCACACGCCCAAAATTATTTTCACACCCCAAAGCGCCGCGCTATGGCCAAAGCGCGGCGCTTCGATCGACAAAACGTACTTCGATTGACGTTTGAAACATTCGATACTGTTTGACAGACATAAAGCTGATTATGATGTTTTGTCGTTAACCCTAAGCGCCGCGCTTTGGCCATAGCGCGGCGCTTCGACCCAAATTTTCACTTTTAAAAAGCAAACTACTGATTGAGGTTCTGCTTCAAAGCTCCAAAGCTCGGTCTTCTTCTTCTTCACGTTGTTTACAAACATACGTGGGTATTCGAGTGTTTTGTTGTTTGTTGTTTACAAAAAACGATGTCGTGGTTAAACAACTATATTTCCGGTCAATATTCTGACGAGACAGTTGTTCCTGATTCTTACGAGGGGACCGCTATTTCTGACTCGTATGAGAAACCGGTCTCGTCCAACTTGAGGGAGGCAGAGGTTGTATCTGGCATTCATTATCGTGATAACACGGTGACGCTGGATTTGAATACCCCTGTGGAGGACCCTTACGCACAACAAGGTTATTCGAATTTCGGTTACTGTGGCGAGTACAGCTTTGTACAGCAGGAGTGTGGTCCAAACGACAGTTACGGTTGTCAACAGAGCTTACAAGGTTATTCGAATTTCGGTTACGGTGGCGAGCACAACTTTGAACATCAAGTATATTCGGACCTCGGTGACGATGGTGAGCCGGGGGATGTGTCTGTTGACGAGGAAGGCTGTTACCCGGTTACGTTTTCGTTTGATACGACGCAGACCTTTTCGTCACGTAAAGAGTTGGTGCGTTGGGTACAAGACACGGCAAAAGACAACGGTTACCTCATTGTGACTAAGAGGTCGAATAAAAGAGGAGAGAATTACAAGATTTGGTTTCAATGTACTTTTGGTGGGGAGCATAAGAGTATAGCTACACAGAGGAAAACGGGTAGCAAGAAAATAGGCTGCCCGTTCGAGATGATCGGGTTTTCGGAATCATCCGGAAGTGTTTGGAGGATCGAGGTGACGAAGGCGAAGCATATCTTTGACCTTTCTCGTTATGATTTTGCCACCTAATTTGTTTTCATCCACAGGTCAGCAACTCCGGATCACACACATAGACGTGTTCTGGAAGAAGCTTAACTTCAAGCCTGCAAAGAAAAACATAGAGGATATCGATGTAGACGCGGAATTTGAAAAATTGAAACAAAAGATCGATCCAACACCCCCTCAGGTGAAAAGGAGCTTCTTTGAAAAGTTTCAGCAAATCCTCAATCCAGGGAACAATAACAAAAAACCTCCTGCTGTTCTGAAGAAAACTCGTGGTCGCCCAACATTGAAAACGCAGGAAGAAAGAAAGGTTGAAGCCGCTAGAAAAAGCTCGTACATTCCGTCGGAAGAAACTTGGGTCGAGGCCTCAGATGATCTTCCCCGTCACAGCTCGTACATATCACTCGAAGATTCTAGAAGACAAAAGAATACCAAACCGATCAACCTGCACCCTGATTTCCCGATGATCAAGCTCGGTCCTAAGACGGATATAGCGATCCGCAACTACGCATCTCAGATTCCCGAAGTGATCCATCCATACATCGTTAGAATAAAGGACGTGAAACCAGATGGTCATTGTGGGTTTCGATCGGTGGCTGTTGGGTTAGGAGTGAAACAAAATTCATATTTGATGATCCGGAAACAACTTATAAAGGAGTTACGTACGAACGAATCGCTTTGGAGGCAGTTTTTCGATCCGGAAAACATAGGACATTATGATGCGCTGCTTAGACTGATCAATTTCAAGGGGGTGGGACGAGCAGATATCGAAAATTACATGACGATGCCTGAGACGGGGTTTCTTATTGCCCAACGATACGGTGTGATTGTTCACAGCTTCGACATGCGTGGGAGCTGTACAATTTTCCCTCTGCTGGGCGGGCCAAACGAAGCTGAGGAACCTCACCTGGTGGTTGCGGTTGTGTTCGTCGACCATGGGCATTTCATACATGTAGAGCTTGGAGGTTGTTATCCAATGCCTCCCCCAAACCCACTCTGGACAGCACACAGAACAGAGCGCGCAGCAGCCTGGCATACATTATACAGGGATCAGATCAACACGTACAAAATGCTTACGTATCGTGCCCCTGACCTTAATGTAACCCCATATGTTCACGATGTAGGTTAAATGTGTTTAATAATAATCACGTTTGTGTTTGTTCAATATATGCGTTACATCACGTTAAAAACCGAATGTCACCGACACGACCCAATCAGATTCAATACGCACTTGTACGACCCAAAATGACCATATACATCATAATACTACAATTAATGAAAAAATACGTCATGTTCATGTGCAGTAGGCGGCTGATACACATAACACCTCTCACAGGAGTACTTGTGCTTTCAAACCAAAATGATACGATATAACGGAATAAGACATCACACGTAACCGATTTGATCCGGAACTTGCAGTATAGTCCATATATTTTAAAAAATGATGTATAATGGAAAAAACGTAAAATTTAGACTATTATCGACGCGTTTGTGAATAAAAAACAATTTAAAAAAAGGGCCGAAGCGCCCCGCTTAGGTCATAACGCAGCGTTTTGGCCCCGAAGCGCCCCGCTTTGGCCATAGCGGGGCGCTTTGGCCCCTCGTTATACCTGAAGCGGGGCAGCCTTCTCCCCCATTTCACCCTCAAACAAAACACACACACTACGGTGCGATTACACACACTAGTGCGAAGATCGTCTTTTTCCGGATTTCAACCGCTATTAGGTACGATCGAACTTCGTTTATTGTTTTGGTTCAAGTTATATGTTTGATTTTGATTTGATTTGGGCGGTTGTGATCATGTTGCTGGGGCTGTTCTTCATAACGAAGAACCAAAGCGCCGCGCCGAGGCCAAAGCGCGGCGCTTTGGTTCATGTTTATTATTTTTTTTTAATATTATTTGTTTAATATTGTTTGTTTATTATTTAAATTATATTTAATATTATTTGTTTATTATTTAAATTTTATAAATAAAATTATTTGTTTATTATTTTATATTTAATATTCAGTCCTTGTCTGTTGACCTTGTCCAAAGCGCCCCGCTATGGCCAAAGCGGGGCGCTTTGAGTGTGCAAATAGACATAGGCCGTGTGCGAATAGACCAGGCCTATACTTATTATATAAAATTTACTTATACTTATTACATACTAGTAGCTTATGTGATTTAAGTTTAGTTAATATTTATACCAAAAATTATATTTCAAACTCTAGACTTTTTTTTTGGCTATGTACAGCTTGGATCCACGGATTCCCCATCAAAGTCAAATTGACAATTGAAAACAACACTTGAAAAGAAAATAATATTATTTGCTAGAAAGAAAAAACAAAAATATTGAATTACTTTATATTAAGAAGAAATACTTAAAAGTTAAAAAAATTAGGAAGAAAATGTGCAAGTGATATATGATTGATGACGATGCTAACGAATTTGATAAGGAAATTTCATAAATAATTGATTTAATTACATAGATCATCCCTGTTCTAAGATCATATTATGGTTTTGGTTTTAAGTTTCAAAAATTACATCCATAGTTTGGTCTTTGAATTGAATGACCACTAGTTTTTAACTTATTTTTTAACGATTATACATACTAAGGACCAAACATGTTACTTGTGAATGAATAGCAAGATCGTAAATATAACTTTAAAAATTTTGAGATCAAAACCGGCATATTACATTACCATAGTATCATATGTGTAATCATTAATCAACTCTAAATAGTATAAATTAATTATTGAAAATTATATATGTATATGTATTACACGGGTTGTTTGTTTATCTCTTAATGGGTCTCTTAATGGTTCAGACCTCTTACTGGTTCAGCATTTAATGGTTCAGACTGTTTGTTTCGCAAGCAGATGTCTGAATGGTTCAGACATTTGCCTCTGAATGGTTAAGCATTATAAAAAGTCTGAATGGTTAAGACCTCTAACCTGAATGGGTCAGACATTTCCCTCTAAACGGTGAAACATTATACTAGCTCTTAATGATTCAGATCTCTTACTGGTTCAGCACTTAACCATTCAGAAGTTGTCAAATAGCCCCTAACACATACAATCGTCAAGATATGTATTTAAGAGGGTGTTTGGGGTTGAGTTTTGAAAATAGATTATGCGTTTTGAATAATCAGAATCAGATAATTAACTGTAACAAAACGTGATGTTGAAAGATAGTGTTTGGATTTGATTATGTTGCTTGATATCACAATAATCGGATAATCAACTATTTGAGTGTTTGGCAAATAAAGATTTTAAAAAATAAACAAGTGAAAGTCTTTTTCTAAACGCAAATAATCAATTTTTGAAAAACTGCGTTTTGTTGCAGTAGGGGGGGCTGCTTTTGGAAAACTACGTTTTGTAACTTTCTAAACGCAAATAATCAATTTTTTTAGTTTTTTTTACCTAAACACTCAAAACTGATTATTTACGATTTCAAAACTCAATAATCTAAAAATCTCCTTCAAAACTCAACCCCAAACACCCTCTAAAAAAAGAACTTTGATATGTTATTTACTTATTATAAAATTTTACTTTGTTTATTATTATTTATTATTAGGTTAGAAACATATGTATTACACAGAGTTAGACCAATTAAAGATTTTTATTTGTTAGTATAGAAAAATATATATATTTATTTATATTGTTTTGTGGTCCTTTTAAGATTTATAGATATGATGGATGCATTCATTTTCCTAATACGCCTATTATACATTTATACCAACATCACTTTTGGTCTACTAAATTGCATTTATCCTTCCTCACACGCAATTATACATTGAACAAGTCAAATCTTTGGTCAACTTCACCCCCAAAACACTCACCCAATTCAATACCATGGTTGTAAAAGTCCCGTCTAGGCTTCGAGTACTCGCTACAAGGTAGGCTGCCGAGACACGAATACTGTTCTCCCAGGCCAATTACTCCCCGAGTAATCTCCGCCTAAGCCGAGTACCTCCCGAGTACTCCCGAATCCGACTAGGGAGCGCCTAGCGACTTTTGCAACCATGTTCAACACTAATCATAAATACTTTACTACATTATAGACGAATTAACCTGTCTATTCTGCTTTAATTACGTTTGGATACATCAATATTTTTTCTAAAAGTTGATATTGTATCATCAATGTCACCACACTTGCCTCCAAAACCAACCATGCATAAGCCACCAAGGTTGTTGTTGATTTGCCCCCACCCTTTTGTTTTTATTATTAACTTTAATTATTTAATTAATTAATCTATACATCTTTTATAGCCGACACTTTATAAACCCCTACCCCTTCCCTTCAAGAACAACTAAAAAATTTAATTTCAAAAGTCCAATCAACTCTTTGTGATCAAGGTTGTTTATGGAGGCTGCAAATGATTTTCATCCGCCTTCGAATTACGATGAAATCTTCATGCAACGACGCTTGATCTTTTCCGACAGTCTTCAAGTATGTTTATCTGTGCATATATTCAATCTTTGTATGCAGTCAACTTTGTTTTAAAGTAGTTTGATGAACAACTTATAGGACTTGAGGAAAGTAAGAAGTCAACTATACTCAGCTGCTGAGTTTTTCGAAGACTCGTATCATAAAACCGAACATGATCCCTTGTAAGTACATGTGTTTTTTGTTAATTTGATTTCATTATCATTTATCAACTAACTTGCTGCTTTAATCTTGGTTTAGATTGTTAGAGAGTTTGAAAGATTATGTGTCAAAAGCTCTGATCAGCACCATTGACCATTTGGGCTCTGTGACATCTAAAGTCAACAGTTTTTTAGATGAAAACATTGATGAAGCTTATGAAACAAATCTTCGAGTTGTATGCATCAAACAGGTTTGTTACATATCAATATTTGTTTGATTATTTTCTTCACATGAGTTTGTTGCACTTGTGTGATTTTATTGGAGATGGTTGCAGAGATTACAAACATGCCAGACGTTTAGCGATCATGAGGGCCTTTCGCAACAATCGTTGGTGATACAGACGCCAAAGTACCATAAGCAATATCTGCTACCAGGTTATTAAATGTTTTTTTTTTATATTTTGGGTTCTTATTTGCTAGCATATACTAAATATTATAAAATTATAGACGGACAGTTTCCTGAAGCAGCGAAAGCAAAGACTGAATCATTCACTTTGAGGTAATATTTATCACTTTAATTCGGTGGAGCTCCACCAACATCATGTTCATCGTATAAGATTCTTGCGCAGGAGAGAGCGTAACAAAGGGGATTTAAAAGAATTCGGATCGGATTTGGTTGATTTTACATTTGCAAAAGCTGCATCAAACAAAGGATCAGGTGGGACTGTGGAGAGAACAGTGTTGTTTCTTTTTTTCTAGAGTTAATTGCCATTTTAGTCCCTGTGGTTTGGGTCAATTTGTCAGTTTAGTCCAAAGGTTTCATTTTTAACATCTGGATCCAAAAAGGTTTCATCGTTGCCATTTTGGTCCAACTGACTTAACTCCATCCATATCTGTTAAGTCTGCCAAGGGCATTTTTGTCATTTCATTTTTCTTTTTATTAACCCTTTTTTTCTTAATTGTCAAAAATGCCCTTAGCAGCTTTAACAGATATGGATGGAGTTAAGTCAGTTGGACCAAAATGGCAACGATGAAACCTTTTTGGATCCAGATGTTAAAAATGAAACCTTTGGACTAAACTGGCAAAATGGCCCAAACCACAGGGACTAAAATGGCAATTTACTCTTTTTTCTAATTTAAGTTGTTAACATTTGACCTACAAATGTTATGTACTGACTGAGGTTTACTTGATAACCAGAAAAACGATCGAGGTCGGTTTCACCAAGTCGGTTCAGAATCAAGCGATCAGGATCTCTTGCTAACCCATCTGTCAGCCCAGTCTCTCGGGTCGGGTATGCTGGTTCGGTTATTAATCGATCATTCAGTCCAAATACACAGCTGAAGCATCAGGCAGAGGCAAGGAGGTCTTATTCGTTGTATTCGGAAAAAGAAAGAAGACAAGATATCCAAGTTTACTCCAAGAAAACCAGAAACCTTTTCAAAGCATTACTTAGCATACACAAGAATAAGAACGATAGTCGATAGATTGTATCATACAGATAACTTTAAAGTCCCTTTTATTCAGATCCGATTGGCAGAAATTACGTCGTATTATTGTTTGCCTATATAAGGGCAAATGAAGCAAATTTAACAATAGCAACTTTAACAATATGAATCAAGAAACATCACAAATCCAATACAAAAACTTATTCAAATAGTTTCCAGAGTATCATTATCTCTGATTTAAGCGTCGGAATTAAACATTAGGAGATGAAACTGTTCATGTTTTCGGTTCATTCTTGTACAACCACGCTGATCTCGCCCTTCTCTAGAAGATCATAAAACGCCCTTGTTTTTCTCTGCTCGTTCCAGTGATGCATTTTCCATAAACCACCTGCGGCTAACCCAAGCACTGACCCGATGATCAGTTCTTTAACCACACTAGGGCCTTTCAAGACAGGATGCGCAACTCGGCCACCCACCATTTTTAGTTCTGTAGTAAAAAACCAACAAAACATGAAAATCGATGCATAAAAAACTAATAACTTGAAGAAATTGCCTTGATATATAAGTATGAATACACAAGTTACACAAACTAGAGGTGGCAATGTGTTAGATATTGCTTGAAGTGTATTCAAAATGCATAAGACAATATTTAACATAAGATTACTATATAAATCATTTATGCAATTACATAAGAAGATAAAGAAAAGGGTTTAGGGGTCAACACCGCCTGTTTCGTCACAAACTAAATATGTATCTAGTTTGACCCGTTACCAAACCCAACTCATGCATCTGTTTTGTGATAGGAATCATAATCTAGTTTATAGTTAATTGTCATTTGTCTATTCTAGGAGGGGGTAAAGTGTAATTGCTATTTCTATAAATAAGGATCAATAGTCATTTAGGAGGGTAGGAAAAGATATTGGTATATTGTTAGGCTCATTGCATTAGCATGAGAAGGGCATAGCCCTGGCCACTTCGGTGGTTAGTTATTTTATATTGTCTTCTTCATTCAAGCAAATACAGTTACAGATTTGTTTTCATCATCTTTATTCAATTCAGTCTCTATCATTGGTCTGACCTGCCCTGACCTGCCATTTTCCTTTCAAACTCCATGGAAACCAGATCGATTGCTCGTTTGGATGCTCAGGAGCGTCAGCTCAAACAGCTTCACAGTGATGTTGCTGAAATCAAAACCTCTTTGAAGGCATTAGAAGAGACTCACGCTGAATCCCGTGAGTTTAGGAAGGTGTTTCTCGCTTGGATGCAACATCAGGAGGCAAGGTCTGATGATAGTTCGCCAGGATCTGGATCTCCATCGTTTCTTCCAAATCCGTCTTCAGCTCTGCAACTTGACCGTGTGGTGGATCGTCACTCTGATTCTCTTCCTAATCCTCCACCTTCATCTCTCTTAGAGCAATTGAAGGCGATCGTCGCCAGATCTGACGAACGCCTGGGTAAATCGCTGCTGCACAATGGATGTGGCTCCAAATCTAGGTCGGATAGTGCTAATTGGGCCTTATCGACTGCTGAAAATGCGTTTGTCCATGGCCACTCAACAACCAAATCGATGTCTGATACAGATCAATTGAAGGCGATAATATACCGATTTGAAGAAATTTCAGCCGACCATGGCTATTTGATGCTGAATAGTCAATCGGATTCAATTTTTTCAGGCTCTAATTCTACATTTGTGGCTCCAATTGCACAATTTCAGTCTCCATGTGCACATATTGTTGACGTCCGATCGAAATCTCATGAAATTGGAGTGATATCGGGCCGTTTTCAGAGACAATTGGGCTTCGGGACTATGGTGGGCTTAGGTATAGAGCAGAAATCGGTAGTGGACCTGGACTCTCCATATCTGGGCTCGATAGGTGGACAACTTCATCCAGTCGCTCCGTTTCTATCTTCCTCCTTATCTTCTAAACACGTCCCTACAAAATACATGACGGTACTCTCAGATCTGGAACTCCTTCCATGTGATTCGGTTAAAATTGTTGCAGGAGTTGAGTCGCATGTTGTTACTGCCCAAGCTAGTCATTTTTCGACTCCAATTTTGTCGGTCCAAGACAGTAATTCAAGGTATACTACTGAAGAAGATACAATCACAACTGAGGAAGGGGATTATTCAGTTTTTCTAGCCCATGCCATAGCTGGGAATACCACTGTCATGACAGCGGCGTGCTCGTTCAAACTTGGAGATCAACGCCTTGGTTGGAACGGGGGAATAGTGGATTTTCAGCTTTTGATTGATCCACCTCATTCTTGGGTGGTGCATGGGCAGGCTCGACCACCTGAAAATGCTATCGGGGAAGCATCCGCTTGGATTGTCGAAGTCAGTTGTGGTTCCCAGTCTTGAGGGCAAGACTGTTTTGAAGGGGGGAGTAATGATAGGAATCATAATCTAGTTTATAGTTAATTGTCATTTGTCTATTCTAGGAGGGGGTAAAGTGTAATAGCTATTTCTATAAATAAGGATCAATAGTCATTTAGGAGGGTAGGAAAAGATATTGGTATATTGTTAGGCTCATTGCATTAGCATGAGAAGGGCATAGCCCTGGCCACTTCGGTGGTTAGTTATTCTATATTGTCTTCTTCATTCAAGCAAATACAGTTACAGATTTGTTTTCATCATCTTTATTCAATTCAGTCTCTATCATTTTGCCACCTCTAAAAGAAAACATATACATTTGGAAGATCTGAAAATGAGATAGAGCAAGAACAGACATGAGAGCCGACTGTTCAATCCTTTTTCTATTTTATGAATTATGAAATCGACATGTTAAAAAGATGTTATTAATGATCTAAATACATACGACTCTGTAACAATCCCAAGGGTCTATAAGGTTTCGATTAGTATTACAATGTCAAGATGCTATACATCACATAAATCAAGTTAGCATAAGCCAACTGTCAAATATACACAAAAACATTTACATATCACAAGTATCCCCAATGGAAACATTTTTGGCTCCTGTGAAGGATGTGGCACCAACGTGGAGGAGAGGCGAAAGAGAGAAGGTGAGCAGCATCCCACCCCAAAGATGCCCTCGGACGGACTCTGTGAGAGTGGAAAAGTGAGAGCCGAGCGAAAGAGAAAGCATTTTTGGCTGTGTTTTTTTTTTGTGAGAGAAGCAAACTTCAAGCGAAGGGAGGGACGACGGACGAGCGAAAGAGGAAGCATTTTTGGCAAGTGTGACGTGGATGCGTTTTTTAGGCTTCTCACTCGAGACGCTCTAAGAACTAATGGTCTATACGGATTGAATTAGTAGTAGAATGCAGCACATAAATCAAGTTACCATAAGCCAACTTTCATATATACGCACAATTATTTACATATAACAAGTATCATCTCTAGTCATAGGCTTATAGCTCACAAGAATCATCTCTACCAAGGTTTAAAAAAACGGAAACGAGTTTCGAGGCGTTTTCCCTTCGCCTCACGAGGCGTAAGCCCGAGATGGAATTAAAAAATAAAATATAAAAAATATATATCTTATAAAAATAATAAATTAACTAAATTCATCATGAAAATCATCAAAAACACACATACAAAAGACATAAATTGCTTGAAATTGACACAAAAAGTCAAAAACATCAAAACCAAATATAAAAAACCCCTGAGGTGCAGCCTTTTTAGAGCCTCAGAATCGTTTTTTTGGGTGTTTCGCCTCAATCGTTTTTTAAAACTATGATCTCTACTTATAAACCAAGTTATCATTTATAGTTATAAATCAATTTATCATCTCTAGAGCAGAGATAATTTTTTTCAAAAGTAACTCACCAACACATTGAAAAACAAATACAAATCCTTGATATAAAACAACTATTAAAATTAGTAATTCATCATCTTAAGCTAAGGCTACATATTTATACAGATCCAATAACTTTCCTCACTAATCGATATGTACAATTTCCATAACCTAAACTAAAACGCCCCTATAAAATCATCAATAAACATAACAGTTATCGATCGAGTAAATTAGCATGCTCAGCAACGATAAATCTTCCAATTAAAGTTCAAATTCATTATATTACATAGCAAATCGGATAAACAAAGACTAAAAATATAATAAATTCGAAGTCGTGTAAAGCTATGGTGGTTGTAGATCTGATTGCTTGAAGTAGAATCTGTGTAAGTTGAGATAAAAGTTTGGAGGAAGTATTACCTAGGGACGACGACGGCGATGACGCTGATGAGAGTTTCCGGTACCGGATTTTTCGCCGTTCACTTGACCTACGGAATACGGATGTGCGTTTTGTAATAACATTCCAGGTTTTCTCGGCTTATATCTAGTGAAGGGGAAATTGCAGCCATGCCCCTCATGGTTTATAATGTTCCAAATCACGCCCTAACTTAATTGTGTATACTTGTTAGAGTTAAATGTTATTTTAGTCCATGTGGTTTGGGTCATTTTCTCAGTTTGGTCCAAATGTTTGAAATATTATCATTTTAGTCTAAATAGTTTTAAACATTGTCATTTTAGTCTACTGGGTTAACTTTATTTATTAACAAGTGAATTTAATATAAAATTAATTATAAGTTTAAGAGAAAAATGCCCGGATAGTCTCTGTGGTTTCGCCTTTTTGCACCTATAGTCCCAAACTTTCTAAAATTACCTGAATAGTCCCCAAGTTTTCATTTTTTGTTCCCGGATAGTCCCTGGGTCTAACTTCAGTTTGTTTTCTCTGTTAAAATTATGTAAAATGACAAAAATACCCTTACTAAAAAACAAAATAACTTAATCTATTTAATAGATTTATTTTTATGTGGGACCCACTACTTTATAAATAAATAAAAACAACCCCACCCCCACCCCCACCTTCATTGTAGACCAACCATCATCTCCGGCCACCGTAAACTCTCCGACCAACCTGCAACATCCACCGCTGCCGTCATCGTCATTCACAAAATCCCGCACACCACATCACCGTACACCATCCCTGCACACCACAACCCCGCACACCACATCACCTTTCAAAACCGCACACCACCCTGCACACTCTGTTCATCTTCTCAGTTCATCAACAGTTTCATCATCATCACTTCCGTCGATCTTCCGTCGATCACCATTAATCTCCATACATCACACGCGTATACATGTATTGATTCATCCATCGTCATCGTCATTTTAATCATCGTTCAACCTACATCTTCTCCGACAACCTCTGACGTCTTCTCCGTTCACTTGCGACATCAGTTATTCATCATCTCCGGCAGACACCATCTTCAATCTTCATCTCCTTCTTCTCCGATAATCAACCACCTCTGACCACTGTATCACCGACGACCTGCAACTCATCACCATAACCACCACGACCTCCAATTGTCATCATCTATTGTTCGTCGACTGCACCTCCGTTACCTCTCGCCGTCACCGTCAATCATCATCACCCTCCATCTTACTCCAACGACCTGTTATAACCTGCCTCCGTTCATCTTCCGGCTGAAGTTTACAAATTAGGTCTTGGTGGCTGAAGTTTACAAATTAGGGTGAGTTGGTGGTGGTTGTGGTGGTGGTGAAGGTGAAAGTGGTATAAGAGGGGTGGGGATGGATCTGCAGGGGAAGGGGAAGAAAGAGTGATGAAGGTGGGGGTGGGGTGGGGTTGGGGTTGTTTTTTTTTATTTATAAAGTAGTGGGTCCCACATAAAAATAAATCTATTAAATAGATTAAGTTATTTTGTTTTTTAGTAAGGGTATTTTTGTCATTTCACATCATTATAACAGAGAAAAGTAAATGCAGTTAGGTCCGGGGACTATCCGGGAACAAAAAATGAAAACTTGGGGACTATTCAGGTAATTTTAGAAAGTTGGGGACTATAGGTGAAAAAAAGCGAAACCACATGGACTATCCGGGCATTTTTCTCTAAGTTTAAAATAAACTTATCTTTTTACTTAAAAACTTATATTTAAGTTTCCAAATATCACTAAATTCAAACTTATGTTAGTTAAAATATTATAAAAATGGAAGAATAATGATAATGATTTTTTTTTTTTTTTTTTGTGATTTCTAAAATTTTCAATTTTTTAAAATGGCTAGATTATTTGAACGGTAAAAATATGTCAAATAGTAAAAAATAGATGATATTTAAAAATCCAAATATTAGTCATTTAATTTTTTATATGTATTAAAATTTCTATATTTATAATTGTAATTTATGTAAACTATGTTAAAATGATATTTAAAGAAGTAAGTAACCTTTAGGTGAACTAACAATTATCAATTACATAAAAAAATTAATATACTGTTGCAAAAAATGTTCTAAAATTAACTTAATAGAATTTAAAGTAAACTGCCATTTTTGTCCTTATGGTTTGGTCACTTTTGCCACTTTAGTCCAAAAGTCAAACTTTTTGCATCTGGGTCCCTGTGGTTTCAGTTTTATTGCCATTTTGGTCCAAAAATGAAATCAGATAATATTTGTCTTATAAAATCCTGCAATTTTGTCATTTTTCTCAGAGGCAACTCAGGTCATATTTGTCTTATAAAATATGGTATTTATTTATAAAAAAAATGATCATTTTGCCCCTGCGGAAAATGACAAAATTTGCAGGATTTTATAAGACAAATATGACATGATTTCATTTTTGGACCAAAATGGCAGTAAAACTGAAACCACAGGGACCCAGATGTAAAAAGTTGAGTTTTGGACTAAAGTGGCAAAAGTGACCAAACCACAGAGACCAAAATGGCAGTTTACTCTAGAATTTATAAATATCATAACAAAGTTCATTTTTAAAGATATATCTTGACGATTCCATATGTTAACACGTAACATTATATTTTATTTGATTCGTATAATACATGTTTTATTCAAACAACATCATAAGTAGTGATTCAATAGTAAACAAAGGTCAATTTCACATAAAATTCAAAGTAGAAAGTCAACTTTTTGGAACACAATAGGTGCAATAGTTTCATCATCTTTTATAGCCATTAAAAAACTAAAATCCCCTTCTAAATAACCTTTCAAGAAAGCAACCACAACCCCTCCGACAAATCTCCTCATGGGTTCTCTACACTTGCCACTTTCACACATGCAATTTATAAACATACCCCCAAGGCCCCAATCCCTTTAGTCTCATCATCAAGCATATCAAGATGCCCGTAATCTTTCGCGACAAAATAATAAGCCGGTTTACAACATTCGTTGTAAAAGTCCTCATGGTTCACCCCTTTTGGAGCACAAGGCGGGAACACATTCAATGTGTCACGTTGTATTTCCTGACTTCACCAAGGCCCGAACCAATAACCATTACCGGCATTTCAAGATTAAATGAGTGTGGAACATAAGTGAGAACTTTTGGAGGAGTTTGCCTGCCTTTGTCAGTTCCATCAACCGGGTTGTTGTAAATCTTTGAAACTTGATTAGGGTTCTGCAGAATTTCTAAAGAATATTGTTCATATGATAATTAATTGATAAAATACAAACGTGATGATACAAAGTTATATATACATGTACATCGTAAGAGAAATACCTTATAACTACCCTATAAATATAACTTATAGTAAATATTAAAATTAATAACGATATCTAGCTTATATATATATAAAAATGCCGGACATATATGTATGCATATATATCTAACACCCTCCCGTAAGCTATATCATCCAGGTTACATGCGAAGAAGCTCTTTTAGTCGAATGAAATCCTTCGGTTGTAGTGCTTTTGTCATGATATCAGCTAACTGATCTTTTCTTGCACAAAAGATAACAGTTAATTCTCTTTTCTTGATAAGATCTCTGATGAAGTGATACTTAACCCTTATTTGTTTGCTTTTTCCATGATAAACAGGATCCCTAGCTAAACATATAGTAGACTTATTGTCGCAGTACATAGGAATTGAGGAATCGTTCTTTTCTTGTAAGTCATCTAAAATTCCCTTAATCCATAAAGCTTGACAACCAGTTAATGACAATGCCATATATTCAGCTTCCGTTGAAGATAGTGCCACCACCTTTTGTTTTTTAGACTGCCATGAAATAGGACTTGAACCTAAATGAAAAATGTACCCGGAGGTGCTTTTACTATCATCCATATCTCCTGCATAATCACTATCACTAAAACCTACAAGATTTTTCTTTCCTCCTTTGGAGTATGTAAGTCCTTGATTTTGTGTTCCTTTGATATATTTGAGTATACGCTTAGCTGCTTCCCAGTGACTCCTTTTTGGATGTTCCATAAATCTACTGACTTTGCTTACTGCAAACATTATGTCTGGTCTTGTGTTGGTTAAATACATCAGACTTCCTACTAGGCTTCGATATACACCTTCATCTACGAAATCTTCTGGGTCATCCTTTGACAACTTCAGTCCATATTCCATAGGTGTGGATACAGTGTTGCATTGTGTCATTCTATACTTTTCTAACAGATTTCTCATGTACTTTCTTTAAGACAGGATGATGTTTCCATTCTCATAAAGTACCTCCATACCCAGGAAATAATGCAATCTTCCCATATCAGTCATTTCAAATTCCTTATTCATCGACTCTTTGAATTCAGTAATTAAGTGCATGGAACTACTAGCAATGATTAAATCATCTACATATAAACATATCACTAATTTTCCTTCATTAGTGTCTTTTATGTATAAAGTGTGCTCATATGCACATTTTCTAAACTCATGTTGCATGAAGTATGAGTCTATGCGACTGTACCACGCTCTTGGTGCTTGTTTAAGACCATAGAGAGCTCGTTTGAGATGACATACCTTTCGTTCTTCTCCCTGTTTAATATATCCTTGAGGTTGCTCTATGTAAACTTGTTCGTTCAGTTTTCCATTCAGAAAGGCCGTCTTAACATCCATTTGATGAAGATGACATCCATAATGTGCGGCTAGAGCTAACACTAGTCAAACTGTTTCAAATCTTATTACTGGTGCAAATACCTCTTGATAATCTATACCATATTTTTGCCTGTATCCTTTCACTACCAACCTGGCCTTGTATTTGTCTACATTTCCTTTTTCATCATATTTTGTTTTATAGATCCATTTTACTCCTATTGGCTTTTGATTCTTTGGTGGATCTACCAGTACCCAAGTTTGATTTTTGTTGATGGAATCCATTTCCTTGTCCATTGCTTCTATCCATCTCGTATCCTTACTTGCTTCTTCATAACTCGTCGGATCTGTACTTGCATAGAGGACAAAATTCACCACTTGGTTTTGGTTGTATTTATGTAATACCTCTGCATTTGAGAGTTTTCTGGTATTACGATATACATTTCTGATGCTTTTAGTTCTAATGACTTCATTTTCTAAGTTTGTAGAGGAAGAGTCATCGTTGTGTTGTCGATCTTGACTAACATTTTGCTGTTGAGTTTCATCCGTCCCTAAGTCACCAAAATCTTGCTGATCATTATTGGTTGTTTCTTGACTTTGTTCTCCATTTATCGTGTCTGCAGTGGTATTATTAACCTCCTGTTCTCGGTCCTTGTCCGTTACACTATCATCTCGGGTTGGTTTCTCCTCTCCATCAGTAATAACAAATGGTACATTTGATCCATCACAGTCGAAAACCCATCTTTTATTTTCATCAAAGATCACGTCACGACTGATGATAATCTTGTTAGTTTGAGGGTTATACAGCTTGTAACCCTTGCTAGCTTCATTGTATCCAACAAATATTGTTTTTCCGTCTTGTTGGATAATTTATCTCTACGTTGTTTGGGTACGAGAGCATAAGCTAGACAACCAAACACTTTCAGATGTTCTACGTTTGGTTTCTGCCCATTCCAGGCTTCATAAGGAGTAATATTTGGCCTAGTCTTCGTGATGGTTCGATTTAGAATGTAAGTAGTGCATGCTACAGCTTCCGCCCAGTAACAATTAGGTAATTGCTTAATATTCATCATGCTCCTACTTAACTCCATCAAAGTCCTATTCTTCCGTTCGGCTACTCCATTTTGTTGAGGAGTATAGCTATTAGTAAGTTGATGCCGAATTCCATTGAGTCTCAGATAATCCTGAAATGATTTACTGCAATATTCTCCTCCGCGATCCGTCCTTAGGGTTTTAATTAAATGATTTGACTGCTTCTCGTTCAAGGCTTTGAAGGTTTTAAAGTAATTTAGTGCTTCGGATTTAAATTTGAGAAAATATACCCATGTCTTTCGAGTGTAATCATCGATGAATGTGATAAAGTATCTACATCCACCTATGGATTCTGTTCTCATTGGACCACATATGTCAGAATGAACTAGTTGTAGTGGTTCAGTTGCTTGCCAGGTCGTTTTCTTTTGAAAAGGCTTCCTTGCTTGTTTTCCGGATATACATCCTTCACACACACTATCATCCTTCTTCATTTTTGGTAATCCAAATACTAGTTCCTTGTTTCCCATATCAATCAAGGTGTCCATGTTCACATGTCCATAACGTTTATGCCATAGATGTGAAGAGTTGTAGATAGTCATATTCATGGCACACTGTAAATCGCTTTCGGG
The DNA here is from genome assembly GCA_030545235.1 of Helianthus tuberosus. Classification (NCBI taxonomy): domain Eukaryota; kingdom Viridiplantae; phylum Streptophyta; class Magnoliopsida; order Asterales; family Asteraceae; genus Helianthus; species Helianthus tuberosus. The sequence goes on from CM060419.1 coordinate 185,990,266, forward strand.
ATGTAAGGGAAACATCTTATTGTTAGTCATCTTGACCATGCCAAGAACTTCATTATTTGCATCTTTGATAATGCATCTGTCTTCTTTGAATGTGACTTCATACCCTTTCCTTATGAGTTGTCCTACACTTAACAGGTTATGTTTCAAACCCTTTACATAAAATACATCTGGTATCTTCCTTTCTCGCCCTCTTATAGTAATAGAGACGTCTCCGCTGCCTAATACTTCCAACCGTTTATCATCCCCTGTCCTCACCTCCTTTTTTAATGAATCATCAAGGTGAGTGAAACATTCTCGGTTACCAGTCATATGGTTACTGCAGCCACTGTCAAGATACCAACAGTCACTTTTGACTGTCTCCTCCATATTAAATATCATGAACATAGTATCATCTTGTTCATCCGTTTCGTCTTCTTTGTGAATTAACACGTTGTCCGATCTCTCACGTTCATCCTTCTGTTGACAAAACTTGGCAGTGTGACCAAGTTTATGACAATTGAAACATCTTATCGAATTCATATTAAAGTTCTTGCCCCTGTTCTTGTTTCGTCCTCTTCCTGTGGAATCAGTCTTGGATGTCTGCCTAAAACGGTCTTGACTCGCATTTGTTACTTGAAATGCATGTTCTACCGGACTGTCTTCATATCGTTTTAGTCTCAATTCGTGAGATTGAAGTATCCCCATTAATTCTTCAGTGGACACTTCCCCCAGATTTTTTGTTTCCTCTATCGTTATAACAACCGATTCATAATTTCTAGTTAGGCTTCGTAAGATTTTCTCTACAATTCTCTGTTCATCTATTTTTTCTTCATTCATTCTCAATTGATTCACTATATGGGTTATTCTGTTGAAGTATTCTTCAACAGATTCACCATCTTTCATATTCAAAGAATCAAATTCACATCTAAGAGATTGGAGTTTTACAGTTTTTACCCGGCTTTCACCCTTGTATGATTTATGAAGAATAATCCATGCTTCCTTCGCTGATCTTGCCTGAGAAATTCTTTCGAACACTGTATCGATTACGGACTGAAAGATAATGTGCAGCGCTCGTTTATCCCTTTTTACTGATTCTCGGTATGCAGCGGTTGCTTCTTCAGACGGATTTGATCCCAGTTCTTGATATCCTTCATCGACAACCGTCCATAATTCTTGCGATTCAAGTAATACCTTCATTTGAATGTGCCAATGATAATAATTTTGTCCAGTCAATTTTGAGATCTGTGTTTGAATTCCCTGTGTTTGATTCATGATCTTGAATTTGAGAGAAGAAAAAAAAACTTTTAACGTAATCGGATGTTTGTGTCTTGGATCGGATGTGGCTCTGATACCACTTTGTTGTAAATCTTTGAAACTTGAACGAAAACTTGATTAGGGTTCTGCAGAATTTCTAAAGAATATTGTTCATATGATAATGAATTGATAAAATACAAACGTGATGATACAGAGTTATATATACATGTACATCGTAAGAGAAATACCTTATAACTACCCTATAAATATAACTTATAGTAAATATTAAAATTAATAACGATATCTAGCTTATATATATATAAATGCCGGACATATATGTATGCATATATATCTAACACGGGTAAATCCCAATCAATGCAGAAAATTTTAACTTTAGTTCGGTTTTAAGTCTATTTAGAGCAAGAGCGAAAGCCACTTTTCCTCCACGACTGTGGCCGACCAATCCTAGCTTTGTTAGGTCTCCTTTTACATGCGCCGGAAGGAACTCTGCAAGTCCTTGGGGTAGCCAGTTTGTTATTTGAGCCACGTAATCGATTTCTTTAGTCGCATTTATTCCGGTCACTGAATATAACTGTCACATGGTACCAAAAGAAATCTCTAAGTAATTTGTTTGGTTTTAGTAATTTTATCTACATATACTATCATTACAATTTACAAAAGTAATAAGAACTAATTAAGCATTCTCATCACACTATCATGTGCATAATAAAAGATCATTTTAACTACAGCAAGTACACGGATTGCATGCACTAATTTCTTCAGTGTGCATATAAAAGTGTTGCTGTATATGCTTTTTTTTTTTGAAAGGTGTGAATTATTCGCGAACGTCGGGAGGTCTAGCATACGTTGTCATAGCCGGGTCCGCGCTAGAGAGCCCCCTCGCACAATAGATCCCCAATTTAAACCCCTCAATGAGAAACCCCTATCACCCAGACTTGAACTTGAGACCTAGAGGGGAAAACTCACCCGGGCCCAGCATAGGTGGAACTTAAATACCCGTGGCCACCACTAGAGCACTAGTGGTTGTGTTGCTGTATATGCTAATCAGCTCGTTTGTAAACATGCCGAGCCTAGCCGGCTTGGTTTGCAAACGAGGTGAGCTAGAGCCAAGGTAACCTTGGCTCGTCTACTCACTTGTTAGGCTTGTTTAACCTAAAGCCCAAATTTTCACACATACACACATATGAGTGGGCTTGTTTGGCTGGCTCATTGGCTCGATGAGCGTCGAGCTGGCTCGAGCTCAAAATTTCGGCTAGCTCTTGTGAGATAAATGAGCCGAGTTGGCTCTTTTAATTTCGAGTCTGATCATCCAAGTTGGCTCAACTTGGCTCACTTACACTCCCCCGTGTAACTCAAACACGAACACGGTGTGACTTATTTTCTTAGCCTATGATTTAGGATCGGTTATTATGTACATTCATTGTGAATATTTGTTGCCTAGAATAGGAGATTGTACTCTAGTATATATTGTAAGGTTTATACAGAGAATAGGCAAGCGATTATATTCAGTCCAATTAAAACATTTCAGTGTGACAATGGTACCGAATATATAACCACAATTTTAAACAATATTGCGCACAAAATGGAATGTTGTTTCGTCTCTCTTGTCCTCACACATCTTCCCAAAATGGTAAGGCGGAACAAAAAATCTGCTCTATCAACAACATCATCCGTACCTTACTTACTCACGCTCACCTCCCACCCTCCTTTTGGCATCATGCTCTTGACATGGCCACATACTTACATAATATCATCCCAGCTAAAACTAGCAACCACCTTACTCCCACCGAAATTTTATACTGTTCCACTCCCTCATACGAACATCTTCGGGTCTTTGGCTCTCTTTGCTACCCCCTTATCCCATCCACCACCACTCACAAGCTTGAACCCCGATCACACCCCTGCGTATTTCTCGGATACCCCATGCAACATCGGGGGTATAAATGTTACAATCTCCACACCAATCAAATAACCATATCTCGTCATGTTATCTTTGACGAAACCATCTTTCCCTTTAAACACGTCTTCTCCACACCCCCCAAATACGATTTCCTCTCTGCCCCCTTCACCCAAATGTCTGGTCTCACATATCCACCACCCCCGTCTCCCAACCTCATACCCACCAAACAACATCCCCGTCCCCAGCCCCCTTCGAACCCCCAACCTCCCCAACTTCCACTGCCGGCCCACTTTCTCCATGCCCAACTTCTTCACCTCCCTCTACTTTGACCCAACAAACCCCACCTTCACCTCCTCCCACACCTACGATGCCCAACCCTACACCACCGTCCACTCCAACCGTCCCACCATCTCCACACCACAGCCGACCCCATGCCCCTCCAACACGCTCCATGCGCACTCGTGCCATGGACGGCATTCATAAACCCAAGCAACACTTTGACCTTCACACCACTACCATTGTACCCATTCCCAAAAACCCAACCGTTGCCTTGTCCTCACCAGAATGGTATAATGCCATGACAACTAAAAATAATGCTCTTATTCAAAATGAGACTTGGGAACTTGTTACTAGACACCCGCAGATGAATGTAATCCGTAGTATGTGGTTATTTAAACACAAATTTAATTCTGATGGTTCTTTGGAACGATACAAGGCTCGGTTAGTTTGTGATGGCAGGTTACAACAGGTAGGGATCGACTGTGGTGAAACTTTTAGCCCCGTGGTAAAGCCTGCTACAATCCGCACAGTACTCACTATTGCTCTCACCAAGGCATGGCCAGTTCATCAACTTGATGTCACCAATGCCTTCCTGCACGGCACTCTCAATGAAACGGTTTACATGTATCAACCCATGGGATTTCGCAACAAGCAATTTCCGAATCATATTTGTCGTCTCAAGAAGTCCTTATACGGTTTAAAACAGGCACCTAAAGCATGGTACCAACGGTTTACAGACTATGTCTTACGCATGGGTTTTATTCAGAGCAAAAGTGACAATTCTCTCTTCATTTTACATCATCAGCAACACACTGCCTACCTTCTTCTTTATGTTGACGATATACTACTTGTTACTTCTTCGGCTCAACTTCGTCAACAACTCATGGCTAGTCTCGCTAGTGAGTTCGCTATGAAAGATCTCGGTCCTTTGAGCTACTTCTTGGGAATTTCTGTTACCCGGCACAAAGCTTCAATGTTTCTCTCTCAACAGGCATATGCTCATGATATTATCCACCGTGCAGGTATGCGCTCATGTAAACCAGTGGATACACCTGTTGACACCCAACCCAAATTATTGGCCACATCCGGTGAACCGTTTGACGATATACCTCTGAGTGACCTTTTAGCAAACCCGAAGCTTTGTAATGATTAATTATGCTCACTAGAATGCACCATAAAAATTTCACCAAGTTTCGTTACCGTATGAGAAAGTTACGATAAAATTTGTGTGTGAGGGTTAGAATCGTCAACATTGAAAATCAGGGCTTTTCGGGTGATCAGAAAGTTACCCGAGGACTTGACAAAGATGGTATAAGTCTTAAAGCCCCTTTATGTCAATTTTAAAGCCTCAAAATGCAGGAATTACATTGATAGCGACGTTTAGAAGGATCAGGGACTGAAATGCAAATAAAGGAAACTTGCTTGGCTGGTCATCAACATGCTCGCGTAGCGCGAGCATGAACACCCTGGTAGTCGCGCTACGCGACTGCCTTGTCTGATCAGAAAACATGCACAGATGTCCTGCAGCCCACTTAACCGACTCAAATGCCATTTTGGCATACCATGGGCTTTCCTATACTGGTATTTAGACTATAGACGACACATGTATACATCCTTGATCAATTGTAGACCCACTTGGCATCAATATAGGATGATCAAAGTCACTATATAAGGCTTATGTTGCAACATGCAACCACACTTCAACTTCTGATCATTTGAGGAGCACAACAGCAGCCACAAGACCTTCCTAATCATCCATTAGACACATGTAAGTACCCTTGACCCTTCTTAATTAAGTTTTGATTAGTATTTAGCTTAATAGTCAAACCGTCGTAATTACGGTTTAACTTAACAATGAAACACAAACGATCCAGTGTTTTGTCGATTTGAAAGCGGTTATAAGTTGGTAATTATGTGGGCTTTAAACCCTTAAAAGGGCACCCACTGATATTCATCCTAACTAGGTCGTTTGTCGAGTCAACGGTAATTAGAAAAAGTCAACAGAAATGTAATATTCGATTTAACACCTGATTAACAATATAGAAGGCGTGTAACCTGTTTTATCATTCATACAACCTAATAATAAGTATAAGAACTTGTCTAAGCTTGTTTGATTCGACAACTTTCTGTTTTGAACCGATTCGGAACCGAATGACGCAAAAGTTTGACTTTTGCTTTGACTTCAGTTCTGAACCGGTTTAGATAGGTTTAGACATGCCTTAAAGTTCCATTAGGACCTAGTTACTTGTGTGTATAACCCTCTGCGTTTATACCACTAAAAATCCTTAATTGTCCGACGTTTCCGTTAATCGCCTAAATATTGACCGTAATGCCCTTATGACCATAAAACGAGAATTTTGGAAATGTTAAAGTACAATAATCTTAGTTACTGATTATTAAACATGTCTGTAAATTTTCACATCAGTTGGAGGTCTAGATTAGGAGTTATGCTTAATGACGTAATTGGAACGCTTCTTAGTAATTAAACGGCGTCATTAGCGTAAAGCCTATCTAAACCCAATTTTTGGCACCAAACCTTTTACCCACTGATGTAATATAATATTTTGGGATTTTTGAAGATTTTTAATTATTTTTAAACTGATCATAAGCTAGGGTTAGTGCCTTGATTCGGTAAATACCGAATATACCCTTTTCGGCCATAAAATGAGTTTTACAAATCCTTTTGATGCCAATCCAATTGCTACTGATTTTAAATAATAAATGGAGTGTTTTGAACCTGTTTAACTGATCAGAAAACTCAGAATCCTATTTTAACCCGTACGTCGCTTAAAACGGCTTTATACGCGTATTAAACGCATAGTTTGGGTTTAAAACTATTTTAGCATATAAGACTTATAATCAAATGTTATAACCTGTTAAAATAAACTATTTTACTGATATATTCAGACCCGGATCACAGAAGCTTAATTGATCCCTTTTATAATCTTTAAAATGACCAAAATACCCCTACGGGGCTTAATAAGAGATTAAACTCGTTTTGGGCATAATGGAAGGTATCCTACTGATATCACAACATATTTAAGGCATGTTAACTTAGGAAACCTGTTTAGGACTCTTATGGTTACCCGTTACGCTTCATGCGCGTTCGGTTCGGTTTATGTAACTAGTTTACATAAATTAGCCGAAACGGGTCAAACCTTATCGGTTTTATCTCAAAATCCAGAATGTGTATAATATTCCCATATTAAGCAAGTCTTCAAACTTGACGGGTCTAAATCACATTCTATCCGGTCTTCGCTTAATCGTGCGTACGAACCGTATCTTTAAAACTAACCGGTCTAAGCTTAAACTTAATTAAAGACCCGTTAGGATTCTAATAGGTTGTTATAAACCTTCGTTCCAGAATAGGAGACCCGGTAAAAGATACTTGCACTCGCTGATTTTGATTTATACTTGCTCAGGTAAATACTTTTAACTTATTTTCCCTTATACGGGCTTGGGGTACGGTATATAAAATACCGCTTGGTCGGTCATTCGACCTTAATCGTTTTGGGGGTTAAGTATTATCGAGATGACCGTTTAAATTGTTTTGTTTGCTTAAAGCCTTTGGGGGGTTAATGACCGTGTGTCATTTTACGAAATGGCCACGACCTTAGCACACAGGTGTAGGCGTACACCTGTCAGTGTCTCATATACATAATGTGGTGTGTCTATTGATCTTTAACCCGGCTCGATCCGGGCTACTGAACGCATAAGAAACATGTAAATCCTTTACAAGTATTATATTCTAATAATTATCCCAAGTTATAAAATATTATTTGTGCCTTGTGCCTTAAATGCATTTTCTTAAATTCTTTTCAAAATGAGTCGGTTGATTGTATTTACCAGTGTAAACTGACGTATTTTCTCAAAAAGGTTAAGTGCAGGTACTACGCGTAATAGGCTGGCTTTTCTCCTAGCATCCTCAATAAGTCTCGCAAGTTTGGATGTCACAGACTGTTGAACACTGTTTCCTTTTATTTTGATCTACCTGTGGATTTATATTCGACTATTTGTGATACTTAATATTACAATATTGTTTGGTTGAAATGAATCTATACTTTGCTTCCGCTGTGCATTTAAATATTGTGTTGTTTGACTATTATGTTGCCAACCACGTCACGATACTCCCCCACCGGGCCCACCGGGACAAGTGGAAATCCGGGGTGTGACAGGTTGGTATCAGAGCCAACGTTGAGTGAATTAAACACTAGCCTTTTGTGTTTAATCTCAATGACACAGTTGCACATTCCTAAATCTTCGAGTCTAGACAAAGAACATAGGAATAATCCAAAATGTTTTTATTTTTAATTTTAACTTTGTCCTTTATTTTTCCTTGTCGTTACCTTTGTTTATATTAACAGGTTTAGCAATGCCGCCAAGATTCAGGCGAGGAGATCGGGGAAAAGGGCCAATCAGCGCCCCTAACGACCACGAGGCCGGGCCTTCGAGCCGGCGAACTCCTTCTTCTACAAGGAGTGCAGATCCACGAGAACCTTGGAGGATTTTTGAGGAGCCTTCCAGATGATCTACGTCGTATAGCTCAACGCCTCCATATCATCACTCCTATGGGCCTCAGTCCGAGAATGAGCCTCACAACCCGTAACCTTCATACATACCCCTACAACGATCCTTATCGCAGCGTTCCTTCGATGACCCTACTCCTGTCTTTCGGGGCCAGTTTAACCCGGCGGACTATCTACCAGAACAAGGGGGCTTTAACCCACTAGGGCCGGAGGATCATTTTTCAGGTGATCAAGCGATGGATATGGACGAGGACACAGGTCCCGTCGAGCCTGCAACCGGAACCCCGAACCATCCTGTTGAGATCTCAGATGGTTCGTCCTTTCACGGAACACCATACCAAGGTCCGGATAGTCATCAGGCACGATTCGACCGGTGTGAGTGGTACTTTACACCATCTTACCATTCATCGCCTCACCAGCAGCAGCAAGATCCCTCTGGGGATCCACGTTTCGTGGCAGTCACGCCACCGCCACCACCGCCGCCAGTTCATCTAGAGCCTCCAGAACCACCAAGACGTAGGAGGACTGGCGCACGGATGTCAGCACGAGGAGGGGAGTTTCATTTCAGTACCCCTCAACACTCTAGCGGCAGCCATTACCCGCCAATATATGAAGAACCACAAATGGGTGGACCTTCAATTCCAGTTTCAGAGGTGAATTCGGCAACTATAGCACCGCCATCACCGGGTTTTGGCAACCCTATCCCTGCTTATACTGCTCCGGCAGCTTACAACCCATACGGACCGCCAGCATACCATAACTATAACTATGCCGAGGCCGACCCATACCAAGTGGCAGCAAACTACCTTGCCCAAAATCCTGAGGGACCATATGGAACCCCTTGGGGAATGGGACATCCAGCTCGTGGGTATCAAGTACCTGCTCAGCCGCCGCCACAGTACCAGCCACCACGGTTTTCTCCACCAGAGCAGGAGGATCTCCGTCAAAGACTGGGTAGGGTTGAGCGAGACCTCCAGAGAGAGCGTAAGAAGAATGAGGGATTCATGAGTGGCTTGGCAAGTTTGCTGAAGGGAAAGAAGAAACGGGATCGTTAAATCCCAATATGTATTATTGTATTTCCTTGTTTAAATCAAGTCCCTACGTGGACATTTATTTATGCGTGTATGTAGTCCCTGCGTGGACATCTACCTTTGTACTTAGTCCCTACGTGGACTTGTCTCTATTAGTCCCTGCGTGGACATTTACTTTTGTAAACAGTCCCTGTGAGGACATGTATTATCAGTATAGCTCCTGCATGGGCAAGTGTTTCTGTGAAAAGTCCCGTTTAGGGCAAAGTGTACTACTTCTAAGTTTTAATGGAATGTAAGTTTATAAATTTCATCTTTGCTATGTTATGCATAATTAAATTTTATAGGAAATAAATAAATCGGAATCGTTCTTTTTAAAAAAAAATCTATCTGCCTATTTTAATTTTTAATTAAGGATCTTAAAGGTATAACCTAGCCTGCATGTCATTTTAAGACCTGGCCCAGATGGTAAAACCCGTTAAAAAGATTCAAATCCCAGTTAACATCTGAAAACATGTTAACACTCCTGGCAGACATGATTCGTTAAAATCACACGTGTTATTATTATATAGGGATCTTTTCAAAGATTCCTAACCCAACTAAATGATCTCCTAATCATGGGTTAAATCATCAATAGATATGATCAGTTCTTTTTGTCATCCATTGGTAATAGAATGCCTGTGGGCCCTTCTCATTTTCATATGAGACAAAAGACAGTAATAGTCTGTGACCCTGTCTGATAAAGGTAATGAACTATGTTCAAACCTTCATGCTTTGATTCTCTGAAATCATGGCTTGTAATTTAAAAATTTGTCCCTGTGACTAGGCCTTATGTGCTAATAAAACTGTTATTGTTTTATAATTAGGATAAATTATAATAGAAATCCTAAATAAATGTGAGTAATAAATTAACCATATATGGTCTATGTTTACCACGGTTAATAAAATTGCCATAAAAGACAATTCTATAATAAACTCACCAATAAATTATTGTCGATATGTAACAGTTCAAGCTACATGGCAGACTCAAATGAGGTCAATGGTCACCCAGGGAGAGAGCATGATAATGCCCGAGTAAATGTAGCGGGTGCAGAATTACAGGCAATGATAGATAATGCCGTAAATCGAGCTATGGATAGACAGCTCCATGAATCCAGTGGTACCCATGCAAGGACCCAATCTGCACCACACTCTAGAACACCCTCCAGGACCCACACTGCCCACAACAGTAATTCTCACCACTCATCAAACCAGAGGAGTGCTCCATCCCAAAGAGTCGTACAGAATCAAGAACCCCGTAATAAGGGTTGCTCCTATAAGTACTTCGTTTCGTGCAAACCCAGGGATTTCACTGGGGAAAAAGGAGCAGTAGATTGCATGAGGATGACAACTCACGACGTTCAGACAAGAAGCATAAGGGAAACAATGACCACAAGAAAGGGTCAGGATTTAGGAAGGATGGTCAGCAGACGGGTGAAAAACCCAGATGTAAAATCTGCAAGAAACAGCACTTTGGGAAGTGCAGGTATGAATCGAATTCGAATTCACAATCGAAAACTTTTGCATGTGGGTTGTGCAAGTCCAAGGAACACAAGACCTTGGATTGCAAAAAGATGAAGGACGCGACCTGCTACGGTTGCAATGAAAAGGGGCACATCAAGACCAATTGCCCAAAATACGCCAAGAAGCCTGAAGAGGCTAAGAAGACCAATGCTAGGGTCTTCAGGATGGATGCTAAGGAAGCCGTCAAGGACGACAATGTGATAACAGGTACCTTTCTCGTAAATGATGTTTATGCGAGAGTGTTATTTGATTCAGGCGCTGATAAGTCGTTCGTAGATAATAAGTTTTGTGAATTGTTGAAATTACTTGTTAAGACTTTAAGTGTGAAGTATGAGGTGGAACTAGCAGATGACACTTTAGAAACCGCCTCAACCTTATTAGATGGGTGTTTCATATCCATTAAGAACCACTCTTTTCCTTTGTCCCTACTTCCTTTGAAACTAGCCGGTTTCGACATAGTTTTGGGTATGGACTGGTTATCTCATAACCAGACCCATATTATTTGCAATAAGAAGCAAGTGATGATCAAGACTCCGTCTGGTGAATCACTTACTATCCAGGGAGATACCCAGTATGGGCTGCCCGAGAAAATGTCTATGCTCAAAGACTCTAAGTGTTTGAAGAAGGGTTGTGTCATCTACATGGCACAAGTGATAATTGATGAGCCGAAGCCCAAGATTGGGGATATTCCCGTCATTTCTGAATACCCCGAAGTTTTTCCAGAAGAACTACCTGGTTTGCCACCAGATAGGCAAGTAGAATTCAGAATTGACATTATTCCTGGATCAGCACCAGTAGCAAGGGCGCCTTATAGGTTGGCACCAACAGAGATGAAGGAATTGAGAACGCAGTTAGATGATTTGCTAGCCAAAGGTTTCATCAAACCTAGTTCGTCTCCTTGGGGAGCACCAGTTTTATTTGTCAAGAAGAAGGATGGATCGATGCGTCTGTGCATCGACTACCGTGAGCTTAATAAGGTCACGATCAAGAATAGGTATCCTTTGCCTAGAATCGACGATCTGTTCGATCAACTTCAATGTCACACCCCGACCACGTAGAACATACAAAACGTGGCGGAAATGTCGGGGAGTGTTGTAACAGAATTAATTATTTCAAATCCATGGTAATTGAAGTTTCGTTTTATTGATTAAAAGTGTTACAATGTCTTAACAAACAAGAAATACAACATATTTAACTAGTCTTGTATCTTTTATTGTCACTAAAGCCCAAGTCTGCCTATGTGTATCTTGATCATCTTATGTAACAGCTCCTGAAAAACACATGTGAAAATAGGTACGTCAGCATAAAAATGCCTGTGAGATACATAGGTTTTGTGAAAATAGGTTTCATGACTTATGTTTGAGAAAATGTTTAGTCATGAACCTTGTTATTTGCTTTGTTTTGTAAATCATTTGAAAATCGACAAGATCAGATGATAAGTATAAATAAATGTAAGGTTAAATGAATAACCAAGTAAAATATGTTTGCATAAGATAAGATGTTTATAAATCAATGTCTTGTGAAAAGTATGTTATTTGTATAAAATGTTCTATGTCTCAAACTGAAATGATTCAAATAACGCTATGATATGTAATACCATACAAACACTTATATATAGGAAGTACCAGCGGCGTATCCACCATGCTTGTATCATATTACACACGCATCGTTACTTAATCATTTAATCAAACCAAACCAACCAATGTAAGAAGTCTATGTTTAAATCAATTGTCAAATGTATTGGGTAATATGTCAAAGTGTTCATGTCAAGATGTAAATCATATCAAAATGTCTATGTCAAATATCCATGTCAAATGTCTATGTCAAATATCCATGTCAAATGTCTATGTCAAATATCCATGTATGGCAAGTGAAATGTCTCAACTAAACCATATGCACAAAAACAAAGTATTGAAGTAAAACTTGGTTTAAATCAAAGTTATGTTTTGTGGGAAATACATGATCAATGTCAATCATGTTAAAATGTCTATGTCGAAATGTCTATGTCAAATGTCTATGTCAAAATGTCATGTAAAACGATGTACTAAGTAATGCACACAATGGCAATACATAGCATGAAATGTAATGAAATCATGTACTATAATGTACTAACGAACATAGCAGTATATGATGTGAAAACAGGAAAGCAGGAAAGTAACAAGTAGGCACATGTGTTCCACCCCAAAACAGTTTGGAAAACAGTAAAAGAGGGGTCTATGTACTCACTTGAGATTGCTCAGTAGTCCTTGAGTAACAACTAAACAATGCTAGAGATCGCGGATATCAAACGGCACCTAGTATAGGTAACTATGTTAATAAACCGGACCTAGATCGGAAGATTGGGTAGCATTAGGGTTTGTAAACCAAACGAGTGTAGAGACTCGTGTCATTTGGTTTAACAAAGCCTACATACTAAATGAAACTTAACATAATTGTTTACGACCCATTACGACCCGTTTAGGAAGCTTATGCTACTTTAACGTGTCGTTCGCGTGGAACGCGTTCGGACCGCCTAACTAGCCCTATGACAAGTGTTATATGCCTAAACATGTTACATAATCAGTTATGTGACAAAGGTTTAGGTTACATATGTTTAATTACCAATTATACATGAAAAAGGTATTCTGGTAATTTACCTAAGGCATATAAACTACCTATCATACAACTACTTAAACGATGTGACCATAGGGTATAACCTCAGAAGGTTATGCCCTATACTAGGGTCACCTAATGTATTTGGTCGGATCCTAATGATCGACCAAACTGGGTCGGGTTCGAGGTATAAGCGATTTATCAGATCGCTTACCCTACGACCCTAAACAACGTGGTAATCAGTGGGCATAGTCCCAAGGGACTATGACCAACGTGATTACACTCACGTTGCGAAGTTCAAACGAACTTCGCATTGACCATTACTGGTCAACGCTGAAAGTCAAACAAAGTTTGACTTTCGGACTCGAAAAGCAATAAAATAAGGAAAAGAACGAAAGAATACTTACGAAGGGTCCCCGAATGCTAATCCCGATTCAAGAATCTCAGGTATGAAACAACGGTTTCAACTTAGAGGTTCTCAATTCAGAATTCTAGTGCAAAATGAGGTTGTGTGGGTTGGGTATTTATAGGAATACCCGAACCGTTAGGATCGTTCCATGGAAAATGTGCCATGAATCCAACCCGTACACTTGTCGGAACCTTATGGTGGCTGGAAATCCATCCTTATCAGATGACTAGATAATTAGGAACATGTGGTTGTGGGTTAAACATGTGCAATCTGCTGTTAGAAACACTGCATCTGGTCTGTGCAAGGCTAGCGCACCGCTACACTAAAAGTGTAGCGCACCGCTAGGCCTTATTTTGGCAGATTTACACTTTTGGTCCCTGTAGTGCAATCAGCCCATTTTCGACACGTTTAAGGCCCGTTAACCCCATTTCAAAGCTCTAAAATGAAGTTAAAGTATAGGGAACTTAAAACATGTTCAAAAATATCTCGGATGTCGGTTCGTTTGGCCGTACGGTCGCGATGTTCGCTTAATTACGACGGAATGCGCATAAGCACGAAAAACGAACCAAATGACGCGACGAATGGATTTTTCTTATGTCGAACACTAAAATAAAATATTTTAGTGCTTACATAAATTTCTGGATGTCCGGATGTATTCAGAACGTGAGTTATGCGCGAAAATGCAAACTTGTGCACTTTTTGACACTTTTAGTCCCTGAATGACACAAAAGTTTATTTTAGCACACCGAACACCTCAGAGCCTATTTCTAAGCTATGTAAAGGATATTTATGGTATGTTTAACTTATGGTCATGTTCCGGAATATCTATTACAGTTCAAATTGGCATACTTTCGCAGTTTGTCAACTTTAGTCCCTGTAAGCGATTAAACTTGATTTCACCACACCAAACCTTCCAAAACTTATATCTAAGTTATGTAAAGGTTATTTAAGGTATGTTAAGCCTATTTCACTATTCCGGAGTGTTCGTTGGATTAAACTGGTTATATCTACACATCAGTGCGCGTATAACCCTCCAGAAAGCGATTTAAAGCTTGAAATCGAACAAGAATTGATATGTGTAAACGATACACATATTTTTACAAATCCCAAGTATGAAATACTATATTTCATTGGTTTGGCATTTGTTTGATGGTTGGAGTGACACAAGTGTTACATTCAAGGGGCAAGCTTCTTCTCGAAGATTGACCTGAGGTCAGGCTACCATCAATTGAAGGTTAGAGATGAAGACGTGCACAAAACAGCATTTAGGACTCGTTATGGTCATTACGAGTTCCTAGTGATGCCTTTTGGGCTCACTAATGCACCAGCCGCGTTCATGGATCTCATGAATCGCGTTTGCAAGCCACACTTAGATAAATTCGTCATCGTTTTCATCGACGACATTCTCATCTACTCGAAGAACCAAGCTGACCATGAGAAGCATCTTCACTGCATTTTGGAACTACTTCATAAAGAAAAGCTCTATGCCAAGTTCTCGAAGTGTGAATTCTGGCTTCGAGAAGTCCAATTTCTTGGACATGTTGTTAGTGAGCGTGGTATCCAAGTAGATCCTGTAACGACTCTCACTAAAATTAATACTTATTATGTTAATTGTATAAAAAGGAAACCCTAATTGAGACACCCAAGTAATTCTGCATAAACCCTAAAATTTTCAGAACATTCAAAATCAGGATCAGGGCCCCTAAAACTCAAAGGGGGTTAAACCCTAATTGATATTTATCTTTGAAATACAAGCACACAATTTGGGGTTGTCAAAATAGAAATTCGTTCGTACGTCGACTCACCCAGGCTATGCTAGTAACGAGGCTACCCTAGGCCATAGGGGCACGCCCCGCGATACGCGACAGGGGGAGAGGATCCCTCCGCGACTCGCGGGCGGCTCAAATTTTGGGTATAAATGCAGGGGCTTGGGGCCTGAACTATTTGCTCAGTTCGACGGTCTAAAACGTCGTCCTACTCTTTGTATCTCCGTTTCTTTCTATCAACGCCCTAAAACCTCGAAACTCTGCTCGTTATTAGGGTAATAACTCTAATCGCTGCTACGATTCAATCTCCGTTCGACTGAAACTATCCGACGGGATGTTTAAGTGCTATCCTTTGTCATTAGTCGTGATTCCGACAGAATATTTAAGTACCACCCAAACTCGGGGAATACTCTGTCATTCGTTGTGAATCTGATGGATGTTTAAGTGATTACACTTTGTCATTCGTTGTGAGGGTTTTATCTCGTGATTATCGTTAAAGTTGAATTGAGTTAATACACTAATACGAGTTCCATTGTATCTAGAAATTAGAACTCGTAAGCAAGGAGCTGCTAGAGTACTTAATAGCTAAGTAAACTTAATAGTTAAATAAACTTAGCAGCTAAGTTAGCTGAGTAGATTAATTAATCTATTAATTAAGTTAAGTATGATTAATTAATCAGGATTAATTAAGTTAATCAAGATTAATTAAGATTAATTAAGCTAAGCAAGATTAATTAAGCTAAGCAAGATTAATTAAGCTAAGTAAGTTATTTAATTAAATGGATAAGCAACCTTAATAGTTAAGGAAACTTAATAGTTAAGGAAACTTAATAGTTAAGGAAACTTCCTAGCTAAGGAATAAATCTACCTATAAATAGGAAGCTTAGGATTCATTTTCCTTTGTTCATTTATTCTATTCTTCTCTCTATACGTTGGTGTTCTAACCAATAATCACCAAAGCGATGTCCTGTCCGATCGATTCAGGAACCATCTAACGAATGTCGAAGTGTTGTGCTTTGTGAATTTCGTTAAATGGAATCCAAAGTACTATACTTTGTGAGTTCATTAAATGGATACCAAAGTACTGTCTGAATAAGACTATACTTTGTGAAATTCGTTAAGGTTCGAATCTCGTGACTACCGTTAAGGTTTGATTTGGGTCTTACACAAATACGTATTCCATTATGTTAAACTATGTGTTTAACTACCAAGAATACTCCCAACTACACACTTACAATCAAACAAACTATTAAATCATCAGAAGATCCAGAATAATAAAGTGCATGCTTAATTATCGGAAGAAGTAGAATCAAAAAGCTTGTTAACTCAATCCTGCATGCTTATAAAGTGAGTCATTCTCTTTTTATCAAATCTGTTTACCAAAAAGTATGTTTATTTGCAAGATTATAATCACAGTGATTAAGTTTATGTAGTCACCAAATTACAGCCGGTATGTGGGGTATTGTGCACATTACTACTGTTGTTATCACTTTAGGTGGGCGAACCTAATTAGTGATATTCGTCACCCTTGGGGCAGCCAATGGGTGATATGACCACAGTCACCGAAATGAGTCGAGTGACAAATACTGTAGGTAGTTGGTTTGATATCAGAAACATTGTAATCTCTCTTAATACTGTGAATTATAACAAACGAGTCGTTTTATCAAAATGAATGATTCACTCAGTATTTTCCGCTGACAAAACCTTTTTCAAACATGTTTCAGGTAATTACAGTAGATTGGAGTAAGAGATGAATACGGCACTGAAAGGCTTCAAGAAGTGGCTTATTTTATTAATTAAATCAAATTAAGAAATATTGTTTTATGTAATAAAATTTATCCTTATTAAAGCTACCATTGTAAAACATGGGTTTATCCCATCTATTTAATAAATAAAATCCGGTGTTTTCTAAACTCTGATATTTTTCCTAACTCACGGTCCTGATGAAATTTCCGCTGCAATATTTTTCAAAATAATCACCGGTACCACTGGGCTGTTCGCGGCTTCCGATTCCGTCCAGGGTGGGTCGGGGGCCGTGAAAGAAGGTGGTATCAGAGCCACTAATTTAAGCCAATTAGGTGTTGTAAAAATACCTAAGTTTATATACAAGAGTTAGGAGATTGCTGTTAATTGGTAGTACACATGATAGCATTTAGACTTGAACTTAAGAAAAGATGCCTTAGTATCAGCTTCAAGATAAGCTAAGTACTTAGGTGAATAAATTATGATGGGTTTTGATATACCATAAGAATGGTAATTAGAATATTGCAAGATATGATAAATAAGCAAGAATTAATAATAATTATTGCTTATTGATATTACTTGGTCTAGAATAATATATGTTACGGGAATACAAATTTCCTTCATTCTGGATAAAAGCCCTAATGAAAGAGGCACTTTTGAAAAGATACTATTTATGGGAAATAGAAAATTTTCTCTGGCAAGACTAGGTATGGTGTAGTAGACTCTCCAGTTTGTCCAGATATATTGAGGTTACCGCTCCGGCGCGAATCGGATAAGACGGGATAGATAATATGTCAAACAAGTGACAAGATTTCCCTAAATAGTATCATGACCAGATATTTGATTGGTTTTTGGAAATATGAATCTGTTAAATACATTGACCTGATAGATGGTATGTTTATTTCAGCATGTGAAATATATGATTATATAGATATATATATCTATAAGAAATTCCAAAAGTTAATTTGGAATAAAGCACAAGCATCTGTGTCTAGATTTTTTTATTAAGAATCTCTTTTCAGATATCAAACATTATTTTGTCTAATCATTTACCTCATAATTCGTACGACAATATAAACAATAGAAACCCTTTAAGTTTGGACACCATCAAAAGTATAAGAATTTCTAAATGTGTTACCATAAACTATTAACGTAAGTAAGAAATATGCAAAGTTGTAATAATATACAATAAAATACATGAAAATTTAATTATAAGTCCACAGAAGTTAAAGTATATCACACACGACTTCCAAAGCAAGACCTTTGGAAAATATAAATTGGGCACGATGACACCAATGTTAATTCCATCAGTAGAAAACTACTAATCCAAAAAGTGGTACTTTGCCACATGATCCTACAACCAACATGAATCTCGCTGAGGTACGTTGTAACTAGATTTCACAACCATTGGTGCACAGTCTAATCAAAGTCATAATTATTATCACTGAAAAAGGAGTCACATAGTTTTACAAAATCCCTATTTTATTTTATTCGACATTTCCTGGTAATGTCACTTAACAACGGTTATCACACGAACTTCCAGATAAAATTCTTATATTTCTTTTTCTGAATTCTGCATATAATGAGTTGACTTTTGCATTTCTACTTCCCCTAATGGTCATCATACCATAAGGATTTATTTCATAGTAACGAATATTGGTCTATTTCATTTCTTGGTAAATCCCTACGTTACACATGCACTGTTTATTACGCATGTGGTTCGTTTGATTTATAAAGACCACTGGAGGGCTTCATTCCGATTTGTTATTTTATCCAAACTCAAATATCATTCCGCTTTTTGTACTGTGAACCGCATTATTGCAAAACAATAACTCCTTGATATCGAGTCAATAAATTTCTTGAAAAACTTAATTTTCTTTGGCATACATAGTTTCTATAGTGACCATGTCCGAATTTTCTTATTAAAACTTGTTTTGTTTAAATCAAATTCAAATTATTTGATTTGCTCACATTACATATTCATTTCAAAATCCCATATGATAGATGGAAGCTATCATATTCAAAATAGTCCCAACAAGCACTTCATTTGTTTTGAACCATAATAGGCTTGTTTAAATCTTCGACTTCATTAAATCATTTCTTTGATCACGATCACCTTGTACTAACATTTTCACAAAATTTAAAGCTTGCACTAATCTAGTATATATATATCATATACGGATTTAATTATTTATATATTTATAAAAGCCATCTTAACACAAATCGTGTGTTAAGATAATGATACACAAATTCTTGTCATATTTCAATGTATCTCTTAATGATTCTTACAACATCAATCAAGCCTTTCGTGATAATTATTGCTTTAACAATATTCAATCGAAAAACATTATATAAAATTAATTATATATGAAAACTTACATAAGTGATTACCTAATTTACAAAATAGTATTACTATATTCTTATTAAATCATTGAGATGAAGAATTTATATTTTTATATATATGTATAAAAATTTTGTTTGAGTTATACTCTCATTTAAGTGTATGTTTAGATATTTATTACTAATATCAGTTTTATTATTAGTAAGAAAATATTAATAATAATAGTGTTAGTATTATTTTAAAATACTAGGGTTATTGTCAAGGGCAGATATTGAATAGCCTAGTCTTAGTTAGGCATGGATTGGCCACATATGCTTAAACAAGGCAGCACTAATCAATATCCAACCATGATAATGACTTGTTAAATTAAGTTATCATACTTAATTAGTAAAATTTAATTATATGTAGAAATATTTTACATATACTTTATACTGTAAAGAGAAGTCATATTTTCATAAAACAATACAAGAATTAGAGAAACGAACAAAATTATCTAAATAACTGTCTAAGTATTTATGAACAAGACATTTATATTTATATTTAATTATTCATCTTGTTTAAATATTCTACAATACTTTTATAAAATATGCATTTTAATTTTTTTCTCTAGCCAATATTTAAGTATGCTTGATATTAAAATAAACATTTACTATTTTTCTTTTATGATTTAAAATATATTATTGTAAAATCTTATAGTTAAACATATTTGATTTTAAAATAATGATCATGAATTCTAGGATATTTGGATCAACATAAAACATATATCATTATTTTGTCAAAATTACCACGGATTTTGATTTTACTTTATGATAACATAAAAGGAAAAGATATTTAATAAATTAAAGTATCACATATTTTGTAATAACTATGTAAACGCTTTGGCAAGAAAATGATCATATAAGAATAATATGGTAGTCATCAACTAAGTTGGTTTAAGGAAACATTATAATATATATAAGAATAGTCTCCGTTTTCAATAATTGTAAATATATTCACAACGTTATATGATTTCAAAATGAAAATAATTAATCACATAAAATCGGACCATTAAAATATTTTACAAATACTTTTGTACAATAAATATTTTTACATCTCTATTTACAACTTTTATATAAATAGTAAATTCTTTTACAAAATAATACTAAAATATTTTGTAATAAATATAAGTTATTTTTAGTATAGTAAAATACTTAAATTTATTTTTGGTAACCATTTACATATAGTAAAAATATGTAACAAATAAATATATATTACATAGTAGTTATATTTAATATATATAAGATACGGTTCAGACAAATACACAAATAATATATATTACATTTTGCTTTATAAAATATAATATTTGGTCATGCCAAAACAACTTGTTCTTATTATATTTCAATCTCGAGGACATAGTATGAACCCTAAAAGTGCACTATCACAATTAAAACAACTTGGAACTTTAAACAAATAATACACTAACTTTATTATCTTATGGTGTATCTTTGCAATTCATTTATCTCAACACTTTGATTTCTCATATCATAATTTAATATTTGACAAATCATTTTTCATGCTTTTATTTCATTTTGGAACCTGTCAATTCTAAGTCTTCCTCAGTTGTCAATCAAAGTAAGCTTTCTTTTGACAAAGAATTTTATTAATTCTAAAAACCCTTCACATTCATTTTAAATATCTATTGATCATATATCTTTTGGCTTGAACATAATCACCTTGGAAACTATATCATTTCATCAGAATGTCTCATCTTTTGAAATATCTAGATTCGCTTCCTTGAAACTCTCAGTTAATTTCGAAAACGGTAAATTTATTATTAAGTTCTTTCAATTATAACAATACCTTGCAGTATCCATATACATTTATAGCCTGTGCTAATAATAAACCCTATTCATACGTTATTCGTTTGATTTGTCATATTCTTGGTACAATTATGTACTCAGATTACGATACACTAAATTCTATTGTCCAGTACCATTTAAGTAAACGATATTGATTTTCGGATAATCATTAACAAATCATTTTCCATACTTCCATTCACAAATAGATAATTATCAATTCAGAATCTCCCTCAATTGATCAAAGTAAGTTCATTTCGGATATTGAATCCAATTGTTTCTATAAATCATTTTTATTTTCAAAATTCATACCCCTCAAATATCTTTTGATTCCATCCCACGATACATTGTTTCTATTAATTAAAAGAAGTAACATAACCCCAAGAAAATATCATAGTCCAAATCTCGAGGACGAGATTTTATTAAGGTGGGGAGGATGTAACGACTCTCACTAAAATTAATACTTATTATGTTAATTGTATAAAAAGGAAAGCCTAATTGAGACACCCAAGTAATTCTGCATAAACCCTAAAATTTTCATAACATTCAAAATCAGGATCAGGGCCCCTAAAACTCAAAGGGGGTTAAACCCTAATTGATATTTATCTTCGAAATACGTTGTCAAAATAGAAATTCGTTCGTACGTCGACTCACCCAGGCTATGCTAGTAACGAGGCTACCCTAGGCCATAGGGGCACGCCCCGCGATACGCTACAGGGGGAGAGGATCCCTCCGCGACTCGCGGGCGGCTCAAATTTTGGGTATAAATGCAGGGGCTTGGGGCCTGAACTATTTGCTCAGTTCGACGGTCTAAAACGTCGTCCTACTCTTTGTATCTCCGTTTCTTTCTATCAACGCCCTAAAACCTCGAAACTCTGCTCGTTATTGGGGTAATAACTCTAATCGCTGCTACGATTCAATCTCCGATCGACTGAAACTATCCGACGGGATGTTTAAGTGCTATCCTTTGTCATTAGTCGTGATTCCGACAGAATGTTTAAGTACCACCCGAACTCGGGGAATACGCTGTCATTCGTTGTGAATCCGATGGATGTTTAAGTGATTACACTTTGTCATTCGTTGTGAGGGTTTTATCTCGTGATTATCGTTAAAGTTGAATTGAGTTAATACACTAATACGAGTTCCATTGTATCTAGAAATTAGAACTCGTAAGCAAGGAGCTGCTAGAGTACTTAATAGCTAAGTAAACTTAATAGTTAAATAAACTTAGCAGCTAAGTTAGCTGAGTAGATTAATTAATCTATTAATTAAGTTAAGTATGATTAATTAATCAGGATTAATTAAGTTAATCAAGATTAATTAAGATTAATTAAGCTAAGCAAGATTAATTAAGCTAAGTAAGTTATTTAATTAAATGGATAAGCAACCTTAATAGTTAAGGAAACTTAATAGTTAAGGAAACTTAATGGTTAAGGAAACTTCCTAGCTAAGGAATAAATCTACCTATAAATAGGAAGCTTAGGATTCATTTTCCTTTGTTCATTTATTCTATTCTTCTCTCTATACGTTGGTGTTCTAACCAATAATCACCAAAGCGATGTCCTGTCCGATCGATTCAGGAACCATCTAACGAATGTCGAAGTGTTGTGCTTTGTGAATTTCGTTAAATGGAATCCAAAGTACTATACTTTGTGAGTTCATTAAATGGATACCAAAGTACTGTCTGAATAAGACTATACTTTGTGAAATTCGTTAAGGTTCGAATCTCGTGACTACCGTTAAGGTTTGATTTGGGTCTTACACAAATACGTATTCCATTATGTTAAACTATGTGTTTAACTACCAAGAATACTCCCAACTACACACTTACAATCAAACAAACTATTAAATCATCAGAAGATCCAGAATAATAAAGTGCATGCTTAATTATCGGAAGAAGTAGAATCAAAAAGCTTGTTAACTCAATCCTGCATGCTTATAAAGTGAGTCATTCTCTTTTTATCAAATCTGTTTACCAAAAAGTATGTTTATTTGCAAGATTATAATCACAGTGATTAAGTTTATGTAGTCACCAAATTACAGCTGGTATGTGGGGTATTGTGCACATTACTACTGTTGTTATCACTTTAGGTGGGCGAACCTAATTAGTGATATTCGTCACCCTTGGGGCAGCCAATGGGTGATATGACCACAGTCACCGAAATGAGTCGAGTGACAAATACTGTGGGTAGTTGGTTTGATATCAGAAACATTGTAATCTCTCTTAATACTGTGAATTATAACAAACGAGTCCTTTTAGAAAAATGAATGATTCACTCAGTATTTTCCGCTGACAAAACCTTTTTCAAACATGTTTCAGGTAATTACAGTAGATTGGAGTAAGAGATGAATACGGCACTGAAAAGCTTCAAGAAGTGGCTTATTTTATTAATTAAATCAAATTAAGAAATATTGTTTTATGTAATAAAATTTATCCTTATTAAAGCTACCATTGTAAAACATGGGTTTATCCCATCTATTTAATAAATAAAATCCGGTGTTTTCTAAACTCTGATATTTTTCCTAACTCACGGTCCTGATGAAATTTCCACTGCAATATTTTTCAAAATAATCACCGGTACCACTGGGCTGTTCGCGGCTTCCGATTCCGTCCAGGGTGGGTCGGGGGCCGTGAAAGATCCCGCTAAAGTTGAAGCTGTCATGAATTGGCATGAGCCACAGACGAAATTCGTAGCTTCCTAGGTTTGGCAGGATACTATAGGCGATTCATTGAAAACTTCTCAAGGATTGCTGCACCCCTGACTTCGCTGACGCGTAAGAAGATTAAGTTTGACTGGGGTCCTAAGCAGCAGGAATCCTTCGATATTCTGAAACAAAAGTTGAGCAATGCTCCAGTACTGACATTGCCTGATGGAATAGAGGAGTTTGTAGTTTATTGTGATGCATCACACACCGGGATTGGATGTGTGCTTATGCAGAAAGGCAAAGTCATTTCCTATGCTTCACGCCAGTTAAAGGTGCACGAAAAGAATTACACCACCCATGACTTGGAGTTGGGTGCCGTTGTATTCGCACTAAAACTGTGGAGGCACTACTTATATGGAATCAAATGTGTGATCTATTCTGATCACAAGAGCCTTCAACATCTGTTCAATCAGAAGGACTTAAACATGAGGCAACGCCGTTGGATGGAAACTCTGAATGATTACGATTGTGAAATAAGATACCATCCCGGCAAGGCGAATGTAGTCGCCGATGCCTTGAGTCGGAAGGAGAAGGTGAAACCCATCCGAATCAATGCCAAGCGCATGGAAATAAAGAACAATTTGATTGAAAGGTTGTTAGCTGCACAGAAGGAAGCTGTGTTGGAAGCTAACTATCCTAACGAAAAGCTAGGGGTAACTGAGGAGCAGTTAACACTTAGCAAGGACGGAATACTAAGATTGAATGGACGAATATGGGTTCGAATTGTAACAACCCTCGGTAAAACCAACACTCTCATAATATGGTTGACACCCTATTATATTATAAAATGTCCCAATATGTTTTATATTATACCCCGTATGTGAAAACCGAGCCCTAGTTATGTTATAGTATATAAAATAAAATAAAAATCTGAATTATAAGCTGATGCGGGCCGCGTACGAGTTTTGGTTAGTTCATGCGGGCCGCGCGGACTCATAACACGCGAGCGCACCAGAGGACGACACGTGTCGTAATCGTGTCGAACCTAGTGATGACCCAGCTAAGCTACTGAGTTGACTAGAGTCAACGCGGGCCGCGTAAGGCTTAGCCTTATCTTATGCGAGCCGCTTGGAAGTCTGATATCACAACTATAAATAGCAGGCATCAGTTTCAGTTTCCGTCGCTCATTCACACTTCTCAATCTCGAATTCTGAAAGTATAGGCATAATATTTTGGGTATTATACCCCTAATTAGCGAAGTTCTGCTCCGTTGTAAGTATTATAACCCCGGTTTCATAATAGTTACGCTGCCCGATTGATTTAGGGTTCCGTAACAACTGTCGTGGTTCTGCCCGACGTAGTTGTTGGAATGCCGTCTCGGGGAGGGTATTATTAATAATTTCAAAGGGTTATGATACTAACCAATGTACATTTGTATAAATTATACATTATAGCCAGGAAACCCTTACGAAAAGCCTAAGACAACAATGTGAGTTTATCCTCTTTTTGTTAATGTTTTTGGTAATGTTTTACCAAACCTTAAATGTTTTACTATGAAATTAAGCGGTGATTGAGTCTTTGTAGTTCTTCAATTACTGCCGGTATTATGGGGTTTTGTATATAAAATTTATTACTACGAGTAGTAGTAAGTCAGGAAGGACAGTACATTACCATTGGACAACGAGTTAGCCAATGGGTAATTTGACCATAGCCATAGATCCGGTCGAGTGGCAAATACTGAATGAGTAATTGTGTAGAAAGAAACAATGTGATCGCTCTCAATACTGTTTTAATTGATAAAATGTTTCTTGATTAAACTGGGATTCACTCACCAGTATTTCCGACTGACAAATGTTTTTAAAACACGTTACAGGTAACACAATGTGAACAACCAATTAGTGAAAAGCCAGCTGGAGAGCACTGAAGGCTTGGGAAAAATGTGGCTATAAAAGTTACCTAATAAACGATGTTTTAAATTCAATAAAATAGGGTTTATCCCTATAATGTATTGTAATAAGAAACTTGGGTTTTTGCTCATGTTATTATTAATATAAAAGAAGGTGGTTTTACTCTGATAAACATTTCCTAACTACGGTCCTGATGTAAATTCCGCTGCGAGACTAAACAAACTGATACCACCAAACTCTGTGATCACGTCCGCCCGTTTCCGGGGATCAGGGATCGGGGGTTGTGACAGAAGGTGGTATCAGAGCCTAGCCACTGGTCTGAGCCAAAGAAGTGTTCTGCTGACACTTAAATTCTAAATTTTGTGTTAGGAAATAATTACGGAAATACGTGCATAACTGTATTTATTGGTTATGTGTTATTTGACTATCTGTTAGTTTTTAGTATGAGTGATCAAGGACCATCAGACGTGAATCGTCAGTTAGCTGATTCACCTAGGAGTGAAGGTACATCATCACAGCCTGCCCTCTCTGGGTATACTGCTGATCAGGAAGACGGAATATTTGCCTTTAGAGCTCAATCTGAAGAACCATTTCCTACTAAGAAACGAGGATGGTTCAGTAAAGAAGCTTTTGCTCGTAGGAAGAGAATGCGAAAATTGCAACATCAAAGAGCTTTAGCAGCTATTAAGAGAGAGAGACAGATGCTCATACTCAAGATATGCTAAATAGAAGCCTAGCAAATTTCCATATCTTAGCTACAACTGCTGCTGAACCAGGTCTGGAACAACTAGTAGCCCCACAACCACAAAACCCATAACAGCCCATGGAAATAGAAAATCAGGAAAACCAAGTGGAAATGCACGACTTTAACCCAGAAGAAATCCCTTGGGTACCTGCACCAAACCCACTAGACCCGAATTACGACCCCTGGTGGGACGATAATAGGGACTTTGTGCAACGTTACCCTGTCCAGGATTATCCACCCATACAGAACATAGAAGTTTACCCAGGTATGGACCCTTTAGATCCCTATTACCAAGATGATTATATTAGGGAGATATTAGAGGATCCTTACCAATTTCAGGAATTGTCACCCCCATATCAGGAAAATGTACCCCAGATTCCAAACCCAGTCCGAGAACCTGCACCCCCAATGAGTGCAGAAAACGTTCAAGAACTTAGGACTTTCGGGGAGGAAATTTTAGAAAGCAGTGATAGGATGCGTCAGGTGGGAGAACGTCTCGTATGGAAGTACGATGAACGTAATATGGATTTTTGGATAAATCCATATCCGTGAATGATAAAGAAGTGGTAGTAATACTAATATAATAAAAATAAAATAAAAATATGTGTGTACGGATGCATATTACTATTTTATTTCTGCTGGTATTGTAATCTTTATTTCTGTACTAGTGTGTAATAGACGCATAAGTATATGAAAAGAGTAAGTAGCAATGATCTACGTTTTTGGTTAAATTGCGTGTCATGTGAATTGTGATCAACTATATTACTTACTATCTTGTGATATTAATATGGGATAAATGTTTAAAATTCAGATGGCCGATGAAGGAAATCAAGAAAATCTGAATAACGATAACCAGAGTAACATTAACGTGGTTAATGATAATCCGAGTGTCAATAACAATGGAAACCAAGTGGACAATAGTGCTATTCAACATATAGTGGCACAGGGAATTATAGATGCAATGCCATTTATACTTCAAACTGTTAAGGATGCTGATAACAAAAGTAGACATAGCAGTAAGCGACCACTTGAACCAGAAAACAGCATGAACAATGGACCGGTACTTCAAATGCCTATTCCCAAAAGAAGAAGAACCATGCCTTATGGTTGTTCTTATAAAGAATTCTGGTCTTGTAAACCAATGGAATTCTCGGGCAATGAAGGGGCCATTGCAACTTTACGCTGGATAGAAAAGACTGAGGCAGTCTTAAGGATAAGTAAGTGTGCTGAAGAAGATAGAATATTGTTTGCTTCTAATCTATTTAAGAATGCAGCACTAGAATGGTGGAACACTATCCTCCAGACAAGAGGAAGTGATCGAACCTATAATATGGAATGAGAAGAATTTAAAAACAAGGTAGAAAGGAAATTCTGCCCACCCAATGAGAAAGAACAGATAGCAAATAAATTCCTAAACCTTAGGATGACTGGTGTGGATAGCAAGGGGTACACAAAGTTATTTTTCGAATATGCTAGGATAGTGCCAACTCTTGCTTCACCAGAACCAGTGTTAATTTCCCGTTATATTTGGGGATTAATTGGGGAAATTAGACATGTAGTCAAGGCAGCTAGACCACAAACCATAGAAGAAGCTGTAGAATTAGCCAATACCTTGACTGATGAGTTAGTCCGTACCAGAGAAGAGGATCAAAGGAAAAACCTAACCCAGAAATTGACTCAAGAATTTCGTTTTGGAAATTCTAACCGTGGAAGAAATGTAGGATCTACCTCTGCACCTTACTGTAGGTACTGCAAAAGAAAACATTCTGGGAGATGTTCCATATATTGTAACTTTTGCAAAATATCGGGACACAAGGAAGAAAACTGCAGGAAGAAAGCTAACAGCAAGGTATGTTACAATTGCGGAGAACCAGGTCATATCAAGCTAAATTGTCCAAAATTAGCTCCAGCTCCAGATAACAAGAATACTAAAAATGCTAAAGCATTTGTTCTGACTGCAGATGAAGCCAAGATGATTCCAGATGTCATTGCTGGTACGTTTTTAGTTAATGATGTCTTTGCTAAAGTATTATTTGACTCTGGTGCAAACCAAAGTTTTATTAATACATCATTTTGCAAATTTCTAAATCAGTCATTAACTAAACTACCACATGAATGTTTAGTAGAGACAGCCAATGGAGAAACTGTTAGAATTTCTGAAATCTTGCAGGGAGCAAGCATAGAAATTTTAAATCAGAAATTTATTGCAAACCTGTATCCCATGGATCTGGTAGGATTTGATGTTGTTTTAGGAATGGATTGGTTAATAGCCAATAAAGCCAGTATTTTATGTGATCAAAAGTTAATCCAAGTAAATTCACCAAAAGGTAAAACGATCACAATTAAAGGAGATAAACCATCTAGAACTACAAAATTCATATCTGTGATGAAAACTGCAAGTTGTATAAGAAAAGGTTCTATAGTGTATTTGATTTCTATAATCACTAACACTAAAGGAAAAGAACTAAAAGATATTCCAGTAGTATCTCAGTTTTTAGATGTCTTTCCAGAAAAATTACCAGGACTACCTCCAAATCGAGAAGTTGAATTCAGAATCAATTTAATACCAGGAACGTCACCAATTGCCAAAGCACCTTATCATTTAGCACCTGCAGAAATGCAAGAATTAAAGAAACAATTAGACGAATTGTTTGAAAAAGGATTTATACAACCAAGTTCGTCGCCATGGGGAGCGCCGATACTGTTTGTTAAAAAGAAGGACGGATCAATGCGAATGTGCATTGATTATCGCGAATTAAACAAGGTCACGATTAAGAATCGGTATCCATTACCGAGAATCGATGATTTGTTTGATCAACTGCAAGGAGCTCGATTTTTCTCTAAGATCGATTTAAGGTCAGGATATCATCAATTAAAGGTACAGGAAGAGGACATTCCTAAGACCGCATTCAGAACAAGGTATGGTCATTATGAATTTACTGTCATGCCATTTGGTTTAACCAATGCCCCAGCTGCATTTATGGACATGATGAACCGAGTATGTAAGCCATATTTGGATAAATTCATAATTGTATTCATAGATGATATTCTAATTTATTCTAAGAATAAAGAGGATCATGCAAGGCATTTGCACGCACTTTTAAGTTTGTTAAGAAAGGAAAAGCTTTATGCTAAATTTTCAAAGTGTGA
This sequence comes from Helianthus tuberosus, assembly GCA_030545235.1. Taxonomy (NCBI): domain Eukaryota; kingdom Viridiplantae; phylum Streptophyta; class Magnoliopsida; order Asterales; family Asteraceae; genus Helianthus; species Helianthus tuberosus. The sequence goes on from CM060419.1 coordinate 186,019,950, forward strand.
ATTTTGGTTAGAACAAGTACAATTCCTTGGACACTTAGTCAATCATGAAGGAATTCATGTAGATCCAACAAAGATTGAGGCAATTACAAAATGGAAAACCCCTGAATCACCAACTGAGGTTAGAAGTTTCTTAGGATTGGCCGGTTATTATAGAAGATTTATTAAAGATTTTTCTAGAATAGCTATTCCCTTAACTAAGCTAACCTGTAAATCTGTTAAGTTTGAATGGGGAATAAAACAAGAAGAAGCATTTAGAATTCTTAAGCAAAGATTAACCCATACACCTATATTAGCATTACCAGAAGGAACTGAAGACTTTGTAGTCTATTGTGATGCTTCTAAATTAGGTTATGGATGTGTATTGATGCAACGACAGAAGGTTATAGCTTATGCATCTAGACAACTTAAGAATCATGAAGAGAATTATTCAACCCATGATTTAGAGTTAGGAGCTATAATTTTTGCTCTTAAGATCTGGAGACATTACCTTTATGGTAGTAAGTTTACCATATTCACTGATCATAAAAGTTTAAGGTATATCTTCAAGCAAAAAGAATTGAATATGAGACAAAGACGCTGGATGGAATTTCTTAGCGATTATGATTGTAATATCCAGTATCATGAAGGAAAAGCAAATGTAGTGGCAGATGCTTTAAGCCGAAAATATCATGAAAAGCCAAAAAGGGTACGTTCTCTTAAATTAAATCTTCAAGTAGATTTAAATGATCAAATAAGAGAAGCCCAAGAGTCAGTAATCAAGGATGATTCTGAAAAATTAAAAGGTATGTTAAAAGAATTAAAACAAGGAACAGATAGAATTTGGAGATTCCATGAAAAGAGAATGTGGATACCTAAATTAGGAAACCTGCGTAATCGTATATTAGAAGAAGCTCATAAGTCTAAATATACGATGCATCCAGGAAGTGATAAAATGTACCAGGATTTAAGGAAAAATTTCTGGTGGATAGGAATGAAAAAGGATGTAGCAGTTTATGTTTCTAAATGTTTAACTTGTTCACAAGTTAAAGCTGAACACCAGAAACCCTCAGGTTTATTACAGCAATTAGAAATGCCAGTTTGGAAATGGGAATTAATAACAATAGATTTTGTTACTAAATTACCCAAAACTAAGAAAGGAAATGATACAATCTGGGTGATTGTAGATAGACTAACTAAGTCAGCTCATTTTCTACCAATGAAGGAAACAATTAGTATGGAACAATTATCCAAATTATATGTAAATAAAATTGTTTCTTTACATGGCATTCCTTTATCAATTGTTTCTGATAGGGATAGTCGATTTACCTCTCGTTTTTGGTCAAGTTTCCAAAAGGCAATGGGAACCAAATTAAGGTTAAGCACAACTTATCATCCTCAAACAGATGGACAAAGTGAAAGGACAATTCAGACAATGGAGGACATGCTTAGAGCTTGTGTAATTGATTTTGGAGGTAATTGGGATGATCACTTACCTTTAATAGAATTTTCTTATAATAATAGTTATCACACAAGTATCAATGCTGCACCATTCGAAGCACTTTATGGAAGAAAGTGTCGAACCCCAGTCTGTTGGGCAGAAATTGGGGAACAGCAACTATCTGGACCTGAGATTGTACAAGAAACAACCGATAAGATTATTCAAGTCAAGGAACGACTGAAAGCTGCACGTGATCGACAAAAGAGTTATGCTGATAACCGATGCAAGCCATTGGAATTTCAGGTAGGAGATAGAGTATTGTTAAAAGTCTCTCCTTGGAAAGGAGTGGTAAGATTCATCAAAAGAGGAAAGCTAAGTCCTAGGTATGTTGGACCTTTCAAGATTATTAGAAAAATAGGGCCTGTAGCCTATCAGTTACAAATGCCAGAGGAAATGGCAGGAATACATGATGTGTTTCATGTATCTAATCTCAAAAAGTGTTTAGCTGATGAATCACTGATAGTTTCTCTTAAGGATATAGAGGTAAATGAACAGCTTAAATTTGTAGAAAGACCTCTACAAATTGAAGACAGGAAAATCAAGAATCTCAAGCATAAAAGACTAGTTCTAGTCAAAGTAAAGTGGGACTCCAAAAGAGGACCTGAATACACGTGGGAGCTCGAGTCAGAAATGAAAAGGAAATATCCGCATTTATTTCAGTAGATCTCGAGGACGAGCTCTAAAGTAAGGTGGGGAGAATGTAACAACCCTCGGTAAAACCAACACTCTCATAATATGGTTGACACCCTATTATATTATAAAATGTCCCAATATGTTTTATATTATACCCCGTATGTGAAAACCGAGCCCTAGTTATGTTATAGTATATAAAATAAAATAAAAATCTGAATTATAAGTTGATGCGGGCCGCGTACGAGTTTTGGTTAATTCATGCGGGCCGCGCGGACTCATAACACGCGATCGCACCAGAGGACGACACGTGTCGTAATCGTGTCGTAATCGTGTCGAACCTAGTGATGACCCAGCTAAGCTACTGAGTTGACTAGAGTCAACGCGGGCCGCGTAAGGCTTAGCCTTATCTTATGCGGGCCGCCTGGAAGTCTGATATCACAACTATAAATAGCAGGCATCAGTTTCAGTTTCCGTCGCTCATTCACATTTCTCAATCTCGAATTCTGAAAGTATAGGCATAATATTTTGGGTATTATACCCCTAATTAGCGAAGTTCTGCTCCGTTGTAAGTATTATAACCCCGGTTTCATAATAGTTACGCTGCCCGATTGATTTAGGGTTCCGTAACAACTGTCGTGGTTCTGCCCGACGTAGTTGTTGGAATGCCGTCTCGGGGAGGGTATTATTAATAATTTCAAAGGGTTATGATACTAACCAATGTACATTTGTATAAATTATAGATTATAGCCAGGAAACCCTTACGAAAAGCCTAAGACAACAATGTGAGTTTATCCTCTTTTTGTTAATGTTTTTGGTAATGTTTTACCAAACCTTAAATGTTTTACTATGAAATTAAGCGGTGATTGAGTCTTTGTAGTTCTTCAATTACTGCCGGTATTATGGGGTTTTGTATACAAAATTTATTACTACGAGTAGTAGTAGTAAGTCAAGAAGGACAGTACATTACCATTGGACAACGAGTTAGCCAATGGGTAATTTGACCATAGCCATAGATCCGGTCGAGTGGCAAATACTGAATGAGTAATTGTGTAGAAAGAAACAATGTGATCGCTCTCAATACTGTTTTAATTGATAAAATGTTTCTTGATTAAACTGGGATTCACTCACCAGTATTTCCGACTGACAAATGTTTTTAAAACACGTTACAGGTAATACAATGTGAACAACCAATTAGTGAAAAGCCAGCTGGAGAGCACTGAAGGCTTGGGAAAAATGTGGCTATAAAAGTTACCTAATAAACGATGTTTTAAATTCAATAAAATAGGGTTTATCCCTATAATGTATTGTAATAAGAAACTTGGGTTTTTGCTCATGTTATTATTAATATAAAAGAAGGTGGTTTTACTCTGATAAACATTTCCTAACTACGGTCCTGATGTAAATTCCGCTGCGAGACTAAACAAACTGATACCACCAAACTCTGTGATCACGTCCGCCCGTTTCCGGGGATCAGGGATCGGGGGTTGTAACACCAATTTATGGAGGACTTCGAGATGTTATCCTCCAGGAAGCCCATAGTTCCAAATACTCCGTTCATCCTGGAGCTGATAAAATGTACCAGGATCTAAGGGCGAATTATTGGTGGATAGGCTTGAAGAAGTCTGTAGCCACCTATGTAGCTAAATGCTTGACATGTGCGCAAGTCAAAGCCGAGCATCAGAAGCCGTCAGGTTTGCTATAACAGCCTGAACTTCCCACATGGAAGTGGGAGATGGTGACGATGGATTTCATCACCAAGCTGCCAAAGACAAGGAAAGGCAATGATACTATATGGGTGATCGTTGATAGACTGACTAAGTCAGCTCATTTCTTACCCATCAATGAGACTTATAGCTCCGACATGTTAGCCCAGTTATACGTTGATAAGATTGTAGCCTTACATGGCATACCTGTGTCTATTATCTCTGACCGAGATACTAGATACACGTCACATTTTTGGAAAAGCTTCCAACAATCTTTGGGCACGCGTTTGAATTTTAGTACGGCTTACCATCCTCAGACAGACGGTCAGAGTGAGCGTACTATTCAAACGTTGGAAGACATGCTTCGTGCATGTGTGATTGATTTAGGTGGTAGTTGGGATAACCACCTACCACTAATTGAGTTCTCCTACAACAATAGCTACCACACCAGCATTAAGGCTGCGCCTTTCGAGGCCTTATACGGTAGAAAGTGTAGAACGCCCGTTTGTTGGGCGGAAGTTGGAGATGTCCAATTATCGGGACCAGAGATAGTGTTCGAAACGACGGACAAGATTGTCCAGATTCGAGACCGTCTCAAAGCTGCCCGAGATAGGCAGAAGAGTTACGCTGATCCAAAGCGTAAAGCTTTTAACTTCGAGGTAGGTGATAAAGTTTTGCTTAAAGTATCCCCCTGGAAAGGAGTGATGCGATTTGGTAAGAAAGGCAAGTTAAGCCCGAGATACATAGGACCTTTCGAGGTTATCGAACGTGTCGGGTCAGTTGCCTATAAGCTAAACTCACCAGAAGAGCTCAGTGGAATTCACAATGTATTCCACATCTGCAATCTGAAAAAGTGTTTCGCTGATGAATCACTGGTCATACCACATACAGATGTGCATATAGATGAGAGCTTAAAATTTGTGGAAAAACCATTGTCGATCGAGGATCGACAGGTTAAGAAGCTTCGAAGGAAGCATGTACCGATTGTAAAAGTCAAATGGGATGCCCGTAGAGGCCCCGAGTATACGTGGGAGGTTGAGTCCACGATGAAAGAAAAGTACCCTTATCTATTTCAGTAAATCTCGAGGTCGAGATTTCTTTTAAGGGGATGAGGATGTAACACCTCGAAAATTTACGTCCTATGACGTGTTGACACGTGTCATAGGTTTGAACGTGTGAAAGAATGTTCTTGAAGGACTGAAGTTGACAAACAATGAAACTATGTAAATATAAGGGTTCAAAGTGTCAACAATGAATAAATATACTTTACAATAACCCTACATGATGTTTATAACCTTAAAACGAATGGATCATGGATCATACGAAGCGAATTGTGAAAGAAAGTGAGAGATTACAAACTACAGGGGTTAAATGTGTCAACATGTTAAGATATACCTCTGAGTGACCTTTTAGCAAACCCGAAGCTTTGTAACGATTAATTATGCTCACTAGAATGCACGATAAAAATTTCACCAAGTTTCGTTACCGTATGAGAAAGTTACGATAAAATTCGTGTGTGAGGGTTAGAATCGTCAACATTGAAAATCAGGGCTTTTCGGGTGATCAGAAAGTTACCCGAGGACTTGACAAAGATGGTATAAGTCTTAAAGCCCATTTATGTCAATTTTAAAGCCTCAAAATGCAAGAATTACATTGATAGCGACGTTTAGAAGGATCAGGGACTGAAATGCAAATAAAGGAAACTTGCTTGGCTGGTCATCAACACGCTCGCGTAGCGCGAGCATGAACACCCCGGCAGTCGCGCTACGCGACTGCCTTGTCTGATCAGAAAACATGCACAGATGTCCTGCAGCCCACTTAACCGACTCAAATGCCATTTTGGCATACCATGGGCTTTCCTATACTGGTATTTAGACTATAGAGGACACATGAATACATCCTTGATCAATTGTAGACCCATTTGACATCAATCTAGGATGATCAAAGTCACTATATAAGGCTTATGTTGCAACATGCAACCACACTTCAACTTCTGATCATTTGAGGAGCACAACAGCAGCCACAAGACCTTCCTAATCATCCATTAGACACGTGTAAGTACCCTTGACCCTTCTTAATTAAGTTTTGATTAGTATTTAGCTTAATAGTCAAACCGTCGTAATTACGGTTTGACTTAACGATAAAACACAAACGATCCAGTGTTTTGTCGATTTGAAAGTGGTTATAAGTTGGTAATTATGTGGGCTTTAAACCCTTAAAAGGGCACCCACTGATATTCATCCTAACTAGGTCGTTTCTCGAGTCAACGGTAATTAGAAAAAGTCAACAGAAATGTAATATTCGATTTAACACATGATTAACAATATAGAAGGCGTGTAACCTGTTTTATCATTCATACAACCTAATAATAAGTATAAGAACTTGTCTAAGCTTGTTTGATTCGACAACTTTCTGTTTTGAACCGATTCGGAACCGAATGACGCAAAAGTTTGACTTTTGCTTTGACTTCAGTTCTGACCCGGTTTAGATAGGTTTAGACATGCCTTAAAGTTCCATTAGGACCTAGTTACTTGTGTGTATAACCCTCTGCGTTTATACCACTAAAAATCCTTAATTGTCCGACGTTTCCGTTAATCGCCTAAATATTGACCGTAATGCCCTTATGACCATAAAACGAGAATTTTGGAAATGTGAAAGTACAATAATCTTAGTTACTGATTATTAAACATGTCTGTAAATTTTCACATCAGTTGGAGGTCTAGATTAGGAGTTATGCTTAATGACGTAATTGGAACGCTTCTTAGTAATTAAACGGCGTCATTAGCGTAAAGCCTATCTAAACCCAATTTTTGGCACCAAACCTTTTACCCACTGATGTAATATAATATTTTGGGATTTTGAAGATTTTTAATTATTTTTAAACTGATCATAAGCTAGGGTTAGTGCCTTGATTCGGTAAATACCGAATATACCCTTTTCGGCCATAAAATGAGTTTTACAAATCCTTTTGATGCCAATCCAATTGCTACTGATTTTAAATAATAAATGGAGTGTTTTGAACCTGTTTAACTGATCAGAAAACTCAGAATCCTATTTTAACCCGTACGTCGCTTAAAACGGCTTTATACGCGTATTAAACGCATAGTTTGGGTTTAAAACTATTTTAGCATATAAGACTTATAATCAAATGTTATAACCTGTTAAAATAAACTATTTTACTGATATATTCAGACCCGGATCACAGAAGCTTAATTGATCCCTTTTATAATCTTTAAAATGACCAAAATACCCCTACGGGGCTTAATAAGAGATTAAACTCGTTTTGGGCATAATGGAAGGTATCCTACTGATATCACAACATATTTAAGGCATGTTAACTTAGGAAACCTGTTTAGGACTCTTATGGTTACCCGTTACGCTTCATGCGCGTTCGGTTTGGTTAATGTAACTAGTTTACATAAATTAGCCGAAACGGGTCAAACCTTATCGGTTTTATCTCAAAATCCAGAATGTGTATAATATTCCCATATTAAGAAAGTCTTCAAACTTGACGGGTCTAAATCACATTCTATCCGGTCTTCGCTTAATCGTGCGTACGAACCGTATCTTTAAAACTAACCGGTCTAAGCTTAAACTTAATTAAAGACCCGTTAGGATTCTAATAGGTTGTTATAAACCTTCGTTCCAGAATAGGAGACCCGGTAAAAGATACTTGCACTCGCTGATTTTGATTTATACTTGCTCAGGTAAATACTTTTAACTTATTTTCCCTTATACGGGCTTGGGGTACGGTATATAAAATACCGCTTGGTCGGTCATTCGACCTTAATCGTTTTGGGGGTTAAGTATTATCGAGATGACCGTTTAAATTGTTTTGTTTGCTTAAAGCCTTTGGGGGGTTAATGACCGTGTCCCGGATATCCCTGGCATCATTTTACGAAATGGCCACGACCTTAGCACACAGGTGTAGGCGTACACCTGTCAGTGTCTCATATACATAATGTGGTGTGTCTATTGATCTTTAACCCGGCTCGATCCGGGCTACTGAACGCATAAGAAACATGTAAATCCTTTACAAGTATTATATTCTAATAATTATCCCAAGTTATAAAATATTATTTGTGCCTTAAATGCATTTTCTTAAACTCTTTTCAAAATGAGTCGGTTGATTGTATTTACCAGTGTAAACTGACGTATTTTCTCAAAAAGGTTAAGTGCAGGTACTACGCGTAATAGGCTGGCTTTTCTCCTAGCATCCTCAATAAGTCTCGCAAGCTTGGATGTCATAGACTGTTGAACACTGTTTCCTTTTATTTTGATCCACCTGTGAATTTATATTCGACTATTTGTGATACTTAATATTACAATATTGTTTGGTTGAAATGAATCTATACTTTGCTTCCGCTGTGCATTTAAATATTGTGTTGTTTGACTATTATGTTGCCAACCACGTCACGATACTCCCCCACCGGGCCCACCGGTGACAAGTGGAAATCCGGGGTGTGATAGCACTTCCAATTTTCAATTTGTACCACACCATTCTCAACTTTCAACTTATTGACCGACAACACTCCAAAACTAACCCAGTTAGTTTTTTTGTTGATGTTGCATCTGACGTGGAATTTTTTGATGACATGACAACTGGCATGGCATCTGACATGGCTTTTGATGACGTGACATCTGACTAGTTCTCTAGTGGTGGCCACGGGTATTTAAGTTCCACATATGGTGGGCCTGGGTGAGTTTTCCCCTTCAGATCAAGTTCGAGTCTGGGTGATAGGGGTTTCTTATTGAGGGGTTTAAATTGGGGATCTATTGTGCGAATGGCTCTCTAGCGCAGACCCGGTTAAGGTAACGTATGCCTGACCTCCTGACATTCTCGAATAATTCACACCTTTCAAAATAAATTAACACTAAAAACTAACTTTCCGAGTAATAAATTATTAAACTACAGGGAACATAAATGTAATTTAAAAAAGAAGAAGACTAACAGTGAAATTTTACCAGAATTTTACTCTATGTAATATTTATATCTTTTTTTTACATCGTGTGTTTTTGTTTCTTCGTCAGATTTTGCGTGATCGGAGGCTTTAATCTAATCATCACGTTTCCACTAACATGGTGATTCCTTAACCTCTTGTATTTGTGTGATGATTTATGTTAAATTAAATCTTATTAAACTTTGTATTTGATTAACACAGTCGGCGCTATTCAATTTCCATTCGTTTCTGACGGTGGTTTTGCTTGTAATCTGCACATGCACCTTCTTGAAGATGCAGTTTCCTACCATCCTTGAACAGAAAACAGGGTTAGATCCTCTTTCTTCTTTCTATCTTTTATTCCTTATTATTGTTCTAGGTTTAAACATAAAACAATCCCAAATTTGTGAAAAATTCAAATAAGTGGATCAGTTATTAAAAGGCTTATGGTAACTGAAATATTAGTGTTTTATCATTAACACTTGTTTGTTTTATTTGAGGCCAATACTTGTTATGAACCCAACATATGGCATATGCCTTGTTCAGTTGTTCCGATATAAGATTAGCCTAAGGTGTTATATTCATTCTCTTACCGACTCGTCATCCTAGGTTTGAACGACGTAAGAGTTACATTCAAGGTTTAAAAGAACGGAAACGAGTTTCAAGGCGTTTTCCCTTCGCCTCACAAGGCGTAAGCCTCGAGGCGGTATTAATAAATAAATATAAAAATTATATATATTATAAAAATAAGAGTTAATTACTGTTTTCGTCCCTGTGGTTTGTCAAAAATCACTATTTCAGTCCATTAGTTTAAAAATTGTGATTTTAGTCCCTGTGGTTTCACTTTTGTAACCATTTCAGTCCCTGTGGTTTCACTTTTGTAACCATTTCAATCCATTTATTCTGTTAATATAGGGACTGAAATGGTTACGAGGTGGACTAAAATGGTTACGAAAGTGAAACCACAGGGACTGAAATCGCAATTTTTAAACTAATGGACTGAAATAGTGATTTTTGACAAACCACGGGGATGGAAACAGTAATTAACTCTAAAAATAATAACACTAACTAATTTCATCATCAGATTCATCAAAATCATCAAAAACACACTTAAAAAAGACATGAAATGCTTGAAATTGACACAAAAAGTCAAAAACAGCTATAAAAATCCCCTGAGGCGCAGCTTTCTCAGCGGCTCAGCCTCTCTGAGGCGCATATGCATTAAAAACACCATGAGGCGCGCCTCAGACTCGTTTTTTGGCCGTTTTGCCTCGAGGCGCGCCTTGAGGCGCACGACTCAAACTTTTTTTAAAACCATGGTTACATTACATCCGCATCTTCGTATCAATCAATATTGTTCTGTTTGGGTACCGGGAGCTCACAAGTTTGTTTGTTTTTTGTACCAATCATTATTGTTCTCTTTGCGTATTGGGAGCTCACAAGTTTGTTTTTTGCTACCTAAATGGAGACTTCCCTAAGGTCACAAATTTCTCTAGCCCAAGCATAATTAACTGTGAAGTTCTCTCACCACAACTAAGTGTCCAAAACGTTTTGATAGTACTTGAGGCGAGACATTTTTAGACTATGCGTAGTGGGCGTGAAAGCCATGCCAAGTCACCCAAAAAAGGGTACCAAAACCACCACAACTTGGGCGTCAAAAGGGGGCGTCAATGGGGAAATGGGGGTTTCCCGATGCCCTTAACGGGCAGTGCACCATCCCATATTTGACAATTGCTTAGCAAGTTGACCAAGGGTGAAAGAGGTGCCAATGGGGTACAATCTTGTGAAATGGTGGTTTGGTTAAAACCTCACTGCCTACATGCCAGTGACGTGGTAGTTTCTTTTGCACTTTTTAGTTAACCCACTACGCAGTCTTATGGACTCAACATCCTCCCCGTCCTACACTGATGTGAGATTCGCTTAAGCGTTTTGCTTGTTCAGGTCATCTTGACCTACGACTGTAATCAACATTCCTTTTCTGGGGTTAATTATAGAATTTTCCGACGGTGATAAATCCTATTTTTTTGCCTATTAACACAACCTGGAGAGGATCTACAGTTTATGTGGAGATCTGAAAGAAGTGATGTTTAGCGACTTATAATTTTGATGTCTGAAATCTGTATGATGCGAAGGCGACTTCATGAACAAACTATTTCCTTAGAATCTAGAAAAAATATTGGCATTTGTTTTCCATCCATTGAATGGACCATGGGATCACACACATTCTTGTACATGAACTGGGGATACTAACAATTAGTAGTTTGTCCATTTGCACAGTCTTAACGTACGTCTCTGTACTCGTAAAACTTTTATGCCGATCACTTTTTCTAATAGTAGCTTTCTGATGATGTGTTGTGCAGATTTCGAGGATTCTTCTGGAAGGCTGCTCGAATAGGTAAGTGTGTGATAAAAAGAATTTGCTTTCGTGAATCATAATGCGGTTTGTATCTCACTTGTGATTGATTTTTGGAACAGGTGAGCGGTTGAGTCCATGGGTGGCTGTTGGATGTTTCACAATGGGTGTCTCCATTATATTTTTCTGAATCTCATCTCTCAAGTTTCGGGTAGCTACAATGATATCTTCCTTTTTAATAGGTTTGGTACAACTATCTTGTTGAGATCTTTCAATTCAAAATATAGATATCTTCTGCTTCCTTTTTATGTGTAATTATGTAATTTTTGACTTATAGTTATGTATTTTTGAGGTATTGGGATACTTGAATGTTATCTTCAATATATTAACACATTTTTTGTAGTTAGTAGGTGCACCTCAAACTCAATAAATAAACCCACTCATTCTAGTTATCAAAGGATACTGCCCTCAGTCTCATCATCATCATACTCGGTAAATCACACAAATAGTAAAGCTAAGGTAGGGTCTGAGGAGGGTAAGATGTAGACAATCTTACCTCTACCCCGTAGGAATAGAGAGACTGCTTCCAGTGAGACCCCCGGCTCGATTATAATACAAATCGTACAATTTTGACAACAAATGCATCATGAGGATGGAAGAAGCATTTCGGCAAGTGTGTTCTCAATAGGGTTAGGGGCAGTTTCATGGGGTTCAAAGAAGCAATTAGTGGTAGCTTTATCTACCACAAAAGCTGAATATTTTGCAGCAAATGTGGCTTCATGCCAAGCCGATGGTTAAGGAAACTAATGCATGAGTTACTACAAGAGGGAGGGGAGGCAACTACATTGTTTTGTGACAATAACTCGAGCCGTATTCTAAGAAACAATCAAGCATATCAGAAGTAAACACATTGACATAAAATATCGCTAAATCTTAAGCGAGTTGAAAAACATATGACACGAGCAATTGGCACACATCCTCACTAAAGCGTTTTGAATCAAGGGAAGGCGTTAAAGTTATAATTCAAATAATGTGACAGTTGGAAGAATCCATTGAGAAAGAATGCATCAAGATAATCGTGAGTTTTTAGTAGGTTATTGCTGAATAAACGATCAGGTTGTTTAGTTTCAGTTTTTAATTCCGTTTTGTTTTTCCATGCCTATTTAAGAGGTATCGTTTATATAACAAATAAGAACCATTTTCAGCATAACTACTGCTTCTATATTAGTTCTCAATACACAGCAGATAAATGCTTAAAAGTCATAAACCAAATGTAATAAGCTCAAGTAGCTTGATATCAAAAGCACACACAACATTAAAAAAATGTCTATTGTGGGTCACAATTGAGCAACCAAAGGGCCTAGTTTAAACTAAAGCCAGTTTGTACATAGAAACAAGAGGGGGTCCCAAATAAAAGTTATAAATTTTAATGAGAATCTTATCTCTTCTTTTTCCCAGCCTTCCCAGACTTTGAAGGTGCAGCAGCATTTGAAGCAGAAGCTGCAGCTTCTTGTCTCTTTATTCTACCCGGATGTCTCGGAACCAATTCAGCAACGCGAAGCATCAACTGCTTTTCTGCAATATCGTTCCACCAAACTTACTTACCAAATCTTAAAACATATTCATACCAAATATATCTACTAATCTGCATATACATGAAATCGTTTGATTAACCCCACTTCGTTGGCAAGACAACATATATCTAATCACATACAATAGTATCAGCATAAGGCCACCCGGGGCGCCCCGTTATCACTGAAGGACCACGCGTGGATTGCCGTTATACACCACCGCCACTCCCAAAGTTCACGCGTGGTGAATATGACGTGTTGTCGTCTTCACGCGTTGTAATTCAAAAGGTGAACGTTGGTATATGACCGTTGTGGGATGGGATGGAGATGAGTTACCGGGAGATGATGATGAAGATGGTGATGAAAGTTGCCAGTGATCGAGATGATGATGAAGATGGTGATCGATTATGAAGAACGGAGATGATGATGAAGAACAGAGATGGTGATCAAAGATGATGAACGGATATTATGATGAAGATGGTGATCGATGATTGAGATGGTGATCGAAGATGATTAACGGAGATGATGATGAAGATGGTGATCGAAGATGGTGATCGAAGATGATGAACGGAGATGATGATGAAGATGGTGATCGATGATGAAGATGTTAATTTATAATTTAAAATTTAAAAATAAAAAAAAACATTTCCACTAAAATCCATCACTAGTGATGGGATAATGCTCGATGACGTGGCGGAACTTGATTGGATGTTGTGAGTGATGGAATTCCATCATTAGTGGAGCGCCCCTACCCCCTAATAGTCATGTGATCATAACAAATAAGTAAAAACTACATATAGTATAATTATGCTTACTGGATGCAATAAGGGGATTGCACAGATTCCCATCTGATCTTTTCAGCATAACCCTCACTCTCCCTACTTGCATGAAGTCCCTTGAATATGCCTTATCAATCTTCAAAACCATTACAATAGTTAACCATTAACGATCTCCAGAGTAAATATGAAAAACTACTATCTTCAAAAGGGCTGTAAACGAACCGATCGTTCAGCAAACCGTTTGTGAACCGTTCGTTTGGAACTTCGTTTATGTCCGTTTGTTTAATAAATGAACGAACATAAACAAGAAATTTCGTTCTATTAATTAAACAAATGAACACGAACATAGGTCGCGTTCGTTCAATTGTATTCGTGAACGTTCGGTAATACGTTGGTTTACGTCCATTCATGGTCGTTTGTTTTGTTTAGTTTGTGTTTGGTCATTAGAAACTTACATCTTTGAAACATTATTTTGGGATATTTATGTTTATGCTTTTATTGTCTAACTTGTGCCTTTGTTTTGTGATAATTATGTTTATGATTATTATATTAAGTGCTTAACAAGTAGATTACTGTCTAATGTTTGGGATTAAGGATGTACTTTTATTATGTTTAAAATGATATATGTTCATTTGTGTTCGTGATCAAGTTCAATGCTAAACGAAAACAAACGAACATGAACAAGGCTCCGATCGGTTCGGTTCGTTTACGGCCCTAATCTTCAATCCCAAATAACAAACTCAAAACCTAACATACTTACATTGATAACATTAGGTAAATTAAACTATCATCTAATCCAAATCTAATTAAATAATGCAAAAATGAAAAACCTCAATAGCGAAAGGAATTTTGAGGTGGCCACAACAATCGCCGATTTCCAAAGCGGTAGGGTTTTCGCATGCTTTTGAAGCAGAGATTCTTCTACCTTCAGCAATTGTCTTCTTTGAATTTATGTATACAGGATACAGTATATTCCACGCTTTGAAATTAGTTGTACCTCCATCCATGATTCCTGTTAATCACCGCATAAAAGTCACAAAGTTCGATCGTGAAAAGGAACGACAGTATATTAGTACTAATTAGCTGAGTAAATTCGTTTGATTAGTGCGAATTTATGTGTGAAAACGATGAGAAAATGTAGCTATTGTGTACCTGATTTCGTCGGACGGTTACAGTGTTGACGGAGATGGTGATTTTGATTGATTCGCCGGCGAGAGGGGTGCACAAAAAACCGGACCCGGGTGTCTTAGAAACCAGGTTTTTTATACTCGAACCGACCATAGGGTAGAGACCGAGTATGCATATCCTTCGCAGAAACCGGACCCGTAACCGGGTTTTTTGTACCCATTTCATACCCGGGTTTTCAAAATACCCGTACCCGAGTTAACATAATACACATACCCGAGTTTACATAATACCGTACCCGGGTTTACATAATACCCGACATCAGGTTTAAAAATCCCAGAACCCAGTTTGCATCGGGTATGACCGTTGGATTGCATGTTGTGTTCACAAGAGCCTTATGAAAATTATTAATGGTAACAGAGCCGTTGGGGACTGGTTCTGTTTCTTTTCAGAACAACAAAAAGCTACAAAAAATAGTTTGGCGCCAAACTGAAAGTGGATACCTTGATAGAGTCGTTGGGGATTGCATGTTGTTTATGAAGTCAAATAACAAAAGGCTACAAAAAATCACTTACAAACCCGTACAACAGTTCGCTGCACATCTTCTTTTCTTTTCAGCGTACCGGGTTTTTTGAATACCCAATGCGGGTTTTTTAATACCTGTATCATACCCGAACTCGAAAATAGGGTATTATAATACCCGGGTACACAGGGTATGGATTTCCTAGCCAATACCCGGACCCGAACCCAACTCAGGTATTGGCAATACCTGAAATTCTAAACCCGATCATACATGTACCCGGGTATTTACCCGAACCCGTGTATTAAATAAACCCGGTTTTGTGCCCCTCTAAGTCTAATTGTTTTGAAACTAGTCTTAACCCCCCGCGTTGCGGGGGAGGGGGCGTAAAACCGTGCTATCAATGTTGCGGGTCGGGAGGTGTAAAACCATGATAAGTAGCAACCAAACGACGACGAACAAAACCAGAAAAAAAAAACGTAAAATAAAATCACGAATTTTTAACACTGAGTGACTCACATGACGTAAAACATAGACGAAATCGGATGTATATGACACGTATTGAAAATCTGAGGATGTAAAAAGAACTTGAGGGACCAAATGTGACAACCAAACAACGTACTAAGTAGCAACTGAACGACGACCAAACCCGAGAAAAAACGTAAAACAAAAACTAATGTAAAAAGTTAAACTTATTTAACTCTTGTCGCAAACTTATAACAAAACGATTTTTATACAAAACAAAAATTAATATATATATAAAATAAAAATTAAACAAAAGTAGAAAACATAAAAGACAAAACCCTATAAGACAAAACCCTATACCTTTTGGGTGCTACTTTCTACACCCCCTCTATTTACTTTTTTCACCCCCAACCTCTCACATACTTACAGGTGGGGCCTGCGTGAGACCGACAGTTTTCCTCTCACAAGGGGGGGGGGGGGGGTGTAATCAGGAAGAGGGGGGTGTGTATAGAATGAGCCTTAATGTTCCTTATTTGTTATGAACATGGAGATTGAGATGATAGTTGATGCCATAGTGATGGTAAATAAAAATCTTTGGCATTATGGTAAATAAAATCATAAATAGGTCCAGTTATTATACTGTTCACAAGGAACTACACTAAGGGGCTTAATCCATTCAGAGGCTGTCTCTTAATGAAATCATTTGTGGCCCTTATGTCTGAATGAATAAGAGGTAACCTTATGTCTGACTGGATAAGAGGTAACATCTGAATGGTAAACCATCACATTCTTCAACATTATCTTTGTTAAACTCTTAAATGATTTCATTAAGAGGCAGCCTCTTAATGTCATTCAAATGCTACCAAACAGCCCCTAAATGTTATATTATAGAACATGGAGATTGAGATGATAGTTGATGCCATAGTGATGGTAAATAAAAATATTTGGCATTATGGTAAATAAAATCATAAATAGGTCCAGTTATTATACTGTTCACAAGGAACTACACTAAATGTTATATTATAGAATTTAGGTTGTTTATATGAATCGAATCCAAAGTTTTAATTTTGAAATTAGTCATAGTAACCGAATCGTATTATTCAAAATTTGAAGCTGGATTTATATTCGATTCAAAGTCACAATTAACTTGGAAAATTTGATTTGATTCGAGTTTGAATTATAAATTTGGTTTGGATTCGAGTTAATTTGATTGTATTCAAATTGAGGAAAAAACAAGAATTTGTTTTAGTTCCAATTTCAAGACATACTTTTATTTAACATTTTAAAAGTACAAGTTTATAAAACTAATAAACCATCACAAAGTTAAATGACCAAAGTTATAATTTTAACATCTAAAACACAACTAAACCTAGTCAAATGAAAAAAAAGTTCAAAATAAAGTAGCATGAGACGAGGATCGAAACTTTAAAAAGTGGCAACACCCAAAATGTTATTTTACTAATTTCGTGAAAATAACGTTAAAAGAGGGGATGGTTAATCATGCATCATGTGGTGGAGTTGATAGCCGAAAGACAAGGGGGTACATGCACCAATTGGCGTTTGTCTCAATTGCTGAGTGTTATGTGCCTTATGTCCAAGGCTTGATGCAAAACCACAATCGAGCCGGGGGTCTCATTGGAAGCAGCCTCTCTATTCCTACGGGGTAGAGGTAAGGCTGTCTACATCCCACCCTCCTCAGACCCTACCTTAGCTTTTGCTATTGGTGGGATATACTGAGTACGATGATGATGATAATGACCCAAAATGTTAGAATTTGAATTTACTTACAAATCACAAATTCGAAATAATTGAATTTCCTCTTTTCAAGTCTGATTCGAATACTAAACACCCGTCATATGCATTAGGGATAATCTGGGTACCGGTACCAGTATTTCAAAGTAAAAATCGATAAATTCTGAACCGAAAATACTGATGATTTTGCTTATCTAATCTAAAAATTCACATTTTTTTTCTATCAATGCTTATTGACTTACTTCTTGATGAATGCTGTGATATCCCATTTATTAATTAATATTGAATTAATTTTACTAGGAACTAAAGCATATATCGTTTTGACTCTAATACTGTAACCGTATTTAACTTTTGCTCTCACTATATCTGGTAGAAATAATGTTTAAACAGTTTTTATTTTTATTATTGTTATTTAAATTTGGTTTCTGTAAATAAGAAACTTAGGGGCTGTTTGGTAGCCTCTTAATGATGATTCAGATGCTACCTCTTAACGGTTTAAAACCTCTGAATGAATAAGAGGTAACCTCAAGTCTGAATGGTTAAGAGGAAACCTCTGAATGGTAAATCATCACATGTCACATTCTTCTACCTTCTCATTGGTAAAATTCTTAATGGTTCCATTAAAAGGTAGCTTCTTAATGACCATTCAGAGGCTACCAAACAACCCCTTATTTTATATGCTATCATTTCCCCTTTTCTTATACATCTCTAAACACCTAGTGCACACAAACTCTTTTTATAGCTATCATTTCTTATATAACTATAAAGTCTAAACACCTGGTGTGTATAGGGTTATAAATAAGCCCAGAGGTTCGAGAGCTACTCGTTATTGGCTCGGTTAAAAACTCGAATGAGCCAAGCTTTAGCGAGCCCGAGCATGCAATAGAGCTCGTTTAGTTATCGAGCCCGGGCTCGAGCCTGAAATACCAAGCTCGTTTAGGCACGCGAGCCTAAACGAGCACAAACAAAATTTTACTTAAGCCTAAACGAGCCCAAACACAATTTTTATTTTTTATATATAATATAATAATAATAATAATAATAATAATAATAATAATAATAATAATAAAAATGATAACATTGGCAAGACGAGCTCAAGCCGAGTTTTGGCTCATTTAAACGAGCTCGAGCCGAGCTTTTAGTTTGTTTGAGGTTGTACTTAAAATAGCTCGAGCCGAGCTCGAGCTTTAGGTTTAACTCGTGAGCCGAACTCGAGCTTCATAAAAACATGACAAGTCGAGCTCGAGCCTGGTCGAGCTCGGGCTCAATCCGGCTCGTTTACACCCCCTATGCGTACAATAATCAGTGAAAGAACAGAAGTGTCCCCAAGAAAACGGTACACGATTGATTCAAGAGGACGTCGTTTAAGAGTTTAAGCTATCGTCACCTCAACATTCCTTCACAAAGTTTGTTACGCGTCCACATGTTATACCATCATTGGTTACAAAAATTTTACGTTCACGTTTTGCCCATCTGACATATCCAATTAACCCGTCAATTACGTAGTAATTACAAGCTATGCCACCCACCCATAGCTTCTGAAATGTAACAGAATGGCATTCACGTAATTCCTTCAAGTTATTCAACATTTTCCAACAGACTACCCCGTCACGATATTTAAACGCCAAACAGTACGTAGTACACTCACGCATCTTTCATTCCCTCCATCATCAACTCTCTCTCTAGAATACAGAAATAGCTACGATGAGCGAGAAAGTAACTTCCTCTTCAAGCGACGAACTGCAGTTTCAGATGGATGAAGATCAAGCAAATGCAGAGAAATCTGTATCGTCGATGTCACTGATGAAGCAAAACAACTCGACTGATGATATCTGGCGAAATATCAACAGCAATCGTGATTGCTTCCAGAAGCATGCGTTAGAGAGAACTAATGCATTAACATTTGCACTCGAAACTGAAGAACAAGTTGTTCCGATCACTGATATTCATGATTCATCTAAGCAATTGCAGTCTGCAGCTGATCAGGAGTCATCGGAGAAGGAGAAGTCAGGAGTACGTGGTTCGTTCGAGAATAAAACGATTTTGAAACCGTCTCCTAGCGTCGGTACGAGTCTTATTCACCTTCTGCCTGAGGCGACTAGTGCGAAATCAAATGGATCTGATAGCGGTTGTCCGTCTATGATGGATGAAGCGTGGACTCGATTGAAAAACTCGTTTGTTTATTTTCAGAGTAAACCGGTTGGAACACTAGCAGCAGCACTCGATCCTAGTGCAGAGGAATTGAATTACAATCAGGTATATACTATAAGCACATTTTCATTGATGATTTCTATAATTCTTCGTAGATATGTGCAATCTATTTACAGTTTACTCCTTGAGTGCTTTATAGCGTGATACATCTAATTATGCATAAGGAAGACCTAACATTACTAGTCTGCTTGCCTTAGACAAATCGCACATGTTATCCTCACAAGTCACAATTAGCTTTTGTTTTACATAATCATTTTAATGTGTCATACAGCCAGAACGGATTAATATTGCTCATGAATTTAGGTGATTTGTTTATAAGTGTGTTCGTATGATTATTTTTTAATTGATGCATGTATGTCAGATATGCTTATTTTGCTGATGTGATGTGTCTGTAGATACACATACTCTCGAATAGGTTCAATCAATGATGATATGCAGTGCACGTATAGAAACAAATATGCTATATTCTATTGGTCATGCTTTCTCTGATATACATTAATCTGAAAGTCTGTTGTGTATAGTGTTTGAGATGTAATGTTAACAAAGCAGTACCAAAAGAATGCAAACTTCAGGCATTTTTGATGTTTAGGTTAGCTAATAATAGGATCTAAATGCTAATTGAAGCATTTTGTACCTACTAATACTATACTTGTTTGGCCTGCCAGAAGATGAGAAAAGCACCATATCTTTAGCCAGCTATTGCTGAGGTCCTGACTCCTGAACATTGTTTAACATTCTAAACAATGTGCTGCACTGGACTAAGTTAGCATGCTAGCAACATTAATTCAAACCAGAAAAGTGATTACGTTAGTTTTTTGTTAATCGATCAATCATCACTTTTAAAATGCATGAACGATTGTGTGATACATTTAATTAGGCATAGGAAGACCTAATATTACTAATCTGCTTGCCTTAGACAAATTGTACTAGTGCATATGCATATTACACAGGCTTTTTTGTTGCACATGTTATCCTTATAATTAACTTCTGTTTCACATAATCATTTTAATGTGTCATACAGCTGGAACGGATCGATATTGTGCTCGTGAATTGTAATTAATTTACTCCACTCACCACTGCTTATCTGATCCAGTGGAACTCATTGCTTGCGTTTATGTTCTGTCTTTGACTGTGTATATCGTTGATTTGTTTGCAAGTGTGTTTGTATGATCATTTTTGCTTGATGCATATATGTCAAATGTGCTTATATGCTGATGTGATGTGTCTGACTGTCTGTAGATTCACATTACACATAGGTCCGATAGGTTCAATCAATGATGATATGCGACTATGCGTGCACGTATAGAAACAAATGCTACGTTCTAGCAGCATTAATTTAAACCAGAAAAGTGTTTACGTTTAATTTGTTAATCAATCAATATCACTTTCAAAATGCACAAATGGTAGTAACTGGTCTACATATTATTAGCAAGGATATATATTGTATATGTTTTATATTTGATAGATATCTTGTAGCATAATTATTGGGATGATATGCGTTGATCCTATCACTACGTATAGTGGTATGAATTGGTATCTATATTTGGTAGATGTCTAGTAGCATAATTCATATGTGTGTTGTCCACAATTGTGTCACTCCACTTTGGTTTCTAGCAAAACTGGTGGAACATATATGGATACATCATAACATTCATTATGGACGAACGTATATACACTTGTCCACCATAGATGCTATTTGTATAGTCTTTCAACCTTGAACTGTGCAATTCTGGTGCAGGTGTTTGTGAGAGACTTTGTACCTACAGCCTTGGCCTACTTAATGAAAGTTCCATCTCACGAGCCAGAGATTGTGAAAAACTTCTTGCTAAAGACTCTTCATCTCCAAGGATGGAAAAAGACAATCGACAATTTCACTCTCGGAGAAGGTGTCATGCCTGCCAGTTTTAAGGTCATGTATGAATCTTTCCAGAAAAAGGAGGTCTTGAAGGCTGACTTCGGTGGCAGTGCAATTGGAAGAGTTGCACCAGTTGATTCCGGTTTCTGGTGGATTATACTCTTAAGGTCATACACTAAGTGTACAAAAGATTACACCTTGGCAGAGCAACCTGAGGTGCAAAAAGGAATGAAGTTAATACTCGACCTTTGCTTGTCTGATGGTTTTGACACTTTCCCGACCCTCCTATGCGCCGACGGATGTAGCATGATTGACAGGAGGATGGTAAGCTTTAATTTCCTTAACCTGGTCTG
Organism: Helianthus tuberosus; assembly: GCA_030545235.1. Taxonomy (NCBI): domain Eukaryota; kingdom Viridiplantae; phylum Streptophyta; class Magnoliopsida; order Asterales; family Asteraceae; genus Helianthus; species Helianthus tuberosus. The sequence continues at coordinate 186,041,687 of CM060419.1, forward strand.
CTAAGATTTATCATTTATGATACTATATAATCAGCTCCAACTTGCATGTGTGGCAGGGTGTATATGGATATCCAATTGAGATCCAAGCTCTCTTCTTTTTTGCACTGAGGTGTGCACAACAAATGCTTAAAGAGGACACCGATTCAAGCAAACTGATTGAACGGATCGAAAGAAGGATTACAGCTCTAAGTTACCACATCCGAAACTACTACTGGCTGGATTTCACCCAACTTAACAACATCTATCGATACAAAACAGAGGAGTATTCCCACACAGCTGTTAACAAGTTCAATGTCATACCCGAGTCCATCCCAGATTGGGTGTTTGATTTCATGCCCTTGAGAGGCGGCTACTTCATTGGAAACGTGAGCCCAGCTCGCATGGACTTCAGGTGGTTCTTAGTTGGCAACTGTATTGCTATATTGAGTTCTTTAGCCACAATGGCGCAAACAACGGCTATTATGGACTTGGTGGAGGAACGTTGGGAAGACCTGATTGGCGAGATGCCGTTGAAGATTGCATACCCCGCTTTGGAGGGCTACGAGTGGAACATCGTCACGGGTTGTGATCCGAAGAACACACGCTGGAGTTATCACAATGGCGGCTCTTGGCCAGGTGACTCCTAAACGGCTAAACTAACAGTTTAATCTAGGTTAATGTTTGGCTGAAATTTACAACATATTTGTGGCGGTTTTGCAGTTCTTCTGTGGCTGCTGACAGCTGCATGCATCAAGGCGGGAAGGCCTCAGATTGCGAAGAGAGCAATAGAACTGGTGGAACAGCGGCTTTCAAAAGACGCGTGGCCCGAGTACTATGACGGTAAGAAGGGACGTTACATCGGGAAGCAAGCGAGGAAGTATCAAACGTGGTCCATCTCGGGGTACCTTGTAGCCAAGCTTATGATAGAGAACCCATCTAACCTTGCCATGATCTCTCTAGAAGAGGATAAGAAGATCGAAAAGCCGAGGCTTACGCGGTCAGCCTCTTGGCCCTGCTCAAGGTAAGTAAGGAATTGTTTCACCATGAAAAACTACTTACACTTTTGTTCATCATTTTGGGACAACCAGCTGTTTATGTTTACTAAACGGCTGGTATTACTTTCTTTTGCAATCTGTACCTACTACGTACACTAGTTGACCAGTTCCGTACTTTCAGATCATGTACTTAAAACATATGACAGTGAATGATTTCTAGAATAAATAAAAAGTATGACATATGAAATATGCATGTGTAAAGATGGAGCAAACAATTATGATCGACAACTGATCATATGGTAATGAAACATATTCGGAAATCGAAAAACCTCACGTGATTTGCAATTGACATCCATGTGGATGGGTTTATCCTTGGAGTTGTCTTGTCCCCTCACATCATACAATTAAAGTTGCCATGTGCAAACTCTCTTAGTTTTCTCCAATTACAACCGAACTTTCCAATTTTCAATCTTGAATTAATAAATTTCCCTTATTGTTAAGTTTTCTTGCCTCTTTACCAATTCCATAGGTAAATTTTAAATGATATACATTGAAGATGAGGAAATTTAACTTGTTTGTTAATTAAATATTAAAATTGTATTATCTTTATCCTTTTTTACTAGATAGAGATGATAAATAATACAAATTGTATAACTTAGAAATTAATTTATTAATGATCATTTATCTGGAAATTTCGATCTACATTTGATTGCAGGAATTTTAATTATGATGTTTGGTAAATATTGTAACAAATCAATGGTAGTTTGTGTTAATTCAGTCAGAGTTATTTCCCTAATGAAGTTAGTCATTGCTAAATCAAGGTTTACTAAATCCATTAATATATAGATTGTTAATTTAAGTCTTGTTTAATTGTTTAATATGATTAATCATTCAACAATTAAAAAAAAAGTATGTATGTATGTATTTCAAAAGTGAATTCCCAAAAACCACCCTTTTCCTTTAATAAAAGCAAAGAATGGGAATCTCATTTACTTATGGAATAAACTATGGTCAAGCCCAGGGGTGCAAACGAGCCGAGCCGAGCCCGAGCTTGACCAGGCTCGACTCGAGCTCGATTAACTTTATGTGAGCTCGGGCTCGAGCTCGATTCGAGCTTTGTTTTCAAGGCTCGAGCTCGGCTCGTTTGTATTTTCTCAAGCTCGAGCTCGGCTCGGGCTCGGGCTCGGCTCGTTTATTATCTATTAATTTTTATATTAAATAAAAATAATATAAATAATAGACTTTTTAGGCTCGTGAGCTCGATAAGTGAAGCTCGGGCTCGGGCTCGTTTACTAAATAAGCTTATTTTTAGGTTCGAGGTCGGCTTGTAAACAAGTTTAAATAAGCTCGGCTCGACTCGGCTCGTTTACACTAAAGCTCGATAAGGCTCGACGAGCCTAACGAGCTTCACATGCAAGGCTCGAGCTCGGGCTCGATAAACAAACGAGCTTTGTTTTGAGGCTCAAGCTCGGCTCGGGCTCGATAAAGCTCGGCTCGTTTCGAGCTTTTTCTCGAGCCGATCTCGAGTAGCTCGCGAGCCGGCTCGGCTCATTTGCACCCCTAGTCAAGCCCTATAAAATTTGAAAATAAAACAAACTTTTTCTTTTTCCTTTTTCTAATTATAAATCGCAAATAAGTACTATAACATTAGAGGACATTTATTACGAAAAAATAGCTATATAACTACAAAAACTTAGGCTGGAGGGTGTGGTATAAAGCCTCTAGGGACTTTATCACGCCACATCAGTGTCATGTCACATAGGAAGCTTTAAAGTCACTCCCTTTAACTTGTATGTAATTGTTTAAAGCCCTTTAAAGCCTCCTATTAAACAAAATACAAAAAAGTGAAAAGATTTGATTGGTTGATATCATATGTGCCTCACCAGCTTTTCCCTTTAACACTCGTTAGCACGCTGGCGGGGATGCCATAGCGCCCCCTTGTTAACGGTGGTGGTGTGATTGATGGCGCCCCGGGACGCTAAAATGGATGAGATGGCGGGGTGGCGCTAAGCCACATCCTATGACCTTAAAGTTTCAAATATGATTCATAAAAGATTAAAAACGCAACTGTGATTTTTTCCTATAGCCACATTCTCTCGCTCCAACAGCAACTGTGATTTTTTCTCTTTGCATCTAATCAAAACTATATATAAACACTTATTACAACTCTCTTTTAACTCTCTATATAAAATGCATTCCAACTCCAACCCTATGTTATAATATTGTTTGACTAATAAATTCAAACCTTAAAATACCAAAGTCACACAACATATAAACATATAGAGGCATGTTACATTGTTACTTCACATATCATATGAACGCATGTTACAATATGAACGCATGTTACATGTTGCAAAGTGCAAATGAGACAAATTAACTTTATTTATTTATTTATTTCAAACAAGATATTTTTCAACTTTGATTTCTCAAAAGAAGCGTATTGACAAAGTTTGGGCCTGGGCCTAATAAAGGCAAAAGTTCGATAACTACTACCATTTGATAACACACACACACACACACAAATGCCTTATTACTCTCTCTAGTGTGTCACTTTCGGTGTGTGAGAGAGAAACCAGATATGTAATCGTCATCATCATCTTCATTGATCAACGATACTTAATCAGATTCGAGTATTTTGCAGTAGAATTAAATAATTAATCAATTCAACATAAACAACACAAATTAAAGCACTCAGAAAGGGGACCAGAGTAGGTGTTTAAAGAGGTTATGGTGTGGAGAAAATTAGGGCTAACAACAACAACAATAAGGAGGAAGAACAGCAAGGTTAATGTTGTAATTTCACTTCTTCTGGTGCTGATTTGCTCATTGATGTTTGATTTATTCTCCGGTGGTGATGCTCGTCGGAGAAGTTACGGTTTCGTTGACGGAAAGAGCGACGGAGGTGTAGGTGTGGTTTTCTGGCGTTGGTGGTGGTAGCGGTGGTGGTAGCGGTGGTGGTTATGGTTATGGTTATGGATCTCAATCTAACGCCGGAATTGCTATTGCCGTCACGGTGATGGCTGGACTCGCTGTGGCTGCTACTCTCGTTTACTCTAATAGGTAAAACAAATTCAGATTCAAAATCGGATTATTGATAGATCGGTTGAATTTGAAACCCTAAGTTTGTGATTTGAGTATCTAGGGCTCGTATAGGTTGTTATAGATATAGTTAGGTATAGATTTAGTTAAAAACTGGAAAGATGTTGGCGTCACGGCCTAAACAACATGTATTGAGAGTACTCCGGCGGAGTCACACTTCGTCTTCACCGGATTCGTCTTCTCCGACGCCGTCATCGTCGTCTCCGTCGTCGTCGTGGATTCATTTGCGATCGGTTTTATTAGTCGTTGCTTCTTCGTCATCATCATCATCCTCGCCAATTTCTACAAATAGGTCAGTTTCTTCATTCATTTCTCCTTCGTTTTCCAGATCTCGATCTTCAATCTCTTGTTTTCTCTGCTTGTGTAGCAGATCTGTTGTAGGTTTCTTACTTCTGTAGTGAAAATGTTCATATCTGTGGATTTTGTTTATTATTTTTTGTTCATGGCGAGGATGATGTCTTACTCCAGCACTCTAAGCACACATTAATATCAAATTAATTAATTAACTGTCTGATTTTATCAATCTGTGTAGGTCACATTAATACATTGTGTAAGTTTAAGTTGACTATGGAGTTACAAAACATTGTTCAAATTAATTACTTAATTGTCTGATTTTATGATTTTATCACTCTGTGAAAAGTCACATTAATACTGTTCGGTATGGAGTATGGACTGTGACAAATTCATTAATACTGTGTTAAAATTGTTATATTAGAACATTGTGTAAGTTTTAGTTGACTATGGAGTTATAAAATGTGATGAGAACTGAGAAGATTGTATACTGTTGAATTTCCACACTAGTTGTTATTGATTATCACTGCACACTAGAGGTTTTTAAAGTTTTATACTGTCTGCAATTTCTTGTTACTTTTGTTTGATATGTGGTTCTGTATAATAGGTTTAATGTTTTTAATGGTTATTGTGATGTAGGGGTCATCTGCAATCACCTTGGTCGAGAAAGAGAAGAAAACATGCTGTTCAGCCGAAACAATGGAGAAGCTTATTTGATGAAGATGGAAGACTATGTGATGGTGGAGTCAAATTCTTGAAGAAAGTTAGAAATGGGGTATGTTGTTACCTTTATATTCGGAAATTAGTTAACTTTCGGCTTTAATGCCTTCCAATCGCCTTTTTAGCATGCTTATGTTATTTGATTTTGTAATTTGTTATGCAGGGTGTTCATCCTAGTTTAAGAGCAGAAGTTTGGACATTCCTTCTTGGAGTGTAAGCACCTAAAGCTTATCATGCATTCCTGTACATTTTAAACATTTTAGAAAATATGTATTTCACTATTTTGCATTGACATTAAGGTGCATTAACTTCTACACACACATGTATGCCTATATATACACAAAAATGTATTGTTTTCTTAACATTTAGGTAGGACCTTTGTTTTTGCATGTTCACAAACATTTGTCCTTTGCCTTCTTGCAAACTCATTCTAGCCTTTTTTCTACATTAATTACATTTTGTTTGTTTAGTTATTAAATTTAAACTATATTTAAAAAACTCATCGTGTAAACTGATAACTTACCTTTTTTTCCCTTGCAGCTATGATCTTAAAAGTTCGAAAGAAGAACGAGATGCCGTGAAAACTAAAAATAGGTATCTAACATTCTGACCCCATGAAACCATCATTTCACTGATATTTTTTTCCCAGATAACGTTTTCAGAATTAATTTTTATATGGACTTTCTTCCTGGCAGGGAAGAGTATGAGAAGCTTAGGAAACAGTGTCAAGAAACTTACAAATTACGTGCAAAAACCACCGAGATAAACAAAATCTGTGAAACCAACAGCAACGATGACTGCACAGATGGTGGTGAAGTTATTGATCCTTCTAGTCCTAAGAATCAAGCAGACTGCCTTAAACTGGATGAAGTTGGTGACGGAAGTGAAATCGCTTGCAAAACTGAAAGCGAGTCGTCCGATTCTGACTCTTCTGAAGAATCTGATGGCACGGGCCCCGAAAAAACCACACAAGAATCCGACGCCACTTCCTCAAACACGGAAGGTAAAACCATAAATCCACACAAATCGGAAAGTTTCGCCACATGGCAGCGAATCATTCGCCTGGACGCCATCCGTGCAAACGACGAATGGATCGTTTACACACCGTCTCAAGCAGCGGTGGATTCCGCTAAAGCACACGAGTTAGCCGAGAGTGTATGCCTCAAGGACTACACTCATCTGGAAGCGTGTAGAATCTTCCACGCTGCACGTTTAGTTTCAATTCTAGAAGCATACACTTTGTACGACTCGGAAATCGGTTACTGTCAAGGAATGAGCGATTTACTTTCTCCGATTATTTCAGTTGTAGAAGACGACAGTGAAGCCTTCTGGTGTTTCGTCGGTTTCATGAAAAAAGCCCGCCATAATTTCCGACTCGATGAGGTGGGGATCAGGCGGCAGTTGAACATAGTGTCGAAGATCATCAAGGGGAAAGACTCGCATCTATACCGCCACCTGGAGGAGATGCAGGCAGAGGATTGTTTCTTTGTGTACAGAATGGTGGTGGTTCTGTTTCGAAGAGAGCTTAACTTTGAACAGACGTTGTGTCTGTGGGAGGTGATGTGGGCGGATCAGACCGCTATTAGAGCGGGAATTACAAAATCAGGTTGGGGGAAGATGAGGCTGCGGGCCCCACCGACGGATGACCTGTTGCTGTATGCAATAGCGGCGTGTGTATTACAACGGAGGAAGCAAATTATAGAGAAGTATAGCAGCATGGATGAGATATTGAGAGAGTGTAATAGCATGGCTGGACATTTGGATGTTTGGAAGCTTCTAGATGATGCACATGATTTGGTTGTAACCCTCCATGACAAGATTTAGGAGCGGTTAGTTGGTTATCTTTATTTTTTATTTCTTACTGTTTTTCGTTATCTATTTTTAATTTACGTTTCACCCCCTTCCACTTGCATCTACATCTCGTTTCAATAAGTTACTTGAACTTCTGTCTTTTCTGTGCCCGCACTCTGTTGAGTGATGGTGGCTTGTTTCTAAAACATGTCGGCTCTTGTCTTAATGTCGAGAAAATAGAAAAAATACGTTTACATGTGTTTTTGATATGTAGTTGAATTGTAGAATGTTGCATTTTTCGTTTAGCTTCTGCTGGTGGTGAACCATGGTCAACCCATACTGATTTTGTTGTAGCTGACTTGTTCCTGATTCAATTTCAACACGTGAGCTTGCACTTGGTACACTTGTCCTCCATTCCCTGTCGTCCCTGGACGAGTTTATCAACTTGCAAGTTCAAATTCATCAGAAAAGGACGCACGTTAGCTGTGTTAGTAATGTCTTCGTCTTAAAATCTTTTACGGCTCCCAGTTCTTTGATGCCATTCACCAAGGGAACATAGCGATTGTCACTGTTGATGAAAAATTCATCGAGGACCATCATGTACGTCTGGTGGTTGGTGTGCTATATCTTCAGGCTCATTTGTCCTGGCAATGGTTGTGCAAAAAAAAAAAGTGACATTTAACCAGGATTAAAATGGGTTTTCCATAAGCACCAGACGTACGTATGATAAGGCCAAAAACGTTGAATTACACGTTGAATATCATCTTTCTTTATGCTTAAGGCATTTTTCATTTAGCTTAGTTATTTGCTTTTCTCATTTATCACTTTCAAGTTTATGGTATTTTATAATCAAAAGGTAGAAAATCAAAATTTCATTCATACTTGCCAAGTTACATCAAAACAAAAGGTAGCCGGGCAACAAGCTGCGCTGCCACCCCTTTCTGAATTACAAACCCTAATCTGCCAAAGACAAAACCTCGTCCCCCTGATGCTGAGCAATTGTTGTGGATGACCCGTTGGACCCTGGTCAGGAATTGGATAGCTTCTGGCGCTAGGGAGCCAAATGTGTCAAAGGCAATAGATCATATTTGGAATGTAAACCGGCTGAGCCCACGTAACTTTAAGTTTGACTCGTTTAACTTTAGATTTGTTTAGAGCTCTATATCTATATATAATTGTACCACTAGCGTTAAATAAAAGTTATAAACTAGCGTTAAATTAACTGTTTTAACATAGCGTTAAACCACTAGGTCACTCTTAGGCTATAGGGTGTGGTCATGACCCTTATGACCACCATGACCCTCCATGTTAGTGCCATGTAACCCACCTCTAATCCACCATTCAAAACCACTATCCTAAGGGTGTGGTCATGACCCAAACCACTAGCCCCTTATTTGTTTTAATTTATCTTTGTCTAAAGAGAAAAAGGAAATGATTTGTTGAAAAATGGAAAGGAGGACCATGGTTGCCATGGTTTAATCCATGCAAACCATGGTGGATCAATCAAGGGGGGTGGTGTAGCCTTCTATTCATGTTCCTAGGTGGCAAATCATGTCTCAACCATGACCCCCACACCCTATAGCCTTAGAAATATAATAAGATGGCCGCATAAATCTCGACATGTGTTATTTATTAATTATTATTGCAAATAAACATATACAAAATGATGAGTTGAATTGCGATATGAACTTAAAATTTGTAAACAATCAATCTGGTTTTTATTTGCTAAATGTATTTTCCAGATACGTAGTTATTTTTGTTATATGCAAGAGTGGTTATTAAGAAATCGTGTGTAAAAATAATAAATGTTGAAAAAAATATATATAACTAATTAAAGTCCTATAAAGAAGTTGAGTTTTTATAAGGGGAAATGTCACAGAATAGTAACCAAGTTTTAAAACTGTTCTAATTAGGTCACTTATATCATTTTTGTCTCAATTAGATAACTTAACATTCAAATCGAGCCATGTCCTTTTTTTCATGTGTCAAGAAAAAAATGGAGCATAAGATACAGTGGTCGGATTATTTTAATATATAAAATTAAATTTATTAAAAATAAAAACACTTTAATTACATTAAAAATTAAAAAAAACAAGTTACAATCCACGTCATCACTCGACGTTATCATCAAATAAAAGAGAAAAAAGAAACAAAAATCTACATCACCACGG